>CM071622.1:2927167-4127167 GCA_036365135.1 Miichthys miiuy | reverse complement strand
AAGAAGACCAAGAGGAGGATAAAGAAGAAGATGAAGAAGACAAAGACCAACAAGACAAGCAGGAAAAAAGTCTGAGGAAGAAGACAAAAGAAGATGACCAAGAAAACAAATGAGAAGACGAAGAAGATGATGAAGAAGATCATCGACCATCACACTGCACAATGGCCATACTCGAACTGAGACGACAAAAAGTACACAGTGTACTAGAAGAAGTGTACTAACAGAAGTATCCAAACTGAGACACAGCGTAGGTTTAAGGTTTTAAGTGCATTAACAGTCGATAATGTCCAATAACGTTACATAATCATTATTCAGCTTTTATTTTGCAGAATCATATTTCCTCACAGTCCAGTGGCAAATGTTCTGGTACCGGTCCAAACTTTAATTTAAGGCACCTAATGAGTTTATATTCCTCGAGCACATCAGAAAATGTAATTTGGCCCAAAGCCATTAAAGGATTTATAAACTAGCAGCAGGTCTTTGAAGTTTTGTCCTGTAACTAACAGGAAGCCGGTTTAGAGTCGTAACAACACGAGTTATCTTACATAATTTTACCGGTTCTCTCGTTAGGGATGAGTAGTGTTATTAAATCTGTGCATGAGAAAGAAAACTGAGCCTTGTTTCCTCCTGTTACACTGATTTGGGTGGGGAACAGGAAACTTCAAAAGAGCACTGTACAGTAATAGGCAGCACTAATCAAGCCACGGCTCAAGGAGGTATCCCCAATTTATGCTAATTACATTTTTCAGAGCAGTGAGGACAAAACAAAACACTGTAAATGCTAATCCACTCACCACCCTCTGCTTCTTGCCTCCATTTTCTTTAAATAGTAACGCCGCCTATAGATATTTACAGTCCTAGCAATTAATGGCACTGAGATAAAATACTCACCGAGCCGAGCTTTACATGGAGTGTAAACAAAATCATCCAACATGCAAAGAGCACACTATCGCCAAGGGACCGGAGCTGGCCTCGTGTTTGGGATCGCTGGGCACAGAAAATGTTGGTTTGGTAACAAACCGTATGTGTTTATGGCTTACAGACATGACTTGGCTGGGGATTGAGTTGAACTCTTCACACAGAAATGCATTAAAAAAAAAGCTTTAAATAGACAAACCCATCTGTTTTCTCCTCTGTTTATCCCTTCAGAAGAAGTCTTCTCTCACCCCTATCTGCCACACAGTTAAAAGAAAGGACGGTGCAACTTAAATACTCTCGATTTGGCACGCTGTCACAAAGAAGCTCTTAAAAACAATTTCCCAAATTAGAGGGGATGTTGGCTGAACTTGTATGAACTACATCAAAGACCAAAAACTAAAGAGGAAGGAAGGAAGGAAATAACTAGCAAGAAGAAACCTGAACCTTAAAATAGTGATAAACACACCTCTGTGTGTCAATCATGTACAAGAGCTGAGATTAGCATACAAGCTTACACTGAGTAAAAGATACATTTAAGTCTAAAAAGCTCAGTTTACGTTTAGGACAGAGATGGTGTTCGCTTTCTTGCCATACGAGATGATGATCTGATGACTACGTCTTGTTTGCATAGGAAGGTTGCGACGTATTTACGTAGCAGCCATGATAAGAGCTGTTTGAATTCTTTAAATGCTCAGAAAAGGAGCTCCGGTGCTTCCTTTCTTATCTCCTTTAGCATAGGATACAGCGGGCCGTGCTTCATGAAAGGAAAGGAGATAACGCCGGTCTACGGTTACAAAAAGTGACGCGCCGTTCAGTAATTCCCAACCAGACATTAAAAAAAAAAAAACCCATCAATTTATTTAAAAGGTGTGATGCAGACTGCGGCGGAGAGAAAGAAAGCATGTGATGTGATCTAAAAACTTTGATCCTGGCGTCTGATGTGACTCTACAGGTCTGTAGTTTGTTAACAGACAGACAGACAGACGCTCGTCTCCTCTATAAAAACCTGTTTTGCGTCCTCACTTAGCTACATTATTATTAACCGCCATGAACTGTTCTTCCGTGGAAAATGAGTAAGTGTAGGGTTGGGTGCTGGGAAATAAAAAACGATATCACTTTTATATCTATTTAATTGTAATCATGATGCATGATTTATTCTATTCTTTGAAATGGCCTGCGGACTACAGCCAGACTAAAAACAGCCTATGAATCTCTCTGTTTGCACCATTAAAAGATACTCAGGTTTTAAAACGGTGATTAAAACATGAATTTATTTAATTTGAATCTGTAAACAGAAGCCAGAAGATATTAATCATAAAGTAACACTGAGTACTAACAACTCAACTGCATTGTTTATGATGAGTCACCCATGCAAGAGCAACGTGAAGTAATTTGTCCAATCAGCAAAGCCATCCGGTGGAAAGTAGTAAACCAGCTTGATTCCACTAATCAGTGAGTTTATATGAAGTTTGGAAACAAAAACTGAGAGGACACCCACGATCACAATCTTAATCTAAAATCGTCAGATTGCTCCTCACCTGAAAAAGTCAACTTTTCCTCTGACATTACCTCTCCAGGGTGTAGATGGATCCTCTGACGACAGGCGGCTGCAACCTTAACCAAGATAAACACTTTAAAACTGGGTTTATACGTCATGTTAGATTTAAGTTTTGGGTTTAGAGTCTGTCATCTTTATTTACTCCCAGCACGAGAGGTCAAAACTCGAGGCTGAACTGTGCAGAAACCGAAAACAGATGCTGATGTCAAGCAATGGTCTTTAATCACATAAGCAGTTGTGTGTGTGGTGTGTGTGAGGTGGAGGAGGTGTGTTTGTGTGTCAGTGTGGGTCTGGGAGGGTCACCACCTCCACCATTTTAACTCCACGGGACAGAAGATTTAGTTTCCACAACATGAACAGGACCAAAGTAAAGACCAGAAAACAGGTCCGGTGAGCATGTTATGAGCATTTAAGGTGAAAGCCAGTGTTTCGACTTTTGTGTGTGTTTGAGGAAGAAACTGCAACATAATTAAAGCGGAGGACGTACTCGCTGGAAAAAAAAAAGGAGGATGAATGAGGTCTCCCTTTCTTGAAAATGTCAGGATTTCCTGAACGGGCCCTGTTGACCTGACACGGAGGTTTGGTGGTTGTTGTGATGTAAAGTTGAATAAGTCATTGTTCTTCAGTGCTAAGAGGGTTTTCCACCAGCTTTTCCTTTTTGATACCAACCCTGCAGCTTCACAATTACTTGTGTTCCTACTGTAGTACGTAGTGCATGAACAAAGCTGGGTGTCGTCCAGCCTGTTTTCTTTTAAACGCCTCAAAACTAAAGAAACAGTTCAACACGCTTCTTTCTTGCACAGTTAGACGATACTGATCGATACTGTTCTCATGTGTGTACGACACCCAACAAGCTCCTCCTGGAGAATCCCGAGACGTTCCCAAGGCAGGAAGCAAGAAAAATGGGCAAGAGTTTTTTTTACAAGGGCCAAATTGTGATGGCTAGACTTCTGGGTCTCCAAAACTGCAGCTCTTGTGGGGTGTTCCCGGTCTGCAGTGGTCAGTACCTATCAAAGGTGGTCCAAAGAAGGTGAACCGGCAAGGTCAAGACTAAGATTTATTGGTCCGATCCAACAGATGAGCTACTGTAGCTGAAACAGCTGAAAAAGTTGATGCTGGTTCTGATAAAAAGGGATAATGCGCCCCACAACAAAGCAACAGTTCAGGAATGGTTTGAGGAACACAACAACAGGTTTAAGGCGTTGACTTGGCCTCCGAATTCCCCCAGATCTCAATCCAGTCGAGCATCTTTTGATCCACGGAGGCCCCACCTCGAAACTTACAGGATTTAAAGGATCTGCTGCTAACATCTTGGTGCCAGATACCACAGCACACCTGAAAAGGTCTGAGGAGTCCAGGCCTCTACGGGTCAGGGCTGTTTTAGCGGCAAGAGGTTGACACAATATTGGCAGGTGGTCATGATGTTATGGCTGATCAGGGGATGAGATCAACCCTGTTGCAAGGTTTCTTTAGGTTTAACGGTACAGCCTCATTGCCTAATGGACAGTGAAATGTTAATGTTTTGTTTTGGAGGGTAAATCTAACACCATTGTCTCAGAAGTCTGGATGAAAAGCAGCGGCGCTCACCTGGTTTGCCGAAGAGGAATGGGGAGCGAGATGCAGAGGAAAGGGTCGAAGGTGTTGCTCTGTTTCAGACAGTGCGGGCACGTCAGCGAAGATCTGAGGAAAAGAAAGCACACAGTTGAATTAGTCTGTACTGACTTGACACAAACTCCCAAATGAATCTCAAAGTCCTCCTGATTAAGTCTGGCAGGAGAGGAGATGACTTAATCTCATTATACAAGCGAACAACACGGTTAAAATGAACACGGTGTTCCATCCACACCGAAGTCCTTGATCTGATTGTGAGAACGGGAAAGATGAGTGACGTAACCGGCGAGAATGAGACAAGAGGTGGTTGTGGAAAGAGGGGGAGTAGTAGAAGAAGCCCTCCTGGGATAATTTGGGCTATAAACGGGGAACCAGCAGAGGCGCTTTCCAGCTTCTTGCATCATTCTCACCAGCTACTTATGTTCATGCAATGCCATTACAGGATCCCCAAGCAAAGAAACGAAGACACTGACAGCCTTTCTTCCTTTACATCTGAAGCACAGATCACTGAAAAAGATGCCCAGATGTGTACAGACGTTTTCCATCCAGCCCCCTTTGTTCGTGAGCACACGTCTTCTGGATCCCACACGGGAGGGAATAACTTATTCCAGTTAGCTAATTGTCTGAACAGTGAGTCAGACAGCCCGCTGAAGTTAATGGGCTCGATTGCTCGAAGTGATTTTGTCTGCAGCTAAATTAAATCTTTGTCCAGTATTTAGAGTTAATCTGTGCAGGATTTCCTGGATACGACTTTCTGTAAATACACCGTACACCGTTTTCTATCAACGTCTTTGAGCATCCGTGTGTGTAGTCCTTCGTGCACAAGCTGATTTGACATTTGAAACTTGTAATTTAAAAAATATAAATCTTGGGCTACTTATATCCCAAAGGATATTCCTACCCTGTGGGCCAAATGAAGCCTGGTTGCTCAAACAAGCCAACAATCAAAGTGTCCACTCTCTTAATTATTCATAACTTTAAGCCTTAATATAATCTGAACAGGTGAGTTGTATATAAATTCACCCTCAGTACAGTTGTCATGAACGGGGAAATTAGCTATAGAGACCAAAACTGTTTTTTGTACCAGGCTGTAAACATGTTTATTTCTGCTGTGAAGTTGTGACATTTTAACATGGGGACTTATGGAGACTGACTCACTTCTGGAGCCAGCCTCAAGTGGACGTTTGAGGAACTGCAGTTTGTAGAGCTTTGGAGCTTGGTTACATAAGACAGGAACTGACTGATCTAAACCACGTCAGTAGTTAACGGACTGGTCCGTCCTCCTGGGTTCAATCAATTTAGTGGAGTTTCCTAGAAGCAAGTTTAACTTTAGAATTAGCTGGAAAATAAAGGAATGGTTCAAAAAAGGCTGGACAGGAAACAAACAACATTCCTGTGAGTCTTAACATTAAAAGATAACATATGATGAAGGATGGAAAGCACAGAGCGGCACATACATTGATAACAGTCCTAAAAACACTCCCCACTCTCTAAGTGTCATGTTATGTCACGCCGTCCTACCACGTGGAAATGAAGCCATAGATGAACTGTTCAAATGTGTTTTCCTTATAGAACGACACCTGACAGACTCAGCAGGGGGAGGAGAACAGAGAGGAGCAGGAGCAGGAGGAGGAGGAGGAGGAGGAGGGGAGCAAATAAAGCTCTATTCAAGCAAACCCAGCTGACACTGGCTCTTAGTGGATCTCTCCCTCTTGGCAGAGCAGAATGGCTGCCCTACGGATGTCTTATTCTCGCCAGGAAACAGTGAGGGTAACTGCACTCCATGCATACAAATCACACTCAGGCTCCACTAAAACATAGATGTGCCCCGGCGCTGCTTGAAAACACTTAAAAAGAAGAAGAAGAAGAAGAAGAAAAAAATAAAAGGAGGCGATATTCTGGTGATGCTCTAATGGAGGAAGCGTGCACCGGTTGAGAGGTATCCTGTCTGGGATGCAGTCATGCTGAAGAGGCCTGACGCTCTGCACTTCCACACACTGCTAGAGCGTTGAGTAACACGTCTCCTCCAAAGTATCTCTATCTAATTGATTTTCTTTCCTAAGAGAGTGCAATTAAAAACAAAACAATAGATTGGCAGCTAATTCTTTCTTCTCGCTAAGCCTGGCAGCTATCCTCTGTTTGAGGGGGTGAACTCGTGTTTATTCAGCGCTCTGTAATTGAAATTACATTACACACATAGCTGGGGGCAAACAAATCAATCAGGAGACGTGATGAAAACGAAAAAAAAAGGTCAGGGCGGTGAGGCCGAGAGAGAAAAGCGTCGCAGCGGTAAGACGAGCCGCGCTGAGACGGCACCGAGTTTGTAATCTGAAACACTCGGCTGCTCGTCTCTCTCTCTTGGCTTCGATGCTGCGATGATCAATGTTTGACAGACGTTTTCGTCGCAGTCTGCACGGACTCACTCGAGCGCAGAGTCTTTGATGAAGTAAGGAGATCTTAAATCAGATCAAAAGGAGGGATAAGATGTGATTTCTGGAGGTGAGAGCTGCGTTTTAAAACATAAACGTTCACCACAACGTGAAGCCCGAATGTACACACAGCTCTGATTGTGTGATGACAGATAACATAAATTAAAATCAAATAACTCTCGGCTCGGCTTGAGTTGGTGATGACTGTATAGCGACAAACCGGGGCTATTACATGGATAATTCTCCGCTCTGTCAACCCTGGATGTTGTATCACATCGGACTCTGCGTTGGGATGTGTTACACAGACAGTGGTGAGGCCTCGGAGGGAAAAAGAGAAGGACGGGAGTCAAACGATGATGCATTCATCTCTACTTAAAAACCTGCACGGCTTTCTGCATTGTTAAAGTCGACTGTACACATTAGACTTCCTTTGTAATGTTTGTGCTTAGCCACCCCTGTCATGTATATATATCCACGCCGCACCATCTCACCCACTTTCCCTGGCAAGCGCAGTATCTGAGTGGGTGAGAGGAACAAATTTTTGCCTGCCAGGCTGCAAAGACTTGCTGCTTCCTGTCTAGACACACCCAAGGTGTCACAGCTGAAACATTTGACAGTGAGGGTAGCAATTAAGAGATGCGCCCTGACAGATGTATTACTGGAAGTCGCATGGAGCTGCCAGTTTTTGCGAGGAATTGGCAGATGGCGGATGGTACCACAACATGATATTAGAGGTTCAGCCTGGAGGGACTATTTTTACAATCTGGATTAATTGAACTTCGATAACTGGTCAGTGCTGGTGGAGTCCATCGTGGATACAGAAAGTTCAGCTGACCGGTGTAAACAAAGGAAGAGCTGCATCGTTAAGAAAGAAAGATACTGCGTTAAGTCGAGCTCATTCTTCGTGTCTGTAACTTTGTCGGGTTTCCTGCAAGTTTTGATTGCCTGTTCAAAACATGGATGTAGTCTCCGTGACTCAAACCACCTGTAATGACACCCACCTGTCAATCAAAGCGCCCACGCTCTTAATCCTGCATAACAGTTTTTGACACTTCACTTCACAGCCACGGAGGTTGCTGCTTGATTCCACCCTGAATCTCTTGTTATCCTGTCTTCACTTGTGTATTTAGCCTCGTGATTTCAGTGTCAGTCCATTGTCTTATTATGTGTCGAGCTCTCAGCTCTGTGTTTTTGGATCTTTCCTTTTCTTTTGGATTTTTTTTCGCCCCTGCCACTCTGTAAGTTTTGTGTTATGAAATCATTTTTGGACTGCACAAACCTTCTTCTTCTTCTTCTTCTTCTGGCGGCGTCTAGCCTTTCCTCAAGTTACCTTGTCTCATCTTGCGCGAGCGTGTCACCGATCGGATGATGCAAACCGAGACAGAGCTGGATAAAAGAGTAATTAATTGCAGAGAACAGAGTGCAGTCCCCGACCAAAACAGCACTATAAAAAGCTGTGAGTAATCGACCGTGGTATAAATGTCTCAACACGACCGTGACTGCAACAAATCTGCTGTGCAAAATTTCTCATGTTTTCTTAAACCAGACTAAAACAACGATGAGCTGGCCAGATAAACTCGACTCGATCTTCCATTCGGCCGCCGCTGACAGATGCATATATTATGTAGAAGAAAAAAAAGAATATCTGGCTCTTTATCTGCTGTGTGACTGATTGATGGGAGTCGTGAGGACATCCAGCTGCATTAGGAATGGTGATAACACAGTTGGTGTTGAAAAGCCTGATTCGCCATGCAGCGGTAATCCAAAATACACCAGACAAGCTCGCACGTCATTACAACATTGAAAATACTTGACCACTGGCACGGCTAACAACCTAAATTACTCCATTACACCCAGCACAAAAGGTAATAACTCTATATGAGTACTTACTAAAGGGGGTTTGTACTTCCCCGAGAGACGCAGAGGTTAGGCTACCGGGGCACTTTTTCATCACACCCTTTTAGTATCGCTGCTCTCGCCTGCTTGGTAATTACTGTGTGGATTTACTGTGCTTGAAGCCAGGAATCTGTGTCTCCGAGGACCTCTGTGTAAAAGAAATAATGACATCCCCCATTACATCAGTTTCTTTCTAGCAGTTACGCTATAATCTGATCAATGAAGCCTAAATACTATAGAAGAATGAGTCTACGCAGGTGTTATATAATTATATCAGAGCAGCACTGCGTAGCTGTAGCGTCTTCCTCGGACAAAACACAGGACTGTCTTTAAGACAGATGTGGTTATAGAGGCTGTGACCTTTTTCTTACAGTGCAGTCTGACATTTATCTGACAACACGTCAGGGAAGCTGTTATAATATCTCTCTGCCGCCTTCCTCCTCATGGTGCCATCCCTCTTAATAGCCCACTAAACCACCCACCCCACTCTGCTTATTACCATAGACAGTATAAATATGGACGTTGTAGCCGTGACGTGGGTTTCTCAAGAGCCGTATGTGAAGCTCAGAGCGTGGTCACCGGGGGGTCCACGCTCTTATTTCTGCATAACTTTAAGTCTTAATATAATTTCAGCCGTAGCTAATTAAGATGGTTACGTTGGGTCTTAAATATGCATTTTATCGCTACATACAGCACAAAAATTCAGCACGTCGACGTTGAAATAAAAGAAGCAGAATTGTTCCAGAGAGTTCGTCTTAATGCTGCAATGAGGAAAAATGTAAGCTCAGACTCTTGTTTAGCTGCTTAGCTCATACTTGGACACAACCGAGACAGTCTTGACAAGTTGGATTTATTCTTTATTGCATAAAAAGTATATTTTACAGGAGAGAGGCTTTCAGGAGTACGACTTACCGAAATGTTTGGGCGAACGTAACCCTATCACAGAATATGAGTTTGGCTGCGGCTGCTGGAGACTAAACTTTCCCCCGAATCCAATAACATTAGAGCCGACTGTTGTTTATATATTCTGATAGTAAGATCCAGGTTGTGGTTGCTGTTTATGAACAGTTTTCCCCCTGAAATAATGCAGGATAAACACCCCGGCCGTGGACGCAACGCTGGCCAACGACTGTAGGTGGTACAACAATGTTAGTTAGCCAAACACACACTTACGCTAGCGGAAAGATAACATGTTTGCTCTCATATTCTTGGCTTTTACAGCCCCATGCACACAGCTTTAGTTAACAGTCGTTTATTAAGCCGAAACATCTTCAAATGTTGGTCACTGGTCACCAATAAGAGCCCTGTTGCTGATATGTCACTATATTTGTGGTGTCGGTGTTATATAAGGAAAGATGACTTACTTGTACTGTGCCTGGAAATGTTCCTGGACAAAGCTGTGCTGGACGCCGGACTGATGGGACTGGGACGGGTCAGGAGACAGCACCTCCTCAGCTCCACCGGGGCCCTGCAGCACAGAGGAGAGAGACAGGAGGCCACCCATGAAGTCACATTGTAGAGGAAACTCAAACGGTATGATGGTGGTGCAAAAATAATTTAGAAAATCTTGCAGAGGCTCCTGAAGAATGCAGCTTTAGCACATTTCTGTGGCTATAAAATGATATTTTTAAAAAGTGGCCTGACCTAAACACAACCCCCTGGGAAGTCCCTGCCTTTATTCTTTCATCTACTCACCTACAACAGCGAGGAAGTCGGCCTTGGATAAAGATAAAAGAAGAGCAGATACAAAACGAACTGATAACTGAAAAACTTTCAAGGTAGCAAAACAAACGTGCGGGATGACTCACACAGGGAGAGTCTAACTACATACCTTTAATCTGTTCCCACACTATGTAACTTTGTGCTCCGGGTATGATCACCCACAAGAAGTACGTTAAGTACGGCACTAAGTCACACACCACCAACTATTTCACTGATTTTGGTGAAACTGGATCATATTTTATGGAGAAAATGTTTTCTGGTTTTCCCGCCTCAACTCTCTGTGATTTACAGAGTTTCCTGATGGACAGTGAAGTAAACTGCTGCCAGTTGTAGCTGCTGTTAGCTAATGTTAGCTCAGATTGTTAGCCAGGCTGCCTGGACTGTGAGCTCAGAGCACCGGGGGAGTGTTAGTGTTTGTACCACAGGAGTTTTGGAGCACCAGTAGGAAGAAGAGGAGGTTTATAGGCGGGGGAATGTTGACAAGGAGCGGAGCTGATGTCGTGCCAGAACAGGAGCTGGGCAAGTGAGCAATGTAACCTGGCTCAGCAGCCTCTATGGACATAATGACAGAGGAGAAAAGACTAAAGAGGATGTCATATTAATAGTGTTAGTGTTTGTACCACAGGCTTTTTAGACCACGGGGAACAGGAGGTGTTGGGAAATGCTGATGGGGAGCCAGTGTTGTGCTAGAACAGGAGCTGGGCAAGCAGGCAATGTAACCGGGCTCAGCAGCCTCTATGGACATAAAGACAGAGGTGAAACGACAAAAGAGGAGGTTGATGGAGGAAGCTAAGACAAAAAAATTAAAGAGTGAGCGAGCAAGAAGCCGCCGGACAAGAGTAAATCTGACTTTTAGTGGATGGTGAGAGCTTGGTGAAATAAAAGGCTGAAAGACAGACGCCGAGCTTTGACTGTTAGCAAAGTTGTCGACTCGCTAGTTTTCGATCATAAGTAATGTAACCAGAACAAATACACGAGTACAGCTGAACATATTTACCACAGTGGGATTACACTCTGAAACTGGGGGCGCTCTTGACAAGATATATTTTTCCAAAATGTCCATTTCATTTATCTTTGAAGAGTTTTAATAAGCAGTCTTGCTTTAGACAGAATGAACTCTCTTTCACACCTTCCAGTCTGAGAAAAAAAAACACTCTTTCAGTTACCAAGTGGTTCTGCTTGAAAGGGCATCATGTGGCATACTAGCACCTTGTTAGCATTTCTCTGCTCACACGCTCTCAGTCCCACAATAGCCTGTGTAAAAGTCAGGTACTTGAGAATGCATTAAGTCATCGTGTCATTTCAGCTGTGCTTTAACTTCAGGCTGGACAAACGGAAATGCACTTTCCTGTCTCCTTCACTGTTGACACACGTTCTCTCTCTCTGTTTACTATTCTTCTGATTTCCAGGCCGCTCCTGGTCTCATACTGGCTGCCACTGTTCCCAGGCTGGCAGCTCGACCATGACCTCCGCTCACAAACGGAGCTGAAAGGAGGTTTAGGATTTCTAAAAAAGGGGGAGAGAGGAGGAGGAAGTGTGTGAGTGTCTGAGACAGAGACCGACAGAGACCGGAGAGTCCTTTGCAGTTCACCACCATTTCAGGTCTATTCTTCGAAGTGCATTTGAGCTTTGCAAAGACCGAGCGCGAGACTGAAACCTGACCTTGCTGCTGCACTGTGCTTCAACAGGCACGTACAATGACAAATGTCTACCCTCCCCTCTCCTCTCCCGCTCTTTCCTCTCTGCAAGGATGGCTTAGTCATATTCTCCTGCAAGACACGGCTGATCCTCTTGTTGCTAAAAAATGCAAAATATAATGTTAGAAATTAAGTGAGAGTTCAACCCTTCAGACTGTTTCTTTTCTAATCAAATGCTCTGACATCAGGTCCTGTATTTCTTTCACCCCCCCCTCCACATACTTGGTAATGGATTCCAGTGCTATCTTTATGGAGTGATAAAGCAACACTGAGGCCACAGAGTGCAGGCAAAGTCGGCCTTATCACTTCTCACAAATCCGTGCCCCGGCTCTGGCCTGTCAAAAGACTGCAAGGCGTCAGCCGTGTGTGTTAACAGTAGCTGCCGAAGACGTGGACGTTAAAGCGTGGCGAGAGAAAAGTGGGGCGGGTTACGCGCCCCGCTGACACGCGGCCCCGATAAAGGTCTCGGCCATCTAAAATGATCACCGGCAGTGATAGCGAATCCCGCGGAGCGAGCGAGTGAGCTGCGGCTGCTGCTCTGAGAAATTGTTTTACAGGTTTTTAAGCGACCCCCCTCTCGAGAGGTGTCATGCAGCAGGGCTGAAATTGAGATGCTATCTTTGAAATTGGTTGTCAGAAAAAATATGGCAACTTCAAGCTGATAAAAATGCAACTAAACAGGCAGAGAAGCTATTTTTAGAGACAGGCCTGACCGGTGGCGACTACGAGGAGACGTTTACACACCAGCACCATTTCCTGTAACATCAATACTGTTAATGTTTAAATATTTCTTAACAGCCTGTGAATTAAAAGGTTACCTTTCAAATAAAACATATTTAATGGCACTTTAACTTGGCTCGTCCGCTCCTCATTATCGCATACTTTTGAGCCGGTTTCTGATAAGTGGTGGACTCTTCTGGCAGAGAAGTATTTTAAGTTTCAGAGTAAATTAGCCGCCTGTGTTTCTACGTCCTGCGGCAGACATAGCGGCTGCTGGTTTTGGTTTATCTTGGAAGAGTGGAACTGCAGATTGGTTTGTTGTTTTTGGCAGTCCAGTTTTGGAGCTATTGACCAACCGTTTTGGGAAGTGAAAGTGTTGTTGCTTTGGTTTGCATCAGTTGCTTCGAGGTAGTTTGTTGGAGAGGTTAATATTTGGTCTACCTACACTGCAAAATTATAGCTCTACCAAAACAGCCACACTTTAAGGCAGAGTGGAAAGCCAATCCTCATAAAGAGGGGACGAATTATGGTATTGGTATTCATAGGTTTCACTTGATGTCACATCCCTAATGGGACGCCTACATGGAGGGCAAAACAAGGCTTTCTTCCGATGCCGCCAGCCGAGTTAGTGAGCCGACACAGACACAGAGAAGTTTGTTTAGCCAAAATGCCGGTTAGTTGTTTGATTGTTGTTCCACTGGCTGCGCTAACCAATGAAGAGACAAGTCTAGGTTGACCAGGTTGAACTTTGACGACAGAGTTCACTGAGCACACCGTAAACGGCATTGTGTCTGAAAGGGTCATCATGCTGCTACAGAACCTGAAATCTGAATTTGCATCTGAAAAAGAAAAGCCAGACAGGAAATTGTGGATTTGTGGAAGTCAGACACAGAAACGGTGTAGAGAATCTGGTCGATTTCACAATAAAACACCCTGTGCAAACTTCTGATTGTACAAAACAACCAAAGGGGAAACAATTTAACTGTGTAGCATATTTATTCATGGTAGAAACACATGAACAAACAAAGGAAAAATGACCAAATCTGAGCAAGTTAACAAAGTCTGGCGGGCAAAACGCTGAAGCTGCATGAAGGAACAACCAAAACAACATCATGGATGAAAGATATATGTAGACATAGACAAGAGATTTGATGGAAATACTGCTGTGAGTGCTGTATTGATCTTTGTTTGAGACGTGATCTAAATATTCGTAGGTCGTCCTCTTCTGCAGTTCTGCTCATGTTGTCCAGTCACGTGACTAAAAAAAATCTGAATTGTGCACTGCGGTTCACTGGAGAGACTTCTTTGGGTCGCTTGAGACAACAGAGCCATCGTTAATGTTTGTAGCTGCACCTGTGCTTTCCTGCCACCATAAGTCAAAATGTCTGCTGGGGAAAAAGGTCAGAAACGAAGGTGCTTCGCCTCGTTCCAGAAGTAAATGAACGAGGAGGGAGATCCAGTTTGACTGCAGCACAACAGGTGCGTCCACATTAAGCTAAATGACTGCAGACTCGTGTGAAAGACAATATATTTAATGCTGCAGGCAGAGAGGGGGCGTTCAACAGCACAAATTACAAACAAACTTTTATAATGAGGTTGGAAAAGTGGCAAGTTGTAACTCAAGACTGAAGAAAAATACCCTTAAATGAAACAACAACTCGTATCTGGAAAGGTAAGATGGAGAAATATGAACACAAAAATGTGCAGCTGCTAATATCAAAGATATGTAAAGCCAGAGAACTGTCTACCTCTGCTTAATCCGTAAGCCTCGATGCCAGGAGAGGACTGCGTGCCAGTGCCCGAGGAGCAAGGAGAAAATTAAAACTCAAATCCCTCACCCTGGCACCTTGGCATACTGTAATTGATTTGTGGGATTTAGATAAATGACAAAGATACGGGCACGCAACTGAGTGGTGGGCCGCAGCCTGGCTGCTGCCTCAGCACTGTCAGCGGGAGGCCAGAGTTCAGAGACGGTGATTATTTAAGCTGACGTACAGAGGAAGAGAGAGATGCCCAGAGTGATGAGGAGAGCTACACTCGATAAGCACATTGTTGTGCAGCTGGATGCTGAAGATCAGACAGCTGCCTCACGAGTGTCATTTTCTCTAAACAACAGCTGATATGAGAGATGATTTTAATGGGAATGCTGTTTTTTGACAATCTGGGGAATTAGTATAATAGTTATTCATCCCGACAGACAAAAAGGAACAAAAGATTCTTGTTTTACCCCGAAAATATCAGAATTAAAGCAACATTTTGTAACTTTTCTCTCATAAATATCAGATTTTAAATCATGTTGATGTCACACTGACTTGTAATCAGGTGAATGGTGTCTCTCTCAGAGTTTCCTGATGGACAGTGAAGTAAACTGCTGCCGACCGTAGCTGCTGTTAGCTAATGTTAGCTCAATCTGATAGCCGGGCTGCCCTGACTGTGAGTTCAGAGCTCCGGGGGAGAGTTAGTGTTTGTGCCACAGGCGTTTTGGACCACCGGGAAGAAGATTGTTTCAGCCTGGGGATGGGGAGCGTAGCTGGTGTCGTGCCAGAACAGGAGCTGGGCATGCGAGCAATGTAACCTGGCTCAGCAGCTTCTATGGACGTAATGACAAAGGAGAAGAGACCGAAGAGGACGTTGACGGAGGAAGCCAAGAAGAGAAAAGGAGCTAGAAGCCGTTGGACAAGAGTAAATCTGGGACTGACTTTTAGTGGTTGGTGAGAGCTTGGTGAAATAAAAGGCCGAAAGACAGACGCCGAGCTGGGCTGACTGCTGTTGGACTAGTCAGTAATATTAGCTGGCTGCTATGTCTGCTGTTGTTGTACTTCGACTGTCGACTCACTAGTTTCATAAGTGATGTAATCACAAGGGTTTCTCTTTGTTTTGTTTTTATCACTTTTGGCTTTTTGTTTTGCTCAGAGTGAAATCGATGTTATTAAAAAGAGATTTGGCCGCCATGGAAACAGCTCTGCATTTTACTCATTATCCACTTCTGCTGCGAGGTTGCAAACAAATGATGAGCAGCTCACTACCAAGTCTCGGTTAAATCCAAGACTGGTCATCTTCGCTTCGGGGCATGAAAGCCTGAAATCGTACAGATTAACGTTGCGCTCTGTCCCAGCGGGGAGGCTTTCAATAATTCACCCCAGAAAATGTTGCAGGAGTGATTCATCTCTGCGAGTAGATCCACTGTAAAGCAACTCAGGCACTCTCGCTTCACTGTGGTGAAAATCCAGGAAATGTAGCCCACCCGATCCTCACAGACCACCTGTCTCATCCTGATGGGTTTTCAGGGACGGCGGAGGAAGATAGATCGTAAAGGATGGAGGGTGATGGGGGGAGCGAGTGTTCCCAGTAATGGCCCTGATGTGAATAATTTAAACAAGCCATGGAAACACACAGGGATGGACATGTGCTGGAGAAAGCACTATAGTAAAGGAGTGATTGACAACAAGCACCTAAATCCCCGTGGTGATCGTAACCGAGAGGTAGGAAAGACAGAGATGTGGGGCACTGCATAAGTACGTGTATCAATCAATATATAGACAGATGGAGATAGAGCGAGAGAAAACAGAGTGTTATTGAGTAACTTAAAAGTAGTCCACACAGCTGACATACAGAGCGTTGATAAATAATGGACAGTCTCCTTCAACACTGCCTCCTGTCCTGCGCGTACCTCTCTATAAATAGTCCCAACGATACCGACGATGGAAGCTTTTCTCTCTGACCCTTCGGCCCTTTATTTCCCATGGCCGGTCGCTCTGGGTGGGGTGAATTTGTACGGACATGCAATGTCCCCAGACAAACTGTGCATGGACTCGAGCTGACCTCAGGGTGGTAGCACAATGACTGCTGTGTGAACAGCAGCTATAAAGCATGATAGGTCCAGCCTGCTCTAGTTTTGACTGACAGGACGGACGGGCCCTGAAGTAGGTCGGTACACCTGTCTTTAGTCCAGCTACCAGTGAGGTCATACATGAGGAGATACACTTCATATATAAACTGTATAACAATAGTTTCACCAGATTTTATACATCCGTAGTGCTGTGAAATAAATGAAAGCATTATTAATCGAGAAACCTTGAAACCAGGACTATAATCGTACCATTGAAATCTATAATCTCCTGAGTAGCATGGCTCCACGGATGGTTAAGTGTCAGTCAACCACTTCAGTCTATCAACAACTGGATGGATGACCATGAAATTCTGAACATTTGTTTTTTTTTTTAGTGACATGTCTCGACAATGATGGGATGTCTATCCATCTAGCGCTTATACAGGGTCCATTCATGGAGGCGGTAGGTTTAATAGGCTGTTCCAGGCGCCCCTCTATCCAGCAACAGACTCCTGGAAATCCCGAGGGGATCCCAAGCCAGATGGGCTACGTAGTCCCTCCGGCAGGTTCTGGATCTGCCTCAGGGTCTCTTATCAGTTCGATGTGCCCAGTAAACCTCCAAAGGAAGGTGCCCAGGGGACATCCCGATTGGATGCCTGAACCACCTCAGCTGGCTCTTTTTGATGTAAAGGAGCGGCATCTCTACTTCAAGCTCCTTCTGGATGTCCAAGCTCCTTACCTCATCTCTAAGACTGAGCTCGGCCAACCAATCCAACTTATGAGGGTGAGGGTTGGAACGTAGATGGATTGGAAAATCAAGAGCTTGGTCTGGTACAGTGTCCGCAATACTGCCGACGCTGCACCAGCCCACCATCTCACGTTCCATTTTCCCATAACTCATGAACAAGCCCCGGAGATACTTGACCTCCTTCGCTTGGGGCAGCAACTATAGGACGACATTCTGTGCATTTATGGCTCCCAGACAAAGAATCCCCCGGACTCCCTCTGAGTTTCTATTGGTTGAATTGCCATCTACTGCAGGATGAATCATGTCACAAAAATCAGAAACTATTTCGATCGATGCCGATCAAGTGTCTGCTGAAAGTATGACGTCTTGATGGTTCTATACTGGTAGCTGTGGTATCCTGTTCACACAAAGGCTGTTCATTGAATCCCACTGTCTGAAGGTGAGATATGTGATGAGGATAAAGCCATTGTGGAGGCAAAGTGTATGCTATCCTCTGCCAGCCTGAGAGAAAGAACCCTAATGACAAGAGAGAACAGGCCTCAAAATGAATTTCATCATCGGCAGATGGAAATGAAAGAGCTTTCAACGAAAGAAATGAAATGAGACAGAAGAGAGGGGGGAAAAAAATGTGATGGATCAGACAGACATGGTGACAGGAACAAAGACACGAGGAAGCCGAGATGAGAAGCTGGTCAGGAGGGAGGCTCTATTCCTGTGGCCTAAAATGTCTCGATTCACTCAGTGTCAACACACTTCACAACTGACAGAGCGGTGCACGACAAAACGAGAGATATACTTGCTTTTAACTGTGTTTGCATGTCTTATCCTGCGTCTGTTTGGGGAGTCTGTTGTGCACATTGTCAGAAATTAATGTAAGATGCAATACACACATGAATGTAGAGGCAGTGTAGGGTCAGTATGGGTGTCAGTAGAATAGACTGCATAAAACATGGACGTAGTGTCCCAGCACATCAGCAGTGACAACATCGATGTAAAGTTTTGAAGACACTCTCTGTCTGTACGACGCGGCAGATCAGTGGCATTTTAGAAATCGCTGTGGAAATCTAAATAAAGTAAAAAATAAAGTTAATCAAGTCAAAGACCGTTACATATGAGCACAGTGGAAAGTTCTCTAGTGCCCTCCAGAAACACACAAAGTACTTAGGTTGTAAGTAATTCATTCACTTTTTTCAATGGAAGGGATGCTGAAATCCAAGATGGTGCAGTGAGATCAACCTATTAGAGTCTGTTTTGTTTGTTGTGGTAGTCGGCTTCTGAAACCTCTGGAAAATTCATCCCTCGGAGTTCCTTGGAGTATTTCTTGCTGCAGCAGCGTATCTACCCAAACTATCTTCACAGAAAGTCCTTGACTACACTCAGGTCTCAGGGCTACACTCCGAGTGTACCAGTTTACTCAGTATAGTAGGACTGAAGTGAATATTATGTACGATTTACCAGAGTACACAGTATGGACAAGATTTCTTGACTTTCTGACAGGAACCACTTTCTTTATTGTTTTTTTTTTGCTGGCACTTGAACAGTGACGACACACTGAAGTGAAATAAAAATCTGTGGAGGCGTTTTATTGTTTGCTTTTGGGTATTTGTTCTTGTAGGTTCATGATATGAGTGTTTTGTTCTATTATTCTCTGTATTTGAGTCCTGTGTACGGTTGGCTAACTTTAAAATATTGACTCACGAACTTGATAAAAATATTGTTGGACGCTGACGTAACTGACGCCCGAAGCACCCGGTCTCACCGTTTCAAGGTACGTATGTAACGTCCATGTGAATGTGTGGTTAAAAAGAAAGTATATCTAACTAGCAGAAAACATATGTTTTAAGTTGCATATATATCTTTGTTTTGTGTGAATGAGTCACATTTTAAGTAGGAGTCCAGTGCTGGGAGTGATGACTGAATATGACATCAACTTAACCAAAAGCTCTTTGCTAATCTGACCTCAGACTGAGTCACAGAGGTCACGCTGAGTTTGACTGTGTTAACTTCAACGACTCAGACTTAATTACCTGCTGTCTGAGTTTCCATTGTTTCTTTGCACCATCCAAAAAAATGGACTGGAGACTCTTATATTGGTCACAGGCATGAATTTTGAGAATTATTTGTTGGCTTGTCTTGCAGAGACTCATTTCTCTTCAGCATGTAGCAGCAGCAGGTAGCTTAGCTTAAAGGACTGGAAACACAAGGAGCAATCAACACCTCTAAAGCTCACTAATTAACACATTCTGTAGTGTTGTTTAATTTGTATAAGAAACAAGGTGTATAAATATCACATTGTGGTATTAAAAGACGTTATGTGCTGGAATGTTCTCGGCTAGATGCAGTACATGGTGAGGTTGCCAGGCAACCGGTTGCCGAAGCTAACCGGTTGCTAGCCGTAGCTTCTCATTTACAGTACAGACATGAGAGTTGAAAATGTTTTCTGGTTTTCCCTCTGATGTCCTCTGACTGCTCTGCCTCAACTCTCTGTGATTTACAGAGTTTCCTGATGGACAGTGAAGTAAACTGCTGCCAAACTGTAGCTGCTGTTAGCTAATGTTAGCTCAGTTTGTTAGCCGGGCTGCCTGGACTGTGAGCTCAGAGCACCGGGGGAGTGTTAAAGAGGAGTTTTGAAGCACTAGGAGGAAGAAGAAGAGGAGGTTTACAGGCGGGGGAATGTTGACAAGGAGCGGATCTGGTGTCGTGCCAGAACAGGAGCTGGGCAAGTGAGCAGTGTAACCTGGCTCAGCAGCCTCTATGGACATAATGACAGAGGAGAAAAGACTAAAGAGGACGTCATATTAATAATATATGACAAACATTTGACCCCAATTGGTCCAGTGGAGCCAATCACATCTCACCGATGTTTATCTGCCTCTCGACTGTCGTCCTCGTCTCAAAATAGAAAGAGGACACAACACACAGACTGTTTAAATGTTAACTGGTGAATATGACTTTGTGAGCTGTCTCTTAAGAAGATTTATCCCACCTTTAAGAGAGCAGCAGGAGAGGCTGAGGGAGAAATTAATTCAAATGAAGGTGGGTCGGCCTCCTGAGCTGATGAGGTTTATTATTACCCCCCTGCTTCTGAGCCTGCCGCTGATGACTGTGGTGACACAGATGAGGATAAAATGGCTAAACACATCAATCAGCAGAGACACACAGGAGCCTCTGCTACCTGCCAGTTAGGTAGAGTTTTAATGGCCATCATAAACAGCAATAAATACATCCAGGATTAAAGAAACAACATGTAGAAACTGGTATTTTTGTGATTTAGCGCCCCCAGTTTCAGAGTATAATCCCACTGTGGTAAATATGGACGTGTATTTGTTATAATTATATTACTTATGATCAACAGCTAGCGAGTCGACAACTTTGCTAACAGTCAAACATCAAGCAAGGTCACCAACAGCAGACATAGCAGCCAGCTAATATTACTGACTAGTCCAACAGCAGTCAGCCGAGCTCGGCGTCTGTCTTTCAGCCTTTTATTTCACCAAGCTCTCACCAACCACTAAAAGTCAGTCCCAGATTTACTCTTGTCCGACGGCTTCTTGCTCGCTCACTCTCTCATTTTCTTTTCTTAGCTTCCTCCATCAACGTCCTCTTCTGTCTTTCCACCTCTGTCATTATGACATAGAGGCTGCTGAGTCCGGTTACATTGCTCAGCTCCCGTTCTGGCATGACACTAGGTCTGCTCCCTGTCAACATTTGCCCTGAAAACCGACCAACAGACGTACGACTGACAGAGACACCATTCACCTGATTACAAGTCAGTGTGACATCAACATGATTTAAAATCTGTTATTTATGAGAGAAAAGTTACAAAATGTGGCTTTAAAGATATAATATTGTAAAAATAGAAACCTGTTTTCTATAAACCGGCATTTGTCAGCGAGGTGAGATTGGTAATTATTGCTTTTTAAAAAAAAATCCATTCATCTTCGCAGGCAGATTCAATTTAACTAAAGATAACACATTAAAATTGGACTTGGCGTGACAGCTTAAATTATTTCTATCAACAACTGTTTAAATCATCGCAGTCAGCCAATTGAATTGACACACTCTCTCTGGAAAGCCTCCACTCAGACCCAGATGGGTTGGGAATCATTTGTCTGTGAGGGATTTTTATTTACGTTAAATAAAAGAATGAGTCTAGATGAAGATTCTTCTCAGGCAAAGCACGTTCAACGATAAATCTATGGGAGTTCAAACAGCTCTGTGTGCTGCACATTTATACGTTTAACTGGCGAATATATAACTTTTTAAGTAATTAGACCCACGTAGCCCCCTCCGAGAAGTCAAAATCCCACAGAAGCAAACGGTAATTTTGTTTCCTTTTATTTTAAAGCTCCCCACAACTTAATGAGAAAATGTTTTCTGGGCTTTTGCTCCCTGCAGAGCGTGAGTGCCGTTTATAGAAATGTCCTTTAACTGTTCTTTAAAAAAAAAAAACCCAAAAAACAGCCGTGATGCATTGTGTTGTCTGGAGCAGTCAGACAGTTGCAGCTTAATTGTGTCTGTGCCACAGCGAGCAACCCCGGCCAGCAAAACCAGCTCCTTCATTTAGGAAGCGAGCGAATACAACCTGCGTGACTGACAGAGGCTGACTATATTTAGATGATATTAGTCACATCTAAACACAAACTCTCCTCGATCTGTGTCGGAGGACCTCAAACACAGAGTGGTCATATTCGAAGCCCTTCCCAGCTCCAAGCTGCTTTTCCAGCTGGGTGGCTTTGAGCCGCAGGAAGCCATTTCAGCTTGACAGGGCAGACAGAATCAAAGGCAGAGCGGAGACACACACACACACACAGCAGAAAACACACAACCAGTCGCATCCAACCCTGACAGGAGAGAGGAGCGGCACTGACCACACACAGGCAGCTCGACTGCTCAGCTGTGTGGGTTTTTTTCAGAGGTGCATTTATGGGCATGTACCGCGAGAATAAGTGCAAAGAAGTATGGAACCTTGCTACAATGTCTGGGTCACTGTCTGGATGTAATGTCTAATTTCAGCCCACATCGTACAAATCAAATCTGCAGGCAGAGGAAGGCAAAGGAAAGGAGCTAAAGGAATAAACACAGAGGAGTGTTGGTGCTGTTGATGTGTAGGAGGAGGCGGAGGCGGAGGAGGTGGAGGAGGTTTATCAAGCCTGAAAATACAGACCTACTGACTCTGAGCTACTGTACCTTAACTGTTCACTTGCATTAGGACGGATAGTCTGTCTTACATTGAGCATGAAGGTGTAACTGTGACTAGCTTAAATGGTACTGTACCAATAGGCCATCAAGTCTCTGTACTGTGTTCCTCAAACATTGGCTGGCTCCAGAAGTGAGTCAGTCTCCGTAAGTCCCCATGTTTAAAACTTCACAGCAGAAATAAACATGTTTACAGCCTGGTACAAAAAACAGTTTTGGTCTCTATAGCTAATTTTTCATGACAACTGTACTGAGGGTGAATTTATATACAACTCACCTGTTTAAATTATATTAAGGCTTAAAGTTATGCAGGATTAAGAGCGTGGACGCTTTGATTGACAGGTGGGTGCGGTTACAACCAGGCTTTAACAGTCAAAGATCTGCATCACCTATCTGCATTCCTCTTTTTCTATCACTGGCTGCATTTCATGTCCTGAAAATGTAATACTGTAATGAAACAAAAATTAAATTAGCTTTTCAAATGAATTATCTCATCTCTGTCTGAAACATTTTACCTGTCACACCAACACAGATGAAAAATAATTACCCCCCGCTGTGCCCGCCGCGGCACAGACAGCTGACAGCTAGCTAACTCCCCTGACTGAGCAACCAGTCGGTACGTGTCGCGACTCCTTCAACATGAAGTAAAACTGTACAAATCCCATCAAGTTATTATCTGACAGCTTGTCCAGGGTAGTTAGCTCTCCAGAGGCTCATGCTAATGCCAAACTACCAGCTTCAACAGAACAAACTGCTCAGTCACTGCAGGCCAGGAGCTGCAGCTGAGAGCACGTCATGATGCTGATGTTAGCTTTCCAGCGACATTAAAACAAAAGCTGAGAGCTGTCTGAGCTTCCTACTTTGGGTGTAAATTTGAATTAAAAGGTGGTTTGGTTAAAAGCTTGTTCTGTTCTGGTGATGACCCTAAACTAACGTTAGACACAGTGAACAGTTCTCACCCAGATCATGCAGCTAAAGTTAGTTTCTTTTCTACAGTTTGAGTCTGAGATTGGTGTAACCCATTTTGTGTTTACTAGATAGCGGCTATTTAAAGCTACAGCCCTTTTTGTTGATACAAGAAGGATGGCTCGGCGTGTTCTCTCATCTAATTTATGTCCTCCAATAAAGCCTGAATGTTCAGCAGTGCAATAAAAGTTTAACTTTGTCTGGGCATTCGTTGGACGATGACAGAACGCAGTCAGAGAATTTTAACTGAATTTTTGTCTCAAATCTCTAATTTATTTGGATTACAGGCCAGACACTGTTTTGAACCGACTACCGTTTGTTAACAAATAACAGAAAATTCACTGGCTGAACATACTATAAAGAGAAATCGTAAAATTCACAGAAAATAACTTTTACAGTAGTTTTCTGTTTTTTTTTGTTTTGTTTTTTATTGTATAAAAAACTCCAAAACACCAAACAGTTATTTTAAATATCATGCCAATAATGATACGATAATTAAGTTATTTTTAATGTTTGTACAGTAAAAAAATGAAATCACATACAAATTTCTGTAAAATGACAGTAATTATCTGTAATTAAATGTGTCTCATTATATAAAAGTTTATGTCCATACTTAAACATTTAATGTTAAACATAACTTAACTTTTTAGTTTATATTTTTAAAGAAATTCTTATTGTTTTTTACGTGAATTACTCTGTAACCTAATTTTACGGAAAATAACTGTAAATTCAGGGACATTTTGATATTTATTTGAATTATGATCTATCAGTCATCTGGCCACTTGTTTTATGATTGATTTTTACAGTGTACAATATCTTTCTTTCTTTCAAAAGGTGCCACTTCTTAAAATACATCCAGTCACTCGTGCAAACGCCGAAGCCCAGGCAGAAACTCTCACATGACATGTTTTTCCTATTATTCTGATGATGATAAATTCAGTATTTCGTTCATCTCCTGTTCACGGAGAGCCCGGCCTTTTTTTTTTTTTTTTTTTTTACAAAAACAATTCCTTTGCATGACTGGACACATTTGTATAGGTGAAACATCCACACTCTTTTCTATAGCAATTTTTGTCACCTAGAATCAAAGAAGTAATTCCTCTCTGTTTCCCCATCTCTCTGGCTGTCACTACCGCTTACCGTTCCCCTCACCCATTGCCAGAGAACTTGGTCTCACTCTCTCTCTCTCTCTCTGTACTAGGGCTGCACAACAAGTGTCTCTTTCTTCCTGCGACTTACAAAGAGCCACATTCATAGAGCGAGAGAGAGAGAGAGGGAGAGAGAGAGGAGGAGAGAGCTTCACACTTGCACTGTGTTTCCTAAGTGATAAATGATCAACAAACCAACAGAGAATGTACGCTACATGAGTCAAAGCCACGGGGAGTCAACGCTAAATGTTAGATTGTGTGTAGTGTATGTCCGCTTGTGTGCGTGCAGGATTGTGAACTGTCACCCTCCATTACAGATACTAAATACTTCAGCTCCAACCACTCTGACACTCTGTGGTTGCAGCCCACTGAGACTCTGGATGGAGGTCCCTCTTTCTAACTTTTTCTTTGGCTCTTCTGCGCTAAGTGGTAACTAACAACACATGCTTAAAGACAATCAGCATAGGCCCACGGGCTCCTGAATTAGCAGCGGAGGAGGATGCGAGTGGGGAACGTGCGTGGACTGGTAAACGGGGGGAGGGAGGCTGATGACGTCTCCCCGTCAGCCTCGCTGTGACCCTGGATGACTCCAACAGCACCGCCGCGGCTCCGGCAGGGTGGCAGCAGAGGAGATTAACACCGAGGTGAACCAACAAACAAACAAGCAAACAAACCATCACAGACCAGAAATGATCCTGAATGGTGGACACTTTTCTCGCAGCTGGCCTCCTCCTGCCCTCAGCGAGGTCCTCTCTGCCCTTCACAAAGCTCCTTTGTGGGTGGAGTAGTGATGGCAGACTGCATACCACAGCTTTAGTGTATATTCTTACAGAGGTACAGTATGCGAGAGCTACGAGGCAGAGAAAGAAACAAGGAGTAGACTATGATTCACAGGGAGACAGAATTACTGGAATTATTTCCCTCCCGTTCCTGATACCGAGAGGCCTATCTGACTGCATGTTTCCACACTGATAAAAACAGAAATCCATGACAACCTTGGTGTGTGCGAAGAGCCCACACTGGCTGATGGCACAAGGCCTGGACAAACATAAGAGACAACTGTCACAAGAGACAGAGTCTGCTCTGGACAGAGGCCATAGTGCTGCTCTTCTCTTCACACTCGCTCACTCATTGCAGCGGGTATTTATTCATATGCAGAATATTCTATTACAGCGCCTCTGAAACGATCGCTAATTAAACATGTCACAGGTTTTCACAGCCTCAGACAATGGCTCAAAGATTAACAAGGGAAAGGCTTAATCATAGACAGTAGAAGGAGGCTAATACTGCAGTTTAATGTTTTATACAAAGCCGTACTGGCAGCAGCTTAAGACCTACAGGTTATTCCAGGCAACTGTTGACTGATTAAAAAAAGCTACAACATGCTGCATCAATACACTTTGATGCAACGATAACAAACTTTGCAAAGTATGTCATCATTGCATCAGTATATCATAAGATGAATTGATGATATATTTTTGGAAACTTACGGAAAAGTCAGCCAAACTCATCTGGATTCATCCTTCATACTAATGTTGATATTTCACTGCATGGGTGAAGTCTTTGACCTCCTGGTGGCGCCAATTTGAGGGGGGTCAATAAAGTCATTAGGGTTCACCCTCTGGGCTCCATGGATATCTATGTACCAAAGGTCATGACAATCCAGCCAACAGTTGTTGAGATATTTCACTCGATAGGTGAAGACTTTCTCCTAGTCCCAATTTTAAAAGTAAAGGGGTCATTAATGTCATTAGGGTTCATCCTCTGGGCTCCATGACAATCCAACCAACAGTTGTTGAAACATTTCATTTAAAACAAATGGCAAGGTGGAGCTAAGTGAAAGGTTCTCTCAAGTGTCTCTCAAGTCAGAGTTTAGGGTCTATCCTCTGAGGACTATGAATGCTTGTACAACTTTTCATTTCAACAGTTGAGATATTTCAGTCTGGACCAAAGACTGACATCACCTATCCTTGGAGCCACACTGTTAGAAGAGCTAAAAAAATGGCTTTTCTAACATTCATTGTTACCTACGGTTATTAATTTGTTTGTTTCTCTCTAAAGCAGCAATAAAGTTTTTGATTCTAACAGTTGCATTTTGAACCTCTCTGACAGGCCCTGTATGTTAATTTGATTGTTCCAGTGCACAAGCAGAATTTGGACATGAATTGTCAACTCTAGGCGGCGGTCCAAAAGTAGCATTTGGACTAGGCAACAACAAATGCTGCAACCAAGACACCACTGCTTGCATAGTAGACTATCAAATCGCCATGGATACAGGACTCCCAGCCCAGTTTTACCAGTGCAACTCTGTGGTTTGATCCCACCATCCTGCCTCCACTGATGAACAAATGGTTGCTGTTGCTTGTATTTTTCGAATTGGAGCTACCCAACTGTAGCTTCATTGGCACCGGCTGATGCTATCTCCACTTTTGTGTTCACTCCAGTTTGTATTGGCGACTGGTCTGTTGGTCCATTGACAATAAACATGTTTACCATGTTGGCTTCCATCCAATCAGGGACAGGATTGTGTTCAAAGTTAGAAAAGAAAACCCATTCTCCTTCAGTCAAATAAATCACGATGCTGAAACCACAACATAGCAGGATTTCTTTAAAGGTTTATGTCCTCCACACCTCACCGGCTCCCTGGGTGTTAACAAAGTGCATTTTCCCCCCACCACCCCTCGAGGTGCTGCAGAGTCATCATGACAGACCTTATCAGCGGCTCTCCAGTCCTAACCTCCTGTCATGTCCTCTGCTGAGCCATGTGCACTCAAAGACACAGTCCAGACTCCCAAAAGCTCACCTCATCGTTCACTCTCATCCTGAATTAAAAAGGGCAACCCGCAAGGACACGGAAGGGATTCTACATGAACAATAGAAACATAAGAAACTTAAGGAAGTTGTCAAGTTAGATTTTCATTGATACGGAAGATGAAGGTGAACTGTGGTCCACCATCACTATCTTGTCTCGCTGCCTCATTTAATCTCTTGTGCTAATAGGAGGATTGAGTATCAGCAGGAGCTGAAAGAGGAACAAACTTCCACAGACGGGCCAAAGCTTTCACTATGACCGTGCAATAAAAAGAAGGTTCTTCTTCCTTTTAATTGATACACGTGTTCAATGCAAGGTTGCACGTCAGTCATGCCAATTTCACAGAAAAAGAGATATTACCTGACCATGATATCTCCTGATCCTACAATGATGAAACAACAGCATAAATCATTGCCGTTAGCATCTCAGGAAACAAAAGAACACTGTGTTTGAGTAGATTTATTTGCAATGACTAATGAACAGCAAGTGTAGCACTTCTCATAAATTATATGACTGGTTATCACCCTGATAAAGCTACAAAAAAAGAAACCAGCATTCTCTGTTGGTTTGTCTAAAAACACGTCTTTAATAATACATGAAAATTCTGCTTTAAAGGCTCACAGCAGAGCAGTTCAGAGATCCATTCAGTGAGTATCAGGACTCCTACCTCAAGAAGACGACATGCTGAGAAAAAATCAAACACCAAATCGCCACACTTGTACTCTCCTTGTCCACGGGCAATGCATTAGACAGAGCGAGATTGCACAGCTTAGATTGCCACACTGGTTTCTGCGGCATGAAAACTGCACTGCAGAACGAATTTAGAGACCTGGATAACCTCCTGAGAGTTAACTATGATGATGCAGACTGTTGGATTATCAAAGAAAAAACATCTGGACGTGATGTTAGACCTGCTCGATTGATAATGAACAACACAAAAATGGACATTTGTTGGAGGAAACATCTGAAGACTTGTGAATATTCTCTGATATATCACCCATAACATCACAACCACCTGCCTAATATTGTGTAGGTTCCCCTTTAACTGTCAAAACAGCCCTGACCCATCGAGGCATGGACTCCTCTAGACCTCTGAAGGTGTGCTGTGGTATCTGGCACCAAGACGTTAGCAGCAAATCCTTTAGGTCATGTAAGTTGCGAGGTGGGGGCCTCTTAGCATAGTGCATCCTGGTGCCATGGGTTCCCCAGGTAAGCAAGCGCACCCATGTGATGTAGAAGAAAACGTGATTCACTAGGCCACCTTCTTCTTCAATGGCTCCAATCTAGTTCAGATAGGGGGTCAGTATGGGCGTCCTGAATGGTCTGCAGCTATGCGGCCCCAACAAACTGCGATTTTTGGGGCTTTTTGAACCTTTATTTGAAAGTAACAGCTGAAGAATGACAGGAAAGTGGGAAGACAGAGAGAGAGGGGGAATGACATGCAATAATGGGCCACAGGTCGTTATCATACCCTGGGCCACTGCAGCAAGGACTGAGCCTTTGTTCATGGGGGTCTTGGTCCCGGTTGCTCTACCAGGTGAGTTTCAATTCTGACATTTTTCTATCAATTTTAGCAGTTTGAGCTACAGCAGCTCTTATGTTGGATTGGACCACAAGGGCCAGCCTTCGCTCCCCACTTGCATCAGCGAACCTTGGCCACCCATCACCCTGTCATCGGTTCACTGCTTCTCCTTCCTTGGATCACCTTCTGAGAGGTACTGACCACTGCAGACCACAAGAGCTGCAGCTCTGGAGATGCTCTGACCCAGTCGCCCTTGTCAAAGTCGTTCAAATCCTGACGCTTGCCCTTTTTTCCTGCTTCTAACGTGAGAAAGTGATGTATCTCTTTAGGGTTAGTATAATCACATGAACTAATCATGGTTTCACTATATAAGAAGCCACAGGCGTTCCTGATATATAATGCATTAATGTATTCATCATAATGAGTCATGCATTATGCTAATGTTACTATGAGGGAGCTCAACAGTCCTGATGGTTCCTACCTTTCCGAGAGCTTTGGGCTTGTTGTTGTTGTTGTGGGAGGCCAGATTGACGTCTTCATGGACGCGGTCCAGCAACCACAGGAGGAACTCCAAGGCGTCGTGTTGGGAATTCCCACGAAACTGTGATCCGTACTTGGACACGATAGCCTGGAGAAGGGAAAGGGAAAGCACAGGTTGATGAAAGTGTCATTTTTTTTTCAGCAGATGCGTAATTTTCACAGCTCTGTGCTCATGTTTAGTTATGATTCACAGAGAAACCGTCTGAAATCCATGAATATATTCATCCTATTCAGATAATCCCACATGTGACTTCACTGGAAAACAAAAACAGTGGTGGTTTAATTGGCTTTTATAATCTGACAGCTTGTGAGAATTAAACTCGTTAAGCGGCTACCTGGCGAAGCTTCTTTTCTTAAGTGTTCTCCCAGAAAAACGTGTGAATCTCATGCGCTATTTGTTTACTGCTTTTGACAGTCGAGATGTGTTTGTTACTCTGCCTTCTCCGCAGAACGCTGATCAGAGGAATCTGCACTAACGCTCGCTTCCCGCTTCTCTCCGTTCCCCTTCCACCTGGCCCACGCTTTGACTGATGCGGAGTCATCTGAGATTTGCAAAATATGCCTTTGTGAGAGACAGTCTGACTGTGTAAAAGTATCGCCTTGCTTTCTTTTCTTCTCGAGAAACGATTTTTGACATGCCGTGAATAACGTTCTCCTTAAAAAGTAGGTTGGAAACTACTTAAGCTCGCGCACAGCATAATGTGACTTCAGACGTGAATGGCACCAAACTCAATTAGGGAGGAATTAGCTGCATGCACCGCAGCTGGCAGCCCCGGAGAAGCAAAGACAGTGATGAGAGATTATAGCAGAGGGAACAGCAGACTGTAATCATCGCCTCATAATCCACTAATATGTGATATGCCTCTTACACCACAGCGAGATGTAGGATGTCTGATGAAGTTAGAGGCTTGTCACTGAACAGCTGCTGGTTCAATTCTCCAAAACGACGGGCAGAGATGGTGAATTAAAACACACTGTTTGCCTCTGAAGTGTCCCGGAGCAAAGCGTGTAGCTGAATATGAGACAGTTTGTTCCCACCACGTAATCTGATTGGACAAGAGTCGTTACATGACTGCTGATATAGACTTTTAACTGCATGTATCACTCCGTGTTACAGGTGTTCTAACGTTACAGTCATCTATTTAGCTGATAATAAATCCGATCAGCCACTGTCAGTAATCGATACACGACCATTAATCAAACCAATAACTAACAGCAGTCAACATTATCATACTTTAACAGTTACCTAATGTTTCCGTAACATATTAGATTAGCAGCTTGAATTAAACTAAAGCTCCCTTTAAGAAATATGACATTTGATTCATTACGTGTCCGTAAAAACACGTCGCTCTAGAAACACGAGATAAAGGACGTCACATGTCGACAGTCCGACTGTCAATTCAGCATCAAGGGTTAACCAAAAAAAGGTGCCAAAAAACAGCTGCAGTTCCTCAAACGTCCACTTGAGAAGTGAGTCAGTCTCCATAAGTCCCCATGTTAAAATGTCCAACTTCACAGCAGAAATAAACATGTTTACAGCCTGGTACAAAAAACAGTTTTGGTCTCTGTAGCTAATTTCCCCGTTCATGACAACTGTACTGAGGGTGAATTTATATACAACTCACCTGTTCAGATTATATTAAGGCTTGAAGTTATGCAGCATTAAGAGCGTGGGCGCTTTGATTGACAGGTGGGTGTTGTCACAGGTGGCTTGTTTGAGCAACCAGGTGTCATTCAGCCCGCCTTGGGTCCAATGATGAGCCACGTCTTTGCTGATTTTTAGATTAGCTGGAAGGCGAAAGAAGCAGGACTGCCAACATGGTGGCGACCTTTGGGTGACATCACGGATAGCTTGTTGAGTGGCATCTAGTGGTGAAGTTGAATACCCTCACCTCACCCACTCGTGTTTCAAGCATAAAGGAGAGACTACAGCGGCCGTGGAAATCGTGACGAACACAGAAGGTCGTATGTAGAACCGGCGTGGGCTACTGTAGAAACACGGTGGAATAAAAGTCTCATTCTAAGGTGACATAAACACAACAAATCTGTATTTTCAGGTGATTTTACACAAACGAAAACACGGTTATTAGATTTAATTTCCGTCAACAGATCCCCTTAAATGTTACACACTGGACCTTTAAGGCTAACTAATTTAAAGCTACTGGTTTAACCAATACAACTGAACAGCTGTGTGTCTGCTGAGGCTTTGTCATAGATGACACACCTCTGATTCTACATCTGCAGACATAGTTTATATTCTGTCCGGCTTCATCCACCCGCACTGATCTTTTTTTAAAAATTTTAAATCCTGAAACATTCAGGGGTTGCTCTGCAGAAAACGCTCTGACATTCAGCATGAGAACCGCGGACACGTACTCGCCTTAAGCTGTTGTGCAGTAAAGTAATAACAGTAATTACCATCAGCCTTTTGAAGGTGGCAATTGTCTCGGTGATATAATTGAAGCTGTGTAAAATGTTTTCTTTCTCTCTCTCTCTCTTTTTTTCATTGCTCTCTGTGTCATGGTGGCCACTGGCCAGTTTGTAATGTGTGTAATCACCAAACAAGCAGATAAAGAGAAAATAAGAAAAACACTCATCTGTCCTCTACATCATTTAACCTGTGTTAAATATTTCAACTGTTATCTGTTACTTCAGAAAACTGTTTTATTTAATGCAACCATTCATCAGTTACTTTAAATATTTCAACTGTTTATCCATTTAAAGGTCCAAAACTAACTTTTCACTCGTGTGTAATCACCTGAAAATAAGAATTATGATGTTTGTTACCTTCGCCTATACACACACACACACACACTACATGCCTCACACTTCATGATGATCCAATACAAATACAAACACACCGTCTATTTAAGCTGCCCTGCATCAGCACCACCATCACCTCAGCATCCACCTGAAGGGTGTGAGGGGTTTAAGATATTTGCTCATACATATCTGTAGGAAGCCTAGAGGTCAAACTCGAGTCTGTTGAACTGAACTCCAGACGCTGCGGGTCCTCTTCTGCAGAGTCCGCCATGTTGAACCACCATTTTTTCTACAGTAGCCCAGAATGGACAAACTTTAGACAAACACTGACTCTAGATTGTGAGGCATTGTGAGTTTTTTGTGCGCTTCATGGCCACCTCATTCTAAGGAAGGAGCGGTTGATTCGACAACCGTTGCAGTGAGCAACTACGCCAATAGATGGCACTAAATCACGCACACCAGTCCTTTAACGCTTTCTTTATATGCAGATTAAGAAACACCCACAGAAGCCGTGTGCACCGAATGAATGACGGAAAAACAAGCTTGTAAATATGAAACCAAAATACAACGACCAGACAAAAACAACCTGCACATATGGTTAGAAAACCTGTGCAGCTTCCCCCGTTACTTATTCACTCCGTCTGCTCACCTGTGACTCCCCTGTGTAGGCGACTGTGATTACCATCTGTGGTCAGGTGTGCAGGTGACACAACAACGATATTTACCCACTTTACCACACACACTAAATGTTCGCTTCGCAAGGCACTGTGGGACACACGTAGCCTCATCTTCCGTGAGCCGCCTGACTTCCTGCAACCAGCAACATAGATAATCATTAAAGATCAGCATGGAGACGCATACCTGTGAGCAAGACCCATAACACACATGGAGCTTCCAGAGTGGGCCCGTTAATATAAACTGTAGGGAGGATGACATGCCCGTTCACTCCCTCGCTCACTCCCTCGTTCACTCGTCCTTCTCAGGCCTCTCGTGTTGTGGAAACCGATAAATTGGTTGTTGAGTAACTGTTTGAGTTTCAGGCTTTGTCCCTGTGTAGGCCTCTCTGTGCAAACACACCATCCAGCCAGGGGGGATGCAAGACAAAACTGTCCAGATCAAAAGCACACATCTGCTCCCAGGTTGAAGAAACTCAACCTCCCCCACCTCGCCCTTTCAACTGCGAACGTCAGAGACACATCTGTGAGAGCGTGGAAGCTCGGGACACGTAAAGGAGAAGCAGCAGCAGCAGAGATATAAAGCGAACATTTATAAAAAGCTGCCTCCTTTCTTCCACCTCTCTCTTGTCCTACAAGCCAGGTGGTACAGGAATGTGGCAGAGCGCCAGGTATTCGGCAGGACTTTTGTTGTTTTTGGTTTTTCTCCTCCGGACTTGAGCTCTGCAGCCAGCTGACCTGCGGAGGAGGCCACTGCTGATTCATTAACTTTCAAGAACTTTTTGATCAAACGAGGATGATTCTACATTCACAGAGGTGGAGGCGCACATCAGCGGAATAATGATTTAAAAACTCCTGCGATGTGAAGACCTTTCAGACGTCTGCAAAAACTGATAATCACCTCCCAAGGACAATAAATTCATCGAGCATTTAACTAAAATCCTTTTTCGGATGATCGTTTAGAAGTGGTTTGTCCTCTCTGGAGTTCCTGCAACTGGGAGCTCAGACACAAGCCTCGGAGCTATCTGATTATTTTATAATGCCTCCCTCCAGGCGGTTGCGGTATTACTCAACAGGCAATTTCAGAAGGCCTAAGCGGCCTGAACTCTGGACCTCCTACGGTCATAAAACCACAGCCAAAAGAGACACAGCCGTGTGTGTGTGTGTGCGCGCGTGTGCTTTCACGTAGGAAACATCTCATGTAAAGGAGGGGAAGTGTTTCGTGTTTTTCTTTTAATCTCAGCAAGATGTTTCCATGCTGATTGTTGTCCTGAAAATATCTGATATCAGACTCCCGTGAGATACGAGGGGAATGCAAGATTTGGGGAGTTATTGCCGCAAAGGATTGTGGTTGAGAGGAAGTTTTTCAGACAACAGATGGGACAGAAAGAATCAATGGATAACGTCAAAAAGACTGCCGATACAGTAGAGGTCATGATATTCCAGCTGACTTACTTTTTACACCCTCTTCTTACAGATTAATTAGCATTTCCAAGAATAGATCCATCGTGGAGTTTCTTTGTTCGCGGCTTTATATTATCTACTTCTTGCCTTGAACTATGGCTCAGAGAAATCCTGAGCAAAGTCGCGAGCAGATAAAAAAACACCCCCTCCGCCCGCCCTCGATCTTCAGCGTGGGAGGGTTCAATGAGAATAAGGAAAGCCTGAGGGTCTCCTGATAGGACGGCCCGCTGGTCCTCAGGGAAGGAAGATTCTTAAGTGGAAAGTGTTACAGTAAATTATTTCCTTCCTGTGCCAACGTACTTTGTATCACAAGAGGAACTAACTAAATAAACAGTGTAGTGTACAGTTGAGCAGTCACCTGTGCCGCACTCACCACATTGCTGCACACAGCCGATGATTAACTTACAGCAACACTGCAACTTTTTAAGTCACACACCACCAACTATTTCACTGATTTTTGTGAAACTGGATCATATTTTATAAAGAGAAAATGCACTTTACAGAGTTTCCTGATGGACAGTGAAGTAAACTGTAGCTGCTGTTAGCTCAGTTTGTTAGCCGGGCTGCATGCTGCAAGAGCATCAGGGGAGTGTTACAGCCAAAATCCACCGGGCACTGATGCGATGCTATCGTGTGTGTGGCGTGGCTGACGGAACTAACCGTCGGCCGTTCGTGTCAATGTTTCAAACCCAACCTGAAGCGCCGCAGTCGAGTTGGCAGGAAGTCAGACACAGAAACAGGACAGAGAATCTGGTCGATTTTCAAAATAAAAACACCAGGTGCAAACTTTCAATCGTAAAGCAATTCATTAAAAATCTGACCAAGTTAACAAAGTCTGGCAGTCACGGAGAGTGGTGGTTGTACCACAGGTGTTTTGGACCACCAAGAGAGGAGGTTTTCAGGTGAATGCTGGCAGAGAGCAGAGTTGGTGTCATGCCAGAACAGGAGCTGAGCAAGGGGGCAATGTAACCGGGCTCAGCAGCCTCTACGGACCTAATGACAGAAGAAGATATGAAGAGAAAATGAGGGAGTGAGCGAGCAAGAAGCCGCCGGACAAGAGTAAATTTTAGTGGTTGGTGAGAGCTTGGTGAAATAAAAGGCTGAAAGACAGTAAATAATATAAGCTGGCTGCTACGTCTTGTGTTGTTGACCTCGCTTGATGTTCGGCTGACTCATAAGTAATATAATCAGAACAAATACACGTGTACAGCTGTCCACCTTTAACCACCGGTGTTGTTGTCATATTGGGTCTTCTGGTGCAGACACCTGCTGATCTTTCGCTCTCGGTCTGCAGCAGCCTCATTATCAGCCGGCAGGAAAACACACTGAAGTCACAGGGCAAAGCTGTGAGCGCTTGTTAGTGACCGTATGGTGTCTATACCGTTTACATCAAAGGTGACTCTTCACGGTGGTGTTTATGACCTACAGTGAGCATAACGTGTCATTATGTTTGAGTGCACTCTGCATTTATAATGTGAGAGTGTGTTTAGTTAATGATGCTGTCATCCACCTGCAGACTGTGTTTTTGTCTGATGGGTACCTTGAAGTCCACAGACAGCTGTGGGGTGTACTCCAGAGTCCACAGAGCCCTGACAAGTGATGCCAACTGCTCGGTGACTTCTCCCTTAACGAGCCGGGTCTCATCACTCCTCACCACCCCGTTTAAACCGGTTTGACTCAGGTCCAGCTTGTACCGCTCCAACCCGAGATACTCTGCGAGCAGGTCCGTGTTGCTCAAGCACTGGACCACGGCGTTCATGAAGCAGGTGTTCCCGTGGTTCTTCAGCCCCAGCACGCCCGGGATTTTATCCCCGTACTGGCACAGGAGTTTCTCTCTGCCTGCGCACAGAGACGAAGACGTGCTCGAAGTGTTTTTTACCACTCGGTCCCAAGACACCTGTACATCCTCTCTGATGATGATCCCCGAGCTGGCGCTGAGGGTGCAAGGTGCGCCATTCCGAAACCCACCGTCGTCGTCCTCCGCGTCATGCGCGTCGGCGTCTCCAAAGTGGGCGAAAGTGCCCAAAGTTTTGATGATTCTGTTCATAAAACTCCCCACAGACTTCAAAGATTTCTTTCGGAAAAGCTTCCCAGATTTGGGCTTCTTCTCTTTGCGCTTCTCCTCCTTCGATGTCGGCATTTCCTCCTTGACTCTGCTCTGTTTCTCCATGACAGTGCTCCTCTACTCCCTCGCTCGTCTATTCTCGGACTGATAATTGCGTAAATTCCGACGCCGGTGTGTCACTTCTCTGCCAGTGTCCCCTGTCCGGATAGCAGAGGGAAAAGCGCACAGAGGTGACACCATCTCGGAGCCAAGAGGCACAACGGCACACTGTTATTCCACCGGGTAAACCTTCCTCGTCCATCGCAGCACTCACTTAACTGAAGGCGTTCATTATTATGACTCCCACACCGCTGTCACAGGCGGCATCTCGCCCGTGCCCAGCACAACACGAGCCGCTCCGCCGTCCAGCTGCAGCACTGAGCCGAGCTTGAGCGCTCCCCTCCCCTCCACTCCTCCACTCCCCTCCCATCGCGCCCAACTTCGCCTCCTGGAAAAAAAAAAAAAAAAGAGAGAGAGAGAAAGAGGCTTGTGATTGTGTGAATGCCTCCTCCCACTTTCCAGCACATGGAGGAGATAAGAGAGAGGATGGATTCATGTGCACACAGATATGTTAGTTTCAGTCAGTGCTGGAAAAATATTCAGAGTTTGGTAGATCCCAAACATGTGAGATTATTAAAGGAACACTGCACAGAAATTTGGTATTTTTGTGATTTAGCGCCCCCAGTTTCAGTGTAATCCCACTGTGGTAAATATGTTTATATATGTATACATGTGTGTTTGTTATGATTACATGACTTATGATAAAGTGACAGCCCAGACTTCAACTATATTGTGACATTAAAGCAACATTTTGTAACTTTTCTCTCATAAACTAACAGATTTTAAATCATGTTGGTGTCACTCAGGTTCATAGGCGAATACTGATTGGGAGTGGAGCCAGTGTCGTGCCAGAACAGGAGCCGAACAAGTGGGCAATATAACCAGGTCCCGCAGCCTCTATGGACATAATGGCAGAGGGAAAAGGACAGAAAAGGACGTCAACTGGGAGGTACGGGAGAATGTTGATGGGGAGTCGAGCCAGTGTCGTGCCAGAACAGGAGCTGGGCAAGTGGGCAATGTAACCAGGCTCAGTAGCCTCTCAGCTCAGAGAGCTTTAGTTTCGTACTTTCAGTTGCAGAGGTTCCACATTTAAACCATTTATTACTTTCTAACTAGTTTCACACTCTCAATCGCAACCTGTGGTGTTCAAGGTTTCACTGCTGACTCAATATGTGAATTTTTTTTTTTTTTTAATCACATTATAATTTCATTTCTTCTTTTAAATTAGCTTCTCTGCAGTCTTTCCACATCATCTCTGGTAACTGCAGAAGTGCCCTCCTGAGCTACAAGTAGCTAATATTCTGATTTCTGCGAATTCAGAGTAAAAAAATAAGAAGAGAGCCGTGAATGTGTGTGACCCCTGCAGCCTACAGAGGAAATTCATTATCCCAGAAAGACGTTTATCACAGGTTACCGTGACCTGGATTATTACTATCATTCCTATGTCATGAAGTAAACGAGAGCAGCTCTGCTTATCACTCCACAGATATGTTTAATCACACAGGGCCGTCTTATGCTAAGAAATAACACTAAGAAAGCTGTAGATTTATTGCAGCACTGAGGACCGACTCCCCTCCTCGCTGCTAATGCAACCGGAAGAGTGAGTCTGAGCCAAGACTTTGCTCAGGAGGAGAGCCTCCTACTCTGCCTGCACAGTGCTGCTGATGATAGTGGGGAGTATCTGTTGTTGTTGGGAAGCAATAATCCCAGCAGGAGGCTCAATTTCAGGAGAAATCCAGGAATACTTTAACCTGAGAGCTAGAAACAGCCACAAGCAAACACTCACACTGAATCTGACGGTCTGTATACAAACAAGCAAAGCCTCGACAAAGATCTCCTCTTGCAGCATCATCTGTCTCCAAGAGGAGGAGGCAAACACTGTACCAAACATGCCAACTGTTCATGTGAACTAAATCGTGAAACAGGTTTCACACCAACAAGTCTGTCCTGCTTTAATTCACACAGTGGCGATCTCCAGCGGCTGAGGGACTTCAATCATCAACACCCTGCATGTAGATTTGCAGATTTACTCTTGTCCTGCGGCTTCTTGCTCACTCACGCTCTCCTTTTCTCGTCTTAGCTTCCTCCATCAACGTCCTCTTCGGCCTTTTCTCCTCTGTCATTATGCACACTTGCCCAGCTCCTGTTCTGGCACGACACTAGGGTTCCATACCCATTCAGTATTCACCTGTAAACCTCTTCTTCTTCTTCTTCCTGTGGCACAAACACTAGCACTAAGTGCTCACAGCCCGGCTAACAAACTGAGCTAACAGCAGCTACAGTTGGCAGCGGTTTACTTCACTGTCCATCAGGAAACTCTGTAAATTCTCCTCTGGCATGTGTTGGGTCGACTCTTTCTGAATCGATCTTCAGTTTTGATCCACGTCTTCGCTGACTTCTCTCAGTCTGCCTACGATATTTTGACAGCAGGCAGACAGAAGACGTGATAAAAACAATAAAAGCTGGGGTGTTTTCATCAGTCTGCTCTGAAGAACTCGGTGAAACGTTTTCTAACTTTGTGCGATAATGATCCAGGGGCACCTCTGAGCTGCTGTCATCTATCACATACAGCTCAGCACTGCTGTGCAGGTTGGACAGTCTGTGGCTAAGCAATAACCACCTCTGGATTTGGCAGTTGGTTTATTTTGGCCTCCTCTTCTTTCAGTTGCTATTTTTAGAGCAATTTTGCATTTTCATTTCCAAGGTCAGGTACTTTCTTTTTTTTTTTTTGTCTTGCATAGACAGGAAACAGGAGCTTCACCGTCACAAAGACATACAGTAGATCTTTGTGTGTGCTATATTTACTGTCTTTGATGCGGGGTAGCATCTTAATGTGGCACCGACTCCGAGTTATGATAATACAAACAAAAGTGACGGCAAGGTGTATTTCTTGGCACGTAATAATTAGACTGGTGTTGCTGAGTCATAGCCTAATAGTTAAGTCATGCCATGCCTATAAATGGAGAGATAATTTGCCCGTGATGCTCTGCAGAGAAGGAAATGTCAACCCCGAAGATGAAGCATGCAACAGAGACCATCTGGTCGCCTGAGTCATATATGCTGTCTGCTCTGGGAACAAACACTCTCTTGGCTAAAAGAACAATATACTGTGACTGTCACACTGCCCTGCTGTGGCTGCCTATAACTCAAGCACGGAGCATACAGGATGTACGCAAAGATTGGAGGTGTGAGTTACAGCTAAAAATCTCATTTTTTATGCCGTGTGCCACCCAAGCAGCAACCTCTGTGGTGTGAAGTGCGTAAAAAACTGCAGTTCCTCAAACGTCCACTTGAGGCTGGCTCCAGAAGTGAGTCAGTCTCCATAAGTCCCCATGTTTAAATGTCACAACTTCACAGCAGAAATAAACATGTTTACAGCCTGGTACAAAAAACAGTTTTGGTCTCTATAGCTAATTTCCCCGTTCATGACAACTGTACTGAGGGTGAATTTATATACAACTCACCTGTTCAGATTATATTAAGGCTTAAAGTTATGCAGGATTAAGAGCGTGGGCGCTTTGATTGACAGGTAGGTGCTGTTACAGATGGCTTGTTTGAGCAACCATGCGCCATTCAGCCCGCCTCAGGTCCAACGATGATCCACGTCTTTGCCAGTTTTCAGATTAACCAGGAGGTGGTGGAGCAAGGACTGCCAAGATGGTGGCGGTCAGAGCCACCACATTCTGAGCAGAAGACACCGTGAATATGACGTTTAATATTATTTATTGTTGACTGAACAGAACCGGTACAAGAACCAGAGCTAGTTTGGTGGAAAAGAGGTTCTCCTAATCTGCTAATCATGGACGTATGCGTGTGCTACACTCATGAAGACGACCATGTAAGCAGGATTATTGAAACAAAACATCACAGGAAGTGTTTCCATTTAAAAATTTTGTTGCATTTTTGTATTTTGATCGTAAGAGAAGGAGTTCTTGGCGTCTTGTTCACGAGTGATGGGAAAATGGAGCATGAGATGGACCAGTGGGAGCTGAACCAGAAGGCAAAGCTCTTGATTTTCCAGTACATCTGTGTTCCAACCCTCACCTATGGTCATGAGTAGCGACCAAAATTTTAAAAATCCTCTACCGGGTGGCCGGGTTCAGTCTTGGGTTAGGAGTTTGGAGTAGAACCGCTGCATCTTTGTGTCTAAAGAAGCCAGCCCATCCTAATCAGATGCCCCGAACCTTCATCTGATTAGGATGGGCGCCTTCCTTTGGAGATGTTCCAGGCACGTTCCAAAATGGTAGGAGACCATACATAGCCCATTTAGTCTGGGAACCATGACCCAACCCCGGATAAGTTGAAGAAAATGGATGGATTTTAGAAAATTCTCCACATACGACTAGAGAGAGAGCGTGGCCACAGTTTGAGAACCAGTGCTACACTACAGCAAATGGAAGTGGTCAGGCGCTGATCAGTGTTACCCGGTAGCATCTGACTCTTCACAAAATGCCTACGCAGACAGACAGCAGGCCGCAGGAGGAAATCAATATAGTGCTTCATGTGTTTTTACAGCGTTGACTAAACACGAACGCTTTAACAAGACGATCGCCTTCATCGGAACCAAAATTGATTTAACCGTTCCCGTGATGTGAATTAGTTTCAGCAGGGAAGAAGCAGACGGGGTTGAGTGGGCGAGTTCTGGCTTCCACCAGGTCCCAGATTATGCAGGCCCCATCTGAGCTGGCAATAACACATTCCTTGTCAATGCCTTTAATCTTAATGCATTTGGCAGAGGCCTGATGCTTTTTTCTCATGGAGTCCAGGAGCTGCCTGGTGGAGTCCTGGGCAGGATCTCCCACACACTCACTCACCTGGAGGGAGAATAGACAGCCGTCGGCTTAGCGGCTCGCATGAGGCAACTGACACACAGCACTCCTCTCCAGAGACTGTTAGAGCCCGAGCTACAGAGCTATTTCTATTCATGCCCTATTTCATCCACTACCAGTCCTACTTTCACTGTATCTGAACTGTTATCGGTTACAGCAGGAAACTAAAGCGCACACACACACACACATGCAGCAAACTCTGCAGCAGGAATACATTTTTATTCCCATCTCCAGAATCTGTAATCTAATCATGAATAATAATTTCTTCTTCTTCATCTCGCTGGGTTTATCTCTCCTCCTCCTCCTCCCTCATTATTCTCCTCCTATCTCAGGTGGTGGCAACAGCTGCCAATCTCAAGCTGTGGCTTCCCCCGTTTCCAGCAGCAAACACATGAATTTTCCATCATCCTCTGTCGCAAATAAACAACAACAATAACAACAACAACAAGAGATGCGTGCATGCGCGCTGGATGTTTATGTGTGTTACGCGGAGGAAGCTGCTGTAATTATGAACAGGTGTAAACGTGAGTCAGCATGTGAGGAAATGAGGGATGGAGTCAGATCTAAGAGAGTTAAGTGCAAGTGAAGGATTTGTAGGAGTCAGCAGAGCGACTATTGACCATAAAAATACGTCAATATTGATTTTATAATTCAGGAAAATGTGATTTTATAGTTTAAAGACTGATGATCTGTCATAAATAGAAGACGGTGATGCAGTGCATGCTGCTGCAACTTTGCAATTACATGGATTATGGCTCCATCTACTGGCTATTTCTGAATTTGACGTGTCACTCTTTCTGGTGACACTGATGAACACACACAGGACTCTCACACTCATCGTACACAACAGGCCACGCTGTTCACAAACTCTTTTCTGGCTGCTTGAGATGAGTTTTTGTTGTCTGTGTGTGCAGCAGGTGAAGATTTCTGCTGAGTCATTACTCCGACCGTGCACCTGCTCCCTGCAGCTGAGCTGTCACTACAGAAACTAAAATACGCACGTTGTGTAAATTTAGTTTCCTGAACGCAGCAGAGCTGTTGTTGCAACTTCAAGTTCTAGTTTTACTTTAAAAAAACATCAAGGTGCGAGGAAACACCGGCGAATGTGTCGTCACGGATCTACAACTGCTTGTAAGATTAAAGTTTTTAACTGAAGCCAGACTTTCCTATCCCTCTCCACCTCTTGCTCTTGTGTCCTGCACCACCCATTTCTTCCTACTCTCCTTAGAGTTTTAGATACAATGTTTCTCCACCAAGTCAGTCCCAGATTTACTCTGTCCGGCGGCTTCTTGCTCGCTCACTCTCTCATTTTCTCTTCTCAGCTTCCTCCGTCAACGTCTTCTTCATTCTTTTCTCCTCTGCCATCATGTCCATAGAGGTTGCTGAGCCCGGTTACATTGCCTGCTTGCTCAGCTCCTGTTCTAGCACAACACTGTCAGCATTCACCTGTGTCCTGGGCCTGAAAAACTTCCTCTTCTTGGTGGTCCAAAAGGCCTGTGGTACAAACACTAACACTCACCTGACACCCCGGTGCTCTGAGCTCACAGACCAGGCAGCACAGCTAACAAATTGAGCTAACATTAGCTAACAGCAGCTACAGCTGGCAGCAGTTTACTTCACTGTCCATCAGGGAAACTCTGTAAATCACAGAGAGTTGAGGCGGAGCAGCCGGAGGACATCAGAGGGAAAACCAGAAAACATTTTCTCCATAAAATATGATCCAGTTTCACCAAAATCAGTGAAATAGTTGGTGGTGTGTGACTTAGTGCCGTAAAGCGTTACGTACTTCTCGTGGGTGATCGTACCCGGAGCACAAAGTTACATAGTGTGAGAACAGACGTACGGATGACAGAGACACCATTCACCTGATTACAAGTCAGAGTGACATCAACAGGATTTAAAATCTGTTAGTTCATGAGAGAAAAGTTGCACAGTGTGTCCATACAGAGCAGTAATGCAGCACTTTAAAATAATTGAGTTTACTCTTTCAAACTGTGTCAAAGGTACAGTCGAGGATCCAGTGACTTACTGTATGTCTGCAACTTAACAAAAGTTCTTTGTTATGGTAATATTCCTCAGAGGACCTCCTTCAAGACTCTAAATTAAGTTTTCCAACAAGACAGTGATCCTTTCAACAGACAGTTAAAATCGACACTGAAGTGGCTACAGAACGAGACTGTAGGAGCCACCGAGCAGCACAAACAAAGCCCGGCTCTGAGTTCCATAAAAGATTTATTGGCTGATGATGATGATGCCTCCCTATCCAACTTGGCTGAACATGAGCTAATGTGCAAGAAAGGAGAGGGAGGAAATCCAAGAATGCAGCCAGGATGATACAAACTCTTCTCCAGAAAACTTAAAAATAATCACTGCCACAAGCTGCTATTCACCTCGTCACATGTTTTAAATTACAAACATCAAGCTCCGACGCACTAACTATGTATGTACGTGGGTTGTCAGACAACATGAAGAAACAATATGCTTTGTGCATTTGTAAATTTGTATCTACAGTGAATGCAACTTCTTATTTAACAAGAAGGCCGTTAAACTCCACTGACGGTATAAAGAATGGACGGCGTATGTGTGACGTCACCCAAAGGGGTTACCAAAGAGCCAGCTGGCTGTCGCTGTGTTGGTAGTCCTGCTTCTGCAAAAACGTGGATCGTTGGCGTACCTGAAGCGAGCTTATCTTTACACAAGCGTTTCCTGCTGTGATAAACTTGTCAGGGTTTTGAGGGGTTCCTGTTAACTTCCTGTCTTTGTCGATCCAGCCTGATTAGTTTCACCTGTGGCTTGTTGTCTTGTCTTGACTGATGGAGTCAGTCTGTGTTCGTTGGTGTCAGTGTCAGGTCGTCTGTGTTTGTTCCAGTCCTGACTGGTCTTTGTGCTTTTACCTGTGTTCCTGTTCTGGATTTTCATCGTTGGACTTCTCCTGGATTGATGGATTTAGTTTGTTTTTGTCTCACCCGCCTTTTCTGTAAAGTCGCTTTCTGTTCACTGGGTTCACTTTCTGGGACTGAAACGTGACAAATGTCTGCTGAGCTGTTAAAGGTCCAGTGTGTGGGATTTAATGCCACCCAGCAGTGAAGTTGCAGATTGCTGGGATATACTGTAGAATCCACCTACAGCCCCACATGACCAGGTACAGGACAGGACAGTTCACTCAGTATACTGTACCTAAAATACACAATTAAATCAATACTGGACTCAAATGTGTAATTAAAATGTTTATTTTTGATATTTACAAATGTGATTTAGATGTTTAAACGTCTAGAAGATCTGCTGGTCAGGAATGTCATGCTAAACAGCTCGTACCATCGATAAAGGAAAGGTGTCGGCTCCTTTAACATGTCACCAGTTTGCCGGAGGTGTCCTTGTGAATGTGCAGCGAGGAAGTCCAAGTAAATTTCACCACAGTCTAAAAGCAGGTTGAGGCTGAATTACAGCAGAGGCAGAGCGAGTCCTGTTGAAGACCGGGCAATAAATTAGTCTACGTGTCTCCCCAAAAACAACAAGACTAGGTGGCCCTAGTGATAGCTGGGTTATTGTCTGGTATGTGCGATTGCAAATGTTAGGCTGGCAATATGTTAAACCTCAGGGTGAGTGTATGGAGCAGCTCAGGAGACGTACGCTGCACCCTTCAACCTCCACCACAGATCGGTGCATATTGTAGAGCATGTCTAATGTATCTACTGGACTCTTTGGGTAAAATATATTCTAATATAATCAAATCTATATATTTGTTTGTAGGATGGTGTTGGATTCCTCTCCACGTTGAACAAGCCTTGAAGACTCCACAGAGTTATCGACAAGATGAGGGTGAGTTGACGTTTTAGATCCAGAAGTGATGTGAGGAGGAGACATTCACAAAGATTTAGACGTTAATACAGAGTCAATCAATCAGTACTTCACTGATCCGCTGACTGCACTCATCACCTCACACCTCACCTGTGTGTAACTTTAAAAAAAAGGTAAAGGTTAGATATATAAAAGTGTGTTTATGGATTTCATTTTGGCCCTCTCGTGTATGTAAATGAGGTGGCCAAAATATTAGAAACACCTCTCAATATAATGCAGTTTAACACTGCTGCAAACTGCAACCTCAACAGTAAACATAATATTTAAATTAATACCCTCTCTGATGGCGTCAACAAACCAAAAAATAAAAGTCTTCTACTAATGCAGATATGTCACAGCAAAAAGGGGGTTGGTTGATCACCCCCGCTGGAGACGGCATCTACTGTATTTTCACACATTACAGCATCACTAAAACATTAACAGCAAGTCAGTTATGTATTCATACAACGTGTCACATCATGACTGCAATCAGCAAGACTCTTCAACACAACGGCTGCCAGTCTAGTACCAAAATATCTCAAGAACAGGGACCAGATCTTACAGAATACACGACTCATTCACTTGGACCTATATGTCAGATATTCTAGGTATCATATCTACAACAACATGTCACTCAGTCATGTGTTGGAGGTTTACAGTCAGTCTGCTTCTTGCACATAAAGTAAGGATACATAGAAGTCTTTTGAAATGTGTATTTCTGAGTCGTGCGTCTCCACACACAATGAAGAAAAGCACCAACCTCTGTAGACGATGTGTGTGTGTGGTGTATGTTTAAATCTGACACATTCAGTTTTAATTGTATCCGTTCGTCACGTCCTTCATATGAATCCAAACAAAAGTCAAATTAAATTCGAATCATCGTTCGGGGACAAACAGAAAGCAGAAAGTGACATTTGATTTGATTAAAAAGTCAGCCGTGATACATTTCAGCAGCGAACAGTCCCTCCATTTAATCCTTTTGTGTTTTGCATAATGTGTCGTGAATCAGTGCCCGCTGACACTCCAACAAAAGTGAAGGTTCATGCTCGAGCAGCCGCTGTGCACAAAGGTCTTTATTGGGGTCACATTCAGCTTGGCAGGACCACCCAGCTGTGTGGGTGGAAACACATTCATGACTGTGTACCCTGAGCTTTGCCACGATGACAAACGAGGAAAAAATAGTCATAATTCTCTCTTGGACATAAATGACCTGTGGCACCTTTTGCTGAAAGAGACTTCAGTGACGCTCTGCGGCTGACCTCCAGGGCGGCATCTCAGCTGGCCGAACATGAAAGGCACCAAACTGCGATTCAAAAATGCCTTTAAAGCCTCGCTGCATGTAACATTAATCTTTGGGTAGGAAGCATGACCAACAAAACACTGTCTCCCTTCATGCACATCACTTCAAAAGTAGACATATTGTTCCCCCCCTCACACACACACACACACACAGATCCACGCCACCTCCGCCCTGCAGAGGGCAGTGTTTAGAAGAGAATGATGGCGGTGTTACTGGGAGCTCAGTGGAGGATCCATGCGTGTAAAAACCACAGAGGTGGCCCACAATCACCATGTTGTAGGCTTTGGCACAGCTCATCCTCAAATTATGAATGACATCAGGCAAATTGTTGTAATTTGTGCTGCTAGCGTGTCAGAGTCGAGTCCAAAACAGAAACAGGTTTATTAAGTTATTACATTCATTGAATTTGCCTCTGCGTTTCGCTGCATGACAAACATTAAGTAAAGAAGTTATAAGGAAAATAAAATTAAGGACTATTTGCAGGATGTTTTGTTGACCACCAAGTTTCATCCGTCTTTACGATATCCATCCATTTTTTCCATAAGCGCTCACAGAGAGGCGGGGTACACCCTGGACAAGCCACCACTTCATCACCGGGCTCTTTATGATCTTAGTTCAGTGTGAAAAATCTGAACTTCTATGTAAATTAAAAATATTTGTGTTGGCAATGTGGTTTTAATTATAACACTAAAACCACAGACGGTATAAAGGATGGACAACGTATCCGTGACGTCACGCACAGGCGTCTGAAGAGACGCTTCGAAGCTCAGTATGGCTGTCGGCGTCTTGGCTAATCTAAATATCAGCAAAGACGTGGATCATCAGTGGAGGTAACGACACCCACCTGTCAATCAAAGCGTCCACGCTCTTAATCCTGCATAACTTTAAGCCTTAATATAATCTGAACAGGTGAGTTGTATATAAATTCACCCTCAGTACAGTTGTCATGAACGGGGAAATTAGCTACAGAGACCAAAACTGTTTTTTGTACCAGGCTGTAAACATGTTTATTTCTGCTGTGAAGTTGAGACATTTGAACATGGGGACTTATGGAGACTGACTCACTTCTGGAGCCAGCCTCAAGTGGACGTTTGAGGAACTGCAGCTTCACTTCACAGCCACGGAGACTGTCACTTGCGGTACTTGTCACAGGGAGTTAAGTTAAACATAGTTTAGTGTGATTTGTTATGTTGGTGTGCTGTTATACTGAATATCAGCACGCTGTCATTAACTTTGACTTTGCGTGTTCGAATCCCAGCTGTGCTGATATTCAGTGTGACAGCATGACCTCGAGTGTGATATTGCTTTTATACAACAGATCTTAAAGACTTGTTTCTTTATTTATCATTTATTTTGCCAACACAAATAGATCCGAATGGGACTACACAGTTAGTCAAGCAACACATCAACAACCACATGTTATCGCATCCCAGTCGACATTAATGTTTTTGAAACTTAGCCTCAAAGAAAGCAGTTTAACGCCCGTGTTGTTAGCTCTTCTCTAATTTGTCTGATGTTGTATGAAAACATCTGGAGGTTTGCAGGCTTCTTTCTTCATCCTCTTCTGGACGAAGCTTAAGTCACATGTTTGTCTTTGCAGTGCAAAGTTAAGAGTCGTGTAGTTAAAAGTCTCAGCGCTGTTATTCTCTATATCAGCACTCATGAAACGACTCTTGTCCAATCAAATTACTCGGTCAGAACTAACTGTTGTATAATTAATAATAACAAAACTCCTCACACGAAACTCTTAACCTTCATCTGTTGGATCCCCCTTTTTTCCCGCCTCAGTGTGAGGTCTCTCCGAGCAGCAATAACATTATTCACGCTTGAGTCATCTTAAGCTTTTCCTCTCGCTAATGCTTCAAGAGTTCAAAACCAATTTGAGATCCGAGGCGTTAATTGAATATTAGTTTGTGAGGAGTCCAGTGTTTAGGTCTTTTCACTTTTCTCTGTGGCTCCTCTGATCTGCGGCGGCACTTCACCGCGGCCGTGGTCTTTGTAGACGTGCCTGATTGGCTCAGCTGGTGTTAGCGTGAGGCTAATTGGATAAGCTCCTAATCTTTACGGCATCGCTACGCTGCGGGATCCTTGATGGATTACAACGGGTGAAAAAGTTTGTTGGATTAAACAATTAAACATCTCTCATAGGTTTTCTTTAACAAACAAGGCTGTGCAAAAAAAAGGAGTTTTCACCTATTGGATTAAGTTATTGTGGCAGGACATTAAACAGATACCGTGTGTGTTGAAAACTCTGGTATGCACACGCATCACCTCTGTTTACAAAGAATTTCACATGATGTAGTAGCAGCGCACGGCGGTGTTGTTGCAAAACCGCAAAAATACATTTATTTTCCCTCATTTCACCTCATTGCCCGATGCGAACGTTCACCAGCCATCGCTGACGAAACGCAGAGATGTTTACGCAGTGAAATCCATGCATGTGAAACACTGTGATCCATAACTGTGATTGCATCTGCAAGCATGTGCTCAGAGACAGGTTTGTTATTGTTACATGCTTCACACTCCTACTCTCTAAATATTCTATTTGTCAAGAGCACAGATGTGTTTTTAAGCTGAAACTGTAACTTATCGCTCGGTGTGTGTGTGTGTGATTTAGATGTTTAAACGTCTACAAATGACAAACTGAAGATCTGCTGGTCAGGAATGTCATGCTAAACAGCTCGTACCATCGATAAAGGAAAGGTGTCGGCTCCTTTAACATGTCACCAGTTTGCCGGAGGTGTCCTTGTGAATGTGCAGCGAGGAAGTCCAAGTAAATTTCACCACAGTCTAAAAGCAGGTTGAGGCTGAATTACAGCAGAGGCAGAGCGAGTCCTGTTGAAGACCGGGCAATAAATTAGTCTACGTGTCTCCCCAAAAACAACAAGACTAGGTGGCCCTAGTGATAGCTGGGTTATTGTCTGGTATGTGCGATTGCAAATGTTAGGCTGGCAATATGTCCAACCTATGTGAGTGTATGGAGCAGCTCAGAGCTACATCTGTCTGCAGGAGACGTACGCTGCACCCTTCAACCTCCACCACAGATCAGTGCATGAGATTTTGACCAGTAATACACAGCTATAATTAATTAAAGCAACTTTGTGTAACTTTTCTCTCATGAACTAACAGATTTTAAAATCATGTTGATGTCACACTGACTTGTAATCAGGTGAATGGTGTCTCTGTCATCCGTACGTCTGTCCTCACACTATGTAACTTTGTGCTCCGGGTACGATCACCCACGAGAAGTACGTAACGCTTTACGGCGCTAAGTCACACACCACCAACTATTTCACTGATTTTGGTGAAACTGGATCATATTTTATGGAGAAAATGCAGCTGTAGCTGCTGTTAGCTAATGTTAGCTCAGTTTGTTAGCCTGGCTGTGAGCTCAGAGCACCGGGGAGTGTTAGTGTTTGAACCACAGGAAGTTTTGGACCACCAGGAAGAAGAAGAGGAAGTTTTCAGGCAAATATGCAATGGAAATGGAGCCAATGTCGTGCCAGAACAGGAGCTGGGCAAGCGGATAATGTAACTGGGCTCAGCAGCCTCTATGGACATAATGACAGAGGATAAACGACAGAAGAGGACGTTGACGGAGGAAGCTAAGGAGAGAAAATTAGAGAGTGAGAAGAGCAAACTACGATGGTAGCATTATAAAAACATGAGGATGATTAGCTTTTAGCTCAACACAGCAGCAGATTCTTAAGCTTTGTTAATGTTCTCTAATGAAATTTTATGAATCTTGAATCGGCGTCCAGCACTCGCTGTGAAAACTCAAATATCTGCAGCTGTGTGTATGTGTGACTGACTGACTGTGTGTGTGTGTGTGTGTGTGTCTCTGTTTGTGTGTTTTTTGGGATAAGCAAATTGCAGACATAAAAATTTATGTGAGACACCGTGTTTCCATTTGTGTGTGTTTACGCTGTGAGGCTCTTTGAGGTATTTCAGGAACATAAACTTGTCGTTAACGAACACCGTCAGAGACCCGAGACCGTTTCGGGGCGCACCGGCAACTAGGCGCAGCGAGGCTTTTGCAAAAGAATGCGAGATGCGAGTCCAAGTTAATCAGCTCCTCCACTGCTTTTCTTGGCGTTGGCCAAGGCCCCACCACAATGCTGCAGCCCTGGGAGGACAGCGTAATTACAAGCTGCTATCTCGCTAAATAGGGCTCTCGCTCCTATGCTAGAACAGTGATGACATGATTAGTGTTTTCCTGCTCATCTAGGCTTTGTGAATGAGGACGATGACAGCTGTATGCGGTCGGACTGTTCCTCAGCGCCTTCAAACACAACAACACCTACCACGGTGAAAGCTTCTCGTGTTAGCAGAGGAATCCGTCTGCATTCCCTCATTATTAAAGCTGAATTTGCGGTCTTTATGATCTTTTAGGGGAGGGTAATGAAGACAAATGGCGTTGTCCATCTTCGCCACACACTGTATAACTAACATTTATCGTAACGCAGAAAAACACCTGATGGAGCTCCTAAATTAGATGATGGACGGCTGCAAGTTCTTTAAACAAACCTGCAGAAATTCTATAAATTAAGCTGAATAGTTTGCTCTTTTACGGAGCTTTTTATGGAAAATTTTACGAGGCTTTCCATTAGAAGAAGAAGAAGAAGTCCCTGTCGCTGCGATATCCTTGTCCCCGACACCTGTAGAAACAATAAAGGGAACTTTGCACTCCATTAAACGTGTGAGGACCCCCCGGTTCAAGGAAGTGGCAAACAGAGTAAATCCTCGATGTGCAACCCAAAAAAAAAAAAAGGAGGCCTGACCTGGGATCTGCCACGGTGTGAGTTACTGGCACTTCTTCTCCTGCAGGTGCTGGTTTGTGGAGCTGGTTGGAGGTCGTCGTTGCGGGAGGGGGGTTCTGGTAGGGAAGTGTTCGATCTGAACTGCGCGTACAAAGAAGTCAGGAGGAAGTGGTTTTGGCTCGAGCAGTGAGGAAAGAGGCTGTTAACAGTATGCTCCAATAATATTTCCATTAACGACTTCTCATTAAACTCCCTCTGTTTTCAGCTGCTAGGAGAGACTCCCTGCGTTACACCGGCTCCATTTCCAGCGTTTTATTAAAATATAAGGGCTTCGGGGGTCTTTTTTATAATATATAACCCTCTCTATCACATAACTCATGCAGTTTTTCTAACTCGCGCTTCGCCGTCGAGTGGATGAAATGTCTTTAAAGTGGTTTTACAGTATCAGTGCAGAGCAAGAGGTACTCCATCCCAGGCGAGATTTGCTCTTGTTATTTTTAAACTCCAGAGGTTACATCGATCCATAAATCACCTGGCCCACAGTGTCTAAACGTTCCGGCTCAAGCCTGCCTGTCCGACGGGTTGGATTTATGATCCGCGGGTGTAGCAGCAGCAGCAGCAGCAGCAGCAGCAGCAGCGAGAGCCAGCACACGGCCTCCTCTGGGGGCTCGCTGGCGCTCTCCTGTGCACTTGTGTACATATTTAGAAAAAGTGTGGGGTGGCTGAGTGCTGTTCTGCGGCGGGTCAGACCACCTGAGCTATCTGTTACGATGCCGCTGCTGCTGCTGCTGCTGCTGCTCGCACCTCTCTGGGCTGCTTAATGAGATGCAGCACTAAAAGCCGAGCACACGTCCCTGCAGGAATCCTTTTATAGGTGGGAAGAATCAACACTGAAAGACTTGAGGACGACTAGATAGTATGCAGAGCTGAAACCCGACGGAGGGCCGAGTGTAAGCCGCTCTGTAGAGCCTCTTTTTGTTTTTCACTTTCACATTCATCTTGTGAAACTATGTGCTTTCAACAAAGCTTGGCAAAGAGGTAAATAGCAATAAAAGGGGATTGGAGTGTACATGTTTCCCTTGCCAAGTGTTGGAAAAAAGATATTCCCTACATTGAGCGTCTGGCAACAGAGCTTTGGCTGGTGATGTCATCTCCAGGTCCACAGTTTCTGTTTGTTTCACCTCCATTATATGTGAAGGTTCAACAGACCTGAATCTCTCGTGGTTTCTACACTGAGACACATTTTCCCTTGTTTGGTGTCCAGTTCAGTTCCTTACGAGGCTTTAAAGTTGCAGGGGAGGAAAAAAACGAAGGACATATACAAACTTCATGCCTCTCTGTGACATGTTTCTGTAATTCCATCAGCACTAATGCCTCCATCTATTGTCGCTGACGCCTCCAGAAAATTTTGGATCCGACATGTTTATTAGCGCAGCAGATAAAATGACACGGCTTTCTCTTCGCCGGCTAATAGCAGGTTGAGCTGAAAGTAGAGAAGTGCGATGAAGTAATGTCTTAAAACACTGACAGTTTAAAGAATGGACAGCGTATCTGTGACGTCACCCACAGGTTTCTGAAGAGTTATATGTGGCTGGTTCAAAACTGCAGTTCCTCAAACGTCCACTTGAGGCTGGCTCCAGAAGTGAGTCAGTCTCCATAAGTCCCCATGTTAAAATGTCCAACTTCACAGCAGAAATAAACATGTTTACAGCCTGGTACAAAAAACAGTTTTGGTCTCTGTAGCTAATTTCCCCGTTCATGACAACTGTACTGAGGGTGAATTTATATACAACTCACCTGTTCAGGTTATATTAAGGCTTAAAGTTATGCAGGATTAAGAGTGTGGATGCTTTGATTGACAGGTGGTGCTGTTACAAATGGCTTGTTTGAGCAACCAGGGTTCATTCAGCCCGCTCTCTTAACAACTACGAGTCATATTGGCACCTCATTTTGTACAAGCAGTCATGTTCTCCAGAGGATGAATCTCTGTGAGTTTGAACTTTCCCTCTAGCGCCACCATGAGGTTCACTTTTGATGTCTTGAGTGAAATGTCACGACAGCTACTGGATGGATTACCGTGGGATTAAGTAAAAACATTCACGTTCCCCTGAGGATAAACGGTAGTAACTTTGTTAACTTCTCATTGGCCATTTTGCATCCCTTCTCAGCTGTACTTTACGTTAGCATGCTAACATGCTCACGTGCATGAACATTACCACTACTATGAACATGCACTAGCTCCAAGCACAGCTGTGTGCCTTAGAACGGCCTCGCTTGATATTTTTGTTGGAGATTTCTACTAAAATATGCGTGGGTCGTCATAAATCATCTAATCTGCCCTCCAAAAGGAAACTTTTTACATATTTATACGGACTGTGAAACATTTTCTTCATACCGTGTGATGACAGTTTGACAAAAGAATAAATCTGACTGAACGTTGACCGCCGTGGTTTACATATCGAGCATGTATTCAGATTGATTTTCATTAAGTTCTGGCACGAAATGAAACCAAAGGCTGCAGCGATGCACAGTAGGAGTCAAAAATCATACCACGAGGCGTACATTATGATTGTATCTGCTTCTGCAATCAGTGCACTGCAACGTGTAAGGATTTCTACAGCCGACTCTGCCATCGTGACATTGAATTCCTCAGTGGAAGTACAGCAACATTTACAACCGAGTCCTACCCACGGTGTCAGGAAGAATTTGTCCTTTGCTGCGCTAAAAGGATGTATGTTTCCTGTCAGTGAAGAGTAGTCTTCTTATTTCCTGTGTGGATGTTTGAAACTTTTTTACACAAACATTTTCATTGGCCCTAGAGCTTATTTTCACCACAAAAGCTTGGACATGCCAGCTGCCGTGTTTCCTCAGCTGGTGGATAACCTCCACTCCTCACGCATCTCTCTCTCTCTCTGCCATCCATTTCCTCCTTTCTGACTCCTACCGGACCGTCTTTCAGCACTTCAGTTGGCAGTCAACACGACTTACCGCGGTACACAGTCTCTGCTGTGAGCGAAAGTCAAACTGAATCAATTATGATTGACAGGAAAGAAAAATATATTCTCGACTAATCAATCTTTTTAGCTACTTGAGACAACTGACCATGTGCTAAACTATCCAGTTGTACTCTTAGCAACCGTAGCTCGGCACAACAGGCCTGATGAATTTCTACACATGTTGAAGAGGTGTGCATGAAGCTGTACTCTGAATTTAGAGAGTTTAGAGCCAGCTGATATTACTGACTAGTCCAACAGCAGTCAGCCCAGCTCGGCGTCTGTTTTTCAGCCTTTTATTTCACCAAGCTCTCACCAACCACTAAAAGTCAGTCCCAGATTTACTCTTGTCCGGCGGCTTCTTGCTCATTTTCTCTTCTTAGCTTCCTCCGTCAACGTCCTCTTCTGTCTTTTTACCTCTGTCATCATGTCCATCGAGGCTGCTGGACCTGGTTTATATTGCCCTCTTGTTCAGCTCCTGTTCTGGCACAACACCTGCTCCACTCCCCATCAGCGTTTCCCAGCGCCTCCTCTTCTTCTTCTTCTTCTTCTTCTTCCCGGTGGTCCTGTGGTACAAACACTAACACTCTCCCGGTGCTCTGAGCTCACAGTCTGACTCGTCGCCCAGCTAACAAACTGAGCTAACATTAGCTAACAGCAGCTAATGGGAGTTGTGCACTTACTAGAAATGACGATCGCAACATGCTTTTTCTTCCCAACATTTGACGGCCAAAATATAAAACATATGTACAACTTTGTATATTCAGCTCCAGCAGCTTCCTTGGCCTCCATTTTCACAATGCTGGTGCTCCCTCCTCTTCGACCACTGAGGGCGAGGAGTGTCCAGAGTTACACACCCAACTTTTTGACATTTATGAGTGCACCATCCAAGTGTAAGTATGGAAGTTAAACTGCGCTGTGCTATGTATGAATAGAAAGCTAGACAGATGGAGCAACAGTAACCAAGTGAGATGTAGTTTAGCAAACTAGGATACAGTTTGACATTTTAATAAACACACTTTCTCGCAGTTCTGGTTTTATGAGTAGTTGCAGGACAGTAGCGCAGTAACTTCCTTTATTTCCTGCAGTCTATATATGAACACACTTTCATTACTCAGTTCCTTTCTCTTGCATCAAAGCACACCTAGCCACCCACCTCAGTGACCTCACCCCGAGTATGCCTCACTCAGGCTGCAGCCAAGAATCCAACTACGTGGCAGGTTCGAGACGGGGAAGCCAAAGGGTGAGAACAACACTCCGAGTGTGAGACTTTGAAGTTCCCGCATGCTCTGGAAACAGGGCAAGGAATCACCTGCCATAAAGAAGTGTGCGTAAGCGCTGAGCTATTTGTTCTGGTGCCTGGGTGGTTACGGGTCCCAAGGGAGGGCTGGCCCGGGCCCCTGTGAGATCACATCAGTGTGGATTGAGTCCACCCGGAGGTGGAACTAATGGGCCCATGTGTTCGCAGACACTTCTAAGAGCCAGATGCTGGGAAGAGAGACGTCCATCGAGTTTTTCACAACACCTCCCCTGGAGAGAAGAGAGGGGGACCCAGTCAAGCTTCACACGCATGCTGGACATTGAAATCATTGTATACAGATACACATACCATGTTCATTTGGCTTTGTACAGTCAGGAATGCTCTCTGTTACACACACACACACACACCTTGTAGTTCGTTGAGTCTACATGGCGACTGTTTCCACTCTCCCCCTCATTGATGCAGCACGCAAGGTGAAATCGTCTAATAAAAGGGATTGGGGGCTCATATCTATCTATTCCATATGATCTGCCTGCCCCAGTAAAAGTCACGTACAGACTCTGGTGCCTGCGGTTCGCCGTGTTATTGATGCAGTCTTGACCTCTCCAATCTGACGTCTTATTCAAAGTGGTTAATGATTACCATCTCACAATGTGTTTCAGCTGTCGCACCGGTATTCCCCGACCCTCCCTCTGCTCCGTCTGAAGGATCGGACGTGTGGATGTCAAAGTCTGGACGTTGTTTTGACCTCATTCCTGACACAAAGTGATCGGTCATTAGCTCGTCTGTTGGCTCTAATGTAACAGCACGAATCTGATGTGGTGATATGGATATGAAGCAGAGAGTAGACTCAATAACTAACAAGAACTGATCCTGTCAAATGCCTACAAACATAATAAAAGACACATTATCGTGGCTGGCCAGCCACTGTTGTAGTCATTTTGCATCCATTTGTAGACATTTGTCATCAGTTTATGGTCCTTTTGCATCAGTTTGTTGTCATTTTGCATCCATTTGTAGCCATTTTTCACCCATTTACCATCGTTTTGCCTCCTACTGTGCCCGTTTGCATCCATTTGTGGTAATTTTGCATCATTTTGTGTCAGTTTTGCATCAGTTTGTAGTCGTTTTGCATCAGTTTATAGTCTTTTTGCATCAGTTTGTAGCCATTTTTCATCAGTTTATTGTCATTTTGCCTCCTTCTGTAGCCATTTGTCATCAGTATATGGTCATTTGCATCAGTTTATAGTCGTTTTGCATCAGTTTGTTGTCATTTTGCCTCCTTCTGTATGCCTACAAACATAATAAAAGACACATTATCGCGGCAGGCCAGCCACTGTTGTTGTCATTTTGCATCCATTTGTAGCCATTTGTCATCAGTTTATGGTCGTTTGAATCAGTTGTTGGCCGTTTTGCATCCCTGTGTGACCATTTTGCATCAGTTTGTAGCCATTTTTCATCAGTTTATTGTCATTTTGCCTCCTTCTGTGCCCGTTTGCATCCATTTGTGGTCGGTTGATCAAGGTTTGTTTTGACCACATTTATTCTTCCAAGTTTGACACAAAATGGTCAGTCATTATTTCATCTGTTGACTCTAATGTAACATCACAAATCTGATTCAGTGATATAGATGTGCAGCAGAGAGTAGACTTACAAGAACTGATCCTGTCAAATGCCTGCAAACATAATAAAAGACACACACTATTATGACAGGCCGGCCACTGAATGTTTCTCATTTTAAGCGGTCATGTTGTGAGAAAACTCGATGTGTCGAGTCTTTATGCTGTCCCATCCAGTCTAAACCGGAAGACTGGAACACAGATAATGTGACGCCACCCTCTTCCTTGCTTGTGTATAACATCCTCCAGTTCTGTCTGGATCAAAGCGGAGACGAATCGCACACATCCTCAGTTTGCCCCACAGAGCGACTATCTGGGTGTTTGAAGAAGGTTGGCGAGAGCGACTCCTCTGCGCCTGAGAGAAAAGTTTGACTGCTCAACGTGGTGGAGGAAAACAAGCGTTGATGAAGGAAGAGGTCACCGAGTCCTTTGTAATGATTGCTTAATAACAAAGACAGAAGTGAGAATGAGTCAGAGAACGAGAATGAGATTGGAAACAAAATCCTGATTCATTGCTTGCAGCGATAACAACTTCCAGGGACGTTCAGGAGTTTTTAATTTGAGTGTCAGAGTCGAGCAACGTTTTAAACATTAAACTCTCATTTAAAGCCCCGAATCCTGCCAATAATAAACTGTACATGATTAATAGTTAGACTAATAATTGTATGTAGTTGTTTTCTGCTTCTTTGTGGCTCCTTTTTCATCGGTTTGTAGTAGTTTTGCAGCCATTTGTGGTTGTTTTGTATCCATCTGTAGTCGTTTTCTCTCTCTTTTCATTTCTTTGTACTTATTTTGCATCTCTGAATGTGTTAACGTTTGAATATCAGTGTATTTATAAGAGGAATAATTCACTTTTAAACTTCAGAGGTGTTTTATAGCAGTAGAGCAGTAACACAGATAAGGAAATTAGACCCAAACATCCAACATACCAAATCCCATGGCACCCCAGTGAGCTGGTGATAGGAAAGAAAATAAACTCTATACACATATAAACACATACATATGTACAAATATGACGTATCACGTTTTACAAAACCTCTAAGCTATAGCTCGGCTTGATACCCGTCGGGGGAGAGAGCAGATAAATTTAAAAAATCAGGAGTCTTGTAGCTGCCAGTGATTTTAAAACATTGCAGTTGAACCTCACAGTGAGAACTTGATCTTCTCCAGGTCTAACAAAGACATTGTATTGCACAACCACGAGGCACTAGGCGGTGGTGTTTGCTGTTTCCATAGGAGGAGGAGGAGGAGGATTCTTCTGCGAGGCAAATCAAGTAACATACGCCAAATATGCCGATGGCTTGATTGTCAGCTTTAGCCAGGCAGCCAATCAGCCAGTTTTGGGTAGAGCATGAACCTGAACCTGAAAGGTTTTGTGGCAGTGGTTGAGAGACATAGACAGTGAATGAGAGTGAGCGAGCCGTATAAATAAATATCAGAACATAAAAAACAGCAAATAAAGATCTGTAACTTGTATTTCAGTGCGAGAAAGCAACTCCTAATTCTGTTTCTGTCTTTAAACAACACTTTGATTGAGTTGAAATTCACCTGTGCGTGCTTTGTTTCAAAGATATTATCATTTTTTACAGAATAAACCCATTAATTGTGCTTAATTCGCAGCACACATGCGTGTAGACGCCGCTTCATTACGGCTCTGAAAGATTCACACCTCCCGCCGTGTTGTTGTACGTGTATTGAGATGCGCCGACACACTCTTGGTAATGTGTTCATGTCATTAGACGTACTCGCTTCATCAGCGTCTCATACGCGGACAGCTTAGCTGCTAAATTGGCCCGAACGTGGAGTGCTTGTTTTGTCAAGCAAAACAAATTTGGGGCGCTTGTTGATTTACAGGCATGGCGAGTTATCTCGAGTGTGCGTGCACCGGCCTGTTTGGCGAGTGTTTCAGTAGAAACGACTGCTCTTTGCTGCAGTGTTTCACAGCCCTGATATCTGGTGAAAAACAAAAACCCCAATTTCCCATGCAGGTTTACCACATTCAGCCCTCGTCTCTTTCATCATGGAAAAAGGAGCTGTTGTCCAGATGGGAGCAGACAGCACACATCACTCAGGAATTTTAAACATGATTGGATGAGCAGAGAATGTGAGTCAAGAGCACTGAGCTGTTTTCCTTTCCTGGCCGCCGAGGACGAGTTGTAATGCCAAGGGCTGGACGGTGTAAGCCTCTGGTCAGTCACTCGCAGCGGGGATCACAGTGCTTTCCCTTAGATGGGCCCGCAGGAATCTTTTCATACTCATGTTGAAAGATCCCTTGTTGTACATTTAACGCCGTGCACAGTTCAACAAGTGTACCTGCTCCTACATTAACTCTTTATTGGAGATCCGGAGGGGCCTGATTGGACTGATTGAAACAGTCGACCTGTGTTGAGAAAATCAGCGTGTTAGTTTAATTTAAAGTAGCTTAGCAGCAGTTTTATTTTTTAGCCATTAATGCAACATTTTATAACTTTTCTCTCATGAACTAACAGATTTTAAATCCTGTTGACGTCACACTGACTCGTAATCAGGTGAATGGTGTCTCTGTCATTCGTACGTCTGTTCTCACACTATGTAACTTTGTGCTCCGGGTACGATCACCCACGAGAAGTACGTAACGAGTTTCCTGATGCCAACTGTAGCTGCTGTTAGCTAACGTTAGCTCAGTTTGTTAGCCGGGTTGCTGGGATCTGGGACTGGATCATTGGTGGACCTGAGGTGGGCAGAATGGCGCCTGGTTGCTCAAACAAGCCATCTGTAACAGCACCTACCTGTCAATCAAAGCGTCCACACTGTTAATCCTGCATAACTTTAAGCCTTAATATAATCTGAACAGGTGAGTTGTATATAAATTCACCCTCAGTACAGTTGTCATGAACGGGGAAATTAGCTATAGAGACCAAAACTGTTTTTTGTACCAGGCTGTAAACATTTTTATTTCTGCTGTGAAGTTGTGACATTTTAACATGGGGACTTATGGAGACTGACTCACTTCTGGAGCCAGCCTCGAGTGGACGTTTGAGGAACTGCAGTTTTTGGCATTGGCTTTGTTATACATTGTATTTCTATCAGACTTGATTAACTCAGCAGTGTCACATTTGTGCAGGATGAGTCAAAAATATAATTAAAGTGGTTTTACGGTACAAATATCACAAAACTAAGGCAGTTCCTCGGTGAAGCCCAAGGTCGCCATCGTGAAGGTGAATCCGTGTGTGTGTGTGTGTGTGTGTGTGTGTGTGTGTAAATAGATTTCCTCCTGGCTGGCGGTCTGACCCGGGTCCTCCTCCCTGTGACCCTGTGGATGATTGCTGTGACTGAGGCCGGTTTGATCCCGGCGATGATGCTGGGCTTTTGATGACCGCCCCACTTTGATGCCACGACGAGATTGAATCCAACCGCCACCCTCTGTGACACACACACACACACACACACACAGTTGACCAAATAGCACCATCAGACCTCATATCTAAACAGGAGGTGATATTTCCACCTCCTCTCTTTGATCTCGGGCGTTGATATTTGTCGTATTTCTCACATTCTGCCTCCACCTTTAATACCCTGTGTGGAGGGATTTACGCTGCAACCCTCAACCCGCAGAAATATCATATTTTATTATCTAGCTTTTTTTTTAATTCCTGTTGACACCAATTGGTGCAGTGCTTCTTTTTTTTTTTTTACTCACAGGAAATACAGAAAAGTCATGGCCTTGCAGTAAAAAGAAAGTTTTCTCTGCTGGTTTTTATACAACAGTTCTGTTTCCCGAGCGTTTGATGTCTTCCTGTATTAATCCGAGTGAGCAGCCTGATTTACAAGCGACACAGGAGCACTTTACTTTTACTCTGCTTTCATGTCAACTTCTGTAGGATGGAACAACAGACTGACTAATGGTGAAAGCAGACCCAGACCCTTTAAAAAAACGTGCACCGCTTGTTGGAATGAAAATTTTCTGCTCATATAGTCAAAGTACATGAAGACATTTTTATTGAACATGATTTATTGTTACAGCAAAACTTTTGGAAACATTTTTGGAAATATGCTTCTGTGTTTTCTAACAGAGAGAGTCTCATATTTATACAAAGCTACAGCCAGGAGTCAGTTAGCTTAGCTTAGCATAAAGAGTGGATATGGAGGGAAACAGCTAGCCTCGCTCTTTCCGAAGGTAACAAACTCTGTTTACTGTACCAGCACCTTTTAAAGTATCATGGTGAATTGCAGCAGGCACGGTGTATTTATTTGTGCTGAACGTAGCTGCTATGAAACAATCAGGAAATAACTTTTTATTTCACCAATTAACCGGCGCTCCTCTGTCATTCACTGTCTAAGTCGCTCGACCACTGCTCTCAAACCATCGGACGCAAACCAAAAGAAACTTCTTGTCGTGTCACTATGGATGCAGATTTCAGAAGATGGGTACACGAAAGCCAGAACACAACAGGAAGAGTATCAGAGTTTAGTATCAGAGTTTCAGAGACATTTCAGGCTGACTGTGGAGGTTTGATCGTTGGAAAAATTGTGTCACACAACGTACCGTAAACCATTTTTACGCTAAACTTTATAGGTGCTAGTCCCAAACTTTTTTGATATTTTGATCCCCTAAAAAAAAATAATAATTTGCCAAATTACAAATATAATAATTTACAAAAATCAGAATTTCCTGAGCAGTGAAATGTAAATGTTTACATACAAAGAAGAATCTTTTGAGTTTATGAGTTGAAACGTTGTACATGCACGTAGAAACCAGAGCGAGACATCCTGAGAGTTACAGGTCCACCTCGTCAACATGAGCCGTTTTTCTAACACTAAATCTCGACGTCGGTCAGGACTCTCTGTTTTTCTTACATTTCTGTTTCACACTCGACCCAGAACTGTCTGGTAGCTTCTCAGAGCTCCATGGACGGGGCGAGAGCAAAGAGGGGAAAAATGGCGATAGAAAAAGTTGATTGTGAAATGTGGGAGCGAGGAGTGTTTGGCAGGGCTCACCTTGTTTGCTCAGTAAACCCCCGAGGCCTGTGTTTTTTCGCTGAGGGAAATGCCCGCATTGTTGGGCCCGGAGACCGTGGTTACGGGCCAGCCCGGGGCCCAGCCAGGCAGGTTGGGACAAACAACAAGATGAAGGTCAGCTAATATAGCAGTTAATTCCACTTCCTGGTCCCCATGACACCCAGGCAGGGTTTATTTGAAGATCCCAGACCCTGAAGTCACTCTGCACTTTGTTTAAGTCCATGAGTATTTTTGGTCCGAGCCAACACTTTCAGATATTAATGTATTCGGATGAGAAGGAAGAGAGGAGGCGGAGGAGAGAAAGGAAAGGGGCATACAGCCAAGCAATGAAGAGGAAAGTTCCAGATTTCCACTCGTCTCTTTGTCTCTTTGCCATATTTTGTCTGATTTCTTCTATCCTGATTGAAATGTTACTCAAAAATAGAATAATAATGTTCACTTCCTTGAACATTAATCAAGTTTTCACTTAAATAAACGCAAATCTAAGCTCAAATAATCAACTTGGGTTACATTTATATTAAAGTCCAACCTGTAATAGCCTTTGTAAGGCCGATACTGATATATACTATTTCTCAATGATGGCTGATTTTTTGAAACATAAACAATCCTGATACTTATATTTCTAAATGACCTTAAAATCTATTTTGGCTTCATTGTCGTGCGATTTGATATCTGAAACGCTGATATCGGCTGATTTGTCAGTTTAGCTTTGATACTGTTCAGTTTTACAGACAACAAAAAACTTAACACAGCTGTGATGTGGCTGTAGGAGCGAACGTGAGGCTAATATCAATGAGGAACAGTAACAGTGAAACCCCACTGGGCACGTCTCCGTCATGTCGCGGCTGTCTTGGTCCGTTCTTCACCAGGAGCGTTTTCCAGAAGCCCGCCAGACTTTGTTAAAGGTCCAGTGTGCAACATTTAAGAGAATCTACTGGCAGAAATTAAATAAATATGCACAACTATGTTTTCATTTGTGCATATTAACCTGAAAATAAGAATCATTTTGTTTTTATGAACCTTTTATATCTACAAAAGGAGCGGGTCCTCTTCCACGGAGTCTGCCATGTTTCTACAGAAGCCCACAAGGGACAAACCAAACATTTGCTCTAGATAGGACTTTTGTTTTTTTGCAACAGCAGCTGTAGTTTATCTTTCATGCTTGAAACAGGAGGCAAGCAATATTTAGTTGGTTGCAACGTCACCACTAGATGCCACTGAATCCTGCACACTGGACCTTTAACTTGCTCAGATTTGATCATTGTTCCTGGTTCATCTGCTCCTAAATAAATAAATAAATAAATATGCTGCGTAGTTAAACTGTTTCCCTTTTGTCTGTTTTTATGGTGGGGTTTGAAACATCGACTAGAACGAACACGCTCATTGGTGGAATTTAGCTTTAACACTGGTTTGTATCATGCACATTGTTTCTTGTGAATTCCTCATGCTCAACAAAGAGTGGTGGACTCCACCACAAACAAATAAAATCCTGAGAAATTGCTCTTGCTAAAAAGTCAACCATAAACTGTATCAAAAGTTGTTTTTATGTAATTAAAATAAAGATTGTAACTTTTGAAGTCACCTTTTAAACAACTTATAAAATGTAAAAATGCTATTAGCGTCTGTTAAACGTTGCTCGGTGTCCTTTTGTCCCCCCGTTAAAGCCTGCAGGGTAAAAAAAAACAGAGTGCTACTGTGAGGCAGCTGAAGGACTCTCCTCACGGCGCAGACTCCAATGAGATCCATCCACTCCGGCATCCTCTGGACCAGCAGTGAGCGTGAACAGACATTAAAAAGAGCTAGTTTATGAGCTGATTGTCTAACTGATCAATTAACTCGGACCTTGAGAATGCAGTGGGATGGTGGGATGGGTGGAAATTATAGTACACACCATCCAAAAGCCAAGTGGCTTAATCCTGTATGGAAATGGTAATGAGTTTAAAAAAACAGGAGGACTAACTCTGTCTGTGTTCACTCTCACTATCCTGGATGGGATCGAGGCCTCTCTAGTGGGGCTTCTCCAGGATGCATAAGAAGAGCCTTTTGTGCTCCAATCTAGTAAGCCAGAAATACAGCTTTTGAACCGTGTGCAATGCAACAAAGAGGGAAATGGAGAGTTTGGGAGGGAGTGAATGAGTGAGGAGTGAAGGGGTGGAAGGGGGTTGGGAGGGCTCTGAAGGTGTTAGTGTCAAAAGCAGAGGGTGCACGCACATATATGTGTTTTGTGCAATGCATGTATGTGTGTGTGCGTGGTGGTCACACAGTGGGCTGATATCAAGTACCCCTTTAAGCCCTCCTCCCATCTCCAGAGGTGCTTCACGCTTTGTTTCGTGGAGCCCCATTCCCTCACTCTGAGAATGAAAGATGGGAAAAGAGTGGCCAAAGAGTGGAAAATGGAGCACACCACCTGGTTGCTTATTTAAATTAGGGTCAAATAGGTGGCAAGTGAAAAACATTTAGCAAGTCAAGCCACATTCCTGAGGTTTATTTTGATGGTATTGATTGTTAAAGCAATAACGCACGAGAGGGAGTGCTGTTATACTGAATATCAGCACGGCTGTGATTCACTCGTTCTACAAGCGCCATTTATTGGTTAATAGTGATAACAGATTATGATTTATTTGACTCCATAACTTGTTGGCTACTTTTGTAGTCTTAGCACATGCCAGCTGCTTTGTATCACGTATGCAACCAGCAAAATAAGAGTCTGTTGACACTTTTCTCGTCTTTATATTTAATAGTACTTACGACTGTAAAAACTCTAAACTCCTAAAATACCGTCAAACACACATGACAGACAGTGAATTAACAGTGTTTCGAATCAAGCGTTTAACTCGGCGTGTATCTGATCCACCAACCAGCTCTTATTTTAGTGAGAAATCTTAATTTCGAAACAGTTCGCCTCATTTCTACGGTCATCTCTCACTGCGAGTTCTTGAGTTGTTGAGTCGACAAAATCCGAAACATAAAGTTTGTACAGAAACACCGTTTTTTATCTTCATGGATTATACTGATGCTGAATTAACAGTCAGACTGTCGACATATGACGTCCTTTATCTTGTGTTTCTGGAGTGATGTGTCTTTACGGACACGTAATGAATCAAATGTCATATTTCTTAAAGGGCGCTTTAGTTTAATTCAAACTGTTTATATGTTTGTTTTTGAACGTTTTGTCAACGCTACAGAAACATTAGGTAAGCTGTTAAAGTATGATAACGTTGACTGCTGGTAGTTATTGGTTTGATTAAAGGTCATGTATTAATTACTAATGACCCAGTGCTGTTACGCTCGATATCAGCACTCATGTTGTGTAATGTTTATTTGATATGTCCTGATTATTTTCATGCACATTTGCACAAATTTAAATTTGCTCTTAATTTGTAAATTATGATCTTTTTTTTTTGTTAGTTTTTCCCCAACATCTCCGAGAGAAGGAAAGCAAACAGTGCTTGGAAATACATTTAGTCAGCTGAGAAAACACAGTGTTATATTGTTCTCTGTTTAGTCGGGTGCTTAGGAGCAAACAAAACAGCATCTGTGGCGCAGCTCTAGTTTTTACGGAGGGTTAATAAGAAGGAGCAGGAGGCCAAGTGGGTTTCAGAAAAAAAACAAAAGACATGATTGCATATAGTTTTCCAGCCCAGCGTAGTGGAGTAATATTGATTTCATGCATAAAATCAGACTTCAAATCTGACGGGACGGGACTGAAATGATTGAACCTCCCTGATTAAACCGAAATGCTGGTGGCGCTCATGAAGTAGCATTTAACGAAGTCATGCAGGGCTCGTGTGTGAATAGAGATTAGAAATGGTGGTGCTAAAGGTCCGTGGCTGCTGGGTAATACAAATCAGTCCCTGTGATCTCCTCTGGTGTTCCTCCTTCTTCCCAAACAACTAATCCACTTAAGTATCACAGGCCTCTCCGCTCTCTACCCAAACTCATTTGGGTAGACCTCAATAATTAGTCCGCCCCCACCTCCACCCCTCCGCCTCCTCGTGTAATAAAACACCAATCATAGTCATTAAAACATTGTTCATTAACACCAAAGTTAAAGTCTTGTCAATGCACTGTAATTACCTGCTAATTAGATTGTTATTGGACACTTTGAATACCTCCCTTTGCCTGTTGATGAGGGTGTGTAAATGGGATTAGGCCCTCCGTGACACTCCCTGTCCCGAGTTTTAGATTTGTCCACGCATTTCTGTATTTTTTAGACAAAACTGTGCTAAGCTCTCGGAGAGCACAGAAAGTTTGAACCCAATATTTCATTAAAATAGCTCAAAGAAAACTGAGAAATTTGATTGTTTTTGTAAAATGATATGTCCATTTTGAATTCGATGCCAACAAAATGTTTCAAAAAAGTTGGACAGGGTCACGCTCATCACTCTGTAAACTGAGGAGACTTTGCTGTAATCTTCAGAGTTTAATGTTTTCCCATTCTTCCTTGATGTGAGGATTGTACAGTTCGGGGTCTCCTTTGTCGTGACAGGTATTGTTTTTTAGGTGTCACGCCTAGACTTCAGGTCCTGCAGGTCAGTTTATCACCCAAACTTACTACTACTTAACTTACCTACGGAGCCGTGCTGTTGGAATACATGCAGAATGTGGTTTGACATCATCTTGATGAAATAATCAAGGCTGTCACTGAAAAAGACGTCGACCACATGGCAGCATGTGTTGCTCCAAAACCTGTTTATATGGTTCAGTATTACTGGAGCCTCATGCCATGTGCACTAAAGCTTCCCCATACCATCGCGGATACTTTTGAACTGTGCATTGATAACAAGCCGGATGGCCCCTCTCCTCTTTGTCAGACCTCAGGACAGTTTCCACGAGCTCATGTCCAGAGAAGGTGGCAGCATTTCTGGATCTGGTTCATATCCAGTTTCCTCTTTGCATGGTCGAGTTTCAACTGTCATTTGTGGATGTTGCGATTAACTGTGTTCGCAGTTAATTGGAAGTGTTCCTCAGCCCATGCAGTGATGTCCACGACAGGATCATGTCTTTTATTGATGCAGTGCTGTCTGCAGGTCCTGAAGATCACGGACATCCAGTGTTGGTGTTCGGCCTTGTCCCTTTTGTGTACAGGGATTTCTTCTGATTCTCTGAATCTCTTGATGAATGATATGATGAACTGTAGACGATGAAATCCACAGCTTGTTTTTGCTATTTGCTTCACAAAGACTCTCTGGGATGTTCTTTTTATACCCTATCATGTTACTGCCAGTTAACCTCATTCATCGTGAGATCTTGCATCAGGTGTTTTCTTTCAGCACTTCACGACTTTTCCAAATTTTTGTTGCCACAGTATTATGATATAATATGCCAAAATGTCTCAGTTTCAACATTTGATAAGTTGTGCTAGTTTCAATTAAATATGCGGTTGGGGTATGGATCATATTTGTTTGTATTTACATTTTACACAGTGTGCCAACAATTTTGGAAGTGGGTTGCACCAATTTTGGGGCCTCTTGGGTTTAAGGACCTTGGATCATTCTCTAGATGTCCCCACAGAGTTATAAAATGTGATGTTGTTTCAACATCGCGGACAGCCGCAACGTTCTCGTAACACTTACCGGGGGGAAAAGGCCATAAATTCAAATGTTTTTCATGGGCTCAATCTGACAAAAGAAAATCGGGGTCTTTTCCACCCCGTCCTCGACAGTAGACATAGAATAGGAGTTTAAGCCATTTCACACCACCACTTGCTGTTTCCATTTCCTGGCAGCTGTCAGCACAGCGTACAATCAAAGGGCAGAGGGCCACCCCGCCACCAAAGCTAGGACAACCTCAGCGTGTCGCATCATCAGCGCAACGCCCTGCCCGGGTTTTGTTTTTCGAGGAGTACTCTCACTGTTCACAGGGAGACAATGGCAGCAGTGTGACCGGGGGGGTTGATCTGTGCGGAAAGTTCCAAGTCGGTGCCGCTGATGGAAACCTGACCCCGGCATTCAAGTTCTGCTTCTGCGTAGCACGAATGCCAAAAAAACCTTTGGTCATATCGCGTCTGTGTGTTTGTTGTTCCAGTTTCGTCTTTGCACATACTGAGAGGGGAAGTTCACACACACCCAGATCTCTTTTCAACTCTCTCTCTCTCTCTCTCTCTCCTATCCCAGCCCCAGAAATCATGGGAGAAATCACACAATCCCACGTTAGTGCAGCTTGTGCAACAGTCGGCCTTAATGGGCTTGCGGGGAAATTGTTCACGTCTCGCAGGCTCTTGAATGACATTGTGATGTCATTGTCAGAGAAGCCAGGGAACCTGAACAGGCGCGTTAAACATAACAAAACGTATAGAGGCCGAACACGCACTCATCCACCGGCCTCTTCATCCCCGCCATTCTCTCCTCCATCTACCAATAGTTGGAGCGTTTTTATGGGTAGTAATCCTGGTGGTAATGGAGAACACAGCTTAAACTTTCAGCAGTGACTGTATAATTGGTTGGCCCCTTTGGAGTATTTTGCACTGGGCATTGCAGGAGCAGTATATCAATACGCTGTCCTCAAGCCAAGACAGATGGACTCTCATTTGGAGCAGGTTCAGGATTGTGTGTTTTTGTGTAAAACTCCCATAGGAATAAGTTAAGGGTTTCCACTGATGCCAAAACCTCCCAGCTACAACAATAACATCTGTGGTTTGGATTAGACACGTCGGTGATATCACCCTTTTAGTAATATGCCTGCATTATAGCAATCTTACAGCCAGTCCTTATTGTCTGTGAAGTTTATAGAGGCACGGGATCCAACACAAATGATGATCTGCGCTGCAGGACGCGGTCGGAGTTCTTTGGCAGCGGCTAATGTTTTAATTCATTCGTACTTCTAATGCTTAACTATTGGCTTCACATTTTTTATGTCACACTGACAACTTCCCTTTGGAGGGTTCACATATTTTCTGAGGTTGAAAAAAGTTCTCAAAACCAGCGACGCTGCAACAGAATAATAATCTGTTCAGAGTGAAATGTGCACCAGTTGAAGATTCCTACTTTTTAAATTCAGTTTTATTTATATTGCTCCAGATCATGACAGAAGTTATCTCATGACACTTTCCTTACAGAGCAGGTTTAGACTGAACTCAAAGAGACTCAACAATTCCCACCATGAGCAAACGCCAGGCGACAGTGGCAAGGAAGAAACTTCCTTTAAGAAGCAGAAACCTCGAGCAGAACCCGGATCGTGGTGGACGGACATCTGCCGTGACCGGTTTAGAGTTTATAAAGGGGAAGGGGAGTTAGGCACATTGTGCTTAAAAGTGCCACTTGAGCTCACTAAGCTGTTTATATTAGCTGTTTTATTTCAGCAGATGAAATGTGTATTATTCTTAAAATGCTTACTCTCACTACCATGTTGGTACAAGGGAAGACGTAGGGGCAATAAAGTTGTGACAAATTTGCATTTGGGGGAAACCAGAATTTAATTACACCCATTAAATAAATAATTACAGAGTATATACTAGCTTAGACTACATGTCCTTTCACAGCTGTACTTTCACTTAGTAAAAAAACTTTAATATAAACTATAACGTACCCTTTAACTACATATTAGTAACAATGGGGAAAAAAGACTGCTTTTACAGCCCATACACTCCTATATACTTAAGACTGTAATAAAGGAGCATTTTTAATGTTTTGTCTTGATTGTTTATTGTCAATAAAAATAATGGCTTTAGTTCTTGATTTGAAAAAAATGTAAAAACCATGTCATAAAAACAGACATTTGTTTAATTTATGGAGAACTTGCCCCGATATTCTTTATAATACACAATACAATTAAGTAAAGTTAGTAAGTGTGTGTATTTGGCTGCTCGTGATCTGATGATCTGACTTTGTCTATTTTATCATTTTAAAAACACAAATGTAAATATTTTATAGCTTTATATGCACTCTCTTGTTTTGTTTTTTTGTTCCTCAACAACAACAATAATGTAAATTGTCTTTTATTTTAAAATAAATGATACCTTAATGAATTTCATTTAATTTAATTATTAAATCAGTAATTAAAGAATACTTGTGTAGTGTAATGCATCTCTCTCAGTCCTGTTATGCACAGATATGTATGCCACTTATTCCCTAATCTGTCGTCATTTTACCTTGTACTTTCATACTATATGTACCCAATAAGTATTATATTAATACCCCGTATATTTAAGATAATACACTGTAATCTGTGCGCTGTAAAGTTCTCATAAAGGCTTATTTTGAGTATTTATAATGTTGTTGTGGGGCTAACTGTTTCATACTGTTTTAATCAGCTGAAAGTCGAAGCGTGCGGTGTGTTGCAGTGTTATGAAAATAATGAAACTTTCTGATTATCGCTGGAAAATAAAGTAAAAATGTCATTTCAGGTTTCAGGTTAGATCATCTTCAATTAATTTGTGTTGTTGTTGTTGTTGTTGTTTTTACAGCTTTATTTCAGATGAATTAATGTTCAGTTCTATCAGGCTGCTCAGATAACCAAACACGTATCAATACTTTTCATTACAGCCGTCTACAATTCAAATGCAAAAAAAAAGTAAAAAATAAAAGATGAAAAATAAAAACCACAAAAGCCACATCGTTTTCATGTGTCATTAAATATATTCATTTGTGATAAACATAATATATTAGTATTACAAGACATTACACAACCATTTGCAATGGACACTGCTAAACAACATTTACAAGCCGATGTATAAACATGAGCTGAGATAATTATCCAGATATAATATTTGATGGAGAGCAGAAGTACCTTTCTGCAAAGGTGTGTCGGTACGGATGTGTTGGCAGAGACTTTATAAGTGCGTTGTTAGACATACAGTATGATGCACAGAGTACTGAGGTGTACCCTTGTATTTATGTGTAGGTGTGTGCACATGTATGGTCCTGCATGTGTGTGTTAATATACTGGTTTTGTGTGTGTGTGTGTGTGTGTGTGTGTGTAAGCTCTCAGTGTCTGAGAGAGAGTGTTCGCTCACGTAAACATGAGACATTTCTCTGACATTCATTTATTTATCTTTCCATTTATTAAGCCTCTAAGTATTTAAAACTCTGGTTAAGTTCACATGGAGATAAATCTAGTTAATGTTTAACAAAAAAAAACAAACAAACATAAAAAAAAAAGGTAATACTATACAGCTATATAACATGTAGACAATCGGTCATGCCTTTTTGTCGAGTACCAAGTCTTGATATGAAATCCAGTCCTCAAAAAGTTGCTTTGAGGTGACGAACGTTTGACACAACGTGCTGAATACAATAAAACATCTGTGATATTTTTATCACTCCACAGGTTTGTTTGTTTTTTTCCCACAACACTGAATACTGTATACAAATTAAATGTGTACATAATTCACAATCATTGTTAGCTATCAAACAGCTACAGTAAATAGTGAGCATGCATTAAGTCAGTGGTATGAGGATTGCTTGATAGGTCGATATTCTCCCTTTTTTATATATATATATATATATTCTTTTGTAACGACGTGAGCAGGTTCACTTCATCAGCTCTCTCACTTGTAAATGTTTTTGGGGACATCCAACTTTAGTAGAAGTTATCTGTAGTCGTCAACGTCAAAGTCCAGTCCAGCAGTGAGCAGGGTTTGCATGTTTTGGGCGCCACTCTAAAAAAAAAAAGTGAACATATCTCATATGTTCTACGAACGTTTGACTAGTAAAAATAAGTGCATGGTTGACACGTCTACTCTACGTCTAGCTGACGCCACCGCAGCATCATCTACTGAAAAATAATGTCTATGTATGCACGTATGGTTACTTTACATTGCAGAGGTCACAACCACAACATACTGATGATATATCAAGAAGAGCTTGTAGTGTGAAATACTGATCATTATACAGAATGAAGCAGAGGATTGTTTATGGCATTTATGTTCCCAAGACACGAGTCGTTTCGTTGAGGTAACACTCACATACGAGCGGGGAGCTCTCTCGAGGGGGGCAAAAATGGCACCTTATGAATAATTTCACAATTTTTCACTTTCAGCTGTTGTAAAAAGTTTTATCCAAAAGTTTGGCAGGTTACATGAGCAACGTATCATACATGAGTGGAGTCCCTCAATGTCTTGCAGCGTCTCTTCATTTAACACAAAGTGGAATATATCCTCTTTAAAAAATACAAAAAAAAGTGTGATACAGTAGATGCATTGCTCTTTTTTTTTAAAACAACTGAACATGGGACTGTAAAAGAACAAACAAAAAAACAATAGTCGGGATGTGACATATCTGTAACATTAGGTGCAAACTCTGCAATTACACAACAAAACAAACCTTGAAAGACAAACAGAGACAGAACTGTAAAATGAGCTCCTTCACAAAAGTTCCTAAAAAAAAAAACAGAAAACACTAAACTCTTCGCTCCAACTCAGAGCAGCAGCACTCAGTCATTCCCCATCTCGCCTACTTTTCACCTGCGTCGTTCTATCTTAAACTCTTCCAGTTTATTTATTTATTTATTTTCATTCATCCTCTCCTCTTCCTTGCATTCATCCGAGTGGAGATGTTATTTTTCCCTCCACCTCTCCCTCAATCTCTCTCCCTTCTCTCTCTCCAACTCCAAACTTTTAGCACTTTCCCCTCTTGTCGCGCTGTTGGAACTTCCTCAGCCGGCGGCCCCACAGGTCCTTCCAAGGGATGAGCAGGCTTCCTTTGTCCGCCACCACGCCGCTCTGCCCGGGGGAATCGTCGTCTGTACCCAAGAGCAGGTACTTCCTCCCGGGCTTTATTTTTGGGCATTTGCAGGCCACGTCCTTGGCGCGCACCCACAGCAGCTGGTCTCCGCGACGGATGCGATGCTCACCTTGTTTGTAGACGGAAATTATGTTGACGGTGAACTTCCACCACTCGCCTGCTTTGTCTCCTTTTAGAACGTGCACTTGGACAGCTGGTGGAGGAAGAGAGAAGCCGAGGTTAAAGCAGCACTGTGTAACTTTTCTCTCATAAATAACAGATTTTAAATCATGTTGATGTCACACTGACTTGTAATCAGGTGAATGGTGTCATTCGTACGTCTGTTCTCACACTATGTAACTTTGTGCTCCGGGTACGATCACCCACGAGAAGTACGTAACGCTTCACGGCACTAAGTCACACACCACCAACTATTTCACTGATTTTGGTGAAACTGGATCATATTTTATGGAGAAAATGTTTTCTGGTTTTCCCTCTGATGTCCTTCGGCTGCTCCGCCTCAACTCTCTGTGATTTACAGAGTTTCCTGATGGACAGTGAAGTAAACTGCTGCTAGCTGTAGCTGCTGTTAGCTAATGTTAGCTCAGTTTGTTAGCCGGGATGCTCGGACCTTGAGCTCAGAGCACCGGGAGAGTGTTAGTGTTTGTACCACAGGAGTTTTGGACCACAGGGAAGAAGAAGAGGAGGTTTTCAGGCCATAATATTGACTGGGAGTGGAGCCAGTGTCGTGCCAGAACAGGAGCCTGGCAAGCTCAGCAGCCTCCATAGACATATTGACAGAGACGAAAAGACTGAATGTGACGTTGATGGAGGAAGCTAAGAAGAGAAAATGAGAGAGTGAGCGAGCAAGAAGCCGCCGGACACGAGTAAAACTGGGACTGACTTTTAGTGGTTGGTGAGAGCTTGGTGAAATAAAAGGCTGAAAGACAGACGCCGAGCTGGGCTGACTGCTGTTGGACTAGTAAGTAATGTTAGCTGAGATGACATGACATGAACATATCAAACTAGTGATTCCTAACCAGGGATGCTTGTTCCTGCTTTCCCCTGGGAAAACACATCCACACTTTGAATCAACTTTAAAACCTGAACACCAGAATGCAACTGAAAGTGTTGGCAAGTGAGCAGAGATTTATAGCTAGCTAAAAGTAATGGATACAACAGTTGAAATAGCTAAAATGAACGGATAGTTGAAAGAGTTGGCTAGAAGTAAATGACCTGAAATTGACAGATTAATGGTGTAAAGAAATATTGCAACAATATCCACTTCTATATCGTTAAAGGTATTAAAATCAGTTCGAGACACATTTGGAACGTCATCTAACGGACGCTGTGGAGCACATCAGACAAAATAAAAGTTTGGAGAACCGCTGACATAAACTTTTTCTTTCTGATGCCGCAGACAGATGCCAACACTTTTATACAACGTTATATAAAAGGCCCAATAAAGCCCGCTGTATAAACACGACCCAGAAATCGCTGACTTTGTTTCGTGTCACTGGTTCCTCCCTTCATCTCTGACCTATGACCCCTACTTGTTGTGCTCCTGAGCATACTCCCTATTACAGCAACAGTTGCCATAGCACTCCCCGTGCGAAACACAAAGAGAACATCTGAAAGGGCAGACTTTTCCTTGAAGTGGCCAGGTTAACGTTGAGGAGGTTCTTTTTTGCAAAAATCAATGTCCAAAGGAGATTTTTTTATAGAAAAATGGCACATCTGCTAACAATATAACTTCTGAAACGATCCAATCGGTCTATCAGGCGTTAAACTGGACTCCGAACATCTGAACACTGACAACCTCGGGCTAAATCAACTAAACCTGGTAACTATTGAAACACCACTTGAAACAGACATTTTCATACCAGGAAATGAGTAAATCTCCCTTCGCAGAAGCTCCCCTGCACCGACTCCTCCGTCAGTTGAAGCAGCTATTACTTCATCACACTGATTGCAACAAGAGGCAAACAGCGATCGAGCTAATCTGTGCTTCAAGTGGAAGTGCTTTACCCCCGTGGGTTTTAGCGAGGAATGTGCTATTAACGCTTAAGTGTGTGTGTCTGGGGGTTCACTAACAATTGTGAGAATTAATCGACTCTGGAGAAGATTGGATTAGATGATGGGAAAAACAAAAATCAGTTGGATATACATGTAACAAATCATATATTTATCTATTTATAACTCATTTAATGCTTTAAAAATTAAGGCTTAACCCTCCAGACTTTGCTTAGTAGAAAAATACAGCATTACGTTGATATCTATGATTTCTTTCGTGGGTTTCTGCCAACAAAGCATCCTCGAGTTTACAATCTTATGGAAGCTGTAAGATTGTGTTGTGAGGGAGTTCCTTAGTCAGGAAAGTGCCAAAGACATTGTGAGTTCAAGTGTTTTTCTCACATCATATCACATAATCACCATCGGCAAACAGAGGGACTTGTTGGCTCTCGCTGCCGGAGACGGAGGCTGTTTTCAGGGGAAAGTTCGCCAAAGAGTCGGCAGGGCGGACCGACTCAATGGCGCCAAATTTCTCCACATAAATTTAAAGATCTTTTCTCATATGTTGCCAAAGGCACTACTTACTACCGCATAACTCTTTGTTATACCAATGTTCGTTACTCTAAATTTCATCACACGGTTCATAAACAGAGGCTGGAGTCCGGGGGGAGTTCACCGAAGAGTCGGCAGGGAGGACTGACCAGGTCGTGGTGACTTTTCCACATAAATTGAAAGATCTTGTCTCATAAGTTGCCAAAGACTCTACCTACTACTACATTAGTGTTTGTTATATCAGTGTGGGTTGCTGTAGATAAACAACAGGACTTAACAGGCTCTCACTGCCGGAGACAGAGGCTGTTTTCTGGCAGGTGGTTCGCCGAAGAGTCGGTAGGGAGGACTGACCGGGGTCATGGTGACTTTTTTTTACATATAAATTGGGCAATTTTTTCCCATGCAGCTGCATACTGTTGTTTGTTCTTATAAAGGAAATAGCTATTTACAACAGTTTTAGTGCTATTAGTTTTTTTTAAGGCTTGAATCAAACTAATCAAACTGTCGTTTAAAAAGCTACAAACACCACATTTTAATTTATTTCAAATTAAACAGGAAGTTGTGTTTTTAAAATGAAAGCAACTTCTGATTGTCAGAAGAGAGCTGTTTGTTGATTGAGTAGGAGCAAATTGCAGCAGCAACTTTCTTGCTGGTCCAGAAGGTTTTACTTGAACAATGTGGTGCATGGGACACTTTCAAGTTAACGATACCTTTTGTAATAACATTTTCCAATATGTATTTCCTTCTTACTTTATCCTTAGAGGTAGGTGAGTTTGCCTTTCTTTGCCCTTTCTGGCAGAACATGATCACTTTCGGTGTTCATCAGTCGTCCCCGATTGCTGCCAAGAATGAGGAGAACCGGAGGAGTGGGGTGTTTGAGTATGTGTGTCAATGCATGGTGTGAGCAAATTGCACACAATTTCAGAAGAAAGAAGGTTTGTTGGGCTGAGTAGAGCGAGCTCTCACAGCCCTGCCATTCATTGCAGCCCTCTCCTTCATCCAGACACATAAAGGGTGTATGTAAGGGGTGGGGGGGTGTTGGATGGATGGGTGGGAGGAGGGGCCACTATTTGTCTTCCCAGCCACAGAAAAAGTTCCAGGAGAATCGGGATGTGTTTCCGACCTCATGAGCTATCCGGGTGCTGCTCCCAGAGCCTCATCCAACTTCGCAGCGTGAGAATCCAGCAGAGATAGCGCTCTCCTCTCCAGGCCCGACGAGGAGACTCTGTTACAGCGTCCGGGGGGCTTCAGTCTGCCTCTTTTTCTTTCTTTGTCAAGTATGTTCTCAGTCTGCACAGTGTATTTAAACACACACAAACCCACACACCTTCTGCCACTTGGTTTGAGCTAAATAGACAGCAGAGAGAGACTAAGAGCACCGGGTCAAACGATCTAGAAGGGTGAGATGATCTTACGCTTGCACAATGGTTGCCAACTGAGCCTCCCTCGCAGCCAGACTTCCAACTGGGTTTATCTTCTTTGGGCAGTGTGCTGCAGCTTGACACTGCATGCCACCAACAAGCGAGGGCTAATGAAATTAGCTCGCTTAATTACCGCACTGAGGCCCCTGTCCCTTCTGGTTATCAGCTCAGTGAATGATCGGAGACCTGTTACCCGTGGGTGAGCGCAGAGGGGTGGCCGAGGGAGGCCTTGGGGGGGGTGGGCCCTGCCTTTGAGCGCTAACCCAGAGCGTTGGTAAACACGCGGCCCTTTGATTCATTGTCCTCCCGGTGGCAGGGTGAGGGGAGGGTGCGTGTGTGCAGAGGCGGGTGTCAGGCGAGAATATAATCCCTTTGTGTCCGCCGTCTCCGTAGCTACGGCAGTGATGAAAAACAAAAATTGAATAAACAAAACATATTTCTTTCTCTCCGGGGTGGCAATCCGTCACCGTCTGCCTAATTTACCACCTGTTTGTGCCCCGAGGAATGCTCGGCACAACTGTGTTTAAACAGAGGGCCCCTTCCCGTGACCCCCGGAGGCCTGTATCACCGCTCACACATGAGGGGGGCGGGGTAGGCGGTGGTTGTGGCCCCCTGAAGAACAGAGAAGAGACCCACAAAAAGCAAAGGCGACAGGCCTGAGAAATGAATTATACAGAGGCAAAAAGGGGAATGCACGCTAAGCATGATGTCTGCCATACTGCCTCAGCACGGTTCAGGAAGAATCATCTGCTTCCAGACTTTTTAGAGGAACTTCAGAGAAAACCAACAGGAACCGCCCGCTTTGCCTGAATCAGCCTGACTGATTTATAGATGCAGCGGCCTGTCTCAGCTCTGATGATTAAGATTTAAATCAGTGGAAATATGAATAATGGCTGCATTTGGCTTCCTTAGCAAAATGCAACAAATGGCCTGAATTACTGTCTACTCAGCTGTAAGAGGGGAATAAAATATATTTGGCTGGTTTTCAGTTGGACACCGTTTAAAGTATATAAAGCTGTTTTTTTTTCTGACAGACTGATGAATTTTCACCGTCATCTCTGAGAGAAATTAACACTTGGGGGGAGCTAAAAGGGTCGCATCGATGGCTACAACTGGTTAACCGCGAGTGAGACTGATGGTTTAACATCGTCTCTGTGGTTTGCATACGTGCATCCGCCCGATAAAAGCTGATATTGCGACGATTAACGGTGCAGAAAATCCAAAGTGGAGCCACGCAGTGGACAGCAAACTCTGAAGGTGCTAGCTGAATAAAGTATGATTATTATCACATTTCCTTCTTGTTCTAAGTTCTTGATTTAAATTTGCTGCAGTCTGCCGGTTCCAGAGTTTTGATTTATCATTTCAGACCCTGTAACATGAGATTTATTTACCTGGCACGGTGTGGTTAGATGTATTTCAGCTGCACTTCTTATTCTGTGGATTCAGTGGCAACAACAATAATGTGATTTCTGTGTGTTTTGGCTTCTCTTATCAGTTTGGGATTTGCTCTAAAATGTTTAATAAAAGTTTTGCCAAACGCCTCGGGCTGACTGTGCTGGACAGAGCTCGTCCACTGCGCTCCTGCTGTCTGTTCCTCTTCTGCAGGCTTTAAAGCGTCTACGAGGGGTGCAAGTCTACCATATGTTCACCGCAGTTCAGCGATCCACGCTCATGCTGTGTCTCAATTCGCGTACTTCCATACTTACACTTGCTATTTTGAGAACATAAGAGTGCGTTCACGCTGTCGGGTATTAAAATGCAGTGTACTGTGAGTGTCTGGATTGACTCAGTGGTCAGTTGGCTACGTAGCAGAAGAGGAGGGAGCACTGCCATTGTGATAATGGCAGCAGAGGAAGCTGCTGGAGCTGAATATACAAATATAAGTTGTACATATGTTTTATATTTATAATTTGGCAGTCAAACTTTGGTGCTAATTCTCCGCCCGGTTGCAATTCGGTGGTAAAATGGTTGCGACTGTTTCTGGTAAGTTCAGAGCGGCTGTAATCAAACTGAAACAACACCACCCTGCTGAAATTGGCGCTCCACTCCAGGAAGTACACAGTGTACTATAAATCTAAAAACATTGTTATAAATGAGGCCCCAAGTCGGTTGTTGATTCCCAACATCCTCCTCGAGTGTCCTTGAACGAGATACCGAACCCCACATTGCTCCTGAAGGCTGCACCGTCAGTGTGTGAATGGTTAACTCCCAAAAACTGATGAGCAGTTGGCACCTTGCATGGCAGCTATTGACTATGTGTGAATGGGGTCAGTCACCTGACCAAGACATAGTCCAGCACAAACAGAAGAAGTTAGTTGGTGAGCTTTTATAGATGCTGGTTGGCGCATTGTGTCAGAGCCAGACTAACTGTTCCCCCCTGATTACAGTCTTTATGCTAAGCTAAGCTAATTAGCAGCTGGTTCGAGCTACTTATTTACAGTAAAGAAATAAAAGTGGCATCTCATCTTATCCTCATCAAAAAATAAACATATTCCCCAAAATATTAAGATTAGGTTCAAATAAAGACAGTGTTTGCATGTCAAACCGTCCTCACAGAGCAAACTATCGGAGCAAAACAACACTCCTCACCACAAACATCTGTGGAACAACGACTGCGGTTCAATCTGTGCATCATTTTAACAAATATGACCGGAGTCTGTTCAGTCCCAGCTGGGTCTGTCAGGCTCCGTTCTGTCGCCTCCATCTTCGTCTGCGATCTGTGTTTCACAGTAGCGTTGTATTTCTATTGTTGTGTGACTTTACAAGCTTTATATTGTTTTGACTGAGGCTGCATGCTACCTGCTGACCCAGGGAATGGATCTCTGTTTCATACTTTACATAAAACACCCGCAGTGTGCGATCAGATCGACGGCATCAGCAATTACAAGTGACAGAAAGCTGGCGGACGTTTTTCTGAAAATCTCAGTTTCCCTCCGTCCAGACGTCAAAATGATCCGCTCTGTTTTCAGAGGTGGGAGCTGTCAGCTCGATGATGTTTTCAGACTAATCTGTGTAAGTAAGCCATCACAGAAACAGAAACACAGAGAGCCGCACCACCAGGGCGTGGATTGGATTTGGATTGGCTTTTTTTTTTTTTTGCTCGGCATCTGATTAATTGAGACATCTGACCTCTTGACTGCTGGCTGACGTCTGGCAGCGCACATTCCTCCATGCTGGACTCACTCACCGTAGTCTTTTTTACAGTACTTCTTCATGGTGATCTTCATCTTTCCCTTGGACGCTTTACAGTGAGATTCACAATCTAGAAAAAACAGAAGGAGACAGAGAGTTAGACGGTGAATTCAGCATCATCAGGCCACACTCCAGCTGGATCGGACTTTTTAAACACGGCCTCCCTTGCGTTGCGTTACTTGCGCCTCCCGGGGGTGTCCGAGATGCCTTCAAAGTGCCACATCGAGACGGATTATAGCTTACACAGATCCTCCTGTGTCTGTCAACAACACTCCTACTTTTTCCACTCCAGCGTGCTCCCTCGTCAGTGTCCTGGCATGCATTGTGTGAGCTCTGAGAGCTGCAGAGGTCAGCTCTTGCACAAAGAGCGAGGTCACGGGGTGGGAAATTAGCTAGTGACCTACCGAAAATTAGTCGGGACTCTGAGGGCAGAAAGTGAACACTCTAACGCCAGTGGAGGCTAAATGTTCTGCGCCCTCCCTCCCTCCCCTCGAGAACGAAGCTCAGACTTATGATTAATGTCTTAGCGGCGTCTCCTTTACACCAGCACCTGGGTTAGCTCGCCAATATCGATGGCCACTGCTGTCGCGCTCGCTGTCACCACGCCAGGTACCTTTTTTTTTTTTTGTAATGGGAGGGAGGCCGGTGGTGGGACCAGAGGCCAAACTGAAAATTGAAATCATTTGTTCCCTCCACTTTCCACTGACTGACACAAATTGGAACCAGATCATCTCTGAGTGTTGCCCCCCACCTCCTCTCCTTCTCCATCCATCCCCACTCCACCTCTCCCAGAGCAATAAGCCTTGTGCTCTTTTTCTGGAGGTATAGAGGAGGCGGGGGGGTGGGAAAGCTGGGCTGGGCAGTCTGAAGAGAAAGGAGGGGGCAGTTGAGAGAGAGAGAGGACCTTTCAGCTTGCCTGAATATGGACAAACTTCATTATTTCTTCCAGCCCTCTGTCCAGTCTTCCCCTTTCTTCCCCATTATACTCCGTGTGAATGAGGTTGCCTGGGTAATGATTGAGGAAGAAAAAAACGCCCCTCTCCTCCCTCCTCCAAAAAAAAAAAGAAAAAAAAAAAGAGCGGTTTGGGACGTGGGACGAGGATCGAATTCACGTACGTAGAGAAAGCATTTCTGGGTGGAATGCCGGGGTGGAGGGAGAAATAAGAAAAGAGGAAATCCCAAAGTAAATGAATTTGACGAGTCCATATCGAGCACGCCTGATTTCCATGTAAATGAAGTGCAGAGGGAGTGTGAGGAGGAAGGAGGAGGGAGGAGGTGGGGTGCCTCTTTATCTCCCGCTGGCCCCTAGGGGCCTTTATCATACCTCTCTTTGATAGCTGACGTTGCCCATTAGCCCCTTTAGCGCGATCGCCGCACTGGGCCATTACACCCACCGCTCTCATTAAGGTCCAATCTCCTGCTGCGAGGACAAACGCCCCCTTTGTATGTCTCTGCAAGCAGTGCCACGTTCATTCTGCCCCCCCCCCTCCCCGAGGGACCACACTGCTCCTAATTTGGAGGGTGGTGACTGTGTGTGGAGTTCCTGACAGGAGTCCAAACTCGAGCTCCACACAGCCTCGGCACAGCCGCTATAATAGGAAGTGGGACTCACAACAAAGCTGAATGAAGTCAGTGGCGCCACTTTCATCAGACGCTGATCGATGATTAGAAGTGACTCAGCCCGTTTCAGCAAACCTTTATCTAATTTAATAAATACCTAAACAGCTGAGGCGACAGGTTCACCGCCTGTTTGCTCGTTCAAATAATCCAGCAAAGAAAAGACACAGAAAAGCTGCAGGTAAATATTTTTATTGTCTAACGTCAGCAATCCAGCATGCAGACCTCTTGTCAGAGGTCGGGCCAGGCCTTCACTGTCGGCGCAGCCGGCCTTGATTGAAATACAAACTGGTGCAAATGAAGCATGTAATCAGATTAGGGCTGAAACCCCGGAGAGGCTGCTGGGCAGGCTGGGAATACAGGCAACAAGACCACAGGGAGCACTGGCAAAATATCTGGAGTTCACATCAGCAGCGGTCAGACCTCAGTGACTTATGTTTAGCCGAGGAGTGAGGTGGAAAAACACGCATGTGCTAGGAATGAACATATAATTACATGAACGAGGGAGCAGTCCGCAGTGATTAAAGAATGAATTAAAACTGTCGCAGAACGTGTCAGAAAAAGTGACTTTAAAGCAGCACTGTGTAACTCTTCTCTCATAAACTAACAGATTTTAAATCCTGTTGATGTCACACTGACTTGTAATCAGGTGAATGCTATGTAACTTTGGGCTCCGGGTCGGGAGAAGTATGTAACGCTTTACGGCACTAAGTCACACACCACCAACTATTTCACTGATTTTGGTGAAACTGGATCATATTTTATGGAGAAAATGTTTTCTGGTTTTCCCTCTGATGTCCTCCGGCTGCTCCGCCTCAACTCTCTGTGATTTACAGAGTTTCCTGATGGACAGTGAAATAAACTGCTGCCAGCTGTAGCTGCTGTTAGCTAATGTTATCTCAGATTGTTAGCCTGGCTGTAAGCTCAGAGCACCGGGGGGAGTGTTAGTGTTTGTACCACAGGAAGTTTGGACCAGAAGAAGAAGAGGAGATTTACAAGTGAATACTGAATGGGAGTAGAGATAGTGTTGTGCCAGAACAGGAGCTGAGCAATGCAACCAGGCTCAGCAGCGTCTATGGACATAATGACAGAGGATAAACGACTGAAGAGGACGTTGACGGAGGAAGCAAAGAAGAGAAAAGGAGAGAGTGAGCAAGCAAGAAGCCGCCGGACAAGAGTAAATCTGGGACTGACTTTTAGTGGTTGGTGAAATAAAAGGCTGAAAGACAGACGCTAAGCTGGGCTGACTGCTGTTGGACTAGTCAGTAATATTAGCTGGCTGCTATGTCTGCTGTTGTTGACCTTGTTGATGTTTGGCTGTTAGCAAAGTTCAATCACAAAAAATACGACTACACAATGTTTCTTTCATTCTAAAATCAGTACAATTTGTACAGTAGGTTGCTGTGAACTCACCTGAAGGCTCCTCGTAGCTGGTGTAAGTTGCTGTCGGAGATGCAACCGGGATCTCTGCAACAGATATAGAGTACATCGTCATAAAATTGCAATGCACGGAGAATAAAACCAAGCTCAACCTGCTGATTATTCTCCTGAGAGCAGAGCCCATGTGGAAAAAACCTCGGAGCGTATAAGATTACACGTACATGGATGGATTTAATTGGACGTCTTGTTAATGACATCTGATTCTGACACACAGATGTGAAAAATGTGTATCAAAGACTACGAGCTTCCTATTAATGTTCAGCTACCTCCTGATTGTGGTATGTTGTAGGTGCCGAGAGCCAAGGCCGCCGGTCTTGTTAAAGTCGTAGCTGGCAGGGAGTTCGATATCACAAAACTTTAATATCGCACTATTAAAACCAAAAGACATTATCTCAAAAAATATACGAGAAACCAAATATATTCCTCCATACATTTCCTCCAACTTTTACACCACATTTGTTACCTTCCCAACAAAATTAAAGAAATCCTGTTCCAGCTGCTTCACAGGTTTAAATTATCGTCGTGGATTGGGGCCAAATATATCACTCTGAAGTCCACGTCCAATTTCCACACGCGACTTTATCACACGTCAACCCCGGTAACATAGAGGACAATTGTTACCATGTACGTGTCCTCCCAGACATCACTATTATCTTATCTGTCCGTGCCAGCAGGTTGCTCGACGCTCGTAGCTAAAGCAGCTACCAGCGACCCATCTCTGTTTCTGTGAGGCGTTGGCGTTTATTGCCGAGGGCCTGGAATCTGCAGGCAGCAGATACAGCCAATAAACATATCAGCCATCATTCCCTTGGACTCGTTCTGAGAATTTATTGTGAGAAGGACTGTTAACGGTGTTGAAGGCACACAAGGCCATGTTAGGCGAGCTCTAATGGTCTGTTTATCCAGGCTCTAGTTTAAACAGCCAAATATATATCCAAAATATCTTAAAAATAACACGAGATGAGTGTGAGCCATGAATTCATGCATAACAAGCATGTCCTCCTGATTCGCTATCACTGAGGGGAATCTACAAAGCTTGGACAGGATAAAGTGAGAGCTCGGTCACACCAGTGATTTTAATATTTAAAAACATCACCTTCAGTTACTCTTAATGGAAATCCTGCGAGTAGTGGATGCACTGGAATAAATAATGAAAGCTTAGATGGCTGACTTTCTACTCTTGACCAGTAATGAGCCGCCTCGATAGTTTAACTCTGAGGGAACAGCAAGCCAGAGGGTCCAACATGGAGGGCGCCATTGTAGCTTATTAGCTTACTAGCAGCATAGCTTACTCTAGTAGCTTATTAGCAACTTAGCTTACTCTTGTAGCTTAATAGCAGCTTAGCTTACTCTTGTAGCTTTTAGCAGCTTAGCTTACTCTTGTAGCTTATTAGCAGCTTAGCTTACTCTTGTAGCTTACTAGCAGCTTGGCTTACTATTGTAGCTTGTTAGCTGCTTAGCTTACTATTGTAGCTTGTTTGTTTACTAGCAGCTTAGCTTACTATTGTAGCTTATTAGCAGCTTAGCTTACAATTGTAGTTTATTAGCTTACTAGCAGCTTAGCTTACAATTGTAGCTTATTAGCAGCATAGCTTATTATTGTAGCTTGTTTGTTTACTAGCAGCTTAGCTTACTATTGTAGCTTTTTAGTTAACTAGCAGCTTAGCTTGCTATTGTAGCTAACTAACTATTGCAGCGTTAGCAAGTCTTTAGCTCAGATAGCTTTATTTTGCCTCTTCATCAACCTTTTATTGAACAGAATGTTGTACAATAGTGAACAGGAGAACAGTTGAGAGGAAGTACAGAGAAGGTTGGAATAATAAGCGCTAACGCGGCTGACAAGTATGTTAGCAGCTAGCTTGTAGCTGTAGTAGTTCTCTGCTGCCAACTGTAGATGCTGTAAGCTAATGTTTGCTAACTTTGTCAGCCAGGCTGCTCGGACTGTGAGCTCAGAGCACCGGGGGAAGTGAAGGGAGTTTTGGAAGAGGAGGTTTTCAGTAGAGTGGAGCTGGTGTCGTGCCAGAACCGGAGCTGAGCAAGCACATCAAAGTTTTATTTTTTTTAGTTTTCAGCAGTAGCTAAATTTCATGATTAATTTAAGAAAAACTTTTGGTCTGCCAGGTTGAGAGAAATTCCTCTTGGCTGGTCAGCCTTTTGCATATTTAGCACCTTTTAGCCTTTTTAGCTACCCTCAATTAATCTTGATGGTGTATAAAAATGTGATGAACCTACAACCTTTTACATACAAAACAAACATTTATTACTGCAGACCTGATGGCTTGTTGGAAGATGATTAAGTCACTAATAGCACGGCTGACATTGTACATGTTAATAAGTCGTTAATAGACATACTAATAGCCAAAGTGATGTTTTTCTTATTGCTGATCTATAAAGTTTATGTATAAATGATTGGTAACCATTAATAAAGCTGTCGCCCTACATCACCCAACATATTCTGGATCCAGTCGTTGTGTGTAAAGGTAAAGGCCTTACTGATGCATGGGGCGATGGGCGAGCGGCTCTGCTGGTAGCCTTTAGCGCAGCGGTTACAGGTGATTCCCGTCACTCCATCCTTGCAGGGACATTGGCCTGTTGTCTGGTTACACGTCTTCCCTGCCGCTCCAACCGGATGACAATCGCATGCTATGGAGGAGAAAGAAAAATAAATAAATAAAATAAAAACCAAGTAAACAAGTCGAAAAATAAGAACAGGAGCGGTTTACAAAACCAGCTCAAAACAAATATCAGCTTTCAAATGACTCCAGTCTGTCCTCTGCTGCTGACTCTACATATTCCATACAATAAAAAGTAATCTTAGCACTAAAAGCTAGTGAGAAATCATTCACATTAGAGCCGGCTGTGTTTTCCTTCCAGACCATCACAGATGGGGAACTGGGCCTTGCACCAGCATAAAAACCTCAGTCAAATTACATTGCCTCCCTCCACCCATAATGAGCAGAATAGGATTCTTCATTAGGTCTGCTCTGGAAGGCTCACAGAAGAGTAAATAACTTGATAAATTATAATATTTCACTCTCTCCGCGCTGTATCGCTCGACTTCGTGTCACGTTAAATGTATGTTAGGCTCTTGTGGCTCTGTGTGCTCTTCAGATTGAGTTTCCGATGTAAAGCTTTTTGGCAAAGAGTCCCCCGCAAATAGAGCCTGAATAATGTTTCCCATTAATGGACGAGTGGAGCGCACTTCAAAGTCTGTTTAAGCTGTTAGTTTGAAGGGCGGAGAGAAAGAGTGAGAGAGAGAGAGAGAGACAGAGAGAGAGATCGCAAGTTAAATGTGAGAAATTCGTTCTCAGCGCGAGTGTGCTCTGCCAAACGTTTACCATAAAGCCAGTGTTTGAAGTGGAAGCCCAGCCTCCTTATTAGTCCTGCATGTGTTATACGGACCAGCATAGAGTCATTTGAAATTAGCTTGAAGTGGTCCAGCAGAGGTTGGAGTTGCTTTTAGTCGGAATTTATGGAGCTTCGTGAACATAACAAGATGCTTATTAAATCCGAAAAGAGGTTGAACTTCTTTGTTTTCGTTCGGCTTGATTTGTTTCATAAAAGCTGAAGTGAAATCAAATTCGTGAAGTCCTTTCAGTTCGTTTCCTGCAAGTATGATCTGTACATAAAAATGAGTAACGGCCGTTTAATGGAAACTACAAATGTAATCATCACGTAACATTAAAAAATGAACAATGGCATCGCAGATTGTAGAAAATCAGTCAGCCTGACCATTTATATGCTGTGGGCGTCACCTGCTAACGTTTTTGTAAGTAATATTTCAGGGAGACATCAGGACATTAAAGATGTACGTACTCATTAAAGCAAGAGTTTGATGTTTTAAGAAATATTACCGTTTGCAGAGCTCACTGACGTTTGTAACAATGTATAAATAACTAAAAATCCAGCCTAAGAACCAAGTGTGGCTGTGAAGTGAAGCCAAAAGCTGCAGTTCCTCAAACATCCACTTGATGCTGGCTCCAGAAGTGAGTCTCCATAAGTCCCCATGTTAAAATGTCCAACTTCACAGCAGAAATAAACATGTTTACAGCCTGGTACAAAAAACTGTTTTGGTCTCTATAGCTAATTTCCCCGTTCATGACAACTGTACTGAGGGTGAATTTATATACAACTCACCTGTTCAAATTATATTAAGGCTTAAAGTTATGCAGAATTAAGAGCATGGACATTTTGATTGACAGGTAGGTGCTGTTACAGGCGGCTTATTTGAGCAACCAGGCTTCATTCAGCCCGCCTCAGGTCAATTATGTTGGATGCAGTTCATTCATATATATACTTTTGTTGTTAATTCAGTATTTGTTTTTTAAACAACATTTCCCATAAGACCCTCGCAGGTTTAACGTGACACCTTGTGGCTAGCTCAGACATGTCTGCTGTAACAACAGCTGAGAGGACTGGACAGTGTTACAGTTTAAGACAGAACAGGTTACAGCAAAGAAGACTTTGCTGGTAATTTAAACCAAACTACAAAACACACAGTGCTACACCACTAACTTTTCAAGGGAGCTGTAGTTTTCTTGTATGCTAACAAAGTTAAATCACAAAAGTTACAACTTATAATTTTGTCTTAAAATATGGGAAGTAAACCCAATATTTTCAGTGGAACTGAAGGCAAGTCTAGATGTGACGTCATGATTTTAGGTTTCTATATGGCTAAAGGCAGCTGCCAGTTAGCTAAGGTGCTACGGTCTGGCACACGACCCCCCCATAAAATAATAATAAATACAATAAAACAAAAATAAAAGATATCCTGTGTTAATTATTGAGCTTTAGAGGTGCTGGTAGGTGAATTTTGTTACCCTCTGTCAGATTCATGCTAGCTGTTTCCCCCCGTTTCCAGTCTTTGTGCTAAGCTAAGCTAAACGACTGCTAGCTCGAGCTTCATATTCACCATACAAACCACACGAGTGTGGTATCAAACTTCTCACCTAACGCTCAGCAATAAAGCTAATTAGCCTGTGCAAACAGGTAGACTGACGGTATAATGCCAAACCACGGCAAACTGGACTCATTAATTAATTTCAACCCGCAGTGAAGAGGTCCTGCGGAGCTGAATGGCTGCTGAGGGGTTCAGTGCAGTGAACCATGCACCAGCTTCATCTCTGCGGACTCGCTGCGCCTAAATTCAAGGCTTAGACTGCCAAACGTACGAGGGACTGTTAGGGGGGCGGCGTGCACTGTGGTTCTCCAAGAGTCATGTTTACACTGCGCTTGATGAGGGGTGAAGTTGTTAATCTGGGAAATAAAGCATGAGGCATTCCACGCTGCCACTGGAGATGTAGACGCCGGATAGTTTTTTCACTAAACCTCCAACTATTAAGCGAATCGTTGAGAGGACATTTTGTTGAGATGTGGAGCGTTAGTGATGGAGGGTGGTGGTGGTGGTGGTGGAGGGGGTTTAAGGAATGGGGAATGAAAGCAGACTTCCTCCTGGCTGTGTTGGCACGGCGCTGTATTTCCTGTCCAACATCAGCAGAGTGGGATGGTTGGCTGATTTGAACAATAAATATAGTGGTTTCTAACTGATGTCACATCGCCCTGTTTTTGTCACCTGAGGAGAGAGGCGGTAATCAGGCTGTTTGGGTTTGATCCCAGAGCACCGAGCTGGGCGTACGGAGAGAGGGGGGATCGGAAGAGGGGCTTTCAGGTTACTGATCCAGCTGTTTGGAAAGGCTTTGCAGAGATCTATGGATGTTGCTACATCATTAGGCAAAGCGAGAACCTCTGTTACGCTAACCTGCTCCCAGCTCTGTCCCCCTGAACCTAACCACTCCTCAAACTTGCAACAAGTGTAAAGTTTCCAAAATTAAACATTAATAACACCTCTTTTTATAATTAGCATTTATAGCTAGCCAGCTAACTAGCTTGGCTAGGTTGTGATTTAGCATCAAAGTGAGAAGACAGTATTAGCATTGTTAGCTAGCCACTGTTAAAACAACAAGAAGTGTTAAAGCTCCCAAAATTAAACAGTACACAAACATATTAATAACACCACTTTCTTAATTAGCATTTATAGCTAGCAAGCTAACTAGCTAGGCTATTAGCATTTTTAGCTAGCTTCTGTTAGCTAGAGCAAAAAGAAGTGCTAAAATACATTAGTAACATGTCTTTCTTGATTAGCTTTACAAACTAGCCTGCTAACTAGCTAGGCTAGGTTGTGAGCTTGGATTCTTATTTTGCATCAAAGTGAGAAGACAGTATTAGCATTGTTAGCTATAGCAACAACAAGCTTAAATCAAACAGTACACAAACATATTAATTACACCTTTCTCTTAATCAGCATTCATAGCCAGCTAACTAGCTAGGCTCGGTTGGGATTTAGCATCAAAATGAGAAGACACTATTATCATTTTTAGCTAGCTTATGTTAGCTAGAGCAACAAGAAGTGTTAAAATACATTAGTAACACCTCTTTCTTGATTAGCTTTATAAACTAGCCAGCTAACTAGCTAGGCTAGGTTGTGAGCTTGGATTCTTATTTAGCATCAAAGTGAGAAGACAGTATTAGCAACAACAAGCTTAAATCAAACAGTACACAAACATATTAATTACACCTTTCTCTTCATTAGCATTCATAGCCAGCTAACTAGCTAGGCTCGGTTGTGATTTAGCATCAAAGTGCGAAGACAGTATTAGAATTGTTGGCTAGCTTCTGTTAGCTAGAGCTACCACAGGGCAAGTCTATCATGTTTTTCACAGGGTTGTGTGTCATTCTTTGAGGAACATCCTGTAATTTTTCTACCATAAACTGATTTTGAACAGATTTTAAAGTGTAGCCGTAAGAAGTTTGTAATGCTTTACGGCACTAAGTCGGACACCGCCAACTATTTCACTGAACCTAACCTGCACCCAGCTCCGTCACTCTGAACCTCAACAAACTTGTGAAAATGTTTAAGCTGGCAGTGCAGCGAAGAACTATTTGTCTTGTACAGCTAAGTACAGATGATTTATCAAGCTTGTGTTCAGCACAACACCGCCACATGCAGTAAATCAATTCCAGCGCTCTGTTTGAGAGCGATCTCTGACAGTCTCAGATACAACGACGCCTTCGCGGGTCCCTTTTTTTCTTTTTGCTCTCGTTTCATGCAACTCGAACGAGTCAGAGTGAATTAAGAGGTAGAGGTTAGGAGGGCTGTTGTGGCATGCAAGTAGGAAATATCAAGTTGCCGTTGCCTGTGTTTAAACAGCCAGCGGTACACCGAGGATAGGGGCACCGGAGGATAGGCATCCCGAGACCCTGTCACCAGCCAATCATAGCTCAGCGGTGGATGTTGCTCAAGACCACAATATGTGCGTGTGCCCAAAGTCACTCATTCATCATTAGTGTGTGGTAAGAAATAGTGATGCGAATGCACAATAGCGTCCAATATCCTTTAAAAAGCAGCGAGCCATGCCATAAAATCAGTGACGTTTGAAGAGTTCCTCAGTCATCTCATACATGCGCATCTATGGGATATTTTGCAGATGAGTAACAGCGGTTTGTTTGCTCAGAGCCTCGGAGCTTCGAGACAGAAGGAGCTCAGCTTTTGTCCTCCCCACACATTAATCCACACACACCTGTGTGAGGACGATTAGCGAGTTGTTTCCACCGCTCTGCTGGGCGGATCAGCTCAACACCTCGGTTCTGTTTGTTATGTTTTGTCTTGTCAGGGACCCCCGAATAGCTCGGGAGCTGCACGGGTCAGTGCACAGACACCAAGACAGCTTTTTAAAGAATTCCTTCAATGCCTGAAGTGTGAAACACACAGCGGTGGAAGATGTACACAAAAACTAAAAACTCCTTTACAAGTTCTGTATTCGAGGTAAAAGTATATAAATATTATCAGCAAAATGTACTTAAATTATCAAAAATAAAGTATCGTTTTGCAGAAAATGTTGTTATATATCACATTATTAGATTGATAATACTGACGCACAGATGTGCAAGTAGCTTTTTACCACTGTAGCTGATGTCAGTTCCTCAAACGTCCACTTGAGGCTGGCTCCAGAAGTGAGTCAGTCTCCATAAGTCCCCATGTTAAAATGTCCAACTTCACAGCAGAAATAAACATCAAACAGCAGTTTGTTTGCTCAGAGCCTTGGAGCTTCGAGACAGGCGCCCACGAGGAAATTTGCTAGAGACCAAAACTGTTTTTTGTACCAGGCTGTAAGCATGTTTATTTCTGCTGTGAAGTTGGACATTTTAACATGGGGACTTATGGAGACTGACTCACGGTTAAAACATCGTTTTGTCACCCGTTACCTTTACAAGCTCTCCGGTGAGAGATGGACTTGGTCATGTCTCTGTAGTAGCCCTCCTTGCAGTAGTGACAATGGCGTCCGGCCGTGTTGTGGCGACAGTTGAGACAGACGCCGCCGCTCCTCCGTCCGGACAGCTTGTACAGCTCCATGTTGAAACGACAGCGGCGGGCATGAAGGTTACAGTGGCAGGCTGTGGACAAAGAGAGAGACACAGTGAAACTCTGCCTTGACATTTAGCAGATCAGCTCGTCATAAGTGAAATAATACAGTACTCCCATGAGGAACTGTTGTCATGTGGAAACTCGACTTTTTGCTGATTTTCGTGTTTTCCCTCCATGGTTACACGTCTCCAAACTCTTTGACTCATGAAACTAAACGCAGTGTCATCAAGCTGCTGTTTTTCTATGCTCCTGGCAAAAAAAATGCTAACATTTTGGAGCTTGTTATCAATTTGCACTTGGTGGTTTCAGAGCCAAAAACTATCATTTCACCTACAAACAGGTTATCGTAACAGATGGCAAGGCTCGGCCTGCTTTGGTCTGAGAATAATGGAGCCTCTCTCTCTTTTTCTCCTTGGCCACCTGCTCGTGAGTTTAGCCTCTGAACTCTGGTGATGTCAGGCAGGAAAACTTTCTTCCGCTCTCCCACACATCTGAGAGGCAGCTGATTTATTGTCATTTTTTCAGTTTTTCTCGTTAACATCGACCCCGGAGTTCATACTTCTCACGCACTCATGCACTTTCTTTTTTATGAACAACTCCAAAAGAAAGAAGTGTTTAATATTAAATCAATAAAAAAACATATGATATCCAATAACTTATGAATCATTGAAGAAAGTATTAAAACTCATCTTATTACTTCAATATGTTCATCTTCAAAATGAGAGTTCATTTTTGTTTAATTAAAAACACTTTTTATGACAAAAGGTTAGCAAGTTCAACAACTGCTACCAAACTTAGCCTGTTAGCTCTTGTTAGCAACTACCAAAAAGTGTCAAAGCTGCTGAAATTATATAAACAAACACATTAATTATCATTTTTCTTAATTAGCTTTCCTAACTAGCCAGCTAACTTGCTGGGCTGGGTTGTTAGCATCAAAGCTAGACGGCAGTATTAGCATTGTCAGCTAGCTCCTGTTAGCTAGAGCAACGGCAAGTGTCAAAGCTGTTTAAATTAAGCAGTACAAAAAAAACACATTAATCACACCTCTCTGTTAATTAGCTTTATTAACTAGCCAGTTAACTAGGCTGGGTCGTGATCTTGGATTATTGTTCCGCATTAAAGTGAGAAGCGGTATTAGCACTGTTATCTAGCTCCTGTTCGCTAGAAAGCCATGTCATGTTTTGTGCGTCATTCTTTGAGGAGCTATCTCTAAATTAACCAGCTAATGTTAAAGTAACATCCTGTAACTTTTCTACCATAAACTAAACAGTTTTTAAAGTGTAGCATTTTGATGTCGCTGCTTTTAGGTTAGCTCAGTTTGTTAGCCGGGGCTGCCCGGACTGTGAGCTTAGAGCACTGGAGGAAGGTGTTAGCTGTTAGCTGTCCATATTTCTGGCAGCGGTATTTCACAATAAAACTGCTAATATAATGTTTTTATTGTAACAATGTCTCATATTAAGATCACAGGAAGCCTTATTAAGCTAAATAAATTAAAACAAAGGTTAGTGATTGAGTTTATTTACATCATCAGCCTTAGGTTGGTTAATTCAGAAATACTTTGACAGTTGTGTTGTTAGCTAAATTTGCTAAATTGGCTAAATCTGATAGCACTTTGTTAAGCTTACTAGTGCTGTGAAAAAACATAAATATCAACGTAATGGTGTATATTTCCAGTTTCATTCATGTATTCTACTATAATTTCTTAATATGATTTGTCATTTCTCACTTACTTATTTACTGAATACAGAAAACTTGTGTTGCGTCACACACACACACACACACACACACACCTCCTCGCATTTCAGTAATCTCTCCGTCGGTGTGCCAGTCTTAATGTTATTACAGGGAGATGCCGGCGATAAGCAATGTCACACATGCTCCAGCCTCCATCAGCAGTGCTGAATCACGTACAACACCAGCTCACACCTGCTCGTCAGAGGACCAGAGCTGGCAGGTGGTTGGATTCAGAAACACTCGTTCTGAATGGGGGGCCCAGACGCTCACACACAGAGGTGTTTGGCAGCTGTCACAGGGCTTATCTCGCCTCACTTCCCTCCCCAGGGATGGACCAACACAACGCACGACTACAGCAAAGCTTTAAGGCACTCCAAACACACTCCTCCTCCCTTACCCTCTCACTCTTTACTGCACTCTTATCCCAGTTGTTATCTCCACTTCAGGGAAGTGTGAGGGGGGGAAACGCATGAATAGGAAACTGCTGGTACTGTACTTTAATCTTCCCAAATATTCAGATGTGTTTATTGTAACACCGCAGCCGTCACTTCAATGATTGGTCTCTCTCAGAAGGTAAAAATGTTCTTTATCCAGCCCGTGTGTGAGAAAGCGTCATGACACTAATAAGCGTTATCTCCGCAGCTGTCCTCGGGCTCTTTTAATGAGCACTGTGCTATCTCATCCACACATCCCCGCTCTGCTAACACAGTCACCCCTGTGGCTGTCCAGCAGTGACAATAGCTCGAGCGCTGATAAGACGTATGTTTAGAGCAACAAGCTCCAAATGCATGTACCAAATAAAGTCATCGGACAGGTAACTGCTTTTTCTACTTTCAGCTAACTAACAGATACTTTTAGCATGCCAATTAGCCAAGCCAGCAAGCTGTTACTCTAGCTATGTCAGCTATTAGCCGTTACTTTTAACTAGCCAGCTATTAGCTGTGACTTCTAGCTATGTCAGCTATTAGCTGTTACTTCTAGCTATGTCAACTATTAGCTGTTACTTTTAGCTATGCCAATTATTAGCTATTACTTTTAACTAGCCAGCTATTAGCCGTTACTTCTAGCTATGTCAACTATCAGCCGTTACTTTTAGCTATGCCAGCTATTAGCCGTTACTTTTAACTAGCCAGCTATTAGCCGTTACTTTTAACTAGCCAGCTATTAGCTGTTACTTTTAACTATGTCAGCTATGAGCTGCTCCTTTTAGCTATTCCAGCTGTTACTTTCATAATGAATGCTGATTATATGTTATATATAATAGCCTAAGCTATTAGCTTTTAAAGCACACTATATATTTTTGACACACTTGTAGTATTCTACAATATTTTTGTTGCTGTTTCTAGTTTGCAGAAAATAAATAAAACTTAAGAAAGGTGTTTGATAAGTATAAGCAATGAGTGTTTGTGAGCAAAAGAAAAACAGAAAATACATATATTCTAATTTTATTCATGAAATTCCACATACAAAGTGAGTGGTTACTGCAAATTAGCTGCTTTCTGTGATTCTGCGCTGGACATCCAGAGGAGTCTTTTCTGGGGTCTGCTTTCATTTGGTTTCAAGTACCTACTTAGAGCTATGCTATTCCAATCTATTTATGTTCAAGTGCCATCCATCAGGCTTAGCGAAGGAAGCGCTCATGGTGGGTGTGCATATTGGATGAAAATTACGCATCCCACAGCTCGGTGGAGGCGTTTTTTCGCTCCGTCTGCAGAGGAGAGCAGCACTTCAGAAACAATCAAACGTCTGTGCATGAAAATGAAATTCAGTTATGGATGGTTAGCAGAAACGTACCGACCCTGTCAACAGGTGTCAGATTTTAAACATACAATGTTTGAGATGAATGATCAAGAAGCAACGAGAAAGATATGCGTCAACTATTACTAGTTTCAGCATTATATTAACCGTTAGTTTTAGCTCTCCCAGCTATTAGCTGTTTACATTTAGCTATGCCAACTACTAGCCATTACTTTTAGCTATGCCAACTATTAGCCATTGCTCTTAGCAATGTCACCTATTAGCAGTTACTTGTAGCTCTCCCAACTATTAGCGGCTACTTTTAGCTATGCCAACTACTAGTCATTACCTAGCTATTACCTATTAGCAGAATTTTAGCCGCTAGTTTTAGCTCTACCAGCTATTAGCGGTAACTTTTCGCTATGCCAACTACTAGCCATTACTCTTAGCTATGTCACCTATTAGCAGTCACTTTTAGCTCTCCCAACTATTAGCGGCTACTTTTAGCTATGCCAACTACTAGTCATTACTCTTAGCTATGTCACCTATTAGCAGTCACTTTTAGCTATGCCAAATATTAGCCGCTAGTTTTAGCTCTACCAGCTATTAGCGGTAACTTTTCGCTATGCCAACTACTAGCCATTACTCTTAGCTATGTCACCTATTAGCAGTTACTTTTAGCTCTGCCAACTGTTAGCCAATACATTTAGCTACGTCAACTATTAGCCATAACTTTCAGCTACATCAACTATTAGCTGTTAGTTTTAGCTATGCGAACTATTAGCCGATACATTTAGCTATGCCAACTACTAGTCATTACTTTCAGCTATGCTAGATATTAGTTGTCTCAACCACTGATCCAATACACTTAACTATTTAGACTTCTCTGCTCACTTGCTAACTAGTCCAGGCAGTTTTAAATGTATACATGTTGGATAAAAGTTACGTATCCCTCAGTTTGGTTTTCTGCTGAGGAGAGCAGCACTTCATAAAAAACCAAACGTCTGTACATGAAAATCAAATTTAGCTATGGATGGTGTGAGGAATTCAGCAGAAACGTACCGACCCTGTCAACAGGTGTCAGATGTTTAACCATACAACGCTTGAGAGCGAGCGACTGAAGAATGCAACGTTTCTTCAGAGACGGGGAAAGATGGAATTCCAGCACAATTGTTGTTTATTCAGGATCAATTACTCCCTCACTGTGTATAATGCCTGTACAGTCAGTCATATCATCGAGCTGACGATGCGTGCCAGATCAAACAGGGTTCATCTCAAGCCCTGTGATCTTAGGAAAAGACAACACTTGGCCCTTAACGGATTATGGAGCCATATTTTCATGACAACAGTTGGTTTAGTGGTTGGATATTTCAGACACACTGTACTTGTTTTGAATGTCTCCATGGGTTAGACGGCATCACGTGTTTCTTTAAGGAGTGTACTTGATTCAATGGACTCACTTCAAAGCGCATAAAGATTATGCAATGCTTGTGTAACACCTGGATTGTATACGTGGGTGATGTAGAAGTGTCATACAAGTGTTTTTTGGCCCTATTAAAAATTCAAACCACAAATTATAGTGTGAATATTTTAAATACAGGACTGGAAAACACTCTTACAGCCCACACACACACTACACTCACTATAATAACAGAGCTTTCTCACTTTATCTTGGTGGTAGTCATATCACTTAAAGGCAGTGTGTATTACCTCAGCTGGTAATTATATGATAAGACTTAAAAGCTGCTGTCAGTTGTTGTCTGACATGAGTTTTGGTTTCCAGAAATAAACCTTCCCGGACATACGTCACCCTCGTGGCGACACAAAAACGACCGCCATGAGTTCGTCTTTACGGTGGCCCGAGGGGACGACACGCAGCAAAGGACCACAGGCTGGAGTCGAACTCGGGTCAACATTGTTCAACTTTTCTCTCATAAACTAACAGATTTTAAATCCTGTTGATGTCACACTGACTTGTAATCAAGTAAATGGTGTCTCTGTCATTCGTACGTCTGTTCTCACACTATGTAACTTTGTGCTCCGGGTACGATCACCCACGAGAAGTACGTAACGCTTTACGGCACTAAGTCACACACCACCAACTATTTCACTGATTTTGGTGAAACTGGATCATATTTTATGGAGAAAATGTTTTCTGGTTTTCCCTCTGATGTCCTCCGGCTGCTCCGCCGCAACTCTCTGTGATTTACAGAGTTTCCTGATGGACAGTGAAGTAAACTGCTGACAACTGTATCTGCTGTTAGCTAATGTTAGCTCAGTTTGTTAGCCAGACTGTGAACTCAGAGCACCGGGGGAGTGTTAGTGTTTGTGCCACAAGCGTTTTGGACCACTGGGAAGAGGAGGTGGTAGTCAGTGTCATGCCAGAACAGGAGCTGAGCAAGCAGGCAATGCAACCGGGCTCAGCAGCCTCTATGGACATAATGGTAGAGGTGAAAAGACTGAAGAGGACATTTACAGAGGAAGCTAAAAAGAGAAAATAAGAGAGTGAGCGAGCAAGAAGCCGCCGGACAAGAGTAAATCTGGGACTGACTTTTAGTGGTTGGTGAGCGTTTGGTGAAATAAAAGGCTGAAAGACAGACGCCGAGCTGGGCTGACTGCTGTTGAACTAGTCAGTAATATTAGCTGGCTGCTATGTCTGCTGTTGTTGTCCCTGTTGATGTTTGGCTGTTAGCAAAGTTGTCAACTTGCTAGTTTATTGTAAGAACAGAAACGCGTGTACAGCTGTCCATATTTACCACAGTGGGATTAAACTCTAAAACTGGAGGCAACATTGCTTTAAATAAATAGATCTAGGTGTACAGACCCTTTATAAACTAAATAATCAGGCTGTAATTTGTGGTTTGTAATCTAAAAGATGATAATATAATCTAGTTTGGATGAAATCATAAATTTTCTGTGTGAAACTAGAAACATAAGTGATTTTCCTCCTGAAGTCGTTTCTTCTTCGGATTATTAAGACATCACTGAGAGTCGCTGATCACATCATAATCCATAAAAAAATAGATGGCACAAATATATCATTAAAACACTGGAAGGCTGGAAGTCAAATAACAAATTATTTCTGCTGTGACGCTCCAATAAATCACTGTCATAAACTGAGTTTTATGGAAAAGCGGTATCAGCTGCCACGGCTGTAAAAGAGTGCGCCGAGGCTCGTCTTTATTGAAGCCAGCGCTCTTAAAAAACAAGCGTTTCTGTCACACAGCATTCGTGAACCTTCTCTGATGAAACATAAAAATGAAAAAGCGAGTGTTACGATCCGTCGCCCTCCGCCGCTTCGAGGCCTTCTCCTTCCAGCAGACGCACATTTCCTACAATAAATATCTCGACCACACGTCGCTGCGGCAGCTGTGATTTTGACGAGGACTAGGACAACAACAAAGGACTCCTGCAACAAGCTCTCCAGATGATGAATCCTTTTTACAAGTTTCCCGGAGCTGCATTTGATGATTTGACTCGAGGCCGAAGAATGTAAACAAGCGAAAGAAAAAGAATCGGAGCCGGAGTTACAACGAGATTTCTATCTCTGGCGCAGGACGGCGCAGGTTTACGCCAGCGACCTTTGAGGAGCGCTTCATCAATAACAACCCCATGCTGCGGTGTCACATAAACAAATAAAACATCAAAACATGCGAGCCAATATGAGAATGATTTAAAGAGCGTCGTCTTTGATCACGTTAGAAAGGAGATGGCATGGCTAAAACAAACAGCAGAGCTGGAACATGAGGAGTTAGTCTATGTGATGTGGTTTTAATGAGATACATATTAGACGTTGGAGGATGTTTGAAAATCGGGAATACTGGCTTCACTTTGCTGCACCTGCCTCCATGCTGAACAGCGCTGATGACAGAGGGTTTGTAGACGTTTCTATTAACGTCAACCCGTCGATGGTTTTCAGATTTCTTCTGTTGCCTCTCAGACAGAAAGAGGTCGACCATCAAACATCAAATAACGGTTCACTTTTTTTGTCTGGTGATCATGAAGCTGCTGTCGGATAGAAACCTCAAAGAAATCTCAGCCTTCATCGACCGGACGCCCACACATTATCAAGTATAACAGTGTTGTAGTCAAGACCATCTCATGACCAAGACCAGAGTGTATCAAGACCAAGGCTTGAGATCAAGTCAAGACTAAGACCAGACAGCTTCCTAAGGTAGCTAATACAAGTCACTTTGGGTTCCAACCATCTTAACCAAATTCTGCATTGAAGAATTTATAGACTAGTTTTCTTTTGGACGGTGTTCCTTGTAGTTGTATTTGTCTTGACTGGTCTTTAAATAAAATCCAAAGTCCAAGATCCTTGTCCAAGACCAAGACAAAGTCGAGTAAAAATGTGGTTGATTCCTAGATGAGACCTTCAAAAAGTGGTCTTGAGACCAAGAAATCACTGTGTATAACCTACATTATGTGCAGTTTGTATTTCGGCTTCTGAAAAGTTGAAGCCAGTCAGCTTAGCTTGTTAGCATTTCGACTGACTCACTGTTATTTCAAGAGTTCTAATACACTCAGCACTGTTTGTCCAACATAATCAAAAGAAGCAGCTTTAACTCACAACAACAGGTACTCCTGTAACCATTGTAATCTAAAAATTGGCAAAGACATGAAGCTGAGGCGGGCTGAATGACGCCTGGTTGTTCAAACAAGTCACCTGTAACAACACCCACCTGTCAATCAAAGCGTCCACACTGTCAGTTCTGCATAACTTTAAGCATTAATATAATTTAAACAGGTGAGTTCTATAAAAATTCACCTTCAGTACAGTTGTCATGAACGGGGAAATTAGCCGTAGAGACCAAAACTGTTTTTTGTACCAGGCTGTAAACATGTTTATTTCTGCTGTGAAGTTGGACATTTTAACATGGGGACTTATGGAGACTGACTCACTTCTGGAGCCAGCCTCAAGTGGACGTTTGAGGAACTGCAGTTTTTGACACTTGGTTCCAATACCAACCATGCTTTCATGTTGATTTCTGATCACATGTTGGTTTTATTAAAAAGCATAATGGGCTAAAAACATGCAATTTCACCAAATCAACCTCCACTTTTCAAATATTGATCATGAAACCCAAAAAATAATACCGGCGGATGCCACAGACGAACATATGGACTGCTAAAAAAACACCAAGTACTTTAAGTAGCATCTAATAACGTCGGTCCTCAACTGGTTAATGGTCTGTATGGCTGTATATTGATTTCTTGGTTGTCTCTCCGCTAACTGATTGTAGCTGACTATTGTTGCTCTCAGCTTGTTGTGTTTTGGCACTGAAGGACCAAATATGGTTGCCAGATATGGCTAAATTTTGGCAGCGCCTACTCAGGCTGAGACTCTTTAGAGCCAGTGTTAACCCATGGACGTGTTGCTCTGGCTCACCAGGAGTCTGGCTTGAGTCCAACAATTAATCAAGCATGAGAGCAATGCAATGTCAACCTCTGTCTATCTGCATTTCTTGGCTGGCAGTAGCCACAAACTTTAAGTGATATCACATTGATTTTTGTCCCGACAACATCCATTATCACTGTCCAGCTCAGGATTGATATCAAGGGCAGAGGCTAACAGAGCAGTTTAGCTGCGTCTGTCTGGTTGTATTAGAACAGATGCTATCAATCTAATGATGCCACCACAGCCAATTTGGCAGCAACACCTCTGCCCCCCCCCTGTGGGGAGTTGTGTCTGCTCTGCTACCATAACAGCACACAGAGAAACATAATGAGCCATCACTCAGCTCACCTTTCACCTCTGAGGAGCTGCCAAACCACACAAGAGTGCACTTTGTGCCTCGAGACCAGATAAGAGATGAAAAGGTATAAGCTGAGCGAATGAATTGAGTTCCCCCCCGAGATGAAAGGCTATCTAAAGCCATCTCACTTCTTCTACTTAACCCAGGTCTGAGCACGTTCCTGTGTCACTGTGATTGTCCAGTTTCAGCCATTTATCAGATTAAGAAAACAAGCTGAGTAGAAGTTAGGATTTAATGCAATGTCTGTTCACTCAAGGGTTTGGTTAGCAGTCGTGCCTCTTCGCATTTTATGAGACAAATCAGGTTTTACCTGACTCTACATGCTATCCAACTCCTGATACAGGCTGTGGTCACCTCACTACTCAATTACTGTACACCCTCCTGATGGGCCACCCAGCCTGGGTCTTATTATCCACTCTCATTGATTCTCATATCGGTGCTATACAGATGACACTCCGCTCTTTCAACTGACGACCGCTTGGTCTCTGCACAGATCTTGAGCTCGGCTGTCTACCTGTAGCCACCAGTATTGATTAAAAATCAGTAATGCTTGCCTACAAGTCTCTGGTTCTGCACCCACCTTTACCTCCCAACCGTTGAACTTCTCCAATGAACGACTCCAAACTTTTCTCGTCTGTTGTTCCCCGTTGGTGGAACATCCTACCAGTTCCTACCTGATCAGGGGCGTCTCTCTCTACCTTCAAAAACCTCCTGAAGACCTCCAGCTCTTTAGAGAGGGCCTCCTCTCCAACACTACCAACAACTGGACATGATAAATCAACCCCCCCTCTACAACTGGACCTTGATTCTATTCAAGTATTGCTGCACTAACGCGTCCTTGCACTCGCACTGTACCTTGATTGTAAGTGTCAGCTAAATGACTAAATGTAAATATAAATGGTTACTAAACAAGGAACATTAATTAGCGTGCAGATCATTTTTAAACATTTTACCAGAAACCTTTTGTATGTTCTTTGTAACCACAACAATGGCATTGGCAGCTCCAATAAAAATTAAATATACAACCCTGTCTCCAAGAAATTCTGTTTATATACAACTAATTTGCAAAAGCAAATAAATTTTGAAGGAAATATAATGAAGACTAGATTATGTTTTCAATCAACGTGATGAGGAAATGTTGTTAATTAACATATCTGGCAAGTAAATATGGAATCTCACAATACAAAACTCACCCGTGGTTTGTTAAAGCACTGACAAGAACACAAGAAAAGTCTGCTGGGACTCAAGACATAAAATGTTAATTAACGTTTAACTGAAACCAAAGTGAACACAGTGAACTCTGGCAGATACATGTGCTGCCTCTGAACATAATAATTTAGTTATAAAGACATCTCCTGTGTCTTGAGCATCAGGTGTTTAGTGAGACCTCTTTAACCTGAGTTCAAGCCCTCGTGTTGGGTCCTTGAGAAAGACAATAAATACCTATCAGCTCCGTGGGAGCTTCTGTAGATAAGTTTGACCTCTGACCTCTCAGGAATTTTCCTGTGCATATCAAGAATGGTCAACTTTAAGATGAGACTGTCGGCAGCACTACACTGTTTTCAGGTTTACCGGTGTTGTGCCAGAACAGGAGCTGGTCCAACATTAATTGACATGACAGAGTAGGATCAATGTTCTCATCTAACTCTTGGCAAGAAAGCGAGTAAGCGTGTCCTTTGGCTACCAGGAAGAGAAGGTTTTCAGGCAAATACTGAAAGTGTCATGCCAGAACAGGAGCTGGGCAAGCAGGCGATGTAACCACTATTACACTCTGGAACTGGGGGCGCTAAACCACAAAAATACCACTTTCTATGCACTGTTGCTTTAACTTAATTCATCTAACAAGGTCTTATTCATGCAACCAGCCCCTGTAGACTAGGAGCAGAACACTTTGTGTTGATTAATAGCTGGATATGTGTCTCTATGTGTGAATGTTTGCCTCTCCTCTGTCTGCAGACTGCTTCACTCAGTGTGGGAATAAGTCTCTCACTCCCCCCCTTGTTTCACCGTGCAGCATGCGGTGATGTCATGGGAGGCGTTCCCTTTCTTTTTTACGAGGGCAGCTCTGTGATCTCTGGTGGAGATCAATTAGCTGAGCAATCAGCCCGCCCCGTGCTTTTGTGTGACTTAACTGCTCGTAAACTGTTCGGTTGCCTGGCGAACGGGGAATGCACTGCCTCAACATAAACAGCCACCCAAGTCACAGGCTGGCCAGGGTAGCGCTCCAGGCTTCTCCTCAGTACAGTATACTGTATGTCATTAGGTAATGCAATGTGACATCAGCTCACGCAATGCACCATCAGCCAATGTAATTTAAGATTAGCTAGTAATAATGCGTGTGGGTCAGAGTAATGGCCTGTTAGTGGTGACTCTAACGCAAACAGTAGTCCTCTCTAACAACGCCAGGTTGATCTGTATAGATTATACTGACTGTAAAGTCTAAATACAACGTACTTTAATATGTATCTGCTCTGAGAAGTACTGTCAAAATGTGTCACATCCACTACCCTGTATGTACAAATAAAGAGCTGTAATTGTGCAACCAGTAATGTCCATAGTTATTTTAGCTAACTATTGTAACTTTATCTGTTACTCTAGCTAACTTTTTCAACCGTTTATCCATTATTTTAAGCTAACTATTGTGATATATAATATAATATTCAAGCTAATGCTTGGTGGTTTCAACATTTTATCCATTACTTTTGGCTAACCATTGTAACCATGCATTCAAGCTATAAAGCTAAAGCAGTTTCAGCCGTTTATCCATTACTTTTAGCTAACTATTTCAACTGTTTAGCAATTACTCTTAGCCAACTATTGTAACCATGTAATCAAGCTAAATAGCTAATGCTAACTGTTTCAACTGCTTATTCATAACTCTTAGCTAGCTATTATAACCATGTATACAAGCTATATAGCTAAAGCGGTTTCAATCTTTTATCCATTACTCTTAGCTAACTTTTTCAACCGTTTAACCATTATTTTAGCTAACTATTGTAATATATGATATAATATTCAAGCTAATGCTTGGTGGTTTCAACTGTTTATCCATTACTTTTGGCTAACTATTGTAAACATGCATTCAAGATATCTAATGCTAATGGTTTCAACCGTTTAGTGATTACTGTTAGCCAACAATTGTAACCATGTAATCAAGCAAAATGTTAATAATGCTAACTGTTTCAACTGCTTATTCATAACTCTTAGCTAGCTATTGTAATCATGTATTCAGGTTATATAGCTAATGCTAACGGTTTCAACAGTTTATCCATTACTTTTGGCTATTGTAAACATGTATTCAAGATATACAGCTAATGCTTGGTGGTTTCAACCTTTTATCCATTACTTTTGGCTGACTATTGTAACCATGTATTCAAGATAGCTAAAGCAAATGGTTTTAATTATTTGTCCATTATGTTTAGGTAACTATTTAACTGTTTATTACTGACAGTAAAGTCTAAATACGACACACTTTAATACGTATCTACTCTGAAACGTACTTTGAAATGGGTCACATCCCCTTACACAGCATGAGGAGCCTGTTTTTACATACAAGAATAAAAGAGCTGACCTTTTGTAGCAGCAACATTTTGTAATTGTGCAATCAGTAATGACCAGAGTTATTCACTCCGAACTCTAAACAGCCGCTGCTAGGTGGATGCCAATGATAACACACCCTCTCTTATGAATAATAATGCATAATGGCCAGCATATCTCAGCCCATTTATCCTCTTGTTGCAGGAGTTGGGAGCGGTCCAGGGGAGGCGGGAGTGGGCGTACTGTTGGTTCAGTTTGCTGGAACGTATGCCGTGTAATTGCAACAATCTCGCCTGGGATCTTTGTTGCGTGTCACCCGTTTTCTATCAGCCATTTGTGTCGTCTTTCTATGCTCGACACTAAAGCAGCAACGCCATGAAAAAAGAGAGACACAAAGAAACGAGCGGTAAAAGAAGAAGCGTGTATATTAGTTGGCTTTTTTCTCCTCTCTTACACCTGATCCTCTTACACCACATCAGAGGTCATTTGTTTGGAACATTTAACCAAATCTTGAATTGAGTCACTTTATCAAATGTGAGGTTTGTTTCCTGAGGAAACAAGACTGGATTTAAAATGACCCAATTAAAGCATAAAGCTGATGGATTGGTGGAGAAACATCCTGCTGTCGCTGGTTGGCAGGAGTTTGGGGCGTTGACTGGGGAGTACTTCCTCTTCACTATGTGTGTGTGTGTGTGTGCATAAACAGACACGCAACCACGTCAGCAACTACACATGCCGCTGTGACTGTATACTCTTGAGTAATAATCTCATAAAGTCGTATTAATTTCTTATTAATATCTGTGTGTTTGTGTTTGATCCCCTTGTATATTTTCATTGATGGACTGGAGTGCTCTCACAGCCGTAGGTGTGGAAACAGAGTGGCTGAGTGGAGTGCTGCTCCTTTCCTTCCTCCAGTTTATTTCCTCAAGTTTATGGGAGAGGTGATGAAAAGGTCCACGGTCATTAAGCTCAATAAGCAGATTCAGTTCCCCCTGTTCTGTTTCTACAGGAAAATGTTTTTACTCCATGTGGAGGATAAAGAAAACAGGTTTTAAAGCTGCGGTGCAATCTTCCTGTTTCAGACGTATCCTCATCCCGTTTAATTTTAGCTGCTGCAACCATTTATTCCATTATCTCTATTGTTTACACGTTACCTAGCTGTTTCTTCATTTATGTTTTTAACTATTTGAACTGTCTAAATTCAATACTTGAAACCATGTAACCATGTACTATTTCAATTGTTTACACAATATATTTTGATATTGACAACCATTTATCCATTAATTTAGCTAATTATTTCAACTGCTTATGCATTATCTTAGCTAACTGTATCCATTACTTTTAGCTAACTCTTCAAACTCTTTATCTATTACCTTTAGCTAACTGTTTATCCATTACTATAAGCTAACTCTTCAAACTCTTTATCCATTACCTTTAGTTAACTCTTTATCCATTACTATAAGCTAACTCTTCAAACTGTTTATCCATTACCTTTAGCTAACTGTTTATCCGTTACTTTTAGCTAACTCTTCAAACTGTTTATCTATTATCTTAGATACATGTTTATCCATTACTTTGAGCTAACTGTTTCAATTGTTTATCCATTACCTCAGCTAACGGTTTATCCGTTACTTTTAGCTAATAGCTAACTGTTTATTTGTTACTATAAGCTAACTCTTTAAACAGTTTGTCCATTATTTTAACTTACTGTTTATCTATTACTTTAAGCTAACTGTTTCAACAGTTTATCCATTACTTTTAGCTGTTTGTCCATTATTTTAAGGTAACGCCTCAAACTGTTCATGCATTATCTAGCTATCTGTTTATCCACTCATTTGAGCTAATTGTTTATCCGTTACTTTTAGCTAACTGTTTATCCATTATTTTAAGAAAACTGTTTATGCATTATCTTAGCTAACTGTTTATCCATTATTTTAAGATAACTATTGCAACTGTTTATCCATTACCTTTAGCTAACTGTTTATCCATTATCTTACCTAACTGTTTATCCGTTACTATAAGCTACCTCTTTAAACTGTTTATCTATTATCTTAGCTTACTGTTTATCTATTACTTTTAGCTAACCGTTTATCCATTATTTTAAGCTAGCTCTTCAAACTGTTTATCCATTATCTTAGCTAAGTGTTTATCTATTACTTTTAGCTAACTATTGCATTATATTAAGTACATTTGGCTAATGCTAACAGTCAAGACTGCCTGCTTGCTAACCAGTTTTCACACAGTCTTAATCACAAACTTGTGGTGCTCAAGTGTGAAAGCTGACTCAATATATAAATATTCTTAAAAGATTTTCAAGTGAAGCTGGCAACTGCAGAAGCACCCAAGAGCAGCTGGTTAGAAATCATTGTTTTAAAGTATGTTTTTAATATAATATACAGTATTAAAGTAATGTTTTAATGTCTATTTCCACCTAAAAATGGATTTCACTATATTGTTCTGTGAAATCCTACATACATACATACATTTCTTCTGCAGAGGATCATTTTCTATCACCTATACAAGTTTACTCACAAGTTTAGCGGGTGGAAAATGTGGTACGACATGATGACAGATATCACATAAAATTTGTAAGTAGTGTGGTTTTTAGTGGCACCATATTGTTTCTCTACCTAATCGACCGTTTGTCTAAATTACTATAAAATCTTTACCTCCTTTGTTTTATGAGTAATTTGGATAACAGGGATTTTGCTTTGAGTGTTGATACAATTGAAAGACATCTGAAAATCACCCACTTATCCCAACCATAATCGCCAACTTGAGGCTGACCTGAATATTTTCCTCCAGTTGGGAAGCTTGTATTTACAGTAAATCTGAGTGCAACATAATTGAGCTTGTGGTCAGAGGCGACGTTCTCCAGACTAAACCTATACGAAACATCTAAACAGGGCCAGGTTGCTGTGGGACTTGTGTGCTGGCCAGTGTTAGGCTGAGGTCCAAATCCTCCCCACAGAGCTGGGAGGTTATTTTAACACTCTCTGGCACGTGGATTCTCCGCTGTGTTCCTCTGTGCAGAGGGAGTATGGGAGATGGAGGCAGGAAGCCACTTAGGTTGTAAATCATAAAGCCGAGGTGACAATCCATCGTTCTTGTGGCATGTTTATTGTACTTTTCTCCCGTTTTCTCCAAGGGCCTATTTATAACAAGCCACATCCCTATGTCAGGAATATCTCTCCCATGTGTTTCGTTCTTTTTAGATTGCATCAAAACATTTAACCCTGCAGTAGCCTCATTTCGCTTTGCACGCTCTTCTCTTAATCAGCTTCATTAGATAGTCACCTGGAAAACCTCTCAATTATTAGGTGCCTTCTCAAAAGTTAATTAATTTCTAGCCTTCTTCATGTGTTTGAGACCATCTGTTGTGTTGTTCAGAGGTAGTGTTGATGCAATCCATTCAACTACTGTTGTAATTCATATTCAGGCAAGAACCGCTCAACTAACTAAAGAGAATCAACGGTCCATCATGAAGGTCAGACGATTCAGAAAATATCAAGAACTTTAAATGTGTTTTCAAGTGGAGTCACGAAAACCAACACTTTGATGAAACTAGCTTTGCTCCAGGAAAGGAAGACCAAGAGTTACCTCTGCTGCAGAGAAGTTCATCACAGTTACCGGCCTCAGAAATCAACAATTAGCGACACCTCAGATTAGAGCCAAAGTTCAAGTAACAGACACATGTCAACATCAACTGTTCGGAAAACCAACAACTGAGGAAGACCAGAGAGAAACACAAGAAACACAAGAAAAGGTCATTAGACCAGTGAAAATCTAGAAATCTGATGCTATCTACATGTGTGGTTCCCACCCTGAAGCATGGAGTAGGAGGTGTGATGGCATTTGGGGTGTTTTGCAGGTGATTTATTCAAAATTCAAGGCCAGAATCGCTAGCACAGCATTCTTCATCGACATGCCATCCCATCTGGTTTGAGTTTATTGGGACCACCACTGACTTTTCAACAGGACAATGACCCCAAACACACCTCCAGGCTCTATAAGGGATGTTTGACCAAGAAGGTGCTACATCAGATGATCTGGCCTCCACAATCATCCGACTTAAACCTTGTTGAGATGTTTTGGGATGAGTTGGACCACAGAGTGAAGGCAAAGCAGCCAACAAGTGCTTATGTATAGGAACAACTTCAAAACTGTTGGAAAACCATCGAGGTGACGACCTCATGAAGCCGATTGAGAGAACGCCAATTAATGCAAAAGACAGCAACTTTGAAGAATAATGTTGATGTCTTCAGTGTGAAATTACAACATAGAAAATAAGAAAAAACTTTGAAAGAGGAGGTGTGTCCAAACATTTGACTGCTGCATACCTCACTCTTGATCAAACATAAGTTTTAGGCGCAGTTCACATTTTCAGTTCAGTGTTCAATTCATAACGTGACACAGCTCACCTCAGGAAAAATGGTCCAGCCTGAACACTGTGCTCACATTGTCTCCGTATAGAAAGGAAAAAGTTAGTGAATTAATGGTTAATTATTCTTTTTTATGGAAACACTGAGAGAGGTCATTGTAAAGGGTTTTCTTACTACTGCTTTAATTTTCATCCCCCAAAGTTTGTTCTCGTTGCTAGGTGTCTTCCAGGACATGGTACTGAGCTGCAGAGGAAAAGGCTTGGTTCTTCCTGAAGCACGCCAACTGCTGGCGATCTGAGCGGGAACTCAGTGAACCTTTAAGCTGCAGTTTTAACGAGTAAAACAAATGCTACGCTACGAGCTTCAGATTAATGAAGACGTCCAGTGTGAGGGGCCTCTGCTGTCAATCACGTCTGGACTGTTGAATCTAATTTATTTTATTCATGGCAGAAAATTAGCAACTTTTATACTGTGCACTGTTTAAAGGGGCACTCCACTAATTTTACAAAATCAGTTTACGCGTCATGTCAAGTACTGAAAACATTTATTTATGTCTTCTGTGGCTCTGAAGGGAGATTCCCAAAGTAACCATAATGATCCTTTCAGACACAACATGACAACTGTGCTCTGAAACTAATTATCTTGAATGACAAGCGTCACGCCCAAGTGCTTTTTTCGCTGCTAACAAACGCATCAACGTCAGAAGTGACAAATACTCGATGGCAGACAGAAACAAGAAGGCAAAATAGAGGAAAAACCACAGACAGTATAAAGAATGGACGGCGTATCCATGATGTCACCCACATGTCTCTGAAGAGCCGTTTTTGTCATCATCTTGGAGACTGACTCACTTCTGGAGCCAGCCTCAAGTGGACGTTTGAGGAACTGCAGTTTTTGGCAACTTCCATGTTGGCTTCATTTCCCAGCCATGGACATTGGCGCTTGGTTTCTCCAACGGTTTTAGAGAAAATACAGTAGTTGGCATACCTAAAGGAAACGGCTGGATAAAAGTGCCATTATTATGAGAGCATGTGTCGAAAAAGCCTCTAGCTTCCACATTTTTCAGGCCTATAGAGGACGTTTACAGTCCTTGTGCGTCCAATACTTGCCAAGCCGTCTGACTTCCTGTTGATTCCCCATTGACGTGAATGGGATTTAAAGTAAATTGTTACTTTGCTTCAAAGTACATATAAAATATAATATTACATGGATGAGATGCGCCACATGTTGTGTGGCCTCAGTGCTAAATAAATGGACCAGACGCATCAAGCATCAGACACACTCAAAATTTCTTGAGATATTTTCCAGTTTTTCCATATAACTCCCGTCCAAGGGGTCTCTGTTGCCTCCATAATGGATTTCTACATCCTCCTGTGCTCTTACCTCCATCTCTCACGTACCCCAGTGGCCAATTCTTCTCAGAGAGAGAGCGAATGAGGAACCACTTATTGGATTTGAGGGGATATCCAGCAGGATAGATAGACGAGAGCAGAACACACTGGCTACCAGACACCGGTCCCTACATGATTATAAATATCCCGGAGCTCCACATCTGCTCAAAAGGAGGGAAAACCTGGGGATACATCAACTGCAATCCTCCCTCTGCACTCTGTTTGTGTGTATGTGATTGAGGCAGATCTCTCAGTCAGGCGGAGGATTATAAGTCCTCCATAACTCTTCGAATCTTGAGTGGACATCCTACCATCTCTTGCTCGGGTCACCTGAGCTGCCGAGCATTCACACGCTCACACCAAACAGTAAAAGTCACTTCCTTCCTCTCCCGATTGGGCCGAGCTCTGAGACATACATCAGACGGGTTTCCTCCCTTCTCCTCTTCTTGCAGGAAAGCCTGCAGAGTGTGAAGCCAGCAGCTCGTAGCGTGAATGTGTATGTGTGTGAATATGTGCCATGTGGTTTATTTACACAGATAGTGAGACTCAATTTCTCATGATAGCGAGCGGGAGATAACACGCTGTATCTGGTTCCCACTTAAAGCAGGCAGCGAGGGGAGAAAGGAATGACCTCAGAGCCGTGAGCCCGAAGACGATGTTAGATTACACGGTGATGTACGACAATCTCGGAGAGCCTGGGCTCTGTTACAGCAGCTTTTTATGTTCTGGAATGACAGGAACTGAAAAACACCTCAACAACTGAGAACTGGTTGATTTGGCGACGACCGTGGTTACTCATAGTAACAGCAGCAAGAGCAACTGGTGCATCTGTTTACAACAGCAGAGTTGGTTTCATCGTCTGTCACCTTCAATCCATCGTCTAAAAGTTTGATGTAACTAAATGTAACTAGTTTCATTGCAGCCTGCAACATTTAGAAGTGATACACTGACTAGAAAATGTGGCTTTCTTGTTTTTAAGACACAGTTTGCCAGGCTCTCAGAGTCTGGGTCTTTGTTGGAGGCAATGTGGAACTGCTATGGCCAATGATTTTCATATCTTTTGGGCATGTCCAAAAATTCAACCATATTGGAGGGAAGTAACTAATGAAATATTTAAGATAATGGGAGTGACATTAGACTACTCTTTATGTATCTGGGTAAAATACCAGAAACAGTCCCACACAAACACAAATACCTGCTAAAGATTCTTTGTATGTAGTAGGAAGGATATAACACGAAGACGGCTCCAAACTGATCTGCACCAGTGGAGTGGGATTGTGAAAGAAATCTATTGTATGGAGAGACTGACTTTTGTTTTAAGACTTGAATTGGAGAAATGTGTTGAACGTTGGGAAAAATGGATTATGTATGCACTGTGCCTGGAATAGTATGACACTATACTTCGATGTATGGAGAAGAGTGAGCTGTGACCTTATACTGTTACACCCATGAGTTATGTTCTTTCTCTCTTTCTTTTTTTTCTTTTCAAAATTCAAAACTCAAAATAAAAAGTATTAAAAATAATAATAATAATAATTAAAAAGACACAGTTTGCATGAACTTCAGTGCCAAAAACTGCAGTTCCTCAAACGTCCACTTGAGGCTGGCTCCAGAAGTGAGTCAGTCTCCATAAGTCCCCATGTTAAAATGTCACAACTTCACAGCAGAAATAAACATGTTTACAGCCTGGTACAAAAAACAGTTTTGGTCTCTGTAGCTAATTTCCCCGTTCATGACAACTGTACTGAGGGTGAATTTATATACAACTCACCTGTTCAAATTATAGTAAGACTTAAAGTTATAGTTCGCACTAATTCACTGTATAAAGGCACAAATAGAAAATTACAAGTAATTACTGTGATTAGGATACAGCCACTGATGATCCACGTCTTTGCCGGTTTCTAGATTAGCCGGGAGGCAGCAGTGGCAGAACAGCCAAGATGGTGGCACATCACACCTTGGGTGACGTCACAGATACGCTGTCCATTCTTTATACTGTCTCTGGTTTTGATGGGGTTTTTTTTTGTGCATGTGCAACAAAAACTGTGGGAGGACTAACGCGCCAAAAAAACATACAGCAGAAGAAAAAGCAGCGCCTTCATCAGGCACACTAATAAATATGAAACAGGAACTCACAAAGTCCATTTCCTCTGCAGGGCGAGCTTATTATGTCTACGATGTGTTTGTTTTACAGGCGGTTAATGAAAAGAGGAGCGGGGTAATTAGCAGCTAACATTCCTGATGCTTTGTGGAGTCTGAAGGCTCCAAATGTCCCTAAAACTGTCGGAGAAACCCTGCAGACTTACTGTAAGCATCTTTCTAACAAGGATCAAGACTTTATTCAGCTATAATTGATCCAGTTGTCAGTCGGCGCCTTTGTCTTCCAGTAAAAAGACCCCTGTGTCGACAGCGCAGCAGGGAGGATGGTACCAGCCAAAGGAGCTTATGCCTCCACTGCAGAGTTCCTTAATGCTTTTTTGGGGGAGGAGGGGAAGTGGCACAGGGGGTAAGTCGGGTAAGTGACACTGAGGAAGTGTGTTGTGTGTGGGCGTACAAACGGCGCTGTCACTGAGCCGGCTGTGTCGGGTGGCAGCGCAGCAGGGGAGCTGGCTGGGGGTCTGAAGCCGAGGCCGCGGAGCGTGTCACTCCGCTGGCCCATTAATCATTCCCAGCCTGCCCTGCTTCAGCGCCTCAAAGGGGCTCGATGCGCACGCACTAGGTGGTCCTGATGCCACCCTGGAAGGCCCAGCAAGCGAGCGAGGGAGCAAGTCAGCCTCCATGAAGACAGACGGTGGACACAAAGAGCTGAGCGTCTACACACATACGCACAAACATGTGCATCTATTTCATGTTGGCTCGGTGAACAATGAGGCAGCTACATGAACAAACTAATATAAACAGCCAAGAAAACAAACAATTTGAACTGTCCCAGTCAGTCAGGATCCACCGACAAACAGACGAGGCCCGAGTAATGCCAGTTCACATGAACTCACTGTATAAATGCATAAAGGTACATTTAAATATCTGTATCTTTTCCACTAATCAAGATTAATCTAGATTTTCTGCTCAGAAAAATATAAAATAACAAAACATTTTGTCCAGTAAGTAAAAAAAATGGTAATTACTGTGATTAGGATACAGCACAATGCTGTAATTTAGCAATAAAATAATGTAGTTTTACAGTAATGTTGTAGTTCCCATGGAAACACAGTACAATACTGTGATTTTCATCTGTAAAATAAATAAAATGTTTTATTTTTACGTCTTAAAGCCTGTACTTTTAATAATCAAGCCGTGCACGGTGGGTAATTATGTGAAATATTACAGACAGTTGCTGTAAATTTAAATCGACCGCACAAAAAAAATGTAAAAACTCAGTTTCTATGTAAAATATTTCAAGTGTTTTAATGTCGTATACATCCTGTAAAATTTACAGGAATTTACCGTATGTTAAAAAAGTAATTACTGTGATTTTACAGTAATGTTGTGGCTACCGTCAAAATACAGTACAATGCTGTGATGTTACTGTAAATTGTGAATTTACTGTAGAAACACGGTACAATACTGTGATTTTCATCTATATTACTGTAAAATAATTACTACATATTACTGTGAATTCACTGTAAAAGTACATTAATATATTTTACAGTGTCATTTTGATAGACGTTTCAGGAATACTGTCACACTTTAAGGCATTCTTAAAGCCAACCATGTGGTTCATGTTCTATATAATAGAAAACAATAAAATGAATCTGCCTGTTTATGTTCGTGTAACAAAATGTTACACACATGATTTTACAACAAAGAGAACTGAACCTGGAGGAAAAATAAATAAATACATTTTATATGTTGAATTTTACGCCCCTAGACAAATTCTTACAGTCTTGCATGTTCAGCAGACCTTCAGTAGCTGATTGGTTAAGACACATACCACATTGCATGTCTCCACACAATGCATGCATCAGAACGAGGTCCATATGAAACTAGAGTTCGTTTGAAGCACAAAAAAATCTGAAAAGCTCTTTTGGTCGTGTTGCATGCACTTTTGAGACTCCAGACTCCAGTCAAGACCTGATCATGAGGTAAAGACGACACCTGTGCAACAAATGTGATAAAAACTTCATGTCACGTGTCGCTTAAGTGTTACTATGAAACCAAATCCTTTAAGTCTTTAAGTTAAATTCACCCTTTAATAATAATTACAGTACTTTTAATGGCTTCTCTGCACAGTTTGAAGGTGTTAAAGTTTACCAAACAACATCTGTTCACTTAAAGGTCCCTTCATTTTTCAATCAAGGTGAAAAGCAGGAATATTTTCAACACTATTTGGTATATTTAAGGGGTTTCTACCTCTGAATATGATTTAAAAACTGCTGAAAACTTCATGTCACGTACCCCTTAAGTGTCTAAGTGTCACTATGAAACCAAATCCCTTAAATTTTAACTTAAAACTCCTTCAATTTACCCGCTAAAAGGTTATTTTACTGGCTTTTCTGCGCAGTTCACGTGTTTTTTAAGGTGTTACACCCCCTTAAATCCCCTTAAATCTTCCCATTTGTTATATTTAAGGGATTTCTACCCTTTAAACCTCCTTTAACCCACACAGGAAATGTAATTGACTGTTTAACTTTCAATCGATCTAACGATCTTTTGCTTCCAAACCAAACACATAAATCTAAATTAAAGTGTTTTATGTGCTAGATTAGGGATTAAAAAGTGTTATGTTGAGGGCTGAAGTGTCCTTGAGCAAGAAACTGAACCCAAAATTATCAATACCTCTGCGGTTTGTTTGCACTTCTGTGACTTTGCATGCTGTTTTTCGGCTGCTAGCAGCTCCCGGCAGCGGGTTTGTGAGTAATGCTCACATCCTGACACATGCACCAACGCTACTGTTCACCGTATGATTAACGATGACACAGCGTGTGTCGGCCGATAGAGTTATCGCCTCTCAGTCGAACGTTGAACACGACGACGCGTATGCGTCGAATAAAGCCGACTGTATTCTGTATATGTTCCATTCATGCCATGATCTCCAACAGCCCATGCATGAAGGATCCCAACATTAAATCAAAGCTAACATATTCCTCTCAAAACACTGAGTCACCTCTCCAAACCGCCGTCCACAACATAGCAGAACAAGATTTCTCAGTATGCACTTAAAAGCCTGAGTGAAACCTTTTTGGCTCAAACCGACATGTCTGTCTTGAATTATGAGCTCAACAAAACAAAATCCTCAAAACATGCAGCCTTTACCCAGAGGACACTGGATTGTTGCAGAGCATTTTTTTTTTTGAGATCCTCCAAATACGTCTCTTTGTTTTATGGTTTGTTGTAAATCTCTCACTGAAGTCACATCGGCTTATGTTGCAAGAAAGACCGGAGGCGACGGAGTAAAAAGCCAATTTCAGAAGTATTGTTCTCATATAATAGAGTCGTGTCCCTAAACAATGGCTGCTGTATGAACATCGCAGATATGTAGGTGTCCTCCTGAATGTAAGGGCGGTGTTAGGACGTCTCCTGTTGAAATATTGAACGTGTTAGTAAATCTCTGTCACGTTTTTGTTTTACGCCATTTGTTAAACATTAAAAAAAGATTAATTTCCCACCGTCCAGGTCCCGAACGCTCACTCACACTGTTATGGTTAGAGTAATTGAAAAGTAAAAAGCAGAAACCGAAGAACAAATGGAGAGCGACAAACACAAAACATGAAGCCGCTATTATGAAACTCTGTCCTCTCAGAGACTGTGTAGAAATTATTAGGTTGGGAGGAGCGCCAGAAAAGTTTTCAGTATTTTGTTTTTGCTAAAGAGAGGACGGCCTCGATAAACAGACGAAGGAAATACGTCGTGCACATAGCCTCGTAAATGACATTATACACCCAGATCACACACACGTGTGGCCTCACATAAGAACATTACCTGCATGGGAGCACTGTGTGCTCTGCGTGAGAGGCTGGATGTGGAGGTGACATGTGAGTTTGCAGTTAGCATGTTGGAAAAAAAAACAAAAACAGATAAATTATATGTAAGAAGCAGCGCTAGCACAGCTCCTTCATTCCAACAGCTGATGATTGTGTGAGGAAGAAGTACTTTAGTGGACTTTATTCTGTCTGCAAATGTTGTTGGAGTTTATTTATATATATTTATTTGTACATAGTCTGTGCTTATGTCTGTAAGTGTGTGCGCTGAGCTCCTCGTATGTGTTCACATATCTGGCCAATAAACGTGATTCTAAATGATTAACGACAGCTTTAGTGTGCACAGTGGATCACTGGCATTATCTCTGCACACACAAATGATAAACAGATAAATGTGCCGTAATAAATTAGCTCAGAATAAAACTCAAGTTCAGCACGACACACTGAAAGAAGAAGAATAATAACAGAGCAACAACGACAGTCAACAGTTTCTTGTTCTTCCCCTTGAAATAATTTCTCTACAGTCCCTAAACCGTCACAGTGCTGAGTGACGTTATTGAGATAAAAATGTTAAATTTGGAGCACGAGATCAAAAGTGACACAATCTGTTCAAGGAACTGCAAAAATAACTTAACTTGGACACAAAAATGTCGATAGATTGAACAAATTTATGCATTTTAAATAGCAAATTTAAATCAAATTGAGTTAATCTAAAACTCTTAAATCGATTTTTGTACGTGCAGAATGAAGCCGATGTGTCGTTAACAGACTTCCAGTCCATAAAACCGTGAGTGAGCGTCTCTGCGAACATGAACTGCAGCAGTTGAACTCAGCTTTGCTTCACGCAGGCAGCTCTTGAGCAATTTCACTGTGACTAATTCACAGAATAGTTAGTAACAACAAAATCTGCCGCGGTCGCTCTGAGTGACAATGTCACATTTTCCACTCCGCAGGAGGCCGTCACGCCAGTCAGGAGGGCTTCAGAGTCAGACGAGATGACACTGTTGGATTCTCATAAGAAGATGCTCGTAAGAAAAAACACACACGAGTCTGATTATATTTGATTTTAGCTGATTGAAACTGATTTAACAGATTTTATTTTGCTGATTACTCTGAACACTCCTGAATGTTACTCAGAGCTTTGACACGTTCTGGATAAATAACACTCGAGCTGCTTTTTAAAGGATATACGATGCAGCTGTGAAGCCAAAAAAATGTCCTAACCAAGCCAGAAACTGCAGTTCCTCAAACGTCCACTTGAGGCTGGCTCCAGAAGTGAGTCAGTCTCCATAAGTCCCCATGTTAGACAGCAGAAATAAACATGTTTACAGCCTGGTACAAAAAACAGTTTTGGTCTCTATAGCTAATTTCCCCGTTCATGACAACTGTACTGAGGGTGAATTTATATACAACTCACCTGTTCAGGTTATATTAAGGCTTAAAGTTATGCAGGATTAACAGCGTGGACGCTTTGATTGACAGGTAGGTGGATACACATATGCTGTCCATCCTTTACACTGTCAGCGCTCTTGACCTGTTTGTTTCCTCTAACATCTATTTATTTCCCCTCGTTTTCTTCGTATTACTTCTGTCACTATCTCCATGTAATCTTGATGAAATGCAATTTGTAGCGTCGTGCCCGGGCCTTGCTCTTATTCAGTGTATTTGCACAGCAACATCTGAAGGTTGTAATGTTGTCAAGGTTTGTTGTGGACCCCGGGGAAAATGAATATTACCGCTTGTAATCGCTAATGAGGACCCAAACAAAACAACCCACATCAAGACAAAGACATCTATATTTGTTTTCATTTTTGTGTTTTCTCTCGTTCGGTTAAACGCTGCTCCGTTCAGACATGTTTTTATTCTCCTGCGTGACCAAAGTGTCCTTTAAATCTTCACTACTGGATGTCAGAGGAAGCTCATCCCCCGCGGGAGAAGTCTCTCATCACCAACCAGGGCGAGGTCAAAGGTCAGAGCCACCTTCGCCTCCTTCGCCTCCTCGCTCTCAAACCACCTCCGCTTACGACCCCTCAGCTCGTTACAACCTTCGCAGACAGCCTGTTCTCGTTACCGCGTGATACAGTATCTTCAGGAAATTTACCCAGCGAGACAGAAGTCAGCAAAACAAAAACAACCACCAGAAATAGCCCTTTGTCCTCCCTCTGGCTATTGTGGACGAGATTCATGTGAGAAATCAAAAACCCTCAAACATGCCTGAGCGTACAAATTAAATGGAAATGGCTGACTGTCCCCTGATGGAGGAGAAACAGAGAGGGAGGAGAAGGAAGGAACCAAAATACCAGAGAAACAAGTGAGACGGTGCAACTTCTATTACAAGAATATCTATGACATCATGCTTTACAGAAATTCTTCTCTCCCCCGTCACATGGGTTTGCTGCCGTGGAGCTGAAATGAGACCCAGATGGTGAGCAGGCCTGGCTTGGCCCAACCTGGCAACCCAGGGGAGGGAGGAGGAGGATGGAGGAGGAGGAGGAGGAGGAGGCAGGCGGGCACCGTCAGCAGAAACAGTGTCAGAGTCCTCGGGCAGCCACATGGACAACTGACGCTGTCAGCCCCGAGAGCATCTTGTGACTCAAATCATCGATCGTAAACTAAACAGGAAAGCAGATCTTAGATGTGGCGTGGGTTCTGTAAAACAGACCGTGGTAAATGTGGTGTCCTTGTACTGTACTGGGTCTGGTTTCCTGCTGCCTGGACCAGTGTTTCTCTCTCTCTCTCTCTCTCTCTCTGTGAGCTGCTGTCATGCGAGTGGCTTTTTAGTTCAAAGGAAGAAATTAGGCTGTTTGCTCAGAGCGCTCTTGTCTTGACTGATTTGATGAATCCAAACCAGCCCGACGAGCAGAAAAGAACAAAAATTTAAATCACAATATAAACATTTAGCAAACAGCGATAGATAAATGGTTAAAAATGGGTTGCAGTAGCGACTGGAGGGTGGTCGGTTCAAGTCCAGCACAGACTCCACAGGATGTAGCTGAAGAGGTGCCAGTTAAGCACCTGATTATAGTTATTTTTCGCCTCTTTGTGGTTGTTTTGCGCCTCATTTTTCTCACCTGTGTGTCTTCATCTTCATCTTGTGTCTCTTTGTAGTTGTCAAGTGTCTCTTTTTGGTCATCTTGTGTATATTTATACTCGTCTAACTGCTCCCACGACGCCGCTACACGCCCAATCACTCCACATTTGCATGTCGCCTAATCTAAAAACCTGTCAATCAAAGCGTCCACGCTGTTAATCCTGCATAACTTTAAGCCTTAATATAACCTGAACAGGTGAGTTATGTATAAATTCACCGGGGAAATTAGCTACAGAGACCAAAACTGTTTTTTGTACCAGGCTGTAAACATGTTTATTTCTGCTGTGAAGTTGTGACATTTTAACATGGGGACTTATGGAGACTGACTCACTTCTGGAGCCAGCCTCAAGTGGACGTTTGAGGAACTGCAGTTTTTGGCACTTCTTCTACCAACCCAGGACGGCAAATATTGTAACAATATACACTTTTATATATCGAGGAGTGTTAATGATGATGGAGGGGTTCTTGAGTTCATCTGACGTCTGACAGAATATGTTAGGAACCGTCCGTCTGGTCTTGAGCGTATCTTTAGCGTTGATCTGAACATACAAACGCCTCCTCGCGTTTCTCCTTCACCATATTTATCATCAAATCTGCTGCCTCTCTAAAGATTTGTGTATTTCTATTCTGCGCTCTATTTTTAGAGCCGTTGGAGAGCAGCACCAGTACGAGCTGCACAGACAGACCGGGAGCCGAGCCAGCAGGCAATTGATACAATCATATCCTAATTCAGCTATCTCGTGGGTGGCAAACACGCCGGCTCTTCCCCACAAAGAGTTGATTGTAGGTTTAATAAATGCCAAAATAGTTTTGGAGCGGAGCGCAAAGTAAAAATGCTGTCTGCTGGGCTGGACTTTGTGACTTTGTGATGGAGGATTCACAGATTTTTATCCGGGCTCGCTCTGTTTTTAAACGTTCTGTCACGTGAAATCCATCGAACGCCAGCTAAACGGCCGCCAACCGTAAGAACAGACGTGTGACGGCTGAAGGGTCACATCAAAAGTGCACGGCAACAAGACGGACTGAACCTCCAGCTGACTCTCGGCCATTAGAAAACAGAACATCGCGTGGCACGGCGACAGCAAAAACAAAGTCCAAATTGAACAAACGTGCAAAATTACACATATGAGTGACGAAGGCTACCATTTTCAACCCGCCTCAAAAAAACCCACTTGGCAAGCTCGGAGTTTCCCACAGTTCCCCTTCACAGCCCATCAGTCAGGGCCGGAGAGGAGCGGGGGGCCTTCAGACTGTCAGGGGTCAGCGCTACGCTGAACATGGAGGGGAATATGAAGCAGCTGCCCGGGACGGGACGGCCCGACGTGTCGCCATGTGTGTTTCTTATTCACGTCTTTACGTACGTGATCTTATATCGTCAAAGAAATTAAAGAAATGAAGAAGACTGGCGAGTTTTGTGCACCAGCGGGTTGTAAAATTAGTAATTGATTCTTGGCAATAAGCATCTTCATAGTCATCTTGTGTGACTTTGTAGTTGTTTAGTGTCTCTTTGTGGTCACTTGTGGTCATTTCTAACCTCTTTTTGGTCATTTAGTTTCTCTTTGTGGCTGTCTTGTGTGTCTTTATATTCATCTTATGTCTCTTTGTAGTTGTTTGGTTTCTCCTTGTGGTCATTTGACATCTTTTTTGTAGTAATTTCTAACCACTTTGTGTTTTTTCGTGGTCGTTTTGCACCTGTTTTTTGTCATTTCTTTCTTTTCTCTTTCTTTATTTCTTCCGTTTTCGTCGTTTAGTGTCACTTTGTGTATCTTTGTACTCGTCCGGAGTCTCTTTGTAGTCATGATTTGTCTCTTTGTGGTCGTCTTGTGTATCTTTATATTTATTTTGTGTCTCTTTGTAGTAATTTCTAACCTCTTGGCAGTCACTTTGTGTTTTTTGTGGTTGTTTTGCGCCCGGTCATAGTCATGTTGTATCTCATTGCAGTCATCTTGTGTATCTTTATACTCCTTTTGTATCTTTATAGTCACTTTTCGCCTCTTTGTGGCCATTTTGCACCTGTTTTTAATCATTTTGCTTCTCTTTGTGGCCGTCTTGTGTATCTTTATATTCATCTAGGTCTCTTTGTAGTCATTTCTAACCTCTCTGTGGTCGCTTTGTGCTTTTTTCATACTCATTTTGTAACTTTATAGTAACTTTGCGCCTGTTCGTAGTCATTTAGTATCTATTTATTCATTTTTCGCCTCTTTGTGGCCTCTTTCTGTCTTTTCGTGGTCGCTTCTCACCTGTTCGCAGTCATTCTGCATCTGTTCTTGTCATTTGACATCTCTTTGTAGGCATTTTTCGCCACTGTGGTCGCTTTGTGTATTTTCGCGGTCGCTTCCTGCTTGTTCGCAGTCATTTTGTATCTCTTTGTGGTTGCCTTGTGTATTTTTATCTTCATCTTGTGTCACTTTGTGGTCATTTTGCATCTCTTTGTAGTCATTTCCGGCTCTGCTGCTAAGTCTGGAGGCTCCATCCAGCCACAATACTAACAAGCCATCTACTTATCACCTCCTGACTCTGGTGGGTGGCCGGTCTGGGCCACACCTCGGCTAATTTTACGGACAAGCAGCTGATAGGAATGTGAAAGCTGCGGATGATGCCAACCCTACATGAAGACTCATTGTCTTAGTGAATCCAACCACCTACCCCTGCATAACCACACCTCTCTGTCTCAATATGTGCATGTCCTACAGCAGGGAGGTGAAATCCAGACAGATCATTAGCACCAAGCACTCTGCATCCCCACCGCCACACCATATGGACCCACTGCTCAAATGAAACAACCCCTCCCCTGGGTCTTCTTCTTCTTCTTCAGGCCACCCTTATTATTTCCTCTTCATGCTCAGTGTGCGTGGGTTTTTTTTTATCCGATGACACCGCTCACACACAAAAAGCTAGGAAAGGGAGGCCCTCTCACTGACAGCGAGATGGATGCCACAAGTGACAACCTTTTGTTTCAGTAAAACACACCGAGACGCTGGCTTTGCAGAGGCAGAAAAGGCGGAGGCCAAGGGGAACAACTTGTTCACTTGTTCCGTTTGGTTGAGCAAACCATGGCACTGTCGGAACTTGTTACTTTTCCAGGTTTGTTTCGCTGTAACTCATGAAGAAGAGGAGGAGGAGGAGGAGAAGGAGGTGGAGGAGGAGGAGGAGGTGGAGGGGGGAGAAGAGGCTTGAGCTGTTGATATAACCCCCCCACCTCTCTCCTGCTCTGTTGAAAATAAGCATCACAGCAAATAAAAACTCAGATCTGGCTCCGCTTTGTCCACTCTTGAATAGTTTACTGGCTCTAAAGTAGCAGTTTATACTCTACGTGCCAAAAATGCCAATAAAACCGCCTTAATCGGCCATCCGATCTGTAATAGCACCTGCTTATGGAAACACAACACGCCCCTGCAGTCTATCTCTGCAGCTGCAACGTTTCCTTCCTATTAAACCCGCTACTACAGTCGGAAACACGGGTCACGACGCAATTACGCATTCGGACAGGCGCACTTTGTTTTTGTTGAAATGACTTCCTGCCTTTTATTTTCTCCCTGAATGTTGATAAAAAATCAGAAATATGAAGCTTCTCAAACATGAAACAACATTTCAGTTACCGGATTTAATCTTGGCACACGTGGCACCGTGAAGTTAAACATACTGTGCGCATGAATGTTTCTTTAAACAGGCAGAGATAATTGAATTCAAGCTACAAAATTAAACGACTGAATTAATTAATGAATTCAAAATGCGTGTAATTAATTTAGTTTTAAATTAAACTGAATGTTTTTAGATTTAAATCATTTATTTGATGTAAACTGTCTTTTTCTGGGTCTCTTTCTTTGTTTTGGACACATAAAAACAGTTTTATTAATTTAATCAATTTAAATTTAATCAGATGTTTAATTTAATGATTTGTAGATTTTAATTAAATGTTTCTTTGCTCGTTTGGGTCGTTGGATTTCAGCTCGAGGCCTTCTTCTTCTTCTTCTTCTTCTTCTTCTTCTCTCGGGAGTTTTTTTCGCTACATTCAAATGAATTCTAATTTAATGTCAGATCCACTTTTTAATCTGAATTTAGCACAAATAATTCTTCAGAATAAAATCAGGAACGTTATGTTTTTATTCCCCAGTAAGAAATTATTGTTGAATTATTGAGTTATAAACGAATAAAAATCAGATTTGTGCGTCTTTTTTGTGCGTAATGGACAAAAATTCATAATTTCTAACAGCAGCTTTTTATATGAATCGAATATAATTAAACCAGATGAATTAAAATAAATCCACAGTGAAGGACAAAGGAGAGGCTGACTTACCGACACACTCGTTGGCTTCTCTGGCCGTGGCGCGCTGCCAGGGTCGGTCATAGTGGAAAGGTTTGCACCTGTCGCACTCCGGTCCCGCCGTGTTGTGTTTGCACTCACAAACCAGATTCCCTTCTCGGTCCTTCACGCACTTCGACGCGTGTCCGTTACACTTGCACCGTCCGCCGACCTGCAGGTCCGACACGGCGTAAAAGTAAGAGTCTCGGGCCAGCTCCGAGTCGTCCTCGTTCTCGTCTCCGAAAGTGTGAAGCCGGCTGAAGATCACCTTGATGTCGGTCGCCGTCACCCAATCCTGCAACACCGGGGAGTTGTCGAAGTCGTGCGCGGACGGTCTGCCGTCCAGGGTGCTGAAGGCGATGAGTCCACCTGTCAGAGGGTGCATGTCCGTGTGGGAGTCCGTGCAGATCGCCTCCTGCTCGTTCTGTTTGGTGATCGCAGCTTTGTTCTGCCGGTTGTACATCTTCTTACACTGAGTGGAGTAATACTGGAACGGCACCCAAGACTTGCCGTAGTCCATGGACTTGTAGATCGCCATGGATTCAGGTCTAGGTGAGCAAAACTGCAGGCTCACGTAGGTGACCTCAAACTTTTTCCCGAGCGACAAGGTGAGCGTGACGTTCTGCGGGTACTGCACGTAGTTTTCAGACTGCCAGCAGGTGAGGTTGTGCGGGTTGTTGAGGTCCGTTAAATACGCAGGTGGATGAGACTTCTTGGGGTCCCCAGCGTCGCACGTGTGACAGTCCCGCGTCCTCTCCTCTCCTTTCTCGGTCACCACGCAGTACCTGGCGGCGGGGTTGCCGCAGGTGCTCGACACGCGCACGTCCTTCCCAAACGCGGAGTTGACGAAGTCGGGGATGCATCTCCGCGGGTTCCCGTTCTCGTCATAGCACGGATCCGGAGGGGAAGACTGCGCGGCGAACATGCTCAGCCCGTATCCACCAAAGACTCCCTCGGTGAGCGCACAAAGTGTCACCAGGGTGACCCAAACCTCCAGGATCCTTTGCATTGTAATCCGTGCACCGCTGCGCTGAAATGACACAAAATCAGCAGGATTAAAAACGATAAATGGAAAACTTGGACGCACAACAGACTCAAATGTGAATATGAAATATTCTTACGAGGCGAAGAAAACTCCACCCAGGACACTACCTCCAAATAAACCGCTCAGTCTGAAAGTGTAGCACAACTCCAGAGGATTTGGAGAGCAGCCTGTCCTCCCCGTTTACGCACCAAGAGATAAAAAAATTAAAAAAAATAAAATCTCTAAATAAAAATAAGATATGGCAAAAAGCCCAGCTGGCTCTGAGTGTCCCCTCTGCCTCTGTGAGTCCACCCAGTCACACCTCTGCCCACCTCTATCTCTGCCTGTCCCATTCCCCCTCTGTTATAATAGAAGAGAAGAGGTCCGCTCATTCAGAGAGGAGCTGCAGCCTTTAAGAGAGTCTGACCGAAGGAGAGGAAGAGGCGACATCTACCGACAGATCACTGCCACTGCATGTTCAAAAGAAACGCGATGCAGAGAAATCTGATGATTTAAAGACACAAAAAAACAGATTTTATGGACTTAAACTTTATTTATAAAACACCTTTTATGCAACAGAGGAAAAAGTACCAAGCATAGATAAATAACTAAATCAAATGTGGCCGTACAACGATGAAATGTTGAAGAAAAAAAAGAAATTCAAATTTAAAAAGGAGTTTTAAGAACTGACCAAACAAATATAATAAATAAATATGAATAAACAGAGAGGATGATCCATGACGAGGCAGCTGAAATAAAAGCTAAATGTATTCATGTCTTTCTTTTTCAGGTGAAGTCTCTCAAAGTCCTTCAACTCTTCGACTTAAGTCGATTTCTTTTTGTCATTTCGCAGCATTTAATACGCAGAATTTGTGCAGAATTTGCAAGTGGAAGTTAATTTTGTCGTTCTTAAACTGTCGATCTGAAGAAGGCGAGTGCACGCATGTTAAACGTGTTAAACTGAATACAGATAAATCAGATGAAGTCGTTACAACAACATCATTTTAATGAAGTCTGCGAAGGTTCTCAGTCGTCCAGGTCGTCTTTCTTTGAGAAGAGCTCCATCTGGGAAAACTGGACTTGGTTGTCGATCCATGAAGACGTTATCCATGTTTTATTAAGACACAGTGTAAAATGTAAATAAAAACAAAATGATGTGAAAATGGAAAATAGCTCAAAGAAAACAAGATCCAATGTTGAAACTCACAAATTTGATTGTTTGATTCCAGTTTCGAACACATTGTGACAGAGTCGTGTTCACCGCTTCTTGTTTTAAAAACACTGAGGAGACTTTGCTGTGATCTTGATGCTCGATGTTGATTTCAGCTGCTCAAACAGTTTCAGGGTTTCCTTTGTCACGTTTTACGTTTACCTCATGATAACATTTTGTGAGTCTGGACTTCAGGCAGCTCAGTGCAGCACTTGGACTCTTTGACTACAGAGCCATGCTGTAGGAAAACGTGCAGAATGTGGTTTGACGTCATCTTGTTGAAATAAACAAGTCCGTCCCTGAAAAAGACATCGTCTACTTGACAGCATGTTGCTCCAAAATAGTGCCCATCATGCCACGTGCACTAAAGCTGCATCATACCATCACAGATGCTGATTTTTGCATTGTGCGCTGATAACAAACTCGATGGTCGATGGTCGATGGTCTCCTCTGTAGCTCAGAATTTCAAATTTGGACTCGTCAGGTAAGTTGTGATCTGTTATTAAAGACCAAAATATCACATGTAGAGAGATTTCACACAGTCAAACACAGAATCAGTTTCTTAAAAGCTGGATCAGCTTCTTTGTTTTGATTCAACAGTTTTGTGGATGGACACAAGGTGAGCGGTGACGTTCCTGTGATAAGACTCCAGTTTTTACTTTAACAATTCGAATACTCAAAGATGATAAAACTGACCCAGCAGGCAAACAGGAACTCTCTGCTCTCACAGTAATATGTTCGTGTGCTCTCAACATGATTTTCATCAGATAAATATTTTATGTGTTTTCTGTCGTTTTTGAAATCTGTGTGGTCACATGTTTGGAAGATGACTGTTTGTTGTTTGTCGAATGGCGTGTTATGATATTGTGTGTTATTACTGGTTAACCATCTGTCTCTGTCTCCCTGCTGCTCCTCCACATCCAGTAAGAACCTGGTTAACCACAAACACTCTGAATATCTTCACAGTGAGTTTAGTGTCACGGCTGTAGGAGAAGATATCGATGCTGGAGCAGTCAACAAACACAGTTACAGGCGAGGTGGTTCTGGATTAGCCCCGGGCTCTTCTCCCAGTCGGACGTACCCGGAACAACCTAAACTTACTCTGAACTTGGAGGGAGTTTTCCAGCAGAGAACCAAGGCCTCGACTTGGAGGTGCTGAAACTCCAAACAAGTTGTCAAGCATTGGAGAAGTACGAATCAATTTGAATGTATATAAACAGGATATACTGCATTATTCATAGTTCATCAAGTCCAGGGCCGTTTCTAGCTGTTTCTATTTTGTCAAACTCTTGAGGACGAGATTCTGAACCTTTCCTGAAGCAAACACTGTATGAAGCTGCAGCTTGGAGGCCCCCTGGTGGCTGCATATAGCGAGAAACAGCTCTGTCGAAGTCTCTTCTACAGGTGGACTGCACCGGGCTGATGTTTCATGCAATCGGTACTTGTATACACTGTGTTAACCTGCATGTGACCTTTAAAACTGAAAACTGAAACTGAACTATTTTAATAAAAAAAGGTTTCAGGCGTCAGGCTGAACTCACTGTACACTTTGACCACAACAAAGTGACTGGACTTTGTCTTTGTTATTCAGTAATTTTGGAATATTTGCCGATTATTTGTGCAAAAGTTTTGATGCCAACCTGAAAGAAAAAAAAAACATTTTATTGAGCAGAAACTTTAAAAAGCTGCAGGTCACAGGCTGAAACATGTCAGGTTTCAGTTTTAATCAAGTCAGGACTCATTAAACGCTGAATTAATACACATTTTATGGTTATACACCTGCTATCGTAGATTCTCCAGATGTGCTTTGACTCCACAGATCTCATTAGAGAAGTTATTATAGGTTACAGAGAGGGGAAACCCTGACACCTGGTGGACAGATGGCACCATCGCAGCTTCTCTGATCACCTGTTTGTGTCTTAAATGATGAGTTTCCTGAAGGCATCGACCAGAAGCTGTGACATAACAGCGAACTCACGAGTGAACGCAGCCAAGAGCTTCTGTTTGCACTGTCACACACTCTTTGTACGATATATGTGTCTCTCTTCATCTGTGTAGACATGGAGTGATGTTGTTTGAGGTTCTGCTCAGACTCTAAATAAGTTTCTTCAGTTTTAAACAAAATGTACGTTTGTCTTTTTTTATGAGTGCCTCGTGATCTCATGGCGGCGGTCACCATAAATAAGTCGGACTCAAAACTGAATCACAGCCTTTGTTATGGAAAATTCCCCCAGAGACGTACTCTCGGTTACAAATCATATTATATTATAATCATAGCATGTAACTCGGGAACAATAAATGTAGCTTGAAAACTCCCCCAGACGAGCCATCAGGTTTTGAAGCGACGTTCAATAACACGGAGAGTTTGTGAATCAGGACAAGAGTACAAGCAAACATGATACATGAAGTCCCCTTGCAGTTGGTCATGTGTTTTTATTACAGATATGTAGTTATACACATAACAACATCGTTTTAATCACAACCAGGGCCTTAAACTGTAAATGCATCACAACTTTCAACAACAGCAGACATAGCAGCCAGCTAATATTACTGACTAGTCCAACAGCAGTCAGCCCAGCTCAGCGTCTGTCTTTCAGCCTTTTATTTCACCAAGCTCTCACCAACCACTAAAAGTCAGTCCCAGATTTACTCTTGTCCGGCGGCTTCTTGCTCGTTCACTCTCTCATTTTCTCTTCTTAGCTTCCTCCATCAACGTCCTCTTCTGTATTTCCGCCTCTGTCATTATCAATCAATCAAACTTTATTTGTATAGCACTTTTCATACAAAACAAAATGTAACAAAGTGCTTCACATAAAAACATAAAAACAAGCAAACACCCTCCGCCCATCCCCAACCCTCCATCCCACCCATCCCATCCCAAAGCACAAACTGAGGAAGCGCCATCTCATCGTCGAGCAGTGAGCAAACACTGGAGGCAGGTTAGAAATGAATTAGGTAAAAATAAATAAAATAGAATAATATAAAACAAAAGTAATAAAGCTAGATTTTAAAACAAACAAAAAAATAGAGGCTGCTGAGCCTGGTTACATTGCCTGCTTGCTCAGCTCCTGTTCTAGCACAACACTGTCAGCATTCACCCATGCCCTGGGCCTTTAAACCTCCTCTTCTTCTTCCTGGTGGTCCAAAACTCCTTTGGTCCAAACACTAACATTATTATAACAAACTGTGCTAACATTAGCTAACAGCAGCTACAGTTGGCAGCAGTTTACTTCACTGTCCATCAAGAAACTCTGTAAATCACAGAGAGTAGCAGCCGGAGGACATCAGAGGTAAAACCAGGAAACATTTTCTCCATAAAATATGATCCACTTTCACCAAAATCAGTGAAATAGTTGGTGGTGTGTGACTTAGTTCCGTAAAGCGTTACATACTTCTCGTGGGTGATCGTACCTGGAGCACAAAGTTACATAGTGTGAGAACAGACTGACAGAGACACCATTCACCTGATTACAAGTCAGTGTGACATAAAAGTTACACAGTGTTGCTTTAAACCTAAAATATATTTCTCATTTTTCCACATAAGCTTTAGTTTGCACCATCAAAGCTCTTGTATCAAGTGAAGTCTGTCATATAAGAGACTCCTCCTCTGACACTGGTGCACTCTTATGTAAACCTCCTCAGCATAAACACTCATTCAGTTCCTGTTTTCTCAGCGCATGTTCTCTCTCTCTACGCTCTCGTTGTAAGGTCTGTTTTTAAAAGAGCACCAACACAGGAGGATGTGGTCTCTGTATTGTTTCCCTCTCAGCTGTGGTTGAACCGGGATGATTTAGGACACTGATAACTGCAGATTACGGTAAGACACATCACTCACTGCAGATTACTCTTCCTTTTTTAAGTCTCTTTTTATAACATATTAACTGTATGTTCTGTCTAAGTGTTTGACCGCTGCTTGGGTCTGCAGGGTCAGAGGTGACATTTCATATATTACGTCTCTAGTAGGAACAAGCCTCTGTTACACAACTTCCATCTAACTGCAAATTTTTTTCAAGCTCTGCAGATTTCCTGTTCCTCTTCTTTATTTTCTGATAGCTGATGTCAGTGCATGCATTTGTTTGTTTATTCAAAGTATTTGATTTAACAGTTTAGTCGCTGAAAGGAGCCTCAGTTGTATATTCTTTTTGCTTAATTAAAAGATAAAGTGATACGCAAGCAAAGTTTCGTTGCAGACTAGGGGTCAGCTGTACATCTGGCAATGTCAGGCCCAGCAGAGGTCAGTACTGTCAGGTTCACATGGCAGGGCTGGAAAACACAGCCTGACAACATACAATGGAGTAACACCTGCTTCCTCAGTAGACAATTGATTGGTTTTGCTTTCAGGAGCTGGATTTACAGCTGCTGCTGTCCTACTGCACATAAGATATAAGCTTGTCAAACATGCTACAGTATTGGATGAATATCATCACTTATATATCGTGTAATCCAAGCCTGTGTCTTTTCTATATTACTCTTTTACACTGATAACCAACAAGCAGTTGGTAGCTAAATGGTTGAAATAGTTAGCCATCCTAATATTAAACACATATCATAACAAAAGTTATCTCATGACACTTTCCATACAGAGCAGGTTTAGACCGTGCTCGTACTTGGTGACAGTGGCAAGGAAAAACTCATCAGTGGACGGTCATCCACTGCGACCGGTTGAGTTAAATATCTACTTTTATATAGTTAAAGGTGTCAAATAACGTCCGGTTGACAGTTCAAATTGACACATTTGGATGTATATTTAAGATTCAGTCTCTGCACCTCCAATCTCAAAAGAAGCATTTAAAAGAGTCTTTATATACATTGCTTCCCGGAAGGTCTTTTCCTGTTTTGATGGGCACAGGTGGTGACAGAGTCCAAGTTTTCTGTCATTATTCAACAGTGGTCACAGTGACACGTCTGCCACAGCTGGGCACAATTACAGCTTCCTTATACACATCGACATCCTGGAGGCCAAATATATACTTTGTTTTCCATTAAGACGGGCGTGTGGTGGCAGTCTTATTTCAGTTTCTTGCTTTTAAATTAATCCCTGCATTAGAAAGCATAAAAAAGTCCCCAATGAAATGTTATTGTTTTCAGAATTATCCGTTTGCTTGTGTGGTTTGTGTGGTTTCAGTCGTTCGTCATGAAATGCACGTGCGTCCTAACCACAGCTGTCATGTGCAAATTCCTGAAATTCTGTGTTTTGTTCACAACTGTTGTATTTAACATGCTTTTGTTGCTTTAACATAATCAAGTTATTCTTTTTTTAATCATTTGAATAAGACTCACAAGGATGAAACAGGAAGTTTTTCCTTCTGTAAGATTCATTTCCACCCCACATTTGAGTCATATGAAAATCTGGTGTCAGTCGCTGGTTTTAAGAATGAAAAAGTAGAAGTTGCGGCTGCTGTTTTCAACCAGCTCATCTCCGGTCCACTCACCCAGCCGGTGACTCACTGGTTTTTGTTAGGAAGTGGCACACTGTATTTTTCTTTCCTTGACGTCTTTTTTGCAGTGGATATTTGTGTTTGCGTCTCAGAGCCTCTTAACTCTGGATTGATTGTTTGTGGACGGGGACAATAATGATTATAACGTGTTGGCAAGAGCAATAACAGGAAGTTTGGACTACTGAAGAGACATAATATATTGCTTTACCGGAACACAATAATAGGGTGTCGCTCTTGTTATTTTGGGACTTCCTGGTGGTTTAATCTTGTGTATTTTTCTGTGATTGCTGTGATGGCTCTGCAGACGATGGAGCAGAGCTCATGCACAGAGGATCGTATCCAGCATGTCCTCGAGCGTTGCCTCTGTGACCTTGGACTCAACACTCCTGACAAGCAGCTGTGGAACGGTAAGACCCAACCTCCGTACCACGGTGACGCATTGCGGAAACAATGCTGAAAATATGAACTCAACATACATACAACATAACCTCGAACCTCAATACTCAATATAACAACTCTGCCACAGACTCTACCTTTGCAAAGTCAGTTTTGAATGACACTGTCAGAGAGGTATTAATCTATTAAGTACTAATGTTTATTATTGAGGTTGTAGTATGCAGTGTCAATATTTTGTCCATTTCCATACATTAAAGAGTCATAATATTAGAAACACCCTTCAATATAACATACTCCAGTAAGACGGCACCACCCACTATGACCTCAGTTGTATTGGATCATAAACAACCGAACTGGTTTACCTAACAAAGTAATTGAGCTTCATTGAAAAAATAGCTAGATTAACAGTTTGAATAGCTAACGTTAGCTAAAAGATTCATACTGTAGCAAACATTAGTTTAAAGTAATGCATAGCTAATGTAGCTAATGGATAAACAGTTTTAATAGTTACTAACTAATGAATTTACTAACAGTTAAAATATATATCCAATGGTGAAAAAGCTGAAATGAACAGATAGCTAAATGGTTGAATTAGTTACTTTACGCTAACAGATCAATTGTTGAAAAGTCTAGTTTCTGTCACTATTTAGAACAAATGCGAAATTAACCAAACCAACCTAATATTAAACACAGTTTAATTTTTTCACAATATCCACTTTTATATAGCGTGAAAACAGGTTAGCAAGTGAGCATAAAAGTGTAGAAATAGCTAGCTATAACAGTTTGAATAGCTAACGTTAGCTCCCTCAGACTTGTAGCTAATGGATAAAAAGTTTAGATAATTAACTAATGAATCAACTAACAGTTGAAATAGATGGCCAATGGATGAAATAATATACCAACAATATGATAGCATAGCATAAAAGGTAGTTAGCAAGTGAACAGAGAAGTAGAAAGCAGAGGCAGCCAGCTAGTTAAACACTTCAAATAGCTAACATTAGCGAAAAGTAATGAATAAATGATTAAGACTGTTAGCTAATGTATACACTTTTAATAGTTAGTCAAAGAATTAGCTAAGAGTTGAAATAGATAGCTAAAGAAGCTAAAATGAACAGACAGCTAACTACTATCGCTAACGGTAACGCACCAATCATTGTAAAGTCTAGCAGTTTGAATGGCTAACGTTAGCTAAACGTAATAAATAAATTGATAAGATTTGTAGCTGACTGATAAACAACTTTAATAGTTAACGAATGAATTAGTTGTGACTGATACTGACACTAAAATGTGAATTCAATGACGAAGGCAGTACATATATTTGTAGCATGTTAAATCATCAAAACCACACACCCAGCTAACGTTACCAATTAGGAACATTTTGTCCATCTATAGAGACAAATAGGAACTGAAAGTGGTGACACAGAATGAACGGAGACATGGGGGGAGTATAATGTCGGCTTATGGAAGCACTGTTATGAAATACTTTGATGTAACTTCATCATTAACTTCAACAACACCAGCGAGGGGAAAGACGAGCGTAGCCATTTTGTTTGCTGAATTATAGTGGTTACCGTGTGTAAAAATAACGTGTTCGCAGCTCGTCATCAGAACGAAACCTAAAAAGAGAAATAAGAGTTTGTTTCACGTCGAGTGTTTGTCTGTCTGATAAGCTGGCCTTTGCATAAACCGCTGGTGTTTGGAGGAACTCGTGAAGAGAGATGGCCACAACTTCCTCATACTTTTACAGAAAGTACTGAAGAAGACAAAAGAGGTAACAAGCCTAAAAAAACAGCTAAATTATTCCCCACAATGGTTGGCACGATACAATGAATCAATTAAACTGTGTGTCCTTTACTTTTACAGGTACTAGAGCAGTGTCGGTATGAACTGGTGGTGCCTCTGACCCTTCTGTTCTCCTCAACGCTCCTTAAAGTGAGTCATTTATAGAGGTAGAGGAACAAAACAAGACTCCTCCAGCTTCATTGCACCATTATTCCACTTCTTATTTAATGGTTAGTTGTTTTTCTGTCTTCTTGCAGGCTCCTCCTGTGTCTCCAGACTGTGGCGTACTCCAGGAGGCCTACCTCTTGTTCCATAGTTTCCTGGCCTGGCCCGAGCCTTGCTGCTCGGCCAGCAAACGTCTGCTGAATATCATCCAACAGGAGCTCCGAGCACCAGGTAGCACCGAAGATCTGATGCTTCCAAGCATGGACTCCCCAACAGGGATGATTGTACTTCTGCAGCCGGGTGCAACATTGCGTAGAAATTGGTATATTTGCAGTTTAGTGCCCCCGAACAGCCAAACATCAATCAAGGTCAACAACTTATATAAGCTCTCGCCAACGACTAAAAGTCCGTCCCAGATTTACTCTTGTCCGGCGTCTTCTTACTCAGTTACTCCTGTTGAGCCCAGTTACATTGCCCGCTTGCCCAGCTCCTGTTCTGGCACGACACTGGCTCTGCTCCCCGTCAACATCAGCTAGCAGTTTATGATGGGAAAGTCACACAGTGTTGCTTTAAGTTACAGCTTTGACATACAAATTCGGATGTATTACCATAGATGAAACGACCAAGCAGTATATTAAGTAGTTGTACTTAGTTGTAGTACGTTTGTACTTCAGTAAACAGAGTATTTTTACACTGTAGTATTACTTTAAGTTGCTTTAAGTCAAAGATCTGAGTACTTCTTCCCCCACAGGTAGTCGTCATGCTGTAGTGTGAACATATGGGGGCAGTGTTTATCAACTAAACTGTCCGCCTGCTTGTGTTTCAGGCATTTCATTTCAAAGACTGGTGAGGGCAGAGCAGAGTGTTTCCCCTCAGATCCACCACTCCAAAACCATGTAAGTCCATTCAGACTTCATTAAAACAAGCTAAACACGGCTCCTGCTCCTGTACGTCATAAACTTCTTGAGTTGACACCTTACATCATTGTGTTTATGTCATTAGTATGGTGCTGTTAGTGAGCCCGGATGATGACGTCCCTCCGGAGGTCCAGTCTGTCTCCGAGCAGCTGAGCAGCACCGAGCACTCCAACAGAGACGTCACAATCACCCTCATCCTGCACGGCTTCCAGGCCGCTCTGGGCACACACGACCTGCAGGCTCTCCACACTGCCCTGCAGGTGAGTCGCCAACGTCTAAATACCCCAGATGCACAAGTCTTTCCTACTTTTTCCCTTAAACAAACCTCTGATTCTTCTTCTAGACGAAGCGGCCCGATGAGCTTGAGCAGCTCATGAAGGTGGTGACCGACAGCATGGAGACGGCAGCCTCTGCAACAGATCTCAGCACAGCTCGACAAGGTCTGCTACACAACATGGAGAGACTCAGAGAAAGCCTCGCTGCTCCTGCTCCCGCCAATGGCTCAGATACCGGTAAGACACAAAATATATCTACAGTACAAGTCAAAGGTTTGGACACGCCTTCACAAGAACCACCCAACTGAGTGAAGAGAATCAACGGTCCATTACTACTTTAACAGAACTGAGGTTCTTTGGTTCTTTGTGGGACGAAGAGAAGGTGAACGGATGGTTTCTACATGTGTGGTTCCCACTTTGAAGCATGGAGGAGGGAGGTGTGATGGTTTGCAGTGACCCCAAACACACCTCCAGGCTCTTTAAGGGAGATTTGACCAAGAAGGAGAGCGACAGAGTGCTGCATGAGATGACCTGGCCTTCATAGTCAACCACCCTCAACCCAGTTGAGATGGTTTGGGATGAACAGCCAGCACCTCTGGGAACTCCTTCAAGACTGTTGGAAAACCATTTGAGGTGACGACCTCCTGAAACTGATTGAGAGAACGCCAAGAGTTTGCCACATAAAATCATGTTACCACATAAAATCATGTGTTATTTCATAGTTTTGACGTCTCCAGAATTATTCAACAATGTAGAATCAATAAAAATGAAGAAAAAACATTGAATCAGAAGGTGTGTCCAAACTTTTGACTCATACTGTGTATTCAGATTGTTGTAATAAGTAAAATTAGTTGTTTCCTGCTTTGACAGTCGTACTTCTTTCCTCATTAGAGGCTGTTGAGACGTTCATGCTGCCCTTCCCCAATTGTCGCACATGCTCCTGGGAGAACGACAACTTTGGTAATTAGCTCAGTTTGTCTCCAAACACCTGCATCATTTACTAGAGATTTATCTCATTATTCTTCTTCTGTACATTCATGCAGACTTTCTGAATCACATCCTCGACTCCGACCTGGACTCTCCTGAAGAGTGTTTCCTCAAAGGTGAAATAGATGAGGAGGACATTAACGACACAAGCGTGGACGAGGAAGACGAAGTGGAGGGAAGCAAAGCAGTCCGCGACTTTCAAAACCACCGTATCTCCACCGCCTCCTCTTCCTCGAGGGACTCCATGTTTTCCAGCTACTCCCTCTCCTCCAGCTGGTCTGTCTCCACGCCATCCGGCTCGTCGGGCGTAGAAAGCGACTTCAGTGAGGACACGACACATGAGGACACAGAGGAAGGACAAGACAGTCAACCGAAGCCCAGAAAGAAACCCAAGAAGAAGTCGAGATCGATCTTAGGTGTCGAGCGCTTCTCCTTGCTTTTCAAGAACCCGTGCAGTCCGAGCGTTTGCCGCCGTGCTCAGAGTATGGGCCACCGTGCGGACTTTACCAAAGACTATCAGAGAAATGGGTCGCAGCTGAAACACTCCCTGTGCAGACAAATTCATCCTCTGCGTGCACCCACTGCTGCCTTAGACCCTCTTTCCCCACAGAAGCACATGTGCGTCCGCAGGAGGCCAATCCTGAGCTGCGACGAAGGCGACGTGGCAGAGGTGCCCACCCTGGTCAAAGTGGTCGTATTCGGAGGTGACAAAGAGGCTGGCAGGCTGGCCCGGGCGTACAGTGACCTGCAGCAGAAAGAGAGTAAATGTCCACGACTCACCAAGACGTGCAAACTGCAGTTTTACTTCGTTCCCACCAAGAGGAGAACAACAGGAAGTCCAGGACAGACGCTGACTGAAGGGCAGATAGGAGGTTCAATCAAAGCTGCTGCCTCGGTGGTGAGAAAATATATAAGTATCTGATATTAATATATAAAAACAAGAAACAAACAAAGTATTAACAGCTTTTATTTTGACAGGAGTCTAATGACAGTGTACTGGAGGAGAATACAACTGATATAGCCCAGATGTTGGGTATGCTCGACCCCTGGTACGAGAGGAACGTCCTCAATATGCTCAGCCTGTCCTCCGACGTCCTTTGTCAGGTATGCTGGTCCATACATTAGATAAGTAACAATGTGTACTTACTATGAGTTGACAACTTTGCTAACAGCCAACAGCAGTCAGCCCAGCTCGGCATCTGTCTTTCAGCCTTTTATTTCACCAAGCTCTCACCAATGACTAAAAGTCAGATTTACTCTTGTCCGGCGGCTTCTTGCTCGCTCACTCTCTCTTTTTCTCTTTTTAGCTTCCTCCGTCAACGTCCTCTTCGGTCTTTTTGCCTCTGTCATTATGTCCATAGTGGCTGTTGAGCCTGGTTACATTGCCAGCTTGCTCAGCTCCTGTTCTAGCACAACACTGGCAGTATTCACCTGTGTCCTGAGCCTGTAAACGTCCTCTTCTTCTTGGTAGTACAAACACTAACACTCCCAAACTGAGCTAAAATTAGCTAACAGCGGCTACAGTCTGCAGCAGTTTACTTCACTGTCCATCAGGAAAACTCTGTAAATCACAGAGAGTTGAGGCAGAGCAGCCGGAGGACATCAGAGGGAAAACCAGAAAAAATTTTCTCCATAAAATATGATCCAGTTTCACCAAAATCAGTGAAATAGTTGGTGGTGTGTGACTTAGTGCCGTAAAGCGTTACGTACTTCTCGTGGGTGATCGTACCCGGAGCACAAAGTTACATAGTGTGAAAACAGATGTACGGATGACAGAGACACCATTCACCTGATTACAAGTCAAGAAAAGTTACAAAAAGTCAGCCCAGGTTCTACGCAGCTGTGTTTGGTAAAAACTGTGTCATGATCTAACTGTATGCATGTTGTGTGTTCAGACTGCCTGTAAAGATGGAGACGTCTCTGTGAGTCGCGGTAACGTGGAGACTCTCCCCCTGCTGGCCGACTTGGTGCTTTATTACTGTAGACATGCAGACCAGCCAGTCCTGGTGCAGCTCTACCAAGCCGAAGTGAGAGGTCACACACATGCACACACACACACATGCACACACACACCTGTGTGACATAATTAATTAATAAATCTGGTTTCTTCGTCGTCCCAGCTGACTCTGGCCGGAGGAGAGAAGAGAAGGGAAGTGTTTATTCACTCTCTGGAGCTCGGACACAGTGCTGGGACCAGAGCTGTTAAAGCTATGGGTGAGTCACACTCTGACAGCCACAACAACGCACACACACACACACATTTATATATGTATTAACAGTCTAATGTTTGCTATCTTTGCAGGTGCTGCCAGCAAAAGGTTTGGCATTGATAAAGAGCGCGAGGCTGTCCCTTTAACACTAAGTGTCGCTTACAACAAGGTATCATTTCCTACAATAACACATCTGTTAAAGGTCACTGCTGGATCTATTTTTACACCTGCCCCGTCTGGATTACAGGTGGCTGTTAGTGGGAGGAGTCAGTGGATGCAGACAGAGATTGTTTGCACGTCAATAAATCTGTACAAAGCCTGCAGGAAACCCGAGCAGCTAGGTGAGAGTGACACTCTCTTCGATCGCGTGCCAGCTGTTGAGTTTCGTCGGCGTTTCTAATCAAATCTCGTCTGTCCAGATTCGAGAGTAGAAAGTCTGCAGCTGATGATGACAGAAGTCCTGAAGAGGCAGTGCTCCAAGTCTAAAAAGGGCTACAACCAGGTGAAGGCTGGTTTTATATGCTGAAACTGAACACTAAATATAACCTCATGTTCGCCCTCCCTTTGAAACACACCTCTTCACCTCCACAGCACATCTCCATATCAGAGGTGAAGGTGGACAAGGTGCAGGTGAGCAGTGGAGAAGACGGGACAACCTTTGCGGTGTGTCTGGATCAGGATGAGAAGAAGTTCATCCAAAGTGTCACCAGGTACAACAGAGCAACCAGTCTTTTCTCCTCTGTCATTACATCCGTAGAGGCTGCTGAGCCGACTTGCCCAGCTCCTGTTCTGGCACGACACTAGCTCCACTCCTCCTGTGCATTCACCTGAAAACCTCTTCCCGGTGGTCCAAAACACCAAAAGACACGCTCATTTGCTTTCTTGCCAAGAGTTAGATGAGAAGATTGATTCCACTCTGACATGTCAGTTAATATGTCAGCTAGTTAGCATAGCTTAGCTCAAAGATTGCTAGCATGGCTCTGTCTGACCACAAAATCCACCTGTCAACACTGCTAAAGCTTTTAAGGCGCTGGTGGGTGATTTTGCTACTTTTGGACAGAGCCGTGTTTCCAGTCATTCTGCTAAGCTAAGCTAAGCTAAGCTAACTGGCTGCTAGCCATAGCTTCATACTGACTGTACAGGTGTGCGAGTGGCAAGAAACTGAAGTGTTTTTTATTAAGTAAAAATAAGTATTAGCATAATGTACTTCAAGGAGTCAAAACAACATAAATCTGAGAGGTTGTGAGATAAAAAACAAAGTAAGTAGTTTTCATATTTTAGACTTTTTCTGCCTCAAATTTTGTTTGTTTGTTGACGTTTAATGTGATGCTGTATCTTCTGTATGTTCTGTGTCTGCAGGTGTGAGGTGTCTCTGTGCTGTAAACCAGGGAGCAGTTCAGACTGGAGGTCTTACAAACCTTTACCCGGCCAAGTCCAGCCTCTGCACCCGTCCTACTGCTCTCTGCTCTGCCTTCCCATCACCTCGTTCACCGCCTCGTATCCATGACAACCTTTGTTTTTAAATGCAGAGCATTGAAAATGAAAGTTGCACTGTTGTAATAATAATGGTGACATTGACTGACCCAGATATTTTTCAGGTTTGTCCTGTCGCTGAGGCGTGTCACATTGTTGTTAGGACGAGGATTGTTCTGTAACACTTCATCACTCCGTAAACTCTCAGCCTGCAGATGGATCATAGAGTTCTTGTAACATTTAAACAGCTTACTAGTCGAGATTCAACTGTTTCACAAATACTTCAGTTTCCTCTCACAGTCCTGAGACATGCAGGTGTGAATGTGAATGGTTGTTTGTCTCTTTGTTGTGTGTCAGGTGGTGTGCCCCGCCTCCCAACCAATGCCAGCTCAGAAACGGCAAAGAGAAGCCAGTCGATTTTCAAAATAAAATATCCTGTGCAAAGTGCAAATGGGAAACAATTTAACTTGCATAATTAATAACTGATCCGCATATTTACATATTTAGACGCACATAAACAAGGAAAAATGTGAGCAAGTTAAAGTTTGGCATCCAAATACAGCGTTACTGATTGTTGTCTACTGTTTCCTTTCCCCTCATCACGTTTTTGATGATGCATTAAATGATGATGGTGTTGTTTAAAAGGTCTCACAGGGTCTTTTGTGTTTTACAATCTGCTGTCAGAAGCCTAAAACTGAGTACTTGATTACTGATGTGTACGTTCTGTTGATTTAAAATAAGCTATTTATTTTGTTTTGGAAGTTTATCCAAAAATACATTTTATTATGTTTTTATATCTCGAACAATTACAATAAAAATCAGACTTAAGTCAGCTGCAGTCTCTGTTTGTCCTTTATTCTTCTTTATTTCCTTCCCAGAACTTCCTCCTATGAGTGACTCACACCCCGCCTCACTCTTACAATAAACACTACCTGTAATTATCATTTTATTTCAGACAAAGGAGGCGGAGAAACTTCAAACTCCTGTCGTGTGTCTTTGCAGACATTTAGAAGCTATAGTAAACTCTGGATTAATGCAGAAAATATGGACGATCAGTCAGGTAACTGCTTTGATTTCTTCTTAGACTTTTTAAATGGGATGTAAACTTAACTGTTGTCACCCTCATAATAATGTGTGATCTTCATTTTTAGCTCTCTCAGCGTCCAGCATGTACAACGACGTTCAGGCTCTTCTCAAAGAGATGAACGGCCAAAGTGCTTCACAGAAAGGTAGCTACGACTCAACAGCTAGAAAGGTTGTGTCTAGATGGTAGCAGTAGATCTGTACCTGCTGTTGAAGTGCCAAAAACTGCAGCACTTGAGGCTGGTTCCAAAAGAATTTGTTGCTCTTTAAGATGACAGATTTATTCTTGGTTTTCTCTTCATACGACTGCAGATGTGCTTCAAGATCGGCAAGACAAGAACATTTTGTAGCAGAAACAAGATGCAGAAATCTCACAAGAGTTTCTCAAATCTATAGTTACCATTTAGACACAAACTCCTCTAAAGCTCAAAAATTAAGATGTTACATCTCGTTTATTTATCATCTGTTACCTTTGGACAGGGCCATGGCTTCATTACCTGTTTCATTTTCTTACAATAATTGGTCAATTTCTCTCTACTTTATCAAGATGATTTAACTAGTTTAATTAAGAAGCAGTTAAATGAACCACACTGCTCTGCAGGAATGCTCAGGTGGATTCTCCAGAAGAAGTTGGAGAGCGATCCGTCCTGCAGCATTTCGTTGATCCGAATTCTCGTCAAAGAGCTGGAGAAGAAGCTGAAGACGGTTAGCGCCTTCGACTCTGCTGTCAGATCTCAAAGTCAAGCTTAAAATTTCACGTATATTAACAAAACTGACGCTTTTTGTTTGTTCAATGCAGGCTTGTAAAACACAATCCTACGTGCACGTCATCCCGGTGCTGCACACTATCTATTATGTGGTAATTCAGGTAAGACACACCTGTAGTTCACAGAAAGTCTGAAACAATTGAGAGCTTTGTGCAGTTATAAATAGATGAAAAGCGTCTTACTGTAGGCCAACAGACGAAGTATTTCTGTGTTTTTCAGTCAGGTGGGATGATTCCTGCCAGCCTTTACCAGACGGTGTATGAGTGTTTGATCAAACTGTTGATTTTACCGTCGCCTTACTGCACCGTGGCCCTGAGCACTCTGAGGAGCATCAAGATGGAGATGATCACACCAGGTATGATGCATCGATAGATACAGTTTGAGAAACCAGACACACACAAAGCAGAGCAGAATAAAATAAACTTTCTTCCCTCGACAGGCTCTTTATATCAGAGGAGAGTCGTTGCAGAGCAGAACTTGAAGAGTGAACATTTTACTGTGCAGGAAAAGTGAGTTTATCCTCTGAATGAAGATTAACAGACTTTAAATAAACTGTTTTATTTCAAACATCTTCTCCTTCCATGTCTGCAGGGTGTTTGTGCTCGCTGACCCGGCGGTGTTTTCAGCTCCACTGGAGGCGACAGTCAGAGCACACTTTGAGGCGTCCAGCTTGTTCAGGAACACGACGACCATGGAGAAAAACGTGGTGCTCCATGTGCTGCATACAGGGCTCGGGGCGACCTGCCAAAGCTCCAGACTGGCTCAGGCTCTGGAGGTAAGACAGTTTATGAAGATGGTTTGAATTTTTAGCCATGCTAGCACCGTGGTTCAAGGGATGGCAGTGCTGGTTGGTTGGTCCACTGATCGATCCATCCATTGTCTTCTGATAATTCAGAGTTGGGTTGCAGTAGGAACAGGTTTAGCAGGGCGTTTCGGACGTCCTTCTCCCCAACAACACATTCCAGCTCTTCCCGGAGGGTTCTGAGGCATTCCCAGGGAGATGGGCTATGTAGTCCCTCCAACGAGTTCTGGCTCTGCCAGAGTGTCTCCTTCCAGTTGGACGTGCCCGAAATACCTCCAAAGGAAGGCACCAAGGAGGCATCCTAATCAGCTGGCTCCTTTCAATGTGAAGGAGCAGTGGCTCTACTCCAAGCTAATTACGAGCTAATTAAGGTTCTATTTCATTCAGGGCAAACAGGGCTGCAATAAATAGAATGGAACTTTAATTAGTATCATTAGAAACACCTGCATCAACCCTACTAGTGTTTAGCTCAAAGTGGAGTTGCTAGCATGGTTGGAGGCTCTTAGGCATGAGAGCACATAGATAATATATTCAGTGTTTCTGATTGATTTTTTATTTTTAATAAGATCTTGTGTCTTTTGTGTCTTTCAGGCTTTAGAGGACCATGTGGTGGAGAAATATTTCCAGGAAGTTGTTCTAACAGTGGAGCAGAGTATAAAACATGGCGCAGGTGGTTGTGCAATCTATCTGAACAAACTACATGACATTTACAGAAACATCTTGACTGACTGCAGAGAAGGTGGGTGTTCAGCACTGTGTCGCTGTAGCACAGATTAATATTAGCAGAGATAAAAACGTGTTCACATTGTTATCTTTACCCTTTTTGCTCAGAAATAACCAAAGTAAATCATGGTTCTTTGGTGTACGGCGCTGCATTGCCCTTTCCAGAGATCAACTTCCAGTTGTGGAGATCCGAAGAGGATCTATGTGAGTCAGAAAAACTGCCACTAGTTTATATTCTTGTTCATATGAGAGTAAAAATGCACATAAATATATCTTTCCTGAAGGGAATCTGCTGGTAAAGTTCGCCCTGCATTGCTGCCCGAACTCGAGTGTTGATGAAGAGGTGAAGGACAAAAAAGGTTCAGTTCAGTCTGAGGACGGTTGGATGGAAAGACATCAAAAAGAGAGAAATCCTACGCCTGCATTCAATCGGAGAAAGGCCTTCAAGAACATGAAGCCAGCGGATAAAATAAGCCTAATGAGGGAGAAGATCGAAGCGTTTCCTGGAAGCTCTCCGGCCCTCAAAGAAGACAGGAGGCGTCACACAGCACGGGTCGTGGTAATGGGGGATGATCGTGTGCTGGGAACACTTACCAGGGCTTATTGCTATATTCGGTGAGCTGCTTATATGTGTCTATGTGTATGTGTGTGTGGGTGTGTGTTTGTACTTCAGCTTTCCATCAGTGTTTTCCACATATTTCCCAACAGAGAAAGAGAGTCGAAACGTCTTGTTTTGACCAAAAGATTGGACATTCAGTTCTACTACATCCCAGTCACTGATGTGGAACCATCGTCCATTCCACCTGTGAGTTACACTCAAAACACTGACTGACTGGTATAAATGTGTAAGACTATGATGACTATGAAAACCATCTCCACCTTTGACTTTTTCTATATAAGGAAAGTATATATTCTCTTCTGTCTACGGTCAAAATTTAAGATCTTTTCGACTCTTGAAAAGATGTTTTGTAACATTGTGTATGTGGGATAGATAGAAGGAGAATATCTTTGGATAAATAACTTTGAGAAGGATTAAATCTGGGGCAAATAGACCTGGTTGTTGATCCGTTAAGATGTTTTACCTCCCATCTATGGTGAGGTCACCTGAGGACCGGTGTGAACGACAGTCGTTGAGGTCACCCGAGGACCAGTGTGAACGATTGTCGTTAAGGTCACCTGAGGACCGGTGTGAACGACAGTCGTTGAGGTCACCCGAGGACCAGTGTGAACGATTGTCGTTAAGGTCACCTGAGGACCGGTGTGAACGACGGTCGTAGAGGTCACCCGAGGACCAGTGTGAATGACAGTTGTTGAGGTCACCTGAGGTCCGGTGTGAACGACGGTCGTTGAGGTCACCTGAGGTCCGGTGTGAACGATGGTCGTTGAGGTCACCTGAGGTCCGGTGTGAATGACGGTCGTTGAGGTCACCTGAGGTCCGGTGTGAATGACAGTCGTTGAGGTCACCTGAGGACCGGTATGAACAATGGTTGTTAAGGTCACGTGAAGCCAGGTGTGAACTACTGTTCATTCTCCTGGGAATGGATGAAAGTACAACATTGTAGGTGGGGAATAAGTGGTGTTTGAGGTCTCCTCTTCAGTTGAGGGATGGTTTCTCTATGTTCTCTTACATAGATAGCCTCCTTCACGCCTATTCCAAACACCTGTATCGAAATGCAAACATTATTGTCACTAAAAGAGCGTTCCTTGTCTGTAAGGTGTAGGAAAACTCCTGAGTTTGATATATTTTTCCTCACAGGGTGGTCCATGTCAGGACGAGGGAAGATTGTCTCTCGCCTCCTTACTGGGAAAAGTGGATCCATGGTACAACAGCAACATCAACAGTCTGGGAGCTGAAATCTCCAAACTGGGTAGAACGGTAACTATAGCAGCTATGTGAGGCTGCATCTATCTAACATGCTGATAAATGAATGAATGAATGAATGTTCATCTGATACCTTCTTTCTTCTGTTACAGCACTCTGATCACAGCGAGCCATCAGAGCAAAACCTCTTCCTACTGGACAGCCTGTGTTACTACCTTCGCTGTGGGAAGCAGCCGGTTGACATCCCACTCTATTCAGTTAAGGTACAGTGTGACAGGTGTAGATAGTGCTGCCCCCTGGTGGTCAAAGAAAATACATGGATGCAACTTTAATACTATCACTGGTTGCAACACAGGATACAATACGCTGTCAAGTCTTATAGAAGCTTCCTGCTGTGTCATTCATGAGTACTTCCTGCTTCCTGTTTAGATGACCTGCTCCAGCGGTGACGTGGACGAAGTGTTTGTGTCTCATCTGGAGGCGGAAATCCCAGAGTTCAAACACCTGAAAGAAAAGTCCTCAAGTATGTTTATTAAGCTGTTTTCTGACTGTATGAACACTTGACAGTGCAAACACTGTAGCTACATAAAGTAAGGTGTTGTCTTTGACAGAGGAGCCGTCTGCACGCCGAAAGAAGTCAACAGTGGCAGTGTTTGGAACGGCTATCTCAGTCAGTTACACAAAGGTAGTTATTAACAGTCAACAGTGATATTGTAGCTTTCTTTGGATTTAAGTTAACTGTTACAACAGATCTCTTTAAGCAAACGAGAAGTTGTGAAAGGAGAGGCACCCATGACGTACGGCGTGGTCATAACATCGGAGCCGACAGCCTTAACATCAGGTTAACCTTTTGTATTAACATTTGATTCATTTATGTTAATGAAACCTTCAAAATAAAACAAAAGCTGAGTAATCTGTGTCACTCTGTCCAGGTCAGGATTACCTCAGTGTCAGGTTTGACAGCGTGAACCCAGAATACAACACGGTAACAACTTTACTTTCATTATTACAACTTTTATTTGAAGTAAATGAACCTTAAATAAATAAACTTTTAAAACTTTTCTAATTACAGAAGATCCAAACTCAAAACATCAGCATTAGGACGATGGAGCATCGGACACTCTCTGTGTGTCTGGACAAGGACTCCCGCCGGAGATACACTGATGTCCAAAGGTTGTTTATGCCTTTACAACATGTCTGTTTCATGTTTATTTCATACACATTAAGATAATTAAAAGTCTGATTGATATACTGTCATGTCAACTCTTTACAGGATAGAAATTTCTCCGTGCTTGGATCCTGGATGTAGCGTCTGGTCGAGGTTCAGCGTCAGCGGCGAGCGAGAGCAGTTGCTGAGCAAGTTTCTGAACAAAGTCCTGTCACTGCCGATCAACACCTTCACCGGTGTGACACTCTGAGAGACGTCTGTTGACTTTGCATGTGCATATAACAAATACTGCTGCACATCATGCTTTATTAACACTCTGTTTCACACTATAAGCAGATATGGTGTATAAACACAGCAGAAGTTTAGTCACTCTATTGTGACCATTTATAATACAAGAAATCAGTATTTAGAGTGTAATCCCACTGTGGTAAATATGTGCTTGTGTATTTGTTCTGATTACATTACTTATTATCGAAAAGACAGTCAACAGCTTTTCTAACAGCCAAACATCAACAAGGTCAACAACAGCAGACATAGCAGCCAGCTAATATTACTGACTAGTCCAACAGCAGTCAGCCCAGCTCGGCGTCTGTCTTTCAGCCTTTTATTTCACCAAGATCTCACCAACCACTAAAAGTCAGTCCCGGTCATATTACTTGCTTACCCAGCTCCTGTTCTGGCACGACACCAACCCTCTTATTATAAAATGTTACATTTTTTCTATGACCCAACCTGTATTGATGTAATGTAATGAAGTCTTCTTGTAAATCTGCTCATAGGGGGAATTAAAAAAGTTCATCATGATGACAAATCTACTGTCAAGTCCTCTGTTTGCAATGAGGGAACAAAAAAAAGCATCAAAACTAAGACATGTGACATTAATTCAATGCTCAATGCATCATGGGAAGTCTCAAAGGGATGATTCAGGGCTCACCTGACATGTGGAGTGTTTTTTTTATACCTGTGTTGCTTCTATCTGTGGCGCACTGAGCCATCCGCGTCGTCAGGGGGCGCTGTGGTCACTAAAAACACTCCACAGGTGTAAACTTGGACACAGTTGAGTACGTTAACCGTCCAGACAGCAGCAGGTACCTGCTGTCTGAACACGAAAGAGACCAAACGGTGGATGTAACACTGCAATTAAAAGGTGGAGAAGGAGCTGTAGACGAGTTTAAACACGTTTGTGTGTGTGCACAGGTGAACAGGTAGGAAGTGTTTTTAATCTTATCTTTTAAAGTTGACGTGACGTGGACTAGTCATGATATCAGGGCAGGTGCGTCCAGCCCGACAGGTGTTACTGACCGTTCTGTTCCTGGTTTTACCTGCTCGTTGACTTTTATTCTTTCAGACTCTTATTTTGAAGTTTTAATATTTATCTGCAGATATTTCTCCGATCTGTGCACAGAAGTTCAAATAAAGTCAGTATGTGAAGCAGCTCTGCCTTACAAAGAAAATACTGAGGGAAAGTGATCAGAGCCTGAGTGAAGTAAAAGTCTGTGTTATCAGCTAAATGTACTTAAAGTATTAGAAGTAAAAGTACTGCAGAAACCTGCTGATGCTACTGTACTATATATATTACTATAAACGATGTGTTTACATTAATATTATTGCTGCAGGTTTAAATTATTTTATATCCTGTTGGATAGTTTAATCTACAGCAATGCATCATGGTCTATAAGATCATCGTATGTTTGTAGCTCAAAGTGGATTTTTAAAGAGTTTATCTAGATTAAAGATTTACTGAAGTAAAAGTATGTGTTAAAAAGTAAAAGTACTGCAGAAACATGCTCCTGTCAGTGTTTAATGCTGTATATGTTCAAGCTTGAGCTCATTATAACTATAAGATCGTCGTATGTTTGTAAGAACCACAAAAAACTCACTGAAAATCTGTTTTCAGCTCATCCAAAAACGTTTTTTTTTTGAGAAAAGAGTTTATTTCCATTAATAAGTAGGAGCCCGACTTTATTTACTCTGCTGTCATCAACCTTGTTTCCAAGTTCAGCGACTAAACTTTGATAAACTCACTTTACACTACGAAATAGAAAAAGTTAGTAACTAACTGCTAAAAAGACAGATATTATTCTTTGGACATGGACGTCGTATCCATGACGTCATCTATCCATCGAGACCAAAACTGTTTTTTGTACCAGGCTGTAAACATGTTTATTTCTGCTGTGAAGTTGGACATTTTAAACATGGGGACTTATGGAGACTGACTCACTTCTGGAGCCAGCCTCAAGTGGATGTTTGAGGAACTGCAGTTTTTGGCACTTCACTTCACAGCCACAGAGGTTGGCGCTTGACAAACATGAAAATGTGAAAACCCAAAACTCACCCCTCTGCCTCTCCAAAAAGTGAATAAATAGACCAACACACGACAAACCAAATGTAAAACTTTTGGCTAAACGATAAACAAACATAATATAAATGTATATTTGAGGACAGAATATTGAATCTGACCCTCCTGCTGTGTTTCCTGTGTTACTTTAATCTCTCTGTCTGTTTGTGTCCGTCCAGTTGCTCCATGTGAACCCCCGAGAGAGACCGTGAACTGCCCACGAGGACGACCATGAAGCGCAACAAGCAGATCGACATCAAGCTCGCCCTCGCTCTGGCCAGCACCTTTAACTTTCTGTGCTGCTGCGCCCGAGCCTGCCTGCTGCCCTTTCTCACGCTGTACTTCAGACAGCTCGGCCTCTCTCCGGCCATGACGGGCATCGTCATGGGAACCAAACACCTCATAACGCTGGTCTGGACGCCCGTGGCGAGCCTGCTGTCCAAACACTACAACAAGAGGCGAGCGGTGATAACCGGCTCTCTCGTGTGCTCGGCGGCGGTCGCTCTGGTTCTGCTGCTCATCCCACCGACAGATGTGGGCGCACAGATCGGCAACTGCAATAAGTCTGAGCTGAGTCCAACACAAAGTTCAGGTGGTAACCTGATCGAGAGTAGCGTCGGACCGACCACGACAGTTCACCCAAAAACCAACGAAACTCTTGGCATCACGACACCTCCTGACACGAAGTCCGCTCCGAGCAGAACTTCAGTGTATCACCTGTCACCAGATAATATAACTTCATTGGTCAACAACAGTCTTGGAGAACCAACGACTGGTGCTCCCATCGTGAACCAGACCACCAACTCTGTGGCAGCTCCGGTGAGGAACAAGAGGTCAACAGAGGAGGTGACGGAGGAGGGACACTTGGATTTTCTGGGCAACCTGAAGGCGATGGACCCTCAGCACCAACTCTTCTTCTTGATCCTCATCATCGTGTCGCTGTTTGAGTCTGCGTCCGCGCCTCTGGAGTGGACGGCGGACGACGGCTTGTATGAATATCTGGACTATGCGGACGCTTCTGACCGCTACAGCAGCACTGGTGTTTGGGGTTTACTCGGAGCGGCGTTCGGCGTCGGAGGAGCTGGTTTGCTCGTCAGCCAGTTGAGCTGCTTCATCGCAGATCAGATGCCTCGGAGCGCGGTGCATTTCTTCTGCTACGCCGCCGTGGCAGTTTTAGCGCTGCCTGTGGCGTCCTACCTCCCGTTGTACCTGAATAAGAAGCGAGACCGAGCCAACGGGCTCCTCAAAGCGATGCAGCTGGTTCGCAACTCCCCTCGCGCTCTGCTCTGCGCAGTCACCACCCTGCTGGTCGGGGTCGCCATCTCGGCAGTGGATAACTTCCTCCTGTGGCAGATGCAGGATCGTGGGAGCACTGAGCTCCACATGGGGATGTCTCTTGCCCTCGCTCTGCTCTCACAAGCCGCCTATCCTCTTCTAGCCGGCCATGTGTCGAAGCTCCTCAGCCCGGGACGGGTACTAGCCATCGGTGCTGCCAGTCTCGGGTTGCAGTGCTTCTACTACTCCTTCCTCTGGGGGGCATGGGCGGCGCTTCCTGCTCAGGTGTTGACCTGTTTCAGCAGCGGCGCCCTCTGGTGGGCGGTGAAAGTGCAGTGTGATGATGTCGCCACGCCGGGGGCTGAGAGGAGCGTGAGGAGGATCTACACCGCTCTTTCTGTACACTTGGGGAGCGCGTTGGGGAGTTTTGTAGGAGGTTTAGTGGTGCAAAGGTTCGGGCTGGTGTGGCTGTTCATCGGGGTGGCAGTGGGTTTGATGCTGTGGTGTGTCTGCCTGCCTGTCCTCCAGTGGAAAGCCCCCCGCCAACGCAGGATTAACTATTCCCGCCTTTTGGCGGCCGATGCTAGCGAAGCCAGCGACTCTGAGTCTGAACAGGAGAGAGACTGGCTCGATAAAGCGATGGAAGACGACCGAGGCAATAACAACCATGCACGGAGGGTAAACCACTGAACACATTCATGTCTGAGCCACCTGAACCTTAAAAATGAACATTTGCACAAGTAATCAATCTCTTTACAAAGCACACAAGACAGCAGGATCATGGGAGGGCAGAAGACGACTGAAACACTGACTGTAAACACAACACGTGTGCACAAGGCGAGACTGAACTCGACCACGCCCGCTGAGTTCATCATCTGGAATTTGTTGTCTTGTTGTTGGACTCTCTGTGAGCCGATGAAGACATTAAACAATGATCAGCCCTCAGTCGGTTTGTGTATTTAACTGCAGCACATTCAAACTGTGAGATTCTCGTGTGAACGTACACGGACATCCGTGTTTGCTTCCCTGTCAGAGAGTGTTTGTCTAACCTGTATTTCAAAGTGAGCTTGTTGATCATACCTCATGTCACACTGTCTGTGAGCTGCACCTCAGACTGATAGAAACACTACATGTGGATCACATACGCCTAATTTAAAGTTTGTGTCTCAGTTCAGATATTCCTTTTAGTACTCTTCTATGTAGTACACTGTGTACTTCCTGGTGTACTTCCTCAATTCGATTACGCCATTGTGAACTTACAAGAAATTACATTTTCACAACATTTTACTTGGAATTGCAACCGCGCCGGCCATTAGAGCCAACGTTGGACTGCAAAAATATAAATATAAGACATATGTACAACTTGGGGTTGATCGTTGCCGCAGTGGCCGCAGGGTTCGACTCCGACCTATGCCCCTTTGCTGCATGCCACCCCTCCATCGCTCTCCAGCTGTATCCCTCAAATAAAGCCCAAAAAATATCTTTAAAAACATTTGTACAACTTACATTTGTATATTCAGCTCCAGCAGCTGCCATTTTCACAATGCCACCCTTGTCTTCCACTACATAGCCAAAAATGGCGACCATTGAGGACGGGAAGTGTCCGACTTATTGACCTTTATGAGTGCACCATCAGTGTGAACTAGGGTTGCAAAATTCTGGGAATTTCCAAAGGTGTAACTGTAATAAACAGGAATTTAAGGGAATAAATGGTAATAACTAGTTTAGCTTAACTTCCCATGGAAAGTTTCCAATAATATACTGGAAATTTACAAGAAACTTTGTAATCCTAGTGTGGACACACTAATGGAAGTACTTGAACTGAGACACGGCATCTTGCTTTAGATTGTTGATACGGCACCGTCATTACCTCAACACTCCTGAGTTTCATCCTGAACTCTGTAGTACAGCTAAGAGTATGTATTTCTACTTCATATGGAAGTACACAAACTGACACACAGCGCAACCTGTGCGGCTCAAGAGGTAACCAACGTGGCTGGAAGTGTCAAAAACAAGATGACGGCGTCCCGAGCCACCACACACTGCGCTTCACAGTGGCTCATCTGAATACACTGTCCATTCTTTACACTGTCATTGATTTGGCTCCAGCATCAGCAGCCTAAATAAATATTTGCTTTCGTTCCTTCAGGCGTGAATCTGTCTCTGCTTTGGAAACAGTATCGACTCTTTAAATATCCTTCTTAGTCTGTCATGTATTGTGGCTGAATCTGCACACACAGCTGAGCAATCCATGAATGAATAAACGTAGATGTCCCTCGGTGGTGTCGGACGCTCCATGCAGACAGATGCACGCTGTGCTCTCCAAAACATCTGGCGTGACCCCTCGACGGCCTCGGCTGCATGATATCAAGTCATCCCCAGTATGTCGCCGTAAACAGCTGAACTCAATCAGGCGAGATGGAAAATTGATGATGAAAGACTGCTGGATTCCCCTGTCGAGAGCGACGCTGTGGTGGTTAGAGCGCAGCGGACCATTAAAAAGACAGATGTTTGTGATTTAAACCCCTTATTGTCTTCAGTGTGGTTTATTAAATAATGTTGAAGAAGAGGGGCTCAGCTTGTTTTAATGTGAGTGATTTGCACCATATAACGGCAAATCAATCATTTTTTTCAGGTTTTAAATCTTGTTGATGTCACACTGACTTGTAATCAGGTGAATGGTGTCTCTGTCATTCTATGTAACTTTGTGCTCCGGGTACGATCACCCACGAGATTTACAGAGTTTTCCTGATGGACAGTGAAGTAAACTGCTGCCAACTGTAGCTGCTGTTAGCTAATGTTCGCTCAGTTTGTTAGCTGGGTTGCCTGGTCTGTTATCTCAGAGCAGCAGGGGAGTGTTAGTGTTTGTACTACAGGAGGTTTGGACCACCGTGAAGAAGAAGAAGAAGAAGAAGAGGTTTCCAGGCTGGGTGAGTGGAGTAGGTGTCGTGCCGGAACAGGAGCTGGGCAAGAAGGCAATGTAACCGGGCTCAGCAGCCTCTATGGACATAATGACAGAGGATAAGAGACTGAAGAGGATGTTGACGGAGGAAGCTAAGAAGAGAAAATGAGAGAATGAACGAGCAAGAAGCCGCCGGACAAGAGTAAATCTGGGACTGACTTTTAGTGGTTGGTGAGAGCTTGGTGAAATAAAAGGCTGAAAGACAGACGCCGAGCTGGGCTGACTGCTGTTGGACTAGTCAGTAATATTAGCTGGCTGCTATGTCTGCTGTTGTTGACCTCGCTTGAACTTTTTGAACACAAGTAATGTAATCATAACAAGCTCAGTGGGATTAAACTCTGAAACTGGAGGCGCTAAATCACAAAAATACACATTTCTATGCAGCGTTGCTTTGATGTGTTTTCAGCATCCTATAAATCAGTTACACTGAACATCTCCAGCAGTAAAATGCAAACACGAATGCTGCAGCTGCTGTGCGTCATACCGCGGCTCTGTCGGCAGGTGGCGCCCCGCAGCAGAGTTCAGCTCCCCCGTGCTGCTGAGCGTTCATTCACCTCTGAAGCTGGAGGACTCGGCTCAGCATCTGCTGTCGGCTCTCCTCCTCGTTATATCCACACACATAGTGCTGCATGGACTCCAGTCGATCCCTTTAACACTCAGGCTTCATTTTCAGGCTGAAGAGGAGCATTTTATCAGAGGAAGATGGAAAAATCCTCCACGCAGTACGGCTCTCTGGAGAAGACGCATGTGGACGCAGAGACTGAGAAATCGAGTGAGTTTAAATTGGATTTTAATGCATGCTTGAATTAGTGTTATTATGTGAAAACTCACAGCGGATTAAATTAAAGCTTCAGGTCCCTGCAGAGCTGCACTGTGAGCACGTTAAAGTTATCTGTCAGCACGGCCATTGGGGGGAAGCTGTAAACCCCAGGAGGCTAATTGTAGTGCGTTAACGCCACAGTTTGGTCCTTCAGTCTCCCTGTCTAAATATTGTTCTCTAAGAGGCTTCTTCCACACTGACAAAAATCATTTTTATAATGTTTTTGCTTGTTTAATACAGAAGTAGAACTCAAAATTTATAGACACTAAAGTAAAAAAAAAAAAAAAGGTAACTGGTTCTGTAATTTCCAAAGTTCCCAAGACGTTTCCTAATTTGTTGATAATTATATAACAAGATTAGAGACATTAGAGTTCATTTAGTCCTTTAAATTTATTCCAATAAGGGCACCTTGTCTAGAAAATATCCAAATATTCAGTTACTGTTAGCTAAGATTAAAAAAAAAAAGCAGCTTGTTGTGATATCTGGGAGGCTTGATACTTAATATTTGCTTGAAAACCGACTGAAACACTGAATTCATCACCAATTTTTTCTGTTGATCTATACATTGGTTGATTGACTAATTGCTGCAATTTCAATGAGCAATTATCAGTGTTTGATCTGCGGAGTCTTGACGTCAGTGTGCAGCAGGTCGGCCGAACATGCAAGACTAAAAATGTGTCTAGAGGCATAAAATTTAACATATATAGAGAATAAAATATAATAATTTGCTTGTATTGTTTGTTTATTTTTAAGATTTACATGTTTTGCCTTTAATTAGTAACAACTTACACTGTTCATATATAAAGTTTAGTGAAGATGTCTCATGTTTAGGTTGATTGTCGGATTTTTGTGGCGTTCCTCAGGGCTCAGTTCTTGGTCCTCTGTTATTCCCATTGTTTTTCTTCTCTTGCTGTTATATAATGTTTTATTGCTTTTTATAATAATTATTATATTATAATGTCACACATATAATTACACATATCTGTTATATAGAACATGAACCACATGGTTGGCTTTAAGAATGCCTTAAAGGTGTAACAGTATTCCTACAACTTCATGCACACTGTAAAATATATTCATGTACTTTTACAGTAAATTACCGCATAATAATTGCAGTAAATTCACAGTAATATATAGTAATTATTTTACAGTAATATAGATGAAAATCACAGTATTGTGCTGTGTTTCAACATTAATCATACACAATATTACTGTAAAATTGTATTAATCACCTGTAGTTACTGTAAATTCACAGCAATTTACTGTAATATCACCCTAATTACCTGTAATTTACCTCTTTTTTTACTTACGGTAAATTCCTGTAAATTTACAGCATCTGTACTACATTCAAATACTGTGATTTTACATAGAAACTGTATCTTTACATTTTTTTGTGGTCGTTGATTCACAACAACTGTCAACTTATTTTACAGTAATATGGATGAAAATCACAGCAGCGTACTGTGTTTTCACGGTATCCACAACATAACTGTAAAACTACTTTATTTTATTGCTAAATTACAGTGAGTGGTGGTGCTGTACCCTCATCACAGTAATTACTTGTAATTCACCAGTTTTACTGTATAATTACTGTAACTCAATAGCCAGTAAATTTACATGAAAATACTGTAATTTAACATAGAAACTGTATTTTTGCACTTGCAAGTGCACTGCAAAAGTGTCATTACAGTGGTTTTTAAAAGTAAAAATAACAACATATCTGCATTAACCTGCTGTATAATTAAAAGTGACTGTGAATAATTTTGATACTTGGAGGGCTTGGAGCAAACTAACGTAGACTATTCAAGACTTAAACACTGTATTTATATTTTAATTAATGTGCATACCTGTGCATAGATAGATAAAGTTGTTGAATCACCAGTTACATGTGTGGGTTTGGGTATTGAGTATTTGTGTAGCTGTGATATCCCCAGTGATTCAGTGTGTGTGATTGTGAATGTCTTTTCACACAAGGTCAGGTAATTAAAAGCCGATCCAAGCTCTGCTGGATGACTCATCGCTCCTGGTGAGGAGTCGGAGGCTGCGGGGGTGCGAGCGGTTGGGAGGGCGGCAGTGCAGCTATTCAGTGACGCTCAGAGAGCTACCTTTGGGGGGGTGGCTGCGTATCGACAGAGTTATGATCAGATCATTGCAGGGCGGTGAGTCTGATCCAGGGCAGATTTAATGGTTAATTAAACAAGGATGACTGCAGGTTTGACTGTTTAATTTTAAGTAGTTTGACATTAAGTTTTCCTTCAAGGGTCTCAAGAGTCTCTTAATAACCAAGACAGGTGGTTTATTGGACATAATTAATGTAATAAATTACTTTAATTAGTTATATCACACTTAGGCTGCAAAGGAAAGGTTGCTTTATATATCAGATGCTCTAACTGTCCAATTATTGTGCTAACAAAGTCATTATAACGTTCCATCTAATGCTGTCTAAAATGTTGAACTCTTGCTTTAAACCATGACACAACCATGAGCTAGCCTGGCTAAAGATAAAATTTGTCGATGAGCTTTAGCAATGCTAATGCTGGTAGACAAACTTTTTGTTACCTTTCAACAGAGCTAAGCTTGCGCTTTCCCTGTGGAAAGACTACAAGTCTTTGTGCTAAGCTAAGCTAATGCTAGCTGTAGCCTCATGTTTAGCATACAAACATGAGAGCGGCATTAATCGTTTCATCTAATGCTTTCCAAAATGTTGAACTAGTGTTTTAAAATCATGACACCAACCATGTCCGTATGCTAACTATGAAGCTAATGCCAGAACCTTGCTAGCTTACATGTAGCTTAGCATTAAGACGAGAAACAGCTAGCCTGGCTCTGTCAAAAAGTATCAAAAAAAAACATTGTGTCTGGTGCCAGTTAACAAACTTTTTGTTGCTTTTCGACCAAGCTAAGCTAGCAAGTCATGGTGCTAAGCTAAGCTAAGCTAACAAGCTGCTAGTTGTAGCCTCCAAACATGAACGTGGTATCAATCGTTTCTAATAATGTCCAAAATGTTTAACAGAGTCAGGCTAGCACTTTCCCTCTGGAAAGACTAAAAGTCTTTGTGCTAAGCTGACCAGTTGCCTCCCCACTTAGGGGAGCTCTTGCTGTTGTTGCGTGCTGGTTCACCGTCACTCTTACTGAGATACTTAATGGAAGTGAGCCATTGTTAATGTTATGAAGTCCTGCCATATGAGCAGTCCATTAGAGCAGCTCACAAACAGGTGTAACTAATGTCGTTAGTGACAGCTCAGTGTTCCCCCATGCACAATACCAGAGCCTGCTGTTGTTAACAAGGTTATTAGCTACACCTGTGCTTTTCCTGCAGTTTAACGCCAAAACCTCTGCTGTGACATGGTTTATTTTAGCCCACATGTTGCCTGGTAACTTCTCTTCTCACATGCCATCATCAATTCTCTTTACTGTGCTGAAGGTAACTGTAATCCAACCCACGTATGTCGAACATAAAGTCTCTGAATCTAAACAAAATGTACATTATCAGTGTTTGGTGTTGTTTGTCTTTACAGCAGAGGATGTTATTTCGATGGCCGACTCCACAATTACGATCGAGGACATTGAAGGAGAGCTGTGCAAAATTGAGCGGATAAGAGACATCCTTGTACGGAGAGAATCAGAGCTGAGATACATGTAAGATCTGCAAAATACACAAATATATACATATATATAAATATATGCACAATATAAAGACAACATAAAAACAATGACTGTTGACAAACTACATGTACCAGCACCTCTAAAGCTCACTGATATCTTCTTTAATTAATGTGGGCCGCCAGCTGTTTCAGTTTTCAGTCACTATGCTAAGCTAAGCTAAGCTAAAACTGGCTCTTCTCTTCTGGTTAGACGTTAGGTGAGTTAGCTTAGCTTAGCACAAGGGCTGAAAACAGGGTAAAACATGTACCAGCACCTCTAAAGCTCACTGATTAACTAAAAATCTTGTACAGCCAGCTGTTTCCCCCATGTTGTTGTGCTAAGCTAAGCTAAGCTAACTAGCTGAGCTGCTGGCTCCAACTTCATATTAGTTAGAGAGTTGTGAGAGTGGTATTGATCTTCTTTTTAGTTCCCTGGGGTAATCTATAGATGAATCTGGGTTATGTTTAGTGTATACCGCTAGGTTAGTGGTTTCCCTTTGTTTACAGTGTTTGTGCTAAGCTAAGCTAACCGAGTTATAGCTGTATCTTTAGCGTACAAACATGAGAGTGGTATTGATGTTCTCATCTAACTCTCAGCAGGAAAACTCTTTAATAATACCACGATTATATTCAACATGTACAAGAACGTAAAAGTTGCGTCACATGAAGCGATTTAGTTGTTTTTACAGTGCAGTGGTTGAGCTTCAGTTGCCGTCTGAGTTGCCGCTGATATGATATACGTCAACACATGCATGCCCGCGGAGGCGAGAAGAAAAACAATCTGTTATCATGCATCATTTTTCACCCTGTGGGTCAACGCAGATGGAAGTGAAAACATGATGTGAAACTGAAACGTGTCATCACTGATCAGACGGGTGAATTTGAAGGCTCTCACGGAAAAAAAAACAAAAACACAAAGCACAAGTCGTTATTCTGTGTTTCTCTGATTCATCTTATGGCTGCATGATGCAGCGCCGCTCGCTGCTCTTAGTCTCTCGCTCCCCCACCTCCTCATGTCTCGTGTCAAAATAATGAGGAAGGTCTTGACAGAAAAAGATTGAAATAATTAAAAGCAGGGATGAGAGAGAGAGGGAGGGGAGGGAAGGGCATGTTCGAATATCTGCTGGTAGACCTTAAATAGCTCTGTTTTCTTCACACGTTTCTTTGCCATCATGCACATGACTGCTGCCTGACAGTGCATCAACTCTTCAGGGGCTGTTAAAAGTAAGTGTGTTTAGATCTCTGTACAGCAGAGCTGTGCTGTAGGTGTCACCATAAACTAACAGATTTTAAATCATGTTGATGTCACACTGACTTGTAATCAGGTGAATGGTGTCTCTGTCATTCGTACGTCTGTTCTCACACTATGTAACTTTGTGCTCCGGGTACGATCACCCACGAGAAGTACGTAACGCTTTACGGCACTAAGTCACACACAGTTAAAGCTGTAAGCTCAGTTTGTTAGCTGGGCTGCCTGGACTGTGAACTCAGGGCACCAGGAGGGTGTTTGGACCAACAGGAAGAAGAGGGAATGCTGAAGGTGTCGTGCCAGAACGGGAGCTGGGCAAGTGGACAATGTAACCGGGCTCAGCGGCCTCCATGGACATAATGGCAGAGGAGAAAAGACCAAAGAGGACGCTGATGGAGGAAGCTAAGAAGAGAAAATTAGAGAGTGAGCGAGCAAGAAGCCGCCGGACAAGAGTAAATCTGGGACTGACTTTTAGTGGTTGGTGAAATAAAAGGCTGAAAGACAGACACCGAGCTTAACTTTAACTAAGCCTAACTTTAAGCCTTAATATAATCTGAACAGGTGAGTTGTATATAAATTCACCCTCAGTACAGTTGTCATGAACGGGGAAATTAGCTATAGAGACCAAAACTGTTTTTTGTACCAGGCTGTAAACATGTTTATTTCTGCTGTGAAGTTGGACATTTGAACATGGGGACTTCTGGAGCCAGCCTCAAGTGGACGTTTGAGGAACTGCAGTTTTTGGCACTTCACAGCCATTTGTATTCACAGTAAACTGCATTATGAATGTGAATGCTTCAGGCCGTTGATGCGGCAGCATCACTACCTAAACACTCCTGAGTGGCAGCATGTAAGTCATCCTGAATACTGAAGTAGACTTTTATGAAACCAGCAGCTTAGAGTGTGTATTTTTATCACAGTCATTTTCCTCTTTATGCCTCAGTATCACTGTAATGGCAGCCCACAGACACACAAACACTTGTGTGTGTTTTGAAATCTGCATGAGAGTCGGACGGTGAAATGAGATCTGATATCGTCAGGTGTGATTCATTCACAGAGGGCAGCGCGGCACCGTTATTTCAGCTAATAAACTCACAGACTTCAGCGTTATTATGTTTGATAAGCTCGTACAATTTCACACCGATGTTTGTGTGTAGTTAGGAAGGAAATTGCTTTGCAGCCATGATATAAAATCCATGTTTTTGAAGCCCTTTGGCTTCACTTGCATCACCTGATTTCCTGTAAAATGCCTCTCCTCATTGTTTGTTTGCTGTCCTCTCAGGATGGACGACATCCAGCTCTGCAAAGAAATCACAAGGCTGAAGACGGAGCTGCAGAAACTTGTCTCGCTTCCAGGTAAATTAAAAAAAGCAGTCACAGCAGTGTGTTGTTTTTTTTTCTGACCGCCTCCACCCACCTTCAGAATAAGCTGTCATTATAAACCCTGACCTTTCAAAATAAAGCTTTTCACGTCACATGGCCTCGCCTGTCGTCATCACACTCCAAATAACAGCGAGGCTCTCCTGGTCCATTTGAATGTTGGTTTTATAATACGTCTTCTGTCTGAAAGTATTCACATTCAGACTCACATTCTTCTGTTCATTTAGTTTAGACGAGCTCTAATATAGAGGACGGTTGCTGTGGCAACTAAAAAGACAAGAAACTGGAGTACAGTACACTCAACTAACTGCCTGACATTCGCAGCACGGTTCCAGTTCATCGTTTGACCTAAAGCGGGCTGAATGAAGCCTGGTTACACCTGTAACGGCACCTACTTGTTAATTCTGCATAACTTTAAGCCTTAATATAATCTGAACAGGTGAGTTGTATATAAATTCACCCTCAGTACAGTTGTCATGAACGGGGAAATTAGCTATAGAGACCAAAACTGTTTTTTGTACCAGGCTGTAAACATGTTTATTTCTGCTGTGAAGTTGGACATTTTAACATGGGGACTTATGGAGACTGACTCACTTCTGGAGCCAGCCTCAAGTGGACGTTTGAGGAACTGCAGTTTTTGGCCTAAAGCAGCCAGCTGAAAAGGCGTTTGTCAAAGATGTTTCTGTTGATGTGATGATTGAGAACCATCTAGAAGTAGTTTAACAGCTCTCAGCAAACAGGTGTTGGCTCTTTGTTGGACCAACAGTCAATCCACAAAGTCCAAATCCACAACAACCGTGCCACACCTGGATCTCTGAGTGGACTGATAAACCCCATCAGTCTGAAACGTGAGCCTCATTCCACCTTAACAATGCTCACATGCTAAACTAAGATGGTGAGCCTGGTAAACATTACACCTGCATGTTTATATTGTCACTGTGAGACAAGACAAAGTCTTTAAAACTTCCGTGCCACTCCCTGACGTCTGAAAACATAATTATCATTTCTGACGGCTGTGTTTTTAATTAAGACCTGTCATGTGACATGTTGAACAGACAAGGACAAGTCCAAGGAGGACAAGGAGAGGGAGGAAGAGCTGCTGCAGCAGATCAACAAGCTTGTGGAGACCAGAGACTTCTCGTGGACGACGTGGAGTTTGAAAGGCTGAGGTGAGGACTTAATTTTAATTTAATCCCATATTGACAGAGAGCAGAAAGCAGACATACAATTTTTTTACCTCGCTCTAGCGGTCATGTTTTTTAATTTTAGCCACACAAATTATATATCAACATGTTCAGCAAGACCTCGGGATGCTTATGATCCTCTCCGTTCAATGATGCAACCTACGGTTTGGTCATCACAGTCTCTTGTTTGAAGGTGAACTTTCAAGCCTTTCTCTCTCTCAGCAGTTTCAACTGACAGACACAGCTGTTGTTCGTTGCTCTGCTCTGATTGGTCGACTGCTGTGGAGCTATTTATAGCAGTCGCTATAGCAACGGCTGCTGGTTGCCGGGCGGAAATTCACATTCCGTCACGTACCAGTTTTTATCTCACTCTAGAGGACACATTTTCTAACTTTAGCCACACAAATTATATATTGACATGTTCAGCAAGACCTCAGGATGCTTATAATCGAGTCTGTTCATTGATACGACGTATGGTTTGCTGACAGCTGTCTGTTGTTCGAGGGTTACTTTCAACGCTTTCTTTCTCTTGTTTAGCAGTTTCAGTTGGCAGTTAGCTCCATAGCAGTCGACCAATCAGAGCAGAGAAACAAACAACTGCCGTTTCCATTTATAGCAGTTAACCGTCGCTGGTTGCTGGGCAGAAATTCACAAAGCTAACTTTAATTAACTTAACTAAAGTCTCTGTCTTGTGTTAATACTGTATTTACTTAGTGATGTCAATCAAAAAGTATTGGCGAGACGCATCAGGCACTCAAAATTGCCAATCAGATTATTTAGTCTAAACTACTTCTTGTATAAAGAACCTCAAACGTCACTCTGACATTTCTTATTTGCACATTCTCAAACTATTGATCCAGTGCTTTTCTCTGATACAGCCTATCAAGTCTCTTCATGTCCTCTCTGTATGTCCATCATCGCTCAGATTGTTTATTTGTGGTGTTAGATTAGCTGTCACCGCCGATAAGCAGACAGCTGCGAGTGACATTTTGATTTGGTCCGTGAGAGACCATCTTCCTTCATTATTCAACGTGCATGTGGGAATGGATTGAGGAGAAGATTGTGTGCATGCAGCAGTGAATTCATACCATCATCCCGAGGATTCGTCAGTCCGGCTGTAGCCTTGGTGACATTTAACCAGACAAATAAAAACAATTAAATATTCTTCTCCACAGGGAAAGAGAGGAAGACAGAGAAATGGCGGCCTTCTTACAGTCTAAATTTCCCAAGACGCTGGCTGCAAAAGGTGAGTCTAAAACGAGGATGTCTGCTTCCATGACCCGGTCAGTCCTCAGGTAAACAGCGTCCGTCACCGGCAGTAGGAGCCGAGTATGTCCCGCTTTTCACTGATGATGATTGAACACGATGTCTTGGTGTCTGTAGTGTCTTTGGAAACTTTTATGAAGAAAAGAAATTATGAATTTATACAAGGAAAAGTCACCACGACCTGGCCGGTCCTCCCTACCGACACTTTTACAAGATCTTTGTCACTTCCTGCGATGCACTGTGGGATCTCTGTCACGACAGAATCTGAATAAAATTAAGAGGTCACCGCCAATATTTACCGTTTTTTACCAACTGACAGTATAAGGAATGGACAGCGTGTCCGTGACGTCACCCGTAGGTTTCTGAAGAGCCGTTTTGAAGCTCAAAATCTGTTTCTGGCCACCGCCATGTTGCCACCACATCTAGGGTCATTTTCACTCCAGCGAGGGCTGTCTCCAAGTTATCGAACCTTGTCTTCATTGAGTTTTCCATCCATCTAATGGCTTCTAAGATGAGTGACGGGGATTCTTCCATTGGTGTGACCCTGATGAGGCTAAAGCTGAGGTGGTGATCGTCACCCTCTGTCTTAACCATTGTTTAACACTTTATAAATTATTTTACGTTGCCAACAGCATGATAGCATAGCTGTCATAGTAAATATGTTACATATAGTTCCTTTAAGGGAAGATGTAGAGTGTGATCGTACAGTAGTGATTAACACTTTACCGTCTCGTCTCCTTCTTCTCCATCAGGTGTGAATCAAAAGGTGGCGTCCAAATCTCAGCAGACGTCTGCACCGTTTATCACCAAGACTGGACTCACACTACTGAAGGACTGCTGTGGATTCACCTGCTCCATCATGTAACAGAAGAAGTGTGTGTGTGTGTGTGTGTGTGTGTGTGTGTGTGTGTGTGTGTGTGTGTGTGTGTGTGTGTGTGTGTGTGTGTGTGTGTGCACATGCGAGCCCCATCAGTACTTTCATGTCTTATGTCACGTCTTTTAAGAAAGATTATCTGCATTCATCTTCAAATGCTCATATACTGTAAGAGATGTGTATTATAACATGATGTGATCTATTACTGTGTTTATATGTCTTACAGCTGGGAAGCTGACGTGCTTCTAGATAAACGAATGGTTTCTGTCCAATTACTGTAATTAGATATTATTATGGCTGCTCAGACTATTCATCTGTGATGTATTAGACACTAAGCGTCTCTAAGGGAACAAACTACGCTCGCTGTAGCAGAGTATTAAAATAACTTTGACAGGAAACATACAACAGAGGAGAGATGTTTTATATTATTTAAATATTTTATTTATATATATATATATATATATATATATATATATATATATATATATATATATATATTTTTTTTTTTTTTTTTTTTTTTTTAATTTAAAGCAACATTGTGATTTAGCGCCTCCAGTTTTAGTGTAACACCGCTGTGGTAAATATGTTCAGCTGTACATGTGTATTTGTTATTATTACATTACTTATGATCAGAAATTAGCGAGTCAGTCAAATCAAACATTAAGCAAGGCAACACAAGACATAAGACACAACAAGACATAGCAGCCAGGTAATATTACTTACTAGTCCAACAGCAAGAATCCCGCGTGCCCAGCTCCAGTTGTGGCACGACACCAGCTCCGATCCCCATCAGCATTCACCCAAAAAAACTGAGCTAATATTATCTAACAGCAACTAACAGCAGCTAACAGCAGCTAACATTAGCAAACAGCAGCGAACTTTAGCTAGGTTGCCCCCTTGCCCAGCTCCTGTTCTGGCACGACACCTGCTCTGCCCGTCAGCATTCCCGTGCCCCAGACGAACATGGCTAACATTAGTTCATTTAAGCTAACAGCAGCTAACATTAGCAAACAGCAGCGAACTTTAGCTAGGTTGCCCCCTTGCCCAGCTCCTGTTCTGGCACGACACCTGCTCTGCCCGTCAGCATTCCCCCGTGCCCCAGACGAACTGAGCTAACATTAGTTAATTTAAGCTAACATTAGTTGACAGCAGCTTACATTAGCTAACATTGGGTAACAATAACTAACAACAGCTAACTTTAGCTAACAGCAGCTAACACGATTTAAAATCTGTTAGTTTATGATAGAAAAGCTACACGATATTGCTTTAATATGAAGCCTTGTACTCTCTGCTAGACAGAGTTGAACAAATGTGATCCATAATTCATGCAGCAGCGTCTCCTCCTGAATGAATATTGTACATTTGATTGTTGCTCAGCAGCTCACAACTTCAACCAAAGTCTTCGTCTGAACCAGATGTTATTAGTTATTAAGTAATTTGCCTTACCGTCAGTGTTTTGTACAAAAGATTTTCACAGATATGATCCAAAAAAATAATGTGTCTTATAACGTGTGTTATCTTGTTTGCAGAGCTGCTATAATAAAGACTTTTAACCTCCTCATCTCTGAGTATGTGTGACTGTCATGACAACAGCAGCAGACTGGCTCAGTCGTTGGTTTTAGTCATAAACCCTCCTGAACATCATCCGAGGTCACTCGAGCCTGGCGTCTTCTGTGTGGATATTCGACCCACTCGTGATGTTTGATCCCTGTAATGTTTGTGCAGTGTGGTGCTTCTTATTGATCGTTGGACTTCCTAAACAAGAATTCTCGCCTTTTATTGCTGCTGTTGGTCGTCTCTCTGTAACTAAAAGTGTCCTCCAGGTGTATATATACTGGATTTACTGGAACATTATGTTGTCCACACTTCTGCCCAATACAATTAAAGGATAATAAACGCTCTGTGGACCGGATGTTTGTCTGGAACTTTATGTAACTTTTCTCTCATAGACTAACAGATTTTAAATCCTGTTGATGCTACACTGACTTGTAATCAGGTGAATGGTGTCTCTGTCATTCATACGTCTATTTTCACACTATGTAACCTATAACTGTAGTTGCTGTTGACTAATGTTAGCTGCTGTTGACTAATGTTGGCTGCTGTTGACTAATGTTAGCTGCTGTTGACTAATGCTACCTGTTGTTGACTAATGTTGGCTGCTGTTGACTAATGTTAGCTGCTGTTGACTAATTTTACTTGCGGTTGACTAATATTGGCTGCTGTTGACTAATGTTAGCTGCTGTTGACTAATGCTACCTGTTGTTGACTAATGTTGGCTGCTGTTGACTAATGTTAGCTGCTGTTGACTAATGCTACCTGTTGTTGACTAATGTTGGCTGCTGTTGACTAATGTTAGCTGCTGTTGACTAATGCTACCTGTTGTTGACTAATGTTGGCTGCTGTTGACTAATGTTAGCTGCTGTTGACTAATGTTGGCTGCTGTTGACTAATATTGGCTGTTACCTGTTCATTTATTCTGATGATCTGTAACCTGATGAAGGCTGAACAAAGCCATCAGAGCTTGGACTGACGCACTTACTCACAACTTTGAATGTGATCTCAGGAATGTGTTTATTGAGCAGACAGGAAGCAGGAAGACGACACACACATTTACTCGCAGAATTTAGTTTGAAGTCGATCACAATTATCAATAATTATTACTGTTAATATTCAGGAAATAATGTCAATTCACCTCAAACATGAAACCAATGATCGTAAAAACCTGAACATGTTACCAAATAAAGCCGAAACATGAAACATGGACTGATGTTAAACAGCCATCGTCATCATCACCATGACAACCATCGTCACCATCACCACCATGACAACCATCGTCACCATCATCATCATCTCTGTTGTTCTACAGTCACACACATCTTCACTGGTAAGATCTTCAGTGGGACGTAATGCGCGGTGCAAATGTGTGGAAACATCTTGTCAGTGAAAGTGTGTGTGAAGGTGTGTATGTGTGTGTCAGTATCAGGATCAGAGAACGACAGTTTTCCTCTGTTCATGTCCAGATTCACTCTGATCCTCTGGAACTTCTTCTGGATGTCAAGAACAGTGTCTGGACCTGATGGAGAGTGTGTATAGTATTTACCTGAAAGTAAATATATTGTCCATATTCCAGACCATATGTTTCTCTTCCTCTGGACAGACTCTGCTAACACACCCAGAAACCAGCGTGTACTGTCTCCAACCTCGACATCCCAGCTGTGAGTCCCTGAGTTAAAGCCCTCAGAGCCCAGAACAGAGCAGTAATCATCAAACCTCTCTGGATTGTCAGGAAGCTGCTGTCTCTGTCCTCGTCTCACACTGGTCAGATCTTCAGACAGGATCAGTTCTGGATCAGCAGTGTTTGGATCCAGAATCACAGGAGTGTAGGAGACCATGTCCTTCATCTTGTTCCAGATGTTGAAGGTCAGGTTGCCCAGGTGTTTGGCCTCGTCTATCAGAGCTCCTGAGGGCAGCTGTGGATCATCCAGCAGGGGGCGCTGCTGGACTCTTTGCACTGCAGCCTTGTAGTTCAGCAGGAATGAGACGTCTTCAGCTCTCAGCTCGTCCTCTGTGGCTCTGACGGTGTCTGATAGAGCTGCTATCTCTCTGCTCAGAGCCTCCATCTTCTCCTTCGTCATCTGACTCTTCTGCTCCTCTTCCTCCCTCAGTGCAGCCATCCTGGCCTCCTCTTCCTCTTCTAGAAACTGGTGAAGCTTCTTAAACTGATCCTTAATCTGCCTCTCTGTGCGTCGGGCCTGGACCTTCAGGTGTTCTGCTGTTTGATCAAACTTCACTTGAACTCCTTCAAAGATCTTCAGTTTCTCTTTCAAATGTTTCAAAGATGTCTGGAGCTCGTCTCTGTGATCCTGTGCAGCTTCATCGATGGGTCTGAATCTGTGGTCGGTGTGTTTCTTTGAATCTCTGCACACGACACACACCGGCTGTTTATCGTCCAGACAGAAGAGTTTGAGTTTCTTAGAGTGCAGACTGCAGAGAGCCTCTGAAGATCTCTGATCTCTCTCCTGTAAGAAGGTCTCACAAAGGTTCTTCAAAGCCAAGTTAGGAGGAAGGACTTCCTTTGAATGTCTTCTGTTACAGAGTGGACAGTCGTGGACTTGTTTGTCGGTCCACCAGCTCTGCACACAGACTTTACAGAAGCTGTGGCTGCATGACAGGATGACAGGATCTTTAAAGATGTCATGGCAGACAGAACAGCAGAGATCTTCCTCTAATCTGGAAGCCATTTAGTCTCACAGCACACGGCAGCTCCCTCAAACTTACTTTCACTTTCAGTCTTTGCTCTCGTCAAACTCTTGTTCAGTTTGTGGATTCAGCAGCAGCTTGAAGTGTTCGTATTCCCAGTGTTCCCAGTGTTCCCAGTGTTCCCTCCTGCAGCTGTCCTGTCTCAGTGGTGGTTTTGGTCTGAAGATGAATCTCAGCGTCTGTCTCTGTGTGTGTGTGTCTGAGTAACGCACAATAAAAACCTGTTTCTTCTTTTATGACAGGTGAGTCACCTGACGGGGCGGAGCTTCTTCAGAGCAGGAACACACACACCTGAACACACTCTGACAGTTATTTTTTGATGTTACAAGTTTTATAAGTTAAATGTTTAAATATGCAAATGAGGCCTTATCTAATGCTAATGCTAATGCTAACTTAGCACCAGTTAGCGTCAGAGCTGTTTTTTTCATTGATGGAGCTAGACTAACACTTTCCCCCTGCTTCCAGTATTTGTGCTAAGCTAGGCTAACACTTTCACCCTGTTTACAGTCCTTATGCTAAGCTTATGCTATGTTGGTTAGTTGCTGTTGACTAATGCTAGCTGCTGTTGACTAAATTTAGTTGCTGTTGACTAATGTTAGCTGCTGTTGACTAATGTTGGCTGCTGTTGACTAATGCTAGCTGCTGCTGACTATGCTGCTGTTGACTAATTTTAGTTGCTGTTGACTAATGTTAGTTGCTATTGGCTAATGCTAGCTGCTGTTGACTAGTATTAGCTGCTGTTGACTAATGTTAGCTGCTGTTGATTAATGTTGGCTGCTGTTGACTAATTTTAGTTGCTGTTGACTAATGCTAGCTGCTGTTGACTAATGCTAGCTGCTGTTGACTAATTTTAGTTGCTGTTGACTAATGTTGGCTGCTGTTGACTAATTTTAGTTGCTGTTGACTAATGTTGGCTGCTGTTGACTAATTTTAGTTGGGGTTGACTAATGTTAGCTGCTGTTAACTAATGTTGGCTGCTGTTGACTAATGTTGGCTGCTGTTGACTAATTTTAGTTGCGGTTGACTAATGTTGGCTGCTGTTGACTAATGTTGGCTGCTGTTGACTAATATTGGCTGTTACCTGTTCATTAATTCTGATGATCTGTAACCTGATGAAGGCTGAACAAAGCCATCAGAGCTTGGACTGACGCACTTACTCACAACTTTGAATCTGATCTCAGGAATGTGTTTATTGAGCAGACCGGAAGCAGGAAGACGACACACACATTTACTCGCAGAATTTAGTTTGAAGTCGATCACAATTATCAATAATGATTATTGTTAATATTCAGGAAATACCGTCAATTCACCTCAAACATGAAACCAATGATCGTAAAAACCTGAACATGTTACCAAATAAAGCCGAAACATGAAACATGGACTGATGTTAAAGAGTCATCGTCATCATCACCATGACAACCATCATCACCATCACCACGATGACAACCAATGTCACCATCATCATCATCATCACCACCATGACAACCATCGTCACCATCACCATCATCATCACCACCATGACAACCATCGTCACCATCATCTCCATGACAACCATCGTCATCATCACCATCATCATCATCATCTCTGTTGTTCTACAGTCACACACCTTCACTGGTGAGATCTTCAGTGGGACTTTATCCACAGTGCAAATGTATGGAAACATCTTGTCAGTGAAAGTGTGTGTGAAGGTGTGTATGTGTGTGTCAGTATCAGGATCAGAGAACGACAGTTTTCCTCTGTTCATGTCCAGATTCACTCTGATCCTCTGGAACTTCTTCTGGATGTCAAGAACAGTGTTTGGACCTGGTGGAGAGCGTGTATAGTATTTACCTGAAAATAAATATATTGCCCATAGTCCAGACCATATGTTTATCTTCTTCTGGACAGACTCTGCTAACACACCCAGAAACCAGCGTGTACTGTCTCCAACCTCGACATCCCAGCTGTGAGTCCCTGAGTTAAAGCCCTCAGAGCCCAGAACAGAGCAGGAAAGATCAAACCTCTCTGGATTGTCAGGAAGCTGCTGTCTCTGTCCTTCTCTCATACTGGTCAGATCTTCAGACAGGATCAGTTTTAGACCAGCAGTGTTTGGATCCAGAATCACAGGAGTGTAGGAGACCATGTCCTTCATCTTGTTCCAGATGTTGAAGGTCAGGTTGCCCAGGTGTTTGGCCTCGTCTATCAGAGCTCCTGAGGGCACCTGTGGATCATCCAGCAGGGGGCGCTGCTGGACTCTTTGCACTGCAGCCTTGTAGTTCAGCAGGAATGAGACGTCTTCAGCTCTCAGCTCGTCCTCTGTGGCTCTGACGGTGTCTGATAGAGCTGCTATCTCTCTGCTCAGAGCCTCCATCTTCTCCTTCATCATCTGACTCTTCCGCTCCTCTTCCTCCCTCAGTGCAGCCATCCTGGCCTCCTCTTCCTCTTCTAGAAACTGGTGAAGCTTCTTAAACTGATCCTTAATCTGCCTCTCTGTGCGTCGGGCCTGGACCTTCAGGTGTTTTGCTGTTTGATCAAACTTCACTTGAACTCCTTCAAAGATCTTCAGATTCAGAACCTTCAAATGTTTCAGAGATGTCTGGAGCTCCTCTCTGTGATCCTGTGCAGCTTCATCGATGGGTCTGAATCTGTGGTCGGTGTGTTTCTTTGAATCTCTGCAGACGACACACACCGGCTGTTTATCGTCCAAACAGAAGAGTTTGAGTTTCTCAGAGTGCAGACTGCAGAGAGCCTCTGAAGATCTCTGATCTCTCTCCTGTAAGAAGGTCTCACAAAGGTTCTTCAAAGCCAAGTTAGGAGGAAGGCCTTGCTTTGAATGTCTTCTCTTACAGAGTGGACAGTCGTGGACTTGTTTGCCGGTCCACCAGCTCTGCACACAGACTTTACAGAAGCTGTGGCTGCATGACAGGATGACAGGATGTTTAAAGATGTCATGGCAGACAGAACAGCAGAGATCTTCCTCTAATCTGGAAGCCATTTAGTCTCACAGCACACGGCAGCTCCCTCAAACTTACTTTCACTTTCAGTCTTTGCTCTCGTCAAACTCTTGTTCAGTTTGTGGATTCAGCAGCAGCTTGAAGTGTTCGTATTCCCAGTGTTCCCAGTGTTCCCAGTGTTCCCTCCTGTAGCTGTCCTGTCTCAGTGGTGGTTTTGGTCTAAAGATGAATCTCAGCGTCTGTCTCTCTGTGTGTGTCTGAGTAACGCACAATAAAAACCTGTTTCCTGTTTTATGACAGGTGAGTCACCTGACGGGGCGGAGCTTCTTCAGAGCAGGAACACACACACCTGAACACACTCTGACAGTTATTTTTTGATGTTACAAGTTTTATAAATTAAATGTTTAAATATGCAAATGAGGCTTTATCTAATGCTAATGCTAATGCTAACTTAGCACAAGTTAGCGTCAGAGCTGTTTTTTTCATTGATGGAGCTAGGCTAACACTTTCCCCCTGCTTCCAGTATTTGTGCTAAGCTAGGCTAATATTTCCCCCTACTCCTAGTATTTGTGCTAAGGTAGGCTAACACTTTTCTCCTGCTTCCAGCCCTTGTGCTAAACTAGGCTAACAGTCTCCCTGTGCTTCCAGTTCTTGTGCTAAGCTAGGCTAACACTTTCACCCTTTTTACAGTCCTTATGCTAAGCTTATGATACGTTGGTTAGTTGCTGTTGGTTAATGTTAGCTGCTGTTGACTAATGTTAGTTTCTGTTTACGAATGTTAGTTGCTGTTGACTAATTTTAATTGCTATTGACTAATGTTAGTTGCTGTTGACTAATGTTAGTTGCTGTTGGCTAATGCTAGCTGCTGTTGACTAATGTTAGTTGCTGTTGACTAATGCTAGCTGCTGTTGACTAATTTTAGTTGCTGTTTACTAATGTTAGCTGCTGTTGACTAATGTTGGCTGCTGTTGACTAATGCCAGCTGCTGCTGACTAATCCTAGCTGCTGCTGACTAATGCTAGTTGCCGTTGACTAATCCTAGCTGCTGTTGACTAATGCTAGCTGCTGCTGACTAATGCTAGTTGCTGTTGACTAATGCTAGCTGCTGCTGACTAATGCTAGTTGCTGTTGGTTAATGTTATCTGCTGTTGACTAATGTTAGTTTCTGTTTACGAATGTTAGTTGCTGTTGACTAATTTTAATTGCTATTGACTAATGTTAGTTGCTGTTGACTAATGTTAGTTGCTGTTGGCTAATGCTAGCTGCTGTTGACTAATTTTAGTTGCTGTTGACTAATGCTAGCTGCTGTTGACTAATTTTAGTTGCTGTTGACTAATGTTGGCTGCTGTTGACTTATGTTGGCTGCTGTTGACTAATCCTAGCTGCTGCTGACTAATGCTAGCTGCTGCTGACTAATGCTAGTTGCTGTTGACTAATGCTAGCTGCTGTTGACTAATCCTAGCTGCTGTTGACTAATGCTAGCTGCTGCTGACTAATGCTAGTTGCTGTTGACTAATGCTAGCTGCTGCTGACTAATGCTAGTTGCTGTTGACTAATGCTAGCTGCTGTTGACTAATTTTAGTTGCTGTTGACTAATGCTAGCTGCTGTTGACTAATTTTAGTTGCTGTTGACTAATGTTGGCTGCTGTTGACTTATGTTGGCTGCTGTTGACTAATCCTAGCTGCTGCTGACTAATGCTAGCTGCTGTTGACTAATGCTAGCTGCTGTTGACTAATCCTAGCTGCTGTTGACTAATGCTAGCTGCTGCTGACTAATGCTAGTTGCTGTTGACTAATGCTAGCTGCTGCTGACTAATGCTAGTTGCTGTTGACTAATGTTGGCTGCTGTTGACTAATATTGTCTGTTACCTGTTCATTAATTCTGATGATCTGTAACCTGATGAAGGCTGAACAAAGCCATCAGAGCTTGGACTGAAGCACTTACTCACAACTTTGAATCTGATCTCAGGAATGTGTTTATTGAGCAGACAGGAAGACGACACACACATTTACTCGCAGAATTTAGTTTGAAGTCGATCACAATTATCAATAATGATTACTGTTAATATTCAGGAAATAACGTCAATTCACCTCAAACATGAAACCAATGATCGTAAAAACCTGAACATGTTACCAAATAAAGCCGAAACATGAAACATGGACTGATGTTAAAGAGCCATCGTCATCATCACCATGACAACCATCGTCACCATCATCATCATCTCTGTTGTTCTACAGTCACACACACCTTAACTGGTGAGATCTTCAGTGGGACTTCATCCGCAGTGCAAATGTGTGGAAACATCTTGTCAGTGAAAGTGTGTGTGAAGGTGTGTATGTGTGTGTCAGTATCAGGATCAGAGAACGACAGTTTTCCTCTGTTCATGTCCAGATTCACTCTGATCCTCTGGAACTTCTTCTGGATGTCAAGAACAGTGTCTGGACCTGGTGGAGAGCGTGTATAGTATTTACCTGAAAGTAAACATATTGTCCATATTCCAGACCACATGTTTCTCTTCCTCTGGACAGACTCTGCTAACACACCCAGAAACCAGCGTGTACTGTCTCCAACCTCGACATCCCAGCTGTGAGTCCCTGAGTTAAAGCCCTCAGAGCCCAGAACAGAGCAGTAATCATCAATCCTCTCTGGATTGTCAGGAAGCTGCTGTTCCTCTCCTCGTCTCACACTGGTCAGATCTTCAGACAGGATCAGTTTTAGACCAGCAGTGTTTGGATCCAGAATCACAGGAGTGTAGGAGACCATGTCCTTCATCTTTTTCCAGATGTTGAAGGTCAGGTTGCCCAGGTGTTTGGCCTCGTCTATCAGAGCTCCTGAGGGCAGCTGTGGATCATCCAGCAGGGGGCGCTGCTGGACTCTTTGCACTGCAGCCTTGTAGTTCAGCAGGAATGAGACGTCTTCAGCTCTCAGCTCGTCCTCTGTGGCTCTGACGGTGTCTGATAGATCTGCTATCTCTCTGCTCAGAGCCGCCATCTTCTCCTTCATCATCTGACTCTTCTGCTCCTCTTCCTCCCTCAGTGCAGCCATCCTGGCCTCCTCTTCCTCTTCTAGAAACTGGTGAAGCTTCTTAAACTGATCCTTAATCTGCCTCTCTGTGCGTCGGGCCTGGACCTTCATGTGTTCTGCTGTTTGATCAAACTTCACTTGAACTCCTTCAAAGATCTTCAGTTTCTCCTTCAAAGGTTTCAGAGATGTCTGGAGCTCCTCTCTGTGATCCTGTGCAGCTTCATCGATGGGTCTGAATCTGTGGTCGGTGTGTTTCTTTGAATCTCTGCAGACGACACACACCGGCTGTTTATCGTCCAGACAGAAGAGTTTGAGTTTCTCAGAGTGCAGACTGCAGAGAGCCTCTGAAAATCTCTGATCTCTCTCCTGTAAGAAGGTCTCACAAAGGTTCTTTAAAGCAAAGTTAGGAGAAGGGGCTTCCTTTGAATGTCTTCTGTTACAGAGTGGACAGTCGTGGACTTGTTTGTCAGTCCACCAGCTCTGCAGACAGACTTTACAGAAGCTGTGGCTGCATGACAGGATGACAGGATCTTTAAAGATGTCATGGCAGACAGAACAGCAGAAATCTTCCTCTAATCTGGAAGCCATTTAGTCTCACAGCACACGGCAGCTCCCTCAAACTTACTTTCACTTTCAGTCTTTGCTCTCGTTAAACTCTTGTTCAGTTTGTGGATTCAGCAGCAGCTTGAAGTGTTCGTATTCCCAGTGTTCCCAGTGTTCCCAGTGTTCCCTCCTGCAGCTGTCCTGTCTCAGTGGTGGTTTTGGTCTGAAGTTGAATCTCAGCGTCTGTCTCTCTGTGTGTGTCTGAGTAACGCACAATAAAAACCTGTTTCCTGTTTTATGACAAGTGAGTCACCTGACGGGGCGGAGCTTCTTCAGAGCAGGAACACACACACCTGAACACACTCTGACAGTTATTTTTTGATGTTACAAGTTTTATAAGTTAAATGTTTAAATATGCAAATTAGGCCTTATCTAATGCTAATGCTAACTTAGCACCAGTTAGTGTCAGAGCTGTTTTTTTCGTTGATGGAGCTAGGGTAACACTTTCCCCCTACTTCCAGCCCTTGTGCTAAGCTAGGCTAACACTTTCCCCCCTACTCCTAGTATTTGTGCTAAGCTAGGCTAACACTTTTCTCCTGCTTCCAGTATTTGTGCTAAACTAGACTAACACAAGTTTTGTCCTCACTGTAAAGTATACAGGGCTTTTCAAATACCCAGCCCTAGGCTACCACATTCATCCCGACAGCCAGTAAATAATAACAATAAACACACAGCTTGACTTTTCTTGTATTTTAATAACGTCTTGCCTTCTAGTGCTTAGAGCGGATCAGAAACACATTCAGCTACAACATGCATTCATCACTGTTCATCTGTCTGTGCTCAACTGAAGAAAAGTAGCTAGAGGAGGAGGAGAGTAGCAAAGAGATGACAGTACAAGCAGCGCTCACTCTGACGCTGTTTCAAGAACCAAGAACCTGCCTCAGTTTCTATCATCAACATAGGGTTTCTATGCATGCTGGCTCAATGAACCGACATGATCATAACTGAATTGATTAAATTTTGTTGTTATTGCCAATCATTCCTAACCTCTGACCTTGAATAAAAATCAGATGCAGACCTTTAAGTAATAAGTTCGAGAACCCTGATATAGAGTACAAGAGAATATACATTCCATAACATTGCTGTAGTTTATTGCAAAGTGCTCATTTGTACAGCAGACTTTGTAAGATTAGTAACATTGAGAACATTTGTATTACAAAAATGACAAGGTATTGCATTACCATATTTGGAAGAAACTGTCTCCAATACGATCATTAGTGACAGACTTCACTGAACTCATGAGCATAACCTCAGACACTAAATTAAAATACCATCTAGAACAGTGTAACAGAAGTCTAGCTTGAAAACAAGTCTTTCGCATGTGAACAATAACAGTGGACGTGGAGAAAGAAAAGAGCGAGTACCTAACAGCAGCGTTTGGCTGGTCTCCTCAGTCACTGATGACGAGTGCCTGTAAAAATAAATAAATAAAATTAGCAACACAACATCTCTGGTAAAACATAAAAATATAAAAGACTAATGGAGGGAGAAAAAGAAACATAAAAATGAGGGGAGAGAAATGGGCCAGAGCAATAAACTGTTCAAGGGAGAGAGAAAATGGTTAAAGACAGGACGAAAAGTGCAAAGAAGAGAAAAGCAAGAGACAGAAAGTTAGTTCTGTCTCTTGCTAGTTAGTTTAGGGAGGGTTACTTCCCTAAACTATGGGCTAGATCAGTAGAGTAGTATGTTGTTGGAATGTTAAGAAGGATTAGTGGGAGGAATGGAGTCAAGCAGAAACTAGAAACGTCTAAATTTTCAGAAGACAAATTGTGTGCTTGCAAAATTGAGTTTTAAGTATTTTTCTTCTTCTTCAGTTTCACTGATTGAGAAAGACCGACACTACTACAATGGAGTACATAATAAAATGTGTTTGATGTTTTTAATGTTGCTCCTGGCAGGAACACACTGACACACCTTACTTCTCCACCTGGTGAGAGACTGGTCGAGATTGTAGGTCCTACCTCACTCCCTTTGGAAAATCCTCCCGTTCCTTCCCGTTTGTGGTTGCACAGTCAGCTCTATAAAAGCACAAGTTAACACAAGTTAGTTATATCTTCACAAAATTGGCGATTAACTTTAATAACGTAACATTCTCTAAGATGTTAATAACACATAAATTTTACAATAAAAAAAACTTTATGAAGGTCATCAACACCTACGGCTAATTGAGCTCAAGCTAGCTACAGAGCTTGCCTTCACTTAGCCAGGCAATCTGAACTAATGAAACAGACCCAATAAAACATCTGAAATGTCAACAGTTCAATAATCATGCAGACAAAACAACACTGGACACTACCAATTTCGGGAGATAAGCATAACTTTACTTTACCTGCTCTGTTGAACTCCACATGGACGTCTCGAATGATATGACGGAGCTGTGCTCTCCAAAGTCAAGTTCAGGAATAGCCAGTTAGTATATTGTCACTCAAAAATGAGGAGTTTGAGGAGTTTGATCAGTAAAGAAGTGCTATCATCAAAATAGAAACATAAGCCTGCAATCATCAGTAAGATCCTGATGGATAATGACTCGACTTGAGAAGGGATGTCTCCACTGCTTGACAGAAAATTCTGTTTTATGCTGTTAAATTACAGTTTCTTATTGTTAACTGAGCATTAACTGTTAATTTACATGTAAGCATGAATATTTAACAGTATTTTACAATTATTATAAAATACAGTAGGATACTGTTGTAAATCCACCGTAAATATACAGCAATTCGTTACAGTGCTGCTTCCAGCCCTTGTGCTAAACTAGGCTAACACTTTCACCCTGTTTACAGTCCTTATGCTAAGCTTATGCTACGTTGGTTAGTTGCTGTTGGCTAATGCTAGCTGCTGTTGACTAAATTTAGTTGCTGTTGACTGATGTTGGCTGCTGTTGACTAATGTTGGCTGCTGTTGATTAATGCTAGCTGCTGCTGACTAATGCTTGCTTCTGTTGACTAATTTTAGTTGCTGTTGACTAATGTTGGCTGCTGTTGACTAATGTTGGTTGCTGTTGACTAATGCTAGCTGCTGCTGACTAATGCTAGCTTCTGTTGACTAATTTTAGTTGCTATTGGCTAATGCTAGCTGCTGTTGACTAATGTTAGTTACTGTTGACTAATGTTGGCTGCTGTTGACTAATGTTGGCTGCTGTTGACTAATCCTAGCTGTTGCTGACTAATGCTAGCTTCTGTTGACTAATTTTAGTTGCTATTGGCTAATGCTAGCTGCTGTTGACTAATGTTGGCTGCTGTTGACTAATATTGGCTGTTACCTGTTCATTTATTCTGACGATCTGTAACCTGATGAAGGCTGAACAAAGCCATCAGAGCTTGGACTGACGCACTTACTCACAACTTTGAATCTGATCTCAGGAATGTGTTTATTAAGCAGACAGGAAGCAGGAAGACAACACACACATTTACTAGAATTTAGTTTGAAGTCGATCACAATTATCAATAATGATTACTGTTAGTATTCAGGAAATAACGTCAATTCACCTCAAACATGAAACCAATGATCGTAAAAACCTGAACATGTTACCAAATAAAGCCGAAACATGAAACATGAAACATGGACTGATGTTAAAAAGTCATCGTCATCATCACCATGACAACCATCGTCACCATCACCATCATCATCACCACCATGACAACCATCGTCACCATCACCATCATCTCTGTTGTTCTACAGTCACACACACCTTCACTGGTGAGATCTTCAGTGGGACTTCATCCGCAGTGCAAATGTATGGAAACATCTTGTCAGTGAAAGTGTGTGTGAAGGTGCGTATGTGTGTGTCAGTATCAGGATCAGAGAACGACAGTTTTCCTCTGTTCATGTCCAGATTCACTCTGATCCTCTGGAACTTCTTCTGGATGTTGAGAACAGTGTTTAGACCTGATGGAGAGCGTATATAGTATTCACCTAAAAATAAACATATTGTCCATACTTCAGACCACATGTTTCCCTTCCTCTGGACAGACTCTGCTAACACACCCAGAAACCAGTGTGTACTGTCTCCAACCTCGACATCCCAGCTGTGAGTCCCTGAGTTAAAGCCCTCAGAGCCCAGAACAGAGCAGGAAAAATAAATCCTCTCTGGATTGTCAGGAAGCTGCTGTTCCTCTCCTCGTCTCACACTGGTCAGATCTTCAGACAGGATCAGTTTTAGACCAGCAGTGTTTGGATCCAGAATCACAGGAGTGTAGGAGACCATGTCCTTCATCTTGTTCCAGATGTTGAAGGTCAGGTTGCCCAGGTGTTTGGCCTCGTCTATAAAAGCTCCTGAGGGCAGCTGTGGATCATCCAGCAGGGGGCGCTGCTGGACTCTTTGCACTGCAGCCTTGTAGTTCAGCAGGAATGAGACGTCTTCAGCTCTCAGCTCGTCCTCTGTGGCTCTGACGGTGTCTGATAGAGCTGCTATCTCTCTGCTCAGAGCCTCCATCTTCTTCTTCATCATCTGACTCTTCTGCTCCTCTTCCTCCCTCAGTGCAGCCATCCTGGCCTCCTCTTCCTCTTCTAGAAACTGGTGAAGCTTCTTAAACTGATCCTTAATCTGCCTCTCTGTGCGTCGGGCCTGGACCTTCAGGTGTTCTGCTGTTTGATCAAACTTCACTTGAACTCCTTCAAAGATCTTCAGTTTCTCCTTCAAAGGTTTCAGAGATGTCTGGAGCTCCTCTCTGTGATCCTGTGCAGCTTCATCGATGGGTCTGAATCTGTGGTCGGTGTGTTTCTTTGAATCTCTGCAGACGACACACACTGGCTGTTTATCGTCCAGACAGAAGAGTTTAAGTTTCTCAGAGTGCAGACTGCAGAGAGCCTCTGAAGATCTCTGATCTCTCTCCTGTAAGAAGGTCTCACAAAGGTTCTTCAAAGCCAAGTTAGGAGGAAGGCCTTGCTTTGAATGTCTTCTCTTACAGAGTGGACAGTCGTGGACTTGTTTGTCGGTCCACCAGCTCTGCAGACAGACTTTACAGAAGCTGTGGCTACATGACAGGATGACAGGATCTTTAAAGATGTCATGGCAGACAGAACAGCAGAGATCTTCCTCTAATCTGGAAGCCATTTAGTCTCACAGCACACGGCAGCTCCCTCAAACTTACTTTCACTTTCAGTCTTTGCTCGTCAAACTCTTGTTCAGTTTGTGGATTCAGCAGCAGCTTGAAGTGTTCGTATTCCCAGTGTTCCCAGTGTTCCCAGTGTTCCCTCCTGTAGCTGTCCTGTCTCAGTGGTGGTTTTGGTCTGAAGTTGAGTCTCAGCGTCTGTCTCTCTCTCTCTGTGTCTGAGTAACGCACAATAAAAACCTGTTTCCTGTTTTATGACAGGTGAGTCACCTGACGGGGCGGAGCTTCTTCAGAGCAGGAACACACACACCTGAACACACTCTGACAGTTATTTTTTGATGTTACAAGTTTTATAAATTAAATGTTTAAATATGCAAATGAGGCTTTATCTAATGCTAATGCTAACTTAGCACAAGTTAGCATCAGAGCTGTTTTTTTCATTGATGGAGCTAGGCTAACACTTTCCCCCTGCTTCCAGTATTTGTGCTAAGCTAGGCTAACATTTCCCCCTACTCCTAGTATTTGTGCTAAGCTAGGCTAACACTTTTCTCCTGCTTCCAGCCCTTGTGCTAAACTAGGTTAACAGTCTCCCTGTGCTTCCAGTTCTTGTGCTAAGCTAGGCTAACACTTTCACCCTTTTTACAGTCCTTATGCTAAGCTTATGATACGTTGGTTAGTTGCTGTTGACTAATGTTAGTTTCTGTTTACGAATGTTAGTTGCTGTTGACTAATTTTAGTTGTTGTTGACTAATGCTAGCTGCTGTTGACTAATTTTAGTTGCTGTTTACTAATGTTAGCTGCTGTTGACTAATGTTGGCTGCTGTTGACTAATGCTAGCTGCTGCTGACTAATGCTAGTTGCTGTTGACTAATGTTAGCTGCTGTTGACTAATGCTAGCTGCTGCTGACTAATGCTAGTTGCTGTTGACTAATGCTAGCTGCTGCTGACTAATGCTAGTTGCTGTTGACTAATGTTGGCTGCTGTTGACTAATGTTGGCTGCTGTTGACTAATGTTGGCTGCTGTTGACTAATATTGGCTGTTACCTGTTCATTAATTCTGATGATCTGTAACCTGATGAAGGCTGAACAAAGCCATCAGAGCTTGGACTGACGCACTTACTCACAACTTTGAATCTGATCTCAGGAATGTGTTTATTGAGCAGACAGGAAGCAGGAAGACGACACACACATTTACTCGCAGAATTTAGTTTGAAGTCGATCACAATTATCAATAATGATTACTGTTAATATTCAGGAAATAACGTCAATTCACCTCAAACATGAAACCAATGATCGTAAAAACCTGAACATGTTACCAAATAAAGCCAAACATGAAACATGGACTGATGTAAAGAGCCATCATCATCACCATGACAACCATCGTCACCATCATCATCATCTCTGTTGTTCTACAGTCACACACACCTTAACTGGTGAGATCTTCAGTGGGACTTCATCCGCAGTGCAAATGTATGGAAACATCTTGTCAGTGAAAGTGTGTGTGAAGGTGCGTATGTGTGTGTCAGTATCAGGATCAGAGAACGACAGTTTTCCTCTGTTCATGTCCAGATTCACTCTGATCCTCTGGAACTTCTTCTGGATGTCAAGAACAGTGTCTGGACCTGATGGAGAGCATGTATAGTATTTACCTGAAAGTAAACATATTGTCCATATTCCAGACCACATGTTTCTCTTCCTCTGGACAGACTCTGCTAACACACCCAGAAACCAGCGTGTACTGTCTCCAACCTCGACATCCCAGCTGTGAGTCCCTGAGTTAAAGCCCTCAGAGCCCAGAACAGAGCAGTAATCATCAAACCTCTCTGGATTGTCAGGAAGCTGCTGTCTCTGTCCTCGTCTCACACTGGTCAGATCTTCAGACAGGATCAGTTTTAGACCAGCAGTGTTTGGATCCAGAATCACAGGAGTGTAGGAGACCATGTCCTTCATCTTGTTCCAGATGTTGAAGGTCAGGTTGCCCAGGTGTTTGGCCTCGTCTATCAGAGCTCCTGAGGGCAGCTGTGGATCATCCAGCAGGGGGGCGCTGCTGGACTCTTTGCACTGCAGCCTTGTAGTTCAGCAGGAATGAGACGTCTTCAGCTCTCAGCTCGTCCTCTGTGGCTCTGACGGTGTCTGATAGAGCTGCTATCTCTCTGCTCAGAGCCTCCATCTTCTCCTTCATCATCTGACTCTTCCGCTCCTCTTCCTCCCTCAGTGCAGCCATCCTGGCCTCCTCTTCCTCTTCTAGAAACTGGTGAAGCTTCTTAAACTGATCCTTAATCTGCCTCTCTGTGCGTCGGGCCTGGACCTTCAGGTGTTTTGCTGTTTGATCAAACTTCACTTGAACTCCTTCAAAGATCTTCAGTTTCTCCTTCAAAGGTTTCAGAGATGTCTGGAGCTCCTCTCTGTGATCCTGTGCAGCTTCATCGATGGGTCTGAATCTGTGGTCGGTGTGTTTCTTTGAATCTCTGCAGATGTGACACACCGGCTGTTTATCGTCCAGACAGAAGAGTTTGAGTTTCTCAGAGTGCAGACTGCAGAGAGCCTCTGAAGATCTCTGATCTCTCTCCTGTAAGAAGGTCTCACAAAGGTTCTTCAAAGCAAAGTTAGGAGAAGGGGCTTCCTTTGAATGTCTTCTGTTACAGAGTGGACAGTCGTGGACTTGTTTGTCGGTCCACCAGCTCTGCACACAGACTTTACAGAAGCTGTGGCTGCATGACAGGATGACAGGATCTTTAAAGATGTCATGGCAGACAGAACAGCAGAAATCTTCCTCTAATCTGGAAGCCATTTAGTCTCACAGCACACGGCAGCTCCCTCAAACTTACTTTCACTTTCAGTCTTTGCTCTCATCAAACTCTTGTTCAGTTTGTGGATTCAGCAGCAGCTTGAAGTGTTCGTATTCCCAGTGTTCCCAGTGTTCCCAGTGTTCCCTCCTGTAGCTGTCCTGTCTCAGTGGTGGTTTTGGTCTGAAGTTGAATCTCAGCGTCTGTCTCTCTCTCTGTGTGTCTGAGTAACGCAAAATAAAAACCCGTTTCCTGTTTTATGACAAGTGAGTCACCTGACGGGGCGGAGCTTCTTCAAAGCAGGAACACACACGCCTGTTTAAATATTCAAATGAGGCCTTATCTAATGCTATTGCTAATGCTAACTTAGCACCAGTTAGCGTCAGAGCTTTTTTTTTATTGATGGAGCTAGGCTAACACTTTCCCCCTGCTTCCAGCCCTTGTGCTAAGCTAGGCTAACATTTCCCCCTACTCCTAGTATTTGTGTTAAGCTCCCGCCCCCAACACTCCCCCGTGCCCCAGGCGAACTGAGCCAACATGAGTTAATTTAAGCTAACAGCAGCTAATTTTAGCTACATTGCCCACGTGCCCAGCTATGTTAGCTGCTGTTGACTATGACATGACAATTAAACTTTACTGCTGCACTCCAACCTTTCATCCCTCAGTTTTGTTTCCTCTCACAGCTGTCGGTGGTTGACGTGTACACTGAAAACTGCCAAGTGGGCACAAAATCTAAAAACTGCTGGAGGGGCTATATGTGCAATACCATAAATTGATTTTGTCTGCTCCAAAACTGAGGCTGGGATTGTTAAAACGCCTCCAGAAGAAGTCAAAGCTGTAAAGAAAGAAGAAAGTCTTTTAATTGGCGAAGCGTGGTATCACCTTTCCAGGGATTGTTAAATGTCTCAGCCAACGCCACGTACAAGAACAAGCAGCTTTTTTCCTACGAGCGTCCAATTAAGAGTGGGTTGGCAGTTCACTTGTCTATATTCACAGTATGCAGCCCTCTGATTAGTCTTCTCAGCCTGCAAATTAAATACAGTGGAGAGCGTTTTCTCGCCTGTACACAGGTCTGTTAATCTGCAACCAGCTGTGACGGCCTTTATCAGCTGCCATGAGGACAAACGGAGCGCGTTACTGCAGGAGAAGAAGCCTTATGTGCATTACTGAAACAAACGTACGATTCAGGCTCCTATTTGGCTCCAAATGAGACAAAACACATAAAAAAAAACACCAGTTAAAGAGTGTGTGTTTTTGGTCTACTGGAGGAAATGCAGCTTTAAGTCCAGTGTATGACTCATCTCTGGCTGCAGTGTGTGTTATTGTGTGTGTGTGTGTGTGTGTTTCAGAGGTGAAGCCAGGCAGCTGAGGTAAGTTATGTGGAACTGAAACCATCTGGTTTTCTCCTCGTCACAATGAACAATAATAACCACCACACACACACACACACACACGTACCACCATCTCATCCCGTTGTCATGGCAGTGCAGCGGCAGGATGCTCTTTGGGAGCAAGTGGAGTATTTACATCCTGGCCTCTACTTTACAGCTTATGTAAAATTAAAGGAACATTACGTGGAATTTTTTGTAATTTATTGTCCCCACTGTGGTCAATATGGACAGCTATACACGAGTGTTTGTTATGATACATTACTTATGATCAAAAAGTCGACAACTTTGCTAACAGCCAAACATCAAGCAAGCAGCAGCTAACATTCGCTAACAGCAGCTAAGATTAGCCAACAGCTACTAACATTAGCCAACAGCAGCTAACATTAGTTAACATTAGCCAACAGCAGCTAACATTAGTTAACATTAGCCAGCAGCAGCTAACATTAGCCAACAGCAGCTAACATCAGTTAACAGCAGCTAACATTAGTTAACAGCTGCTAACATTAGTTAACATTAGCCAGCAGCAGCTAACATTAGCCAACAGCAGCTAACATCAGTTAACAGCAGCTAACATTAGTTAACAGCAGCTAACATTAGCCAACAGCAGCTAACATTAGTTAACAGTAGCTAACATTAGCCAACAGCAGCTAACATTAGTTGACATTAGCCAACAGCAGCTAACATTAGCCAACAGCAGCTAACATTAGTTAACAGTATCTAACAGCAGTTAACAGTAGCTAACAGCAGCTAACATTAGCCAACAGCTGCTAACATTAGCCAACAGCAGTTAACATCAGTTAACAGCAGCTAACATCAGTTAACAGCAGTTAACAGTAGCTAACAGCAGCTAACATTAGCCAACAGCTGCTAACATTAGTCAACAGCAGCTAACATTAGTTAACAGCAGCTAACATTAGCCAACAGCAGCTAACATTAGTTAACAGTAGCTAACAGCAGCTAACATTATCCAACAGCAGCTAACATTAGTTAACAGCAGCTAACATTAGCCAACAGCAGCTAACATTAGCCAACAGCAGCTAACATTAGTTAACAGTAGCTAACAGCAGCTAACATTATCCAACAGCAGCTAACATTAGTTAACAGCAGCTAACATTAGCCAACAGCAGCTAACATCAGTTAATAGCAGCTACAGTTGGCAGCAGTTTACTTCACTGTCCATCAGGAAACTGGACTGAATTGATGAAATTACAAGTCAGTGTAGCATCAATATAATTTGAAGTTAGTTTATGGTAGAAAAGTTGCACAATGTTGCTTTATGTGACGTATCAAACCAGGAGTCCCCCTCCATGTGACAGCTTTGATATTTACGCAGACGTGGAAGAACTGTTTCATACAGCGGTTTGAATCCCGTGACAGTCTGGATTTCTGCCTGCATAATTTGGAGAATTAGAAAGTTGCTCGGCTGTAACGCTTGAAGAAATTGAAGAATTGCCAACTGGCTTGTGCCTGAAAAAGTTGCTGTCAATAACTCAAAACATGTTTTCCATTCAGCGCGTGTCCCCCGACCACCGACTGTCTCAGAGCTCCTGCAGGAGAAATCAAATTTGACAGACGATGACTCGCACAGAATCAGTTTTACGTCTCCGGCTGATGTTTATCAGATTGACCGTGATGATGCCATGTCTGTGACATTTCAGCCTATTGGATGAAAACCACGCTGTCATCGCTGGTTGTTTATGTGTGGCACGGCAGATCTCGAATAAAGTTAATTTACTCTTAATTTATCGGCCTGAAAAATAAAATTTTAATGCCAGAATAATCAGAAGATATGTAGCTTGTATAAAAATTAGTCCAATATTTACTTAAATTTTTATACGTGTTTCTATCTGCTTTGTGTAGCAGAGTGGTTCTACAAGCACATTAGTGCATTCATCAGAGTTACAACGGGCTGTAAACGCAATGAAAACAATTGGCTACAGCAATTTATTGATATTAGAAAATGTCATTTTTTACTTTTGAATGCTTCAGTACAAAGGATGTATAGAATATATACATGATATATGTGTACACATACAAAAATGGCTGAATTATTAAAGGTATAAGTGGTAACATGAAGGGCCGTTTGGGAGTCGAAAGAGCCGACTCTTCTTGGTGATCTGAGTCAAGAGATCTGACTCCCTAAAAAGAACCAAACTCATTTTAAGGTAACAAAAACACAACTAGTCTTATGTTCGGGTGCCTGTACCTGTAGATATAGGTTGTCAAAGTAAAAGCTGTGGTTCAGGAGGTAGAGCGGGTCGTCCACTGATCAGATGATCGGTGGTTCGATCCCCGGCTCCTCCAAGTCTGCATGTCGAAATGTCCTTGGGCAAGATGCTGAACCCCAAATTGCTCCCTTTAAGTCTCTTTGGATAAAAGCGTCAGCTAAATATTATATTATATAAGCCCTTCTTAATACACTAAAATATTAGTGCATTCAGACTCCAGTAGCATAGCAACCAGTGAGGTAAAACAGACAGTTATCAAACTGTAAACCATCAGGTTAGACTTAGTAATACAGGTTTTTCCTGCTCTGTGATCACCCATATATGTTTCTTTTTTTTAATGAACTGTCTCATGTCTGCTGGCGTAAACGGACGAGTGGGTTGTGCATCAGCAGCGAGAGTAAAAACTGTATCCTCTGTTGTTTACACCGGGCTGTGAGTCACTTTGTCTGAGTCACATCAAAAGCAACAAAATAAGGCTCTCCGGTGTCACCGAGTGTAAACTTTGCTTGTCAGTTATAAATGATATGAATAATATGAGAATGTGCAACGTAAAAGCAAAATACTGTAAGAAGGAAGGAACCTTAAAGTCCTTATTACGTCTGTTTGTTGTGCTGTTTTGTTGCTTATTCCCAATCACAAACCTTCGACTCAAAGGAAGCCCAGAGCTTTCAGGGACAGTAGTCGGATTTGCCCGGTTGGTAATTGGGGGAAAGATTCAAGCACAACCTGAAATACGAGATCAAACACTGCACTCATGTGGCAGAAAACTACATAACACAAACATGGAGATGTGTAGAAAACAGCACTGAGGCCTAATCATGTGTGGAAAAAGCCGCTTTCAACCATATCGCATGTTCTTCATCTGTAGAATCTGAGCAAGTTCGGGATGTCTTTTCCACGTCTTGATACGGTCAAAAGCTACGGAACAAGCAAAGTAAGTGGACCTTGAATTGAGGTTGTTTTGTCAACAGTAAGCTCAAGAATTAGCTGTCAAGCGTAACTTTTAAACCAGACTGTGTGATGTGGTTGAAAGCTCTGGAGCTAGACTACACACTCAGTTTGTTAGCCGGGCTGCCTGGACTGTGAGCTCCAAAGTTTTGAACCACTGGGAAGAAGAGGAGGTTTTCAGGCCCGGTGAATGGGTGAATACGGATGGGAAGTGGAACCGGTGTTGTGCCAGAACAGGAGCTGCACAAGCGGGCAATGTATCCGGGCTCTGCAACCTCCTTCCACCAATGATCCATGTCTATGCCAACATGGCTGCAACCAGACCCATAGATCTTGAGCTGAGTGTGACATCATGCATATGCTGTCCATTCTTTATACTGTTATTGATTTCTACACCATGTCCAGCTCTGGTTCTGGCACGACACTGGCTCCACTCCCTGGCAACATTTGCCTGAAAACCTTCTCTTCTTCCAGATGGTCCAAAATGCCTGTGGTACAGACACTAAATCAACATTTTCTAACCTTTCTACCATAAAATAATACATTTATAATACAATTTTAAATCATTTTGATGCTACTACCGGTAGATAACGTTAGCTAACATTAGCTAACGATCACCCACGAGAAGTACGTAAAGCTTAACGTCACATGCCACCAACTATTTCACTGAGTTTGGTGAAACTGGATCAAATTTTCAACTCTCTGTGATTTACAGAGCTTCCTGATGGACAGTGAAGTAAACTGCTGCCAACTGTAGCTGCTGTTAGCTAATGTTAGCTCAGTTTGTTAGCCGGACTGTCCGGACTGTGAGCTCCGAGCACCGGGGGAGTGTTAGTGTTTGTACCACGGGCGTTTTGGACCACCGGGAAGAAGAAGAGGAGGTTTACAGATGAATGTTGCCGGGGTGTGGAGCCAGCGTCGTGCCAGAACCAGAGCTGGACATTGTGTAGAAATCAATGACAGTATAAAGAATGGACAGCATATGTGTGATGTCACACACAGGTTTCTGAAGAGCTCAAAATATATGGCTCTGGTTGCCGCCTAGACATGGATCATTGGTGGGAGAAGGTTGCCGATCCGAGGAGCCCGGATACATTGCCCCGCTTGCAGAGCTCCTGTTCTGGCACAACACCGGCTCTTCCCAGTGGTTCAAAACTTTGGAGCTCACAGTCCAGGCAGCATTTTCTCTTTATAAAATATGATGAAATTGTTGGTGGTGTGTGACTTAGTGCCATAAATTATTTTAAGTTATTTTATGATAGAAATGTTACAAAACGTTGATTTAACGTCACAACAATCGAGCCAAAGACATTAAATTTTTCCTAAAATCACTTTATTTCCTCTGAGGTGAGTGCAGAGGTGCCGCAGCACCAGTACGCGGTGCCCTAACGTCGTCACACGGACCGCGGGGCTGCTTTCCCTTTAAAGTATGACGCAGTTCAACTGGTGCTCCACTTTTGTTGTGCAGAGCGGAGCGGAGCCACAGTCTGCGGGAGAGAGCGGGGCTGGTCGCTGCTGCTGCTGCACACACACACGGCTCTGCCCGGGGACGTCGCCGCGGTGCTTTGGATAGGGCCCTCACACCTCTCCCTCTCTCTGCTCTCCCATCATCATGGAGTTTTTACTGGGGAATCCGTTCAGCACGCCGGTGGGACAGCGGATCGGTGAGCTGTGTTTTTTTTTAATAACCGACATGATAATAAGCATGGAGCCACGTTTGCAGCAGACGTTACGCCTCTCTCTCGAGCTCCTTTCTTTAATATTATAATAAAATATTATTAACAATGCACCAGCTGACTCGTATATATCGATACATTTTTAATAAATAAGGTGTTTCTATTAAGACTGACACAGGAGAGACCGGTTATGCTTTGATTGACGTGTCCGCTCAACAATGATTGGACAGAGGCGGGATTTAGAGGCTGCCAGGCTTAATCTGATTGGCTGTTGCTGCACACACAGTGGACTGACCTAAATTAGATGCACATTTAGTGCTAATGAGCGGTTTTAGGGATTAAACCACAGAGAAGGAGGTTTAATTATAGCAGATGCATTTATATAAAAATACTGAATATGCTCAGACATCTGTCCTCTGTCCATATTCAGACCTCTTATTTTGAGGTTGCTGGCAGATTTCATCATCTGTAACAGGCTCAGGGTTGAAAACACCATCTCTCACTTGACTTTTTAGTGCTTTAAATGTCTGACAACTTCACAGCAGGAATCAGAGGCAGGACTGCCAAGATGGCGGCGGGCTTAGCCGCAGATTTTTGAGCTTCAAAACGTCTCTTCAGAAACTGTCTTGGTGACGTCACAGATATGCTGTATACTCTTTATACTGTTGGTTTATACACATTTTGTTCATAATAATCTTTGTTTTTCTATTCAAAAGATTAAAAAAGGTATTACTGTAGACTTAATTAACCGTTTTAACCATAGAGTTACCAAACAAGAGGTGTTTCAGCTCTATTGTAGGTGACATTAAGGGTCCAGTGTGTAAGATTAAGTAGTTAATTAGTTTTGTCTGTTTTTACGACTGGCAGTTTGCATGGGGTATTTTATTTTGAAAATCCACCATTCTCCATTCTCTATGCTTTTTCTGTGTCTGGCTTCCTGTCAGCTCAAGGTGCTCTGTGTAAACTGACGTGGGCTGCTCGCGGCGTCCGTCCATAATAGAACAGCCGCGTATTTCACGCGGAGCCGAGCAGAGGCCCGCTTCTGGGACGCTTCTGAACCGGACCGCGGCGGAGCCAGTGGGGTTTGATACATTGACTAGAACAGTTGCGTCACTGCGGTGACCAGTGGAATTTGGGGGTCACTCTCATTCACTGTCTGTGTCACTTGACCACTGCTCACTCTCAAATCAGACACTATATGTCACTTAATCCCACACGCAGGTCCTTTAAGAAATCTGCTTTGAATAAGTTTCTATGTTTAAGGGTCCTAAGATTGACCCCTGTGGAACACTACATGTGACTCTGGGCCTTTCATTTGTGGGCTTTTAAGGTTTATTAAGCATTAATAAATGTCAAGCTATGCGATCAAGTCCTGAGTCAACTGTTAATTATTACACCATTCAGTATAGTCTTAAGTTTCATATTACTCATCTGTGTATATCCATCGATTTTTCACAGAAAGTGCGACCAACTCCAGCCTGCCATCAGAAGACTGGGCCCTGAACATGGAGATCTGCGACCTGATCAACAGCTCAGAGGAAGGGTGTGTGTTACATGTGTGTGTTATCTTGTTAGCATCAGGAACAGATGAGTCCTCTGGAGGATACATGCCTACTGTGACTGTTGAAAATTCTCTGATTACAGACCCAAAGATGCCATCAGAGCCATAAAGAAAAGGATTGTGGGCAACAAGAACTTCAAGGAGGTCATGCTGGCGCTCACGGTGAGTGTTGTTCACCCCGTTGACTTGGTTTATGTTCACATCACGTGGTTTGAGTTGCTGATTCTCCTTGTCTCCTTCCTGGTGTAAGGTCCTGGAGACTTGCGTGAAGAACTGCGGCTACAGGTTTCACATCCTGGTGACGACACGGGATTTCGTAGAGGGGGTTCTGGTGCGGTCAATCATCCCAAGAAACAACCCTCCGTTAGTCCTGCATGACAGAGTGCTCGGTATTGTACAGGTAATTAATGCCACATTACATGTTTGGCAACACTGTGGCTTCATGGAGGGGAAAAAAAACAGGTTATACGCTTATCTGGGTCGTGGTGGCAGCAGGTTTAGCAGGGCATCCGTCTCCTCAACAACGCATTCCAACTCCTCCTGGAGGATCCCGAGGCGTCCCAGGCTAGATGGGCTATGTAGTCCCTCTAGAGGGTTCTGGGTCTGCCCCAGCGTTAGGGTTAGGGTTAGTTGGACCAGTTGAACATCCCTGAAACACCTCCAAAGGAAGGCGCCCAGGGGGCATCCTGATCAGATGCCTGAACCATGTAATGGGTGGTGGTGCCAGACCTGTTGATGAGGACTGCAGTGGACAAGACGGGGTATAAATCTGTGAGATGAACAAGGGATAGAGGTTATGAAGTGCTTTGAAGGTCCATAGTAAGACTCGCGTTGTGATACATAGAGCCAGTGTAACGTTAAGTGGACTTTGTGCTCCTACAGAGTTCTGGACAAGTTGACGTCTGTGAATGGGTTTGTTGGGGATGCAAGCCAACCAGGATTGTGTTGCAGTAGTCCATGGGCATTAAATAAAACGGCCGTGGAGTGTTGTGTTACAGCAGGGTGTAGTTCAGAGATGTTTCGCAGATAGAAGAAAGTAGTCCGAGAACGTAAGGGTGTTGTCCAGGATTACACCAAGGCTCTTAGCCTGTGATGCAATAGGTATGGTGGTTTGGGCAGTTGGAAGTGAGCAGGTGTTAGTCCTTGAGAGTGTGCATTCAGAGCCTATAAGTAGTGTTAAATTTGAGGTAGTTGTTGGTCATGCATAACTGTCCAATCTGTCTTCATTGACAGATGAGGTTCTTCCAGCAGAATTCACACCAAAACTTAGAGAAAGAAGTAGAGAAAACAGTGTTATTTATATCTTTCTCCCATCTCTCAGGGTGTTGCCACGATATTATCAGTGTTGTTGTTGTCACATTGCTGTACAGTCTCTTGTGGTTTTCCCCGTCTAGGCGTGGGCTGATGCATTCCGTAGCTCACCTGACCTGACGGGCGTGGTGTCGGTGTACGAAGACCTACGGAGGAAAGGACTCGAGTTTCCCATGACAGAACTTGATGGTTACTCACCTGTCCAACAAGCCCCACAGAAGGTACAAACACACCTGGTACACTCCCTCACTCACTTGTTGCTTATATTCGGGTGCTCCCTGTCATCCTTTTGGGTCTTTTCTGTGCTTTTGCATACCAGACTTTACCCAGGAATGGTCCTACTGTTACTACTCTACCTGCTGTGCTCCTATCTTCCAAACCTCCGCTCATTCCACCCCAGACCTCTGAGTTTAAACTGGTCCTAGAGGGAACCAATGCCTTCACTCCCATCCAGGTGATGGCCTAGCCTCACAGCTACTTAATCTTCCAGCACTTTATGAAATCAATATGTGCCTTTGCAAGGAGTTACCATAGCTGGTGGTGTTTGCTCAGGAAATATTATTGACTTTCCAGATAAAAAAGCTGAAGACAGAGCTGGGAGTGGTGCGAAGCAACCTGACTATGATGTCAGACATGATGAGTCAGCTGGATCCCGTCACGGTAAAACAAGCAGACATGGAGCTGCTGGAGGTAAAAAACAAAATACAATGTAAAGTGTAGTGCTAGTCAGATGTTTGGACACACCTTCAAAGGGTATTCAAAGGGTTATTAGTTGAATTTTTGCCTTTTTAATGCACCAATGGACCAAGAAACAAAGAATGGACATTAGACCAGTGGAGATCTGGACTGATGAGTCCAAATCTGAGTTTTTGGGTCTGGACTGTTTGTCTTTGTAAAGATAAATGGGTGGTGTCTACATGTGTGGTTCCCACCGTGAGACATGGAAGAGGAGGTTTGATGGTGTGGGGGTGCTTTGCTGGTGATTTATCCAAAATTAAAGGCCAGCATGGCTACCAGTGACCATGCCATCCCACCTAGTTTGAGCATCATTTAATTTTCAACATTACAATGACCCCAAACATATTTCTTGGCTATGTAAGGGATATTTGACCAGGAATCAAAGTGATGCATCACCTGGCCTTCACAATGAGTTGGACTGCAAAGTGAAGGCAAAGCATCCAACAAGTGTTCAGCACCTCTGGGAATATTCTGGTTTGTGTTATTTCATAGTTTTGATGTCTTCAGTGTGAAGCTACAATGAAGAATTAACGAATGAGAAGGTGTGTCCAAACCTTTGACTGGTACTGTATTTGAAGTATTTTATGCATTGCATGCAACCATTTCCATCCATTCATATTGAGTAACAGTGCCATACCCTTAACTGATCTAGTACGTTATACATTTTGTGTTGCATCTGACCCCTCAACCTCCCCCCACCCACACATTATTTGTCTGATTGTGTCATTAGCAGTTGTACACAGTATGTAAGGATATGCAAGAGAGGATAGTGAAGATCGTGCCCAGACTCAGTGAGGAGAAGCTGATTGAAGAGTTGCTGGCAACTAACGATGAGATGAACACTGCCTTTACTCGCTACCACAGGTTGACTACATTTATTATCATTATATCAGCTTATTTATCAGCAAATTAAGAGGATGGTGACGTTTCAACAGGTTCTATTTGACCATTAATTTACAGGTTTGAACGACGAATCGCAAATGGTCCGAACACAGAACAGAAGGTAAAGATCATGATGATAATCTTTCAGTTTGCTGGTCAACAATGGTTGCATCGTTGACTTTGAATTTATTGCTCTCCGTCTCTCAGAACCACACATACGTCAACTTAACGGACCTTGATTTAAAAGCTGAGTCTGTCGGCCAATCAGGGATTGCGTCATTTTACAATGACAGATCACTCAGCCAGTCAAAAGCCGACAGTTTGTCCAGTCAGATGGCAACACTTAGTAAGTACTCCGGTCTTTACATGTACTGCATATGTACTGCACATGTTCAGTGCCTGTACTCGTTCGATGTACTGTAAAATGGTCGCTGTTCTTCTTGCAGGTACGAGTGAATCAGATGATGCATTATCGCAGAAAATAAATGTCTCAACTCAACAAAGACCAAGGTATGGAAAGACCGTAAACTATAGTTTTAAAGACTTTAAACATAAGGTGCATAAGTGATAGTTGAGTTCTGTGGGGGTGCATTGAACTAAATGAAACCTTTGAACCATTGATTTGTTATCACAGTGTTACAGTTACAATCTAACAGAGCAGCCATGCAGTTGTTCCTCAAGTAAATTCTCAGGAATGCCATTCGTTTTTTAGTCTAATACCAACTTATTCTAATTCCTTTTTTAGGACATGGGCCAGTACTTCACTGTGTGCTAACTGAAACTACTAGCTTACATGGCAGTTAATCGATGTGCAAATATTTCTGTTCCAGCGAGAAGAGTGAATTTGCAGTGGACGGCCTGGCTCAGGCTGAGGACAGCAGACTGCTAAACACAGCGACGGTAAGCAAAGATAGCAAATAATTCAGGTTTTAAACAGTTTAACAGGTTTGGTCACAAGATTTATCAGCTGACGTCATTGAATTTTTCTCAGTTCTGATGTGACCTTTGGTAAACAATGGGAAACTGAGTGTGTCTTATTTGGCTTTTCTTGGTTTTGTAATCAGAAATCCAATATCACAGCCAAAGTCCTCAGTGTTCTTGGCCTATATGTTGCTTTGTCTCAGTAACTTCTTTTCCTCTACATGAAGGATGGCAGCCCAGTATCAACCTGCAGCTCCTCACCAAAGTTAGATTGGATGATTAAAAGGGGAATGGTGGGTTTTTGTCCAAAAATGTGTCCTGGTTTTGGTTTCATTGATTCATCTTTCCACACCATCTGTCTTTTGGTTTTGTCATGAGGTTGCTGTGGTCTGGATTGCTTTTGTTTGGATCTGTTTTGATGGTTTTTAGAGTTTACTTTTGTGCCTACACGTTTTATAGAGCATGACGATGTTTTGGGTTGCCCTGTCCTGATAGGCTACATCGTGTTTTGCTTACTGACATGTGGTTGTTCTTTTGTGTTTTGTATTTTGACATCTTCATCAAGTTTTACCATGTATTATATTACATATTTTACCGCACTGACAATCCTGGCGCTCTGCTTTCTTTCTTAGATTCCCATTAACCAGTCCAATGTAATGGATGATATTGAGAAATGGCTTGCGTTGGATGATGAGGTAAACTGACGGATTACTGAATTTAATACAATATAGCTGTGGCATGTTTCCTGTTAATTTTTGATCATTCTGTTGTTGTTGAATTTCAACACCTATTCTGGAGCCCTGCTCAGATCTGTCTAAGCTGTGACCCAAAAAATCACTACCAGAATGCTGGCAACCTGCTAAACTGCCTTCATGACAAAATTTTCTGCAGCTCGGTTCTTTGTCCCATTAAATAACTCAGCAATGCAGAAACCTTGGTGTCATTTTTGATTAAAAACCTCAGCTTAGTCTTTGATGTGTTTTATTCTACTCTCTCTGTAGTTTTATAGCTTTTTATAGCTGTTATTAATATATATCTCCACACAAAGTCAAACAGCTTTAGTCATATTTGTCCTCAAACTGCATAGATTTAGTGTATTTTGCATATATGTAAAGAAAAGTATGTCTTCATGTCTCTGTTTGTATCACAGTATGATGACTTTGAGGATTCAGACGGTGTGACCAGTGAAGGTGAGCGTCTTTACACTTGAGTTTTTTATTTGACACTTGCATGTGTAAATCTACTTTATATTTGGTGAGTGGTTTGTTATAATGCCAGTGTGACTGATTATGCTTGGAGCTACAGGCCTGACTTCAGGTTTTCTCTAATTTCTACCTATCAGTCTCATATCTCATGTCTGCTTCTAGATAATTCTGCATTTGACCAATAGGTGGCAGTAGAGGCTTAACTGGGTATGTGGTGCCACGTACTACCTCTGCAGACCTGTTCAGCACAGAAACTACTACGGAAAGAATGCGGCTGTTTTTTTGTTTTTTTGTTTTTTGTAACAGAACAAGAAGTTAAAAAGACATGAAAATATATAACTGGTGTGGGGAACAACTGACAAAAGCTTGATTACTCAAAACTACATGAACAAACAAACAGATCTGAATCCAAAGAATCAGTATAAGTCCAAGGCTGTAACATACAAATCTTCATGTTTTAAATACAGTTTATCTTTATGGATTATATTGATGCTGGATTGACAAGAAGTCTGTCGACATATGAGGTCTTTTATCTTGTGTTTCTAGAGTGATGTGTTTTTACAGACACGTAATGAATTGTTCAAATGTCATATTTCTTAAAGGGAGTTTGGAGTCCTTTTTTCCCTCGTTAGAACAGTTAAGAGTGGTTGTTGGAACAATTAGAACAGTTAGAATAGTTAGAATAGTCATTAGAACAGTTAGAATAGCCGTTAGAACAGTTAGAATAGTCGTTAGAACAGTTAGAATAGTCGTTAGAACAGTTAGAACAGGCGTTAGAACACCTGTGAAGTGAGGTGATACATGTTTTAAAGTCTCAGTGCTGTTACGCTCTATATCAGCACTCTGAAATGACTCTCGTCCAATCAGATTACTTGGTTGGAACTTACAGTTGTATCCTATATCCTTTTATAAAACACTATTGCTGTTTACGTTTGTCCTTGCTGCTTCTTTACCCATGATAACATTCAGTAAATTGACTTTAGATAATTAATGAAGCGTTACCTTGTCTAATCCTCTTTTCTCCCTCTGCAGAGTTCGACAGGTTTTTGGCAGAACGAGCAAAAGCTGCCGAGCGTCTGCCATCGCTGAAGGCTTCCTCAAAGGATACGAACCACTCCGAGTCTTAAGCTGCTGCACTTTAAAACCTGCCGATTTAACACTACTCATGAAGCTCCTGCGCCATCAGGCTGAGACGTGGAGATTTTCTTTTAAATCAATGGTTGTATGGCACATTTGAGATGGGAAATGAGAACCCATATCTGAGGAAGGACATCTTAGCTGTGTATACTGCTCTTTGCTCTGGAGGAAAAAGTGTTTTATAACTGATCAAAAATAATGTGATTTAATGAAGGACGTGGGTTTTTACTTGACTGCATTATGAGGGTTTGTCCATGTGTGGAATGCAAACATTTGCACATTTTATATGGTTACATTCCTGCTGTTGAAAGAGAGATGGGATATTGTTAAAGAAACAACTTTTGCAACATAGATAATGTTAAATTAAATTGCTGATATATATGTTGTCCAACATCACGTCCCCGTCAAAGTAGCAAACACTGTTTGTTTTAAGAGAAGCTCGGCTGTTATATGAATTGAATAGTTTGATGCTTCACATCGTTCTTGTTGTAGGATGTTTTTTACATCCAACATTCCCCTTGTAAAGACTTTAAGCTGAACAGGGAGTCGTGACAGTCTGCTGTCAGATATTAAACTAAAACTATTAACTGGAAGTCTGGCTGTTCTTACTATGTAATCCAATTCATGCTGTCAGATCCTTTTTGGTTCTTGTCTGTTAACTAGATTTGACTTTGTTTATTTAAAGTTTATGTGAGTTTTACTTGTTTATTTGATGCCATGTCAATCAGCTGATCATCCTGTGGTCCACACCAAACATACATGAAACATTATATTATAAACATTAATAGTATTAACATACAGAAAAAATATATCAAAAGTTACATTCATATACAAATCAAAACTAAGCAACACTGTACATACATATATATATTGTCAAACACTTAAAAGTAATTTTTTCCTTGCCACTGCTTGCTCATGGTGGGACTTGTTGTGTCTAATAATAATACTGTCCTCCCTATCTCTCTCTAAACTAAACTGGTCGCTGCAGATGGCCGCCCACCATGATCCAGGTTCTGCTTGAGGGTTTTGTCTGTTAAAAGGAAGTCTTTCCTTGCCACTGTTGCCAAGTAATAAACTATATAAAGTAAAATAATAAACTAATATTTTCCTCCCCATCCCCCTCTCTAAACTCAGCTGGTTGTGGCTGATAATGGCCCACCAATGGGTTATAGTTCTGCTTGAGGTTTCTGCCTGCTAAAAGTTTTTCCTTGCTACTGTCGCCAAGTGCTTGCTCATGGTGGGAACTGTTGTGTCTCTGTAAATAATATTGTCCTCCCCACCTCCCTCTCTAAACTCAGCTGCTTGTGGCATATGGATGTCCACCATGATCTGGCTTCTGCCTCTTTTTCCTTGCCGCTGCCGCCAAGTACTTGCTCATGGTGGGAACTGTCGAGTCTCTGTAAATAATGTTGTCCTCCCCATCTCCCTCTCTAAACTGAACCAGTCGCGACAGATGGATGTCCACCATGATCTGGCTTCTGCTCTAGGTTTCTGCCTCTTTCCTTGCCGCTGCCGCCAAATTCTTGCTCATGGTGGGACTTGTTGGGTCTGTGTACATAATATTAAAAGACCTGCTCTATATGGAAACTGTCATGAGATAACTAAAATCTAAAATACCTAAACCAGTCAGCAAATACTCCCTTAAATCTGGTTGGACAAACCAAGCCACCTGGCAACTACCCTGCCTTCTGATTGGTCCATACGGCATACGCCTCCACTTACTACGTGACGTAACCACGCCTCGTCGCTGATCTTTTACGTCCACACACACATACACACAGACAGAGCTCTCGTGCATGTTTGTGACATCGGTAACCGTCATGTCTCTCGGTAAAGCTGCCCGAAGTTTGGTGACACCGATCCGGGGCGTGCTGCGGCCTTCGAGCCGGAGCTACGCCGCCGTCGGTGAAGCCCGAGCGGTGCTAGAGAAGGAGCTGGACGGTATCCGAGCGGCGGGGACGTGGAAGGCGGAGAGGATAATCACGTCCATGCAGGGACCGCAGATCAACGTGGACGGCAGCCGGAGCAGTAAGTCCTTGAACGCACCGTGGTGCTTTTAAAACACACACAAGTTGTTTTTGTCAGTTGTGTTATCTGGTTACATGTTATCTGCGTGAACTTGACTTGACTTGAAGTCATGAACCGTTGCAGGAGGACACAGAGGTTAGTCAGCATCCTGTTTCAAAACACATGAATCAAACTGAAACCTAACAAGTCAGCAAACTGTCAGGAAAGATGTCCAAATGTGCAGTGGAGGTCAGAGTTTATATTAAAGAGTACATTAAACTGACATTAAATCAGTAACATGGACATTAAATTGAGTTTGAACTGAAATTTAAAGGGTTTTATCAGAGAAGGATGCTCGGATCGATCGATTAAACACCACATACAGCGGGGGATTGTCATAAACTAAACATATTTGAGCTATCTGTTCAGTTATTTATACATCACCAAATCATAACAGAAGTTATCTTTTGACACTTAGAGCTGGTCTAATCTTTATAATATTATTTACAGACTTAACAATTCCAACCATGAGCAAACACTTGTTGGTTAATGGAAAGATAAAGTCCAAATGTCGAGTGGAGGTCAGCAGTTTAATTTTATTTATGTAGCATATATTTCTAATATTGTTTACAGAGGTGCAGTAGGGGTGACTTTAGTTCAGTATGCAGGGATTTTGGCTTGGGAACCATTCAAGTCCAACATGGACCAAAGGACTAAGGCTGGGGAGGTGTCCTTTCACCTCCTTGCCACTGCCATGGTGCCCTCGATCCAGCTCTGCGTCCTCATCTCCTTCTCATCACTTCATCATGGATGCATCGATGTTTCATGAAGTATAACAGAAAAAAGGCATTTGTCCATGTTTGCACATAAACAGACGAATATCGTGCTGTCTTCATCACATTAGATGTCTTTGCAGCTCATCTTTGTCTTGCTCAGCAAAGAGCAAACAAGACAAACTCTTTATGAACGTGTCGCTGACTTCAGGTCGTGAACTCTCGACACGCTCCCGTGCAGTGTGTGTTTTTTTTTTTTTTTCTGTCTTTGTTCTGCTTCATTGTTTTGTTTGTGTCATTGTTTCTGGTTTCTATAGCGTGTCTGAGCTGCTCACCATGCTTATTGTCTCTCAGGAATATTGAACTTCTGTGCCAACAACTACCTCGGACTGTCGAGTCATCCGGAGGTGGTGCAGGCGGGGGTGGATGCTCTGAAGTCTCACGGTGCCGGACTGAGCTCCGTCAGATTCATCTGCGGCACACAGGTACGAACTCACCTGCTCAGCCCAGCTCAGCTCAGTCGTGTGGATAACAACACGTATGTAGCGGTGTTACGGCTGAGTCTCGCTCTGTGTTCAGGACCTGCACAAACATCTGGAGCAGAAGCTGGCAGAGTTTCACGAGAGGGAGGACTGCATCCTGTACGCCAGCTGTTTCGATGCCAACGCCGGACTGTTCGAGGTTCTCTTGGGTCCAGATGACGCCGTGCTGTCCGATGAGTTGAACCACGCCTCCATCATCGACGGGATCCGGCTGTGTCGGGCGCAGAGGCTGCGATACAAACACATGGACCTCAACGACCTGGAGACCAAACTCAAAGAGTCTCAGGTGTGTTGATGTGTGTGTGCAGCTAAGGCTAAATCTGACGACAAGTGACTCAGAAAATCTTTTTATTTTGTAATTCTGGGCGGACCAACCCTTTAAAATAATTCCTCTTTCTTTTAAGACGTGAAGCAACAAAGGCAACTCCTGATATTTCTCAATGCTTCATCAGCACGTTGTCTCGTGTCAATTTGAGTCCACATTACTGAGCTGACCGGGTCAGACCAGGTACTGATCATGTGTTTTGTCTTCCTCAGTCAGCTCGTATGCGCCTCGTAGTCACAGACGGAGTCTTCTCCATGGACGGAGACGTGGCGCCGTTGAAGGGGATCTGCGACCTGGCTGAGCAGTACGGAGCCATGGTGTTTATCGACGAATGTCACGCCACCGGCTTCCTGGGACCCCGAGGCAGGTGGGTAAGAACCTGAGACCATCAGAGGAAGATGAAAGTCACAGCTTCACAGTCTGAGCTTTTGGCGTTCAGAAAAATTGAGCGATAGGAGCGCTCTCTAGCGTCATCAGGAAGCAGACGACTGGCTATGTAAGATAAGATCGACTTTATTGATCCCACGCCGAGGAAATCCACTTGTTACAGCGGCTCACAATATATAAAGTGGATGATAAAATCCTCATAAATAAGTACATAAATGTCCTGGTGGATCAGCTGGTAGAGTTGCTCCCCACGTCTGAAAGTCCTGAGAGTCCTTCGACTGGTTCTGACTCGTAGTGTCGTAGTGTACTGACACGAAGTGTTGTTATATTTGTGGTCAGCAGAGTGATAAATATCGTGTCTTTGTGTCTCTCAGAGGAACAGACGAGCTGCTGGGAGTGATGGACAGAGTCCACATCGTCAACTCCACCCTGGGGAAAGCACTGGGAGGAGCAGCCGGTACGTCTCCATCTGAGCTCTGCTACAACATCTGCTGTTGCCAGGCAACCAGAACAGACCGGCGTATAGCGTCAACTTTATAACTTTATTCCTGCCAGACCGGCAAACACCAATAGACCACGAACAGACGAGCTGCAACTGTTGAATCTTTCTCTGTGTTCTTTCAGGCGGTTACACGGTCGGTCCGAAGCCTCTCATCGACCTGCTGAGGCAGCGCTCGCGGCCGTACCTGTTCTCCAACTCCCTCCCTCCGCCCGTGGTCGGCTGCGCCACCCGAGCTGTGGAGCTGCTGCTCGCCTCCAGTGAGATCGCTCAGAGCATGACGGCCAAAACCATGAGGTAGTTATCGGCATTGAACCCTATAGGCGCTGTACAGATCTTGACCCACTGGACTGACCGGAGGTTCAGTGTCTCCAGTATTTTGAATTTGGACTGCAGTGCCACTTTTTAACCACTAGACAGCAGTGTTACATGTAAAGTTACATATTGTTCCTTTAAGCTCGTCCATGTTGTAGTCCATGCAACCGCCACAGCAAGTCAGTGATGTATTCGTACAATGTTTCAGCTGCCGGTCTGATACCAATATAATTTAAGAAGGGAAGATGATCCTGTATTTAATTTGTCATATATTACTTTGTACTGGATTTATTGATGGAAATGAAACTGCAAACCGTAGAAAAGATCTTTGGTAATAAAATTAGATAATGTTGGTGCAGACTGCAGATGGCTTCCCATCTTTCTTAACTGTTCAGTCTCAGTCACATGTTGCCTTCAGTATTATTCAACTGTGAGCTAACCAAGAGAAAGCAGCTCATGTTTACAACATACGCCTCATCCTGAAGGATTCTGTACATCTTCCTCCTAAAAACTCCCTATAAACTCTCTAAAAACCCTTTAAAACTCTCTAAAACACCTTTAAACTCTGATAAACTCTAAAAATCCTCAAAAACTCTCTATAAACCATTTAAAACTCTCGAAAAACTCTTTAAAAATGCTATAAACTCTCGAAAAACTCTATAAATGTCCAGCCAGACTTGATGACATTTGTTTGATTTTGGCTTCGTCAGATATCGGTTTGTTCTCGGTCGTCAGTTGTTCCTGATCATTTCTCTGTTTGACTGCTTCAAACCTCCAAAACAAACTCTTCCTTCACACAAACGTTATACTGTGATCGGTTCATTGAAGCTCACACTGCTCTCCTGTAATCGTGACTGTCATCTGTTTTTCTATCCGTTCAGGTTCAGGAACAAGATGACTCAGGCCGGCTTCACCATCGCGGGCTCAGCTCACCCGATCTGTCCCGTGATGCTCGGCGACGCTCGGCTCGCCTCTCTGATGGCCGACGACATGCTGAAGCTCGGTGAGTCTCAACCTGTTTCCGTCTGATGTTAGAAGATTCTGGAGTGTGAATTAATCTCTCTTGTTGATGCGTCTCCTCCCTCCTCAGGCGTCTACGTGATCGGATTTTCGTACCCAGTCGTACCGAAGGGCAAAGCCAGGATCAGAGTTCAGATCTCGGCCGCTCACACAGAAGAAGACATCGACCACTGCGTCGACGCTTTCATCCAGACGGGCAGGAAACATGGAGTCGTCTCCTGAGGACGACGGACGAGACGCCAACAGGACAAATCACTGACGCGTCAGCTCGTACAGATCATGTCTGTTACTGAAGAAAGCTACGAGGGACGAAGATGGAAATATGAGTTACAGATTAAAGTTTATGTTTGCTTCGCTAACGCGTGTTGATGTTTGTATGTGAAGACAAAGGGCTGTTAAACTGAAACTTTACGTCAGGGAGGAAATGTTTGAAACATTCATCTGATTTAAACGTGTTGGTTTTAATGATCATGAAGATCTTAAAGGTCCAGTGTGAAGGATTTAGTGGCATCTAGAAGAGCAGTTGCATGAAAGGCTCCAATATTTAGTTTGATTACTCCGGGCTACCGTAGAAACACTGCATTTGTAGATTTTGTAGACTTATTTACAGGTGATTATTCGCTAATAGCTCTTAATATATTATTTAATTTCTGCTATAAACTTTATTGAAACTCTCACAAACTCTAAAAAGAACTAACGTCCCACTTGCTGACCTTGTTTGTTTGATTTTGGCTTCATATTCTGTAAACGAAGCCGTCTAAATCTGACACACTGGACCTTTAACGCATTTAATAATAAAGATTAGAAAGGCGTTCTATCGCCCTACGGCACATTATAACATTATATCGTGGATGGCCTTGTTTCTCCACTAAAGGTGTGATTAGTCTGGAGTTTAGTTTGAAACATGGTGGACTTCATGAGGAGGCATCTGTTGTATAAAAGTCTAATTTTAATCAAACATAATGATTTGTATTTTCAGGTGATCATACACTAAAAAGCATTACACGTTATCATACATTATATTGCATTTCTGCCATATTCTGACACACTGGAATTTAAGCGTTACAGAAAGTTGAGCGAGCCTCGTCACACCGTCTGTCAATTCATGAGACAAAATAAACAACGTCAAAGCCTCTAAACTGAGTTTGTCGACTGTTATTTCACTGTAACTGAAACGCAGTGTGTCCTGATTTACATGTGTTTTATAAAGGCAATAATACTTGTCGTTATAATGATCGATGCCCTAAAAACTTAAAAGTATTCATCCGTTTGTGCGAGTCATTTAATTTAAACCAGCTTCACGTGTCTGAGGTCAAGATGGCGGCGGTCAGAGCCACCACACACCGAGCTTCACGACGACTCTTGGGCACGTCTGTTCTTTACACAGTGTGACAGCCTTTTTTTACGTGGACGGGTTGCGGCAAATGACGTCCACCACGATCTGGTTTCTGCCTCGTAAAGGAAGTTCTTCCTCACCGCTGTCACCAAGTGTTTGCCCATGGTGGGAAATGTTGAGTAAACCGTAAATAATATTATAAAGAGGACTTTGAATGTATATAAATTAAGTTTAATTGAACTCAAATTGACATATAAACAACTATTTTTATTGTTTTATTTTGTTTAATGTGTCAATTTTAAGTCTTTGTCGTCTGTACACTGTAAAAAACTAAATTAAACCGTGTTTTAATGTTGTTTTAATGTTGTTTTAACGTTGTTTTAACAGTTTAAACTTTAATGTTGTGTTCATGTTTCTTTGTGCCTCCTCGTGCCTCCTCGTGCCTCCTTCTTCCTCCTCCTCCTCCTCTTGTCCTTTTCGCGCCATCACTGCTCAGAGACTCCACCCCTACACCCCCTCAGCCCATTGCAACAGGCTGTTCCAGATCCAGCCAATCAGAGCGCGGCAGAGGGGCGGGGCGAGAAACGAGTCGCGGGAAACAGACGGGAAGGAGTTCAGTTTTTTCCCGCGAAACGCAGACTGCGCAGCTTTTGTCTGAGGCGGTGTGTTTCCACTCTGAAGTCCACGGTTCTGTGTCAGGTTCTGCTCTTCTTGGTACCGTCTGGTTCTGGTTCTGGTTCAGGATGTCTGGCTTTGACGACCCGGGAGTTTACTACAGTGACAGCTTCGGAGGAGGAGAGGGGCCCGGCGGGGATGAAGGAGGACTGAAGAGGAGCCAGATCAAGAAACGGTTCCGAGAGTTCCTCCGACAGTTCAGAGTCGGAACCGACCGAACCGGGTTCACCTACAAATACAGGTGAGTGTAAACGTCTTAATTTAGGGACTGTATGTAAATGACCCGGGTGACGTACAGTGCACGAGGCTGAAAATAATAATTAATGCAGTCTGTGGAGTTTAAAGTGAACGTTAGAGGAACAGGAAGCATTATGGGAAATGTAGGACCCAATAAAAAGTCTCATCTCTTCTTCATCTGTTTGTATTTTGACCGTCTGTCTCATCACTATGACAATACAACACAGAGCTAGCTGATTAAAGTGACATCTCCCTGCCACCAACGGCTACATGGACCCCAATGGTTAACTGAAGTATCTATGACTAAAATAGTTAGCTAAAACTATTGTATATTAGCTAAATAGTTATCCGAAAGTATTGGATAAATGGCTAAAGTATCTAGTTAGCCAGAAGTATTGTTTGAATAGCTAAATAGCTATAATAAATGCCTAAAATAGCTAAATAGTTAGCTCAAAATGGCTAAATATTTAGCTAAAGATAATGTATAAAGGGTAAATATGTGTGTGTGTATATATAAGCTAAAAGTAATGGTTAAATGGCTGAAATAGCTAAACAGTTAGCCAGAAGTATTGTCTAAATAGCTAAATGACTAAAATTATTGTATAAATGCTAAATAGTTAGTTGGAAGTATGTTGTAAATGGCAAAATATTTAGCTAAAGATAATGTATAAAGGGTAAATATGTGTGTGTGTATATATAAGCTAAATGTAATGGCTAAAATAGCTAAACAGTTAGCCAAAAGCATAGTATAAATAGTTAGATATCGGATAAATGGCTAAAATAGTTAGCTAAAGGTAATGTGTAAATGCTGATGTACAAATTAGCTGAAAGTAATGATAAGTGGCTAAAATCGTTAACTGGTTAGCTCAAATGTTGCCTCAAGGTGTTGTATAAATGGCTAACATAGTTAGCTAAAGAGTATTTTCACTATAAGTCAGTTAAGCTGAAGCTTCAGTATCTGTAGTTCTTTGGTTTGAGATCATCAATTCATCACCTCGTTGTTGTTTTTGTTAAATCAGAGATGAGCTGAAGAGACACTACACCCTCGGGGAGTACTGGGTGGAGGTGGAGATGGAGGACCTCGCAAGCTTCGACGAGGATCTGTCCGACTGTCTGTACAAGCTGCCGACGGAGAACCTGCCGCTGGTGAGTGTCGAACATCCGGCGATGAAACCTGTTTATGTGAAGATAACTAAACCTGGGTCAAGGTCGGTTTAACACCGTTGTTGTCATGGTTACTGTTAATTTACAGCTGGAGGAAGCTGCAAAGGAGGTAGCCGACGAGGTGACCCGTCCCCGGCCTGTGGGCGAGGAGACGGTCCAGGACATCCAGGTCAACCTGAAGAGTGACGCCAATCACGCGTCCATCCGCGGTCTCAAGGTACGTCCACGCCGCCGTCCTCTGACATCCTCACAGCTCTGATCAGCTGTGTGACGACGTCTCTCTGTCCCCCGCAGTCCGAGCAGGTGTCTCGTCTGGTGAAGGTCAACGGCATCATCATCTCGGCCACCCCGGTGAAGGCGAAGGCGACCAGAGTTTGTCTGCAGTGTCGCGGCTGTCGCGCCATCATCAACAACATCCCTCTGCCGCCGGGCCTGCAGGGCTACGCTCTGCCGCGCAAGTGCAACAAGTGAGTACGACCACCGGGAACGGACTCGACTAGTTAGCTGATGATGGCGGTCACGTCCCCCCCCCTAATCATCACGTCTCTCTCTCTCCTCAGTGAGAATCCCGCCAGGGTGAAGTGTCCTGTCGATCCGTACTTCATCATCCCAGATCGCTGCGTTTGCGTCGACTTCCAGACTCTCCGCCTGCAGGAGTCTCCGGACGCCGCCCTCACGGCGAGATGCCACGTCACCTGCAGCTCTACTGTGACAGGTGAGGAGCTCATCACCACGGTTACATCACTATAAACGTGACAGACTGTCAGCTCAAACTCCGCTGCCTCCTCAGGTATCTGTGCGACCGCGTCGTCCCGGGCAACCGAGTAACCATCATGGGCATCTACTCCATCAAGAAGATGGCAGTCGCCAAAGCTAAAGGCAGAGAGAAGAGCGCCGGCGTCGGTATCCGTGCGTCGTACCTGAGAGTGGTCGGCATCCAGGTGGACACTGAAGGTGCAGGCCGCGGTGCAAGCGGGTCGGTGTCTCCCCAGGAAGAGGAGGAGCTGCGAGCGCTGGCGGCGACTCCGAACGTCTACGCCTCGCTGGCTCGCTCCGTCGCTCCCTCCATCTACGGCAGCGACGACCTGAAGAAGGCCATCACCTGTCTGCTGTTCGGAGGCTCGAGGAAGAGGTGAGGCTGTCTGTCTACTCCAGCACAGGTGAGTCCGAATCTTTACAGGTGTGTTAACGCTCCTGCTTCCTGTCTTTCAGGCTGCCTGACGGTCTCACTCGCAGAGGCGACATCAACCTGCTGATGCTCGGAGATCCCGGTACAGCAAAGTCTCAGCTGCTCAAGTTTGTGGAGAGATGCTCGCCTATCGGGGTAAACATCAACTCTCCGTTAACCACGTCTGAACCAGACGACGTCGTCATGGTGAAAGTGTGTAAACTCAACTTTTCGTTGTGCGTCCACAGGTGTATACGTCAGGTAAGGGCAGCAGTGCGGCTGGTCTGACCGCCTCCGTGTTGAGAGACCCGAACACTCGTGGGTTCATCATGGAGGGTGGAGCCATGGTGCTCGCTGACGGCGGAGTCGTCTGCATCGACGAGTTTGACAAGGTGAGACAGTTTGCGCTGAAGGTAGTTTATGTTGCTAATGCTGTGCTAATATGCTATTATATTATATGGCTAAAATAGTTAGCTAAAAGTAGTGGCTAAAACAGTTAGCTTCAGCTAAAAGTAGTGGTTAAAACAGTTAGCTAAAAGTAGTGGCTAAAACAGTTAGCTAAAAGTAGTGGCTAAAACAGTTAGCTTCGGCTAAAACAGTTAGCTTTTGCTAAAAGTATTGGCTTAAACAGTTAGCTTCAGGATTAAAAACAGTTTTGTTGTTTCAGATGAGAGAAGACGACAGAGTGGCGATTCACGAGGCGATGGAGCAGCAGACCATCTCCATCGCTAAGGTATTTACCTGTTTGTGTACTTTTATCTTGCACCTATACCGAGAGGCTAACGAGGTTCAGGCTAACATCTCGTCTCCACCCAGGCTGGCATCACCACCACCCTGAACTCACGCTGCTCCGTGCTCGCTGCAGCTAACTCCGTGTTCGGCCGCTGGGACGACACAAAGGGCGAAGACAACATCGACTTCATGCCCACCATCTTGTCTCGTTTTGACATGATCTTCATCATCAAGGACCACCACGACCAGCAGAGGGACATGGTAAGAAGACACAACTGAGGATTTCAACCGTTTGCTGCTTTAAATCCATTAAAAATTAAAATGTTTTAATAAAATCTGTTTGTAGACGCTGGCTCGTCACGTGATGAACGTTCACCTGAGCGCTCAGACGCAGACGGAGGGCGTCGAGGGTGAAATTCCTCTCGCTAGCTTCAAGAAATACATCGCCTACGCCAGAAAGTGAGTCTCAAATCTTCACACTCATAATGAAGTCACTCTTGTGGCTCAATGTTAGCTTACGGTAATGGCTAAGTGACTAAAATTGTTAGCTAGACATAATGGCTAACTGGCTAAAGTAGTTAGCTTCAGGTAAAGGTTAACTGGCTAAAATTGTTAGCTAGACATAATGGCTAACTGGCTAAAATTGTTAGCTAGACATAATGGCTAACTGGCTAAAATTGTTAGCTAGACATAATTGCTAACTGGCTAAAATTGTTAGCTAGACATAATTGCTAACTGGCTAAAATTGTTAGCTAGACATAATTGCTAACTGGCTAAAATTGTTAACTAGACATAATGCTAACTGGCTAAAAAAATAGTTAGCTTCAGCTAATGGCTAAGTTCCTAGTCATAATGAAGTTCCTCTTGTGCTCGTGTGTGTGTGTATGTATATCTATATATATATATATATATATATATATATATATATATATATATATATATATATATATATATATATATATATATATATATATATATATATATATATATATATATAAAAATAAAATGTTATATTTAATTATATTTAACGTGTGTTTACAGTAAATGTGGCCCTCGGCTTTCTGCTGCGGCCGCCGAGAAGCTGAAGAACCGATACGTGGTGATGAGGAGCGGAGCGCGAGAACACGAGAGGGAGTCGGACAAACGACCGTCTATCCCGATCACCGTCAGGTACGTTTACATCAACACGTCAGTGACGGATGGTATGATTTACCTGAACGTGTTAACCGTGTTGTGTTTCTGTGTTTTCAGGCAGCTGGAGGCTGTCGTTCGTATCGCAGAGTCTCTGGCTAAGATGAAGCTTCAGGCCGTGGCCGGAGAGGAAGAGGTCGATGAGGCGCTCAGACTTTTCCAGGTGTCCACGCTGGACGCCGCGCTCTCCGGCAGCCTGTCAGGTGTGTGTGGTGTAAACTGGTGTAAATCTTTTACCTGGACGCGGTGCTATGATTTCGTGTTCCTAACACTCCCTAACCCCGTTCTGTCACCAGGTGTGGAGGGCTTCACCTCTCAGGAGGACCAGGAGATGATCTCTCGGGTGGAGAAGCAGCTGAAGAGACGATTCGCTATCGGCTCGCAGGTGTCCGAGCACAGCATCGTCCAGGACTTCACCAAACAGGTCAGTCAGACGAGTCTTTAATAAAACACGACGATCAGGCTAAACAGCTGATTTGATTTTGTTCGCTGCTTTGCTTCTTCACTCATGTATGTCAGAAAAACTGTAAAGCAACACGCTGATTTGCATCGAGTCAAACGAGACGGTTACACAGCCGACAAAAACAAATCAGACATTCACATAAACACACACGGCTGTAACAAAACTGACTGAGTGATGTAAAACTCAACTTATTTATTTAAAGGCTTTCAAATCATTATTATTAAGTAATGGCTAAACGGCTAAAATAGCTAGCTAAAGGTAAAGGTTTTAGCCGTTACCTTTGGCTAACTATTTGAGCCTCTTTAGCTAACTATTTCAGCCTTTTAGCCGTTACCTTTAGCTCACTATTTTAGCCTTTAGCCATTACCTTTGGCTAACTATTTGAGCCTTTTAGCCGTTACCTTTAGCTAACTATTTGAGCCTTTTAGCTGTTACCTTTTTAGCTAACTATTTCAGCCTTTAGCCGTTACCTTTAGCTCACTATTTCAGCCTTTAGCCGTTACCTTTAGCTCACTATTTCAGCCCTTTAGCCGTTACCTTTGGCTAACTATTTTAGCCTTTAGCCATTAGCTTTTAGCTCACTATTTCAGCCTTTTAGCCATTAGCTTTTAGCTCACTATTTTAGCCTTTTAGCCGTTACCTTTGGCTAAGAAAAGTCAGGCACTTTCCTGGTTAAATAAAGTTCAGAGTTCTGTAAGTAAGCTCTCCTGTCGTTATCTCTTTACAGAAATATCCGGAGCACGCCATCTACAAAGTCCTCCACCTGATGTTGAGGCGTGGCGAGCTTCAGCACCGCATGCAGAGGAAAGTCCTCTACAGAGTCAAGTAGAGCGAGCTGATCCCGAACACGTGAAATGTTGATGTAAATAGTTTTGATCTGCCGATGGCCGTCTTTAATGTTTGCTGACGGCGTCACACAGATGTTTAAGTGTCTGCACGATGTGTAAAGAACAAAAGATAAATAAAAAAAAAGTTTACAGTGTAGAAATGTTTAATAAAGTTCAAACAAATGTCACAAAATCAGTCGTGATTTCTTTCGTGAGACAAAATTTTTCAAATCTTGATTTGTTGCATTAAAGTGCTGTAAGTGCCGTAAGTCTCCAGTTAGAAGTGCTACGAGGCGTAGATGGCCATCCCGATGGTGGTCAGAGCGACGCATACTCCCACGGTGAACTGCATCATGGGTGGGAACGTGGTTGTTTTGGCGCCGTCGCCCTCTGGTTGGTTCCCAGTTTCTGTCGTGACGCTCAACATTTTCTGCAAGTCATCAAAAACCTAGGAGGGAAAGAGGCACAAAGTTGGTGTGTGGTCAACAGATTCGCTTCCTCTTTCACGAGTTTCGATGCGGTTATTAAGTCTCACATCTGACTTCTGATTGGCTGTTTTGAATCTCACCTCGATGTTGCACTGGAAAGCGTCGACGGCCTCCTTCAGCACCGCCGCCTTCGCTGCCTCCGTCAGCTCGATGCTGTTCATCCGGCTCCTGTACAGCTGCTTGAAGCGATTCGGGCTCGTCACGCTGGGGAAGGAGAAGAACGAAAGCCCCTCTTTGCCGCTCAGCCCCAGAGACTTCTGGGTGATTTTCCCGAGCACTTGACCTCCAGATAGATCGCCGAGATAGCGAGTGTAGGCATGAGCAACCAACAGCCCGGGCTCTTTGCCGATCTGAAAAACATGACATAAGATGATCATCGTACACCTGCTCCCATCTTTCTTAGTCTTTGTAACATCAGTGCACACCTGCTTGTCTTCACTCACCTGTCGTAGTCTTTGTTGGTATCTGTGGGTTGCCGCGGGAACTATCACCCTCTTCCTCCAGTCGGAGCCGAAGAAATGCTCCAGATCGCATTCGAGCGACTCCAAACGTGCGAGCTCCTGAGGGAAGTATATTGGAGCAACGGCTGGATGGGAGGCGTTCCTGTCCAGCTCTTCTTCCAGAGCTTTGTAGATCTCATAGAGGGAACACAGCAGGACCTGACGGAGGCAGAAACATCCACATTTTAGCAACGTTTAAACATACGTACAGCAGAAAGTCACGATGTCAGAGGCAGTTAAGTGTGAAGAGTTCGAAGTAAGCTAAAAGTAATGTATAAATGGCTAAAATAGTTAGCTAAAAGTAATGTATAAAAGGCTACAATAGTTAGCTAAAAGTAATGTATGAATGGTTACAATAGTTAGCTAAAAGTAATGTATGAATGGCTACAATAGTTAGCTAAAGGTAATGTATAAATGGCTAAAATAGTTGGCTAAAGGTAATGTATAAATGGCTAAAATAGTTTGCTAAAGGTAATGTATAAAAGGCTAAAAAAAAAGTTAGCTAAAAGTAATGTATAAATGGCTAAAATAGTTAGCTAAAAGTAATGTATAAATGGCTAAAAGTTAGCTAAAAGTAGTGTATGAATGGCTACAATAGTTAGCTAAAAGTAATGTATAAAAGGCTAAAAAGTTAGCTAAAAGTAATGTATAAATGGCTAAAATAGTTGGCTAAAGGTAATGTATAAAAGGCTACAATAGTTAGCTAAAAGTAATGTATGAATGGCTACAATAGTTAACTAAAAGCAATGTATGAATGGCTACAATAGTTAGCTAAAGGTAATGTATAAATGGCTAAAGTCACGTTGTAGCAGCTAAGTGTGTAGAGTTTACCTTGTACTGTGTCAGGGTGATCTGTCCTTTCTGGTAGCTCAGCATCAGCTGAGTGTTTTCAGCTTTGACGTGGTTTTCTTTGGTGGCAGCTTTAATCTGCTCGGATAAATCACTGCCAACGAACAGAAAGGACAATTCATCGACATAAAATCATTAAAAAAACAACATTTCTATGTGAAAATCACATCCTCAATCAGTACCTTCCAACGTCTCCGCTGTCATCTTTCCTGGCACTCTTCATGTTCTCCATCTTGTCGTCTTCTTTTTTTGGGGTCCTCTGTTGAGCGTCGCTCTCTGAGTTTACAGTCCGTCTGTGGCCTCTCAGCTCTGTCCTGCCTGTTTTTATACAGTCAGGATGTCCTCAAATGGGAAGTGTGACTGCTGACTCACCTTTCTCGGAGTGCTGAGGCTTAACATGACGAAGCAGACGTGTGACTGGACGAATCTGAAAACATGATATGGCAGAAATCAAAAGCTCTGATTCAGCCATTTTTTTTGTCTTGAAGCTACTTAAAGCAACACTGTGTTGAAGTGAGTCAACAACTCTGCCAACAGTCAAACACCAAGCAAGGTCAATAACACAAGACATAGCAGCCAGCTAATATTGCTTACTAGTCCAACACCAAGAAATCCAGCTCGGCGTCTGTCTTTCAGCTTGCTCAGCTCCTGTTCTGGCACGACACCGCTCCCTATCAGCATTCCCCCACACCCCAGGCCTGAAAACCTCCTCTTCTCAGTGATCCAAAACACCTGTGTGTGTTAACATTCGCTAATTCGCAACATTAGCTTACAGCAGCTAACACTCCCCTGCTGCTCTGAGCTCATGGTCCGGTCAGCCCAACTAACAAAGTAAGCTAACATTAGCTAGCAGCAGCTAACAGAAGATAACAGGTGTTAACATTAGCCAACAGCAGTTAACATTAGCCAACAGGTGTTAACATTAGTCAACAGCAGTTAACATTAGTCAACAGCAGCTAACATTAGTCAACAGCGGTTAACATTAGTCAACAGCAGTTAACATTAGTCAACAGCAGTTAACATTAGTCAACAGCGGTTAACATTAGTCAACAGCAGTTAACATTAGTCAACAGCAGCTAACATTAGTCAACAGCGGTTAACATTAGTCAACAGCAGTTAACATTAGTCAACAGCGCTAACATTAGTCAACAGCGGTTAACATTAGTCAACAGCAGCTAACATTAGTCAACAGCGGTTAACATTAGTCAACAGCAGTTAACATTAGTCAACAGCGGTTAACATTAGTCAACAGCAGTTAACATTAGTCAACAGCAGCTAACATTAGTCAACAGCGGTTAACATTAGTCAACAGCAGTTAACATTAGTCAACAGCAGCTAATATTAATCAACAGCAGCCGGAGGACATCAGAGGGAAAACCAGAAAACATTTTCTCCATAAAATATGATCCAGTTTCACCAAAATCAGTGAAATAGTTGGTGGTGTGTGACTTAGTGCCGTAAAGAAAAACTCAGTGTGACATTAACGTTATTGACTGTGCCTGAAAGAGCACACTATATACTATTCACTGCGCTTATTATTATTATTATTATTATCATTATTATTATTATTATTATTATTATTACGCCCTTTTTTTGGCACGCTACTCCTCCCGCAGTTTTTATCGCACATACACAAAAAAGACAGACAGACAGACAGGACAGGCACACATGCACACACACACACAACATACAGCCAGGACAAAAGTCTTTCAAAATAAGAGTCCCTTCAAAATAAGAGCCCATTAAAAAGGCAATGATGACACAGCTTGTTGTATTAGTACTGAATTTGCTGAGCAGTGTCAATAATAATGTATGGGGGCGACGGGGCCAGAGTCAGGCACACTCAAAATTTCTTTAGAAATTTTTCTAGTTTAAAATCTGTTATTTCACGGTAGAAAAGTTACTCAGTGTTGTTTTAAGGGAATAGGTCAACAATCCACTGAGGAGGAAGCCCTTCAGCTGTCAGCAGAGACCACTGATGGGACGTTTTTTGTATTTAACTAAGTAAATATGTTTGTGTGATGAGCAGTTGGACAGAAGGATCTTTAAGTTCACTCCACGCACTCATTAAAAGACATCTGAAGGTGAGTAAAAGTCTTTCTATCAGCAGGAAAGGAGCAAAAATGGATAATGTTTGTATTGTTCAAGCAAAAACTAGATGATTTAATGTAAATTAAAATTAAAGTTTAAAAAGCCAACAGTGACAAATATGTTTATACAACAAACATAGTAACATATGGTTGCTGGGAAAAGCCCTGTTGACCATCCTGACAACAATTTTAATATGAATACTAAAAAGGTCTGTGAAGACAATGTGTGTGAGCTCGCTGCTCAACAGTTTAATTTAGTGTTGAAACAAGCTGACATTTCAGTTGAGCACCCAGAGCAATTCAGATGTTATTTAAAGGGAACTCCTGAAAGAAATGACTGTATGAACTTGTATGAACCCTAAAATAGTTAGCTAAAGGTAATGGCTCAAATAATTAGCTAAAAGTAATGGATAAGTGGCTGAGACAGTGAGCTAAAGGGTAATGCTAAATAGTTACTTAACGGTAATGTCAAAATAGTCAGCTAAAGGTAATGGAGAAATGGCTAAAATGGCTAGGTAAAAGTAATGGCTAAGTGGCTAAAATAGTTAGCTAAATGTAAACTCTGATACATCCACCTGATCAGGTAAAGATTGTCATCTTTATTTCTTTTCTATTGGACTCTATTCTTTTCTATTGAACTCTACTCTTTTCTATTGGACTCTACTCTTTTCTATTGGACTCTACTCTTTTCTATTGGACTCGGTTCTTTTCTATTGGACTCTACTATTTTTATATTGGACTCTGTTCTTTTCTACTGGACTCTACTATTTTCTATTGGACTCTGTTCTTTTCTATTGACTCTACTCTTTCTATTGGACTCGGTTCTTTCTATTGACTCTACTATTTTTATATTGGACTCTGTTCTTTTCTACTGGACTCTACTATTTTCTATTGGACTCTGTTCTTTTCTATTGGACTCGGTTCTTTTCTATTGGACTCTACTATTTTCTATTGGACTCTACTCTTTTCTATTGGACTCGGTTCTTTTCTATTGGACTCTACTCTTTTCTATTGGACTCTGTTCTATAGTGTTTTCTGGCCCCACCTCCTGGTGCACGCAGCCCTCCATAGTTCTCCGGAGGGGGAAGTGGGCTGAAGTGGGCCGAGCTAGAGGGGATCTTCCTCTGCTGGAGGACTCGGTATGAGCCCCGGACACGCTTTAACATGATCAGCAGTCAACATGTAGGACTGTCCACAGCTGTGCTATATGATAAACACCAGATGATGCGTGGGACGGATCGACTCATGTAAGAGAAAGGTAACGATGTGCGTGTTTAACGGGGTTATGATGCGTGAACAGACCTCACATCTGGTTCGGCGGGACGACGGCAGCCGCCGCATCCGCAGCAGAGTCATATAACATCGGCTAGAGAGGTGAAGGAGAGCCGAGAGATGATCCGGAGCTCTTCTATCAGTATGTTTACATGTTTAACTGTCAGATCAGATCAGCTCCATGTTTATGATGTAAGGTTGAAGTTATATATGTATGTGTTAAACCACAGGATGGAGTCAGTCATGTCTGTTGTCTAATCATGGCCCAGATAATCATGAAGGTATGCAAGAACTAACAACAGCTGATAAAAAAAGATATTTTTCAGATTTATTCTGACCTCATGTGTTCATCCATGAACAAGGACAACAAATATAGACGCATATAAATATATATATAAAACTGTAAAAATGTATTTTTGCCATTTAGCATCACCAGTTTTAGAGTTATGATCAAAAAACTAGAGAGTAACAGCCAGACATAGCAGCCAGCTAATATTACTTACTAGTCCAACAGCAGTCAGCCCAGCTCGGCGTCTGTCTTTCAGCCTTTTATTTCACCAAGCTCTCACCAACCACTAAAAGTCAGTCCCAGATTTACTCTTGTCCAGCGGCTTCTTGCTCGCACACTCTCTCCTTTTCTCTTCTTAGCTTCCTCTGTCAACATCCTCTTCAGTCTTTTTACCTTTGTCAGTATGTCCATAGAGGCCAGTTACGTTGCCCACTTGTCCAGCTCCTGTTCTGGCATGACACTGACACTGTTTTTTTCTGACAGGTTATGGATTCGAGCCTTCCTTGTTTCCTCCTCTTCGTCTTGATTGGCTGTTTGAAATGCTCGTCAGAAAATGAAAACAACACCCGTCACCATGACTACTGCGTGCTCGGAGCCGGGCCTGCTGGACTGCAGATGGGATACTTCCTGTCCAAGGCTAAAAGAGACTACGTCATCCTGGAGAGGAACTCAGGACCAGGCAGCTTCTTCAACAAGTACGAACCTTTGAGACAGCAACTAATATGGAAACACTGTATGGAAGGCCAGCCAGTTCAAAAATACACGACTATCAACACGTTGACAACACGTTAACTCGTTAACACACTGATTAACATGTTCATGATGTCGACATGTTAACATGTTAATGTGTTGTTAACATGTTGTCAATGTACTGTTAATGTGTTGTCGATGTGTTGTTAGGGTGTTGTCAGTGTCTTGTTACCGTGTTGTTACGATGTTAGTGTGTCGTCAACATATTGTCAGAGTGTTGTTAAGGTGTTGATAAGGTGTTGTCAATGTCTTTTAATGTGTTGTCGATGTGTTGTTAGGATGTTGTCACTGTGTTGTCAGCATATTGTTACAGTGTTGTCAATGACTGTCAGTGTGTTGTTATGGTGTTCTCAATATGTTGTCAATGCGTTAATGATCTTAAGGTGTTGTCAATGTGTGATCAGTGTGTTGTTACGATGTTGTCAAAGTGTTGTCAACATATTGTCAAGTTACGGTGTTGTCAACTTGTTTTTAACGTGTTGTCAATATCTCATCAATGTCTTGTTAGGGTGTTGTCAAGGTTGACAATATGCTGTTAGGGTGTTGTCAACGTGTTGTCAGTGTGTTGTTACAATGTTATCAAGATGTCAACATGTTGTCAAAATGTTGTTAGGGTGTTGTCAAGGTGTTGACAACATGTTGTCAAAATGTTGTCAACATGTTGTCAAGGTGTTGTCAATGTGTTGTTACAATGTTGTCAATGTCTCGTTAGGGTGTTGTCAAGGTGTTGAAACATGTTATCAATGCGTCAATGGTACCTGAAAAATCAACATTAATGTTTGTGTTAACAACAGTCAGTTAAAAGTCATGTATATTTGACCCAGCTGGTTTTCCATCTAGCTGAACCATCGTGAATCATTGTTGCCTTATCTGCTCTGTTTTGTGTATCCAGGTATCCACGGCACAGGAAGCTCATCAGCATCAACAAGATCCACACCGGGAGGCAGAATCCAGAGTTCAACCTGCGTCATGACTGGAACTCGCTGCTGAGCGACAAACCCGACCTCCTGTTCAAGAGGGTGAGCGATGAGTTTTACCCGCCAGCTGACGCCTACCCGCTCTATCTGTCCATGTTTGTGGAGGAGCTCGGGCTGAAGGTCCGGTATGGTGTGGACATCGGGAGGATCAGGGCAGTGCAGTCAGGCACCGGCAGGAGCTACATCCTGACCGATCAGCATACGTCGGACTACACATGCAGGTACTTTACATCCTACAGACGAGCGATCACGTTTGTTTGTTGTTGGTTTTTATTGTGTTTCTGTCTTCTGTCCCTCAGTGTCCTCCTGGTAGCGACGGGTTTGTGGGTTCCTCAGAAGGTTGAATTTGTCGGTTCTGACCTGGTTGAAGGCTACGAGTCCATCTCCACTAACCCTGAGGACTACAAGAACCAGGCCATACTTATTCTGGGCAAGGGGAACTCGGCCTTTGAAACAGCCCAGAGCATCTTGGAAAAAGCAAGTCATGTGCACATGCTCAGTCCCAGCCCTGTTCGACTGGCCTGGCAAACACATTATGTTGGAGATCTCAGGTAGTCCTCAAGATTTGGTGACTTTAATCAAATCAAATCAAATTTTACTTGTATAGCCCAAAGTCACAAAGTACATTTGCCTCGGAGGGCTTTACAATCTGTACACGGAGTGACACCCTCTGTCCTTAGACCCTCTTTAGACTTTACTCTACTGGACTGTACTTTTACATCATACTTTCAATATTTTTAGGGCAAACTGACTGTTTTGTTTTTCTTTTTCAGAGCTGTGAATAACGACCTACTTGACACGTACCAGTTGAAGTCCCTTGATGGGTTGGTGGAGGCACGGCTGGAGAAAATAGTTATTGTTCAAAGAAAAGAACAAGCCAAGAAGAGATCAGATGGAAAGAAGAAAGAGAAGAAGAAGTTGTACCTGTCTTTGAATAAGTACATACAAAACCAGGAAGAGAAAAACAGCTCCGAGGTGACCGGAGAAGATCTGCCAAGCTTTTACTCTGACAACTTCTCCATGCGAAAGCCGTACGACCGAGTGATCCGATGCCTTGGATTCAAGTTCAACTTCAGCGTATTTGACAGGTATACATTTATGTAACGTGTGTGATATGACTACATATAGAAGAAAGTCCAAGCTGTTTTATTAATAGTAATCTTAAATCTCTTTAGCTCTGCCTGCCCACCACACAGTGACAATGCAAAGGGGAGGTTACCGGGGGTGACAGCCTGGTATGAAGGGACGGGGACCCCTGGTTTGTTTGTGCTGGGAACCGCCGCACACTCCAGAGACTACCGCACATCCGCTGGAGGCTTCATCCACGGATTTCGTTACACAGGTGCTTTACATGTGTATTTGCTGTCAAAAGTCAGTGTGACATCAACATGATTTAAAAGTTACACAGTGTTGCTTTAATTTTCCATATAATCATGGTGATATTTGAATAACCTGTATGGACTTTCCTCCACAGCACGAGCCGTACATCGTGTACTTGAACAGCGTTACCATAACAACCGCTGGCCATCGACTAAACTGTTGACAACTCAGCTGCTGTCCTGGGTTCTGAAGCGGATTGGCGAGGCCTCTGGGCCGTACCAAATGTTTGAGGTGCTCGCAGATGTGATACTTCTTCGAGGGTAAGCAGATGTTATTTTGGAATTTCCAATCATGACTTTTTTTTTTTGCTGTGCTCATTTGTTCATCTGTCCACGGTCATCCACATCCCTCCTACATGCCCTGGTGTTGTCCAGAACATCTCGAAATGGATGTGGCCTCAGGCTAGGAGTCATTAAATACCTAAAACTACTTCACTGGCTTTTTTTTTTTTTTGATTAATGTAAAAACGGCAGTGGCAGTGTTCCAAAATCTGGGGCAACTGGACTTGGTTGTAGATCCATAAAGACGTTTCGCCTCTCATCCAAGAGGCTTCTTAAGCTCTGACTGACTGGTGGGGAAACCCAGGTATTTAGGTTAGCCTTTTATATCTACAGACGCCCTGGGTCCTCTTCCATTAAGTCCGCCATGTTGAACTGCCTTCTTTCTACAGTAGAAACCAGAACGGTTGAAACGCCGGCTCTCGAGAGGGTGTTTTGCATTTTTCAGGCGTTTTGTTTTATGCTGAAAGGTTTTTTGAAGCTTGAACAAGGAGAATGGGGGATTTATCAATACGCTCATCGTTGCGTAATGACGAGCTGTCCTCTCCAGCTCGTCTATATGCCCTCAGGATAGTGACACAACTACTCTATGCAAATGGACTGTACTGCCTTTCTAGTCTTCTGACCACTCAGGACGCTTTTACACTACATATCTCATGCAAGGATCGACAGTTGATATTTGAATCACAACATTAATGTATTAATTCGTCCTATATGTATTCCAATAGTCAGTGCCATTCCCCGTGTTTAATCAATACTGTTCATTTCTGTTATACTCATCATATTTTTGTCCTTTCCTTCTTTCCTTGTCTCTTAAGCTCCCAGTGCGAATATGTGGAAGAGTTTCCTATCCAGGCCTTGCCTCAGTTCTCGTCTCTCTCGGGCCATGAGATCTCCAACCATGGGCTGATAGTTGTAGTCCTGCAGTACGGGAAGAAGAAGAAGGTCGACTATCTGGGGCGGAACAGGGCTCATTCAGACTGGAGCAAAGCTAATGAATCTAACTTTCTGCACCCTGTTTTGTACTACTATGACAAACTTCCTACTGGTGAGTAGAAACAATGCCACCATTAAAAAAAAGTGCTGTTTATGAATAAACTGCAGTTTTGACTTTTTTTGTCTCCAGAGGAAGAAATGAAGCTCCGTCCGAAGGGCTGGGCCTTACCGAGGCCCAAGGCAATCCATCACATTGTAGAGGACTTCCTCACAGAATGGGACGGTCCTGTATCTCATATCCAGCCACTGCGCCGCTTCCTGGAGCACTGTGTGAAGACCGACCTCAGGACCTTCTATGCGGGTAAAGTTGTTGTCTCACAGCTGATCTGTTTCTTGCCTCCATAAAATATATGAAGCTCAGAGTGTGGTGGCTCCATTTGGCGCCATCTCTTTAGAAACCTGTGGGTGACTGTTGGTGGTACCATATCTTGTGCTGTAGGTATCGAAGATGTATTGCATATGGTAGTTTGACTCATTCCCGTGTTTTTCCATGTCTTTCAGAATCATGTTTCCGCTTCTCCCTTACCTACCGCAAGCCGCCGCTGTTTTGCCAGCAAGGATACTTGAAGCAGCAGGGTGTTGTCGACAGCAGTCAGCTGTGGCAGCACTTTGACGATGCTGGACTGATGCCTTCTGAACATGATTCAGGCACATCAGGGGAGGACTCTGCATTCCCCAACTACCTGGCACAAGCTGGAGCCTCCGTGTCTTCAGGACTGAAACTTGACTTCTGATTGTGTGTTAAAGCTATGCCTATGATACTGTTTATGTCCCTCGGACCTGCTACCTCCAGCACCCATCGTGTTCCCTCAACTAGACCAAATATTTTTTGACAGATTGTAATCCTCCAGATCAGTTGTTCCCAACCTTTTTGGCTTGTGACCCCTCAAAATATAGCAATTTCTGCTAGCAACACTCCATCACCAGATGTAAATGTGCAACACTTGACTATTTTAACCAAAGAATGGTTTCCTTTCTTTGTTTTATTAAAGTTAGAGGGTCAAAACAAGTTAAATTACCCTGTAAAGATTAGAGGGATCCTCAGGTTGGAACAGTGTTGTAGTCAAGACCATCTAAACTGAAGTCATGACCAAGACCAGAGTGTATCGAGACCGAGACAAGACTTTGAAGTGTTGATACCAAGTTGAGGTCAAGATCAAGACTTAATCTTGAGTACTACAACACTGGGTTGGAAACTACTGTTCAGCACTCGAGAGGCACCTTGTCCCTTAGCGAAGGCTCCCTTCTTATTATTATTCCTCACAAAATATTTATATACATTATAACATTTTCATACCATGGAGATTATATGAAGATGTAAAGGTGGAGGGTGCGGTGTTATAAATCGATTATGCATTATATATTTTGCATGTTACCTGATTAAACATACATTAAAGAGGACAAACTGTCGTTTATAATTCAAATAGACAGACTGTGTGGAGCATTTTTATATCATAGAGATTTTATGAAGATATATAGGTGGAGGGTGCGGTGTTATAAAGCGATTATACATTTTATATTGTGCATGTTGATGTCCTGTCAAGACCAAGACTTTGAGGGGTTGATACCAATTCAATTCAGTTTTATTTATATAGCACCATATCATAACAAAAGTTATCTCATGACACTTTTCATGCAGAGCAGGTCTAGACCGAGTCTTTATAATATTATTTAGAGAGACCCAGCAGTTCCATCATGAGCAAGCACTTGGTGACAGTGGCGAGGAAAAACTTCCTTTTAAGAGGCAGAAACCTCGTCCACCGTGACTGGTTAAGTTAAAGATAGAGAGAGAGGAGGGGAGATAGATAGATAAATAGAGAGAGATAGAGAGACACAGTTGCACAGCAGCAGCAATCATTAACTAACTATAAACTGTAATGGAGATACCAAGTCAAGACCAAGACTTTGATGGATTGATACCAAGTCAACGTCAAGACCAAGACTTTGAGGGTTAATTAAGGGTAAATTAAAGAGGACAAACTGTCGTTTTTAATTCAAATAAACACACTGTGTGGAGCATTTCATATCATGGAGATTATATACTATATATAAGATATATAGGTGGAGGGTGCGGTGTTATAAAACGAATATGCATTATATATTTCGCATGTTATCTGATTAAACATACATTAAAGAGGAGAAACTGTCATTTTTAACTGTTATTGACTTTTCATAATGCGCATGCGCTTAACAGTGAGAGTTTGATTGGCTGTCCGGTTGCTTAGCTCCTATTGGTCTAAGAGCTAACGAACAACGCTGAATCTGATTGGTCGCGGGCTGTTGACTGCACAATGGGTGTGCCTGTTACTAGTTGTGTTCGATCGAATGGAAACTGTGCAGTAGGGGGGACATTTTGGCGCTGTGAAGGAAGAGTGTTATCTGTTAAAATATCATAAATTACCCCGAGAAGAGAGGCTTTAATGGGGGAGTTTGTGAGCTGACGTGCCGCAGGATGGTCCCCGGGTGTCGCTGATATATTTAAAGCCAGCTCCAGACGTTACTAACGGCTTTATTTCCTTCTTGGACCGCCTGTTGTATAAACACACCATCCATATGTCACCGTAAAGTATGGACGGCTGGAGCCCGATCGTTGCTACAGCTTCGGATAACGACCGCTCCAGCTCCGAGGGGGAGTACATGCTGGAGCCCGGAGCCGGGGATGAAACCCGGCAGGCGGGGGACGGAGAGCAGCAGCAGCAGCGGCGGCGGCGGGGTAATAACGTGGAAGGGATGATGATGATGGACGACGGTGGAGGTGGAGGTGGTGGAGTGGGTACAGCTGCCGCTGCTGTTGCTGCTGCTGCTGTCGGGTTCGGGATAAGTGGGACCGGCGAGGGGAAGGTGGTGTTGGGTCGAGTCGGACAGAGAGACGATAAAGAACTCAGGTACCTGCACTTGTTGTGGGAGCCCGGACGAGCTGAGCTCGGAGCCGGCGGGGTGGCGAGCAAGCTGGGGAAGGTGACGGGGAGCAGGGCCAGGAGGCAGCACAGGGTGGTCCGGAACCTCGGTCCTATTGGTAAAGATATTTACGGTAAGTTTAGCTACAAATACACAAACTAACATCTTGATAAGTCTGGTGCTTTCATATAAAATTACAGCTAAGCTACCTTAAAGTTGTTCCCATATATGTTATGAGCACTTGTTGGCTGCACACTAAGCTCAAACCAGGTGGATGGCATGTCACTGAAGAATAATCTGGTAGCAATTCTGGCCTTGAATCGCCAGCAAAGCGACCCCAACACCATTAAACCTTTGCCCTATGCCCAACCTTTGCCCCATGCTTCACTTCACGGTGGGAACCACACATGTAGATGACATCAGTTCACCTGCTCATCAAACAGCCAAAAAGGGAAACAACTTAACTTTGTAGCATATTTACACATTTAGAATCTGAGCAACTTAACAAAGTGTGGTGGGCAAAATGTTTGAAGTCACATGGAGAGCAGACCAAAACAGCTTTGCAGCCATGAAATGACACACTCCAATCACAGTAATAATGTTAAACACATCAGACAACCCAAGAGTAGCTTAGGAACATCCCTGCAGTTTGTTGTCTTGACCAGTCTTGAGGTTTGCAAATGGGGTCGATTACGAGAGGAGACCTTCAAAATGACCTTCAAGACTTGATCTCGAGCACTACGACACTGAGATGGAAAACAGATGCCTAGTGTAGAATACTATGGTAGACATGCTGGCCTTGAATTTTGAATTAAATCTCCAGCAAAGCACCCCCCCACGCCATCACACCTCGTCCTCCATGGTTCACAATGGGAACCACACATGTAGATGAAATTACACAAATGAACTTTTCACAGTTTTTATGTCTCCAGTGTTCATCTACACTGTAGAAAATGCACGGTTGTGTATCAGTTGCTGTTCAAACAAGCAGCCCTCTCTCAAAGTGTAACACCATTGTTCTTGTGAATGACGCCTTTGTTTGTTGCTCTCATGCCACACAATCTGACCTCATTCATCTATCATTAAGAAATATTTACATACATGTCACTTTGACTGTCTTATCTCCACAGCTGTGAAGAGGCTGAGGGAAGCGGCCAACAGCAACGACATCGACACAGGTACGAACAGAGAGAGGCGAGGTGACGGCTGTAAAAGTGTTCAGGCAGGTCAGCAGGGATGTTTGGGTTAAACAGGACTTTTTCTTTCAGTTCGAAAGCTGCTGCAGGACGACATCGACCCCTGTGCGGCAGACGATAAAGGAAGGACGGCCCTCCATTTCTCTTCCTGCAACGGCAACGAGAGCATCGGTAGGTCGAAGGATGGACCCAGATCTTCTGTTCTATGTTTAATTAAAACATGCAGACTTCATCAGTTTCCTAATTAAATGTCAAACATCTTTTTTTTTCAATGACTGCAGTGCAATTGTTGCTGAGCCACGGCGCTGACCCAAACCAGCGAGACAGTCTGGGAAATACCCCCCTCCACCTGGGTAAGAGATCAATCACCGCGCTGTGAAGCGTGTAGCAGTGTGGTCAGTCATGTTCGTGATGTGGTTTCACTCTGACTGTGCAGCTGCTTCAGGCTCACAGATGTTTAAATGAGCCGCAGAATAAAAGAAAGCAAAGTTTTTGTGACACGTTTCTCGATCTGTTCAAACTCTTTGCTGTAATCTGTGTTCCTGCAGCGGCCTGTACCAACCACGTGCCTGTAATCACCACGTTACTGAGAGGAGGTGAGATCACCGTGGAGATGTTTGTTACGGCAGAATCTGTCACGTCATGGCCACTTTGTTACGGTGCACACAGTGGTCGCCAGCTTGGGTGATCCGGCAGTAAAAGACAAAATTTACAAAAAATGTACACTGATCTTAATTATTACATGTTTGAATGAGTCAGTAAACATATATACAAGGCCTCTCCTACATGCTATGGAAGGAGAGGACGAGGCGAGGGGTATTCCTCTAATAAAGCAATATTACATTGGCATGATGTGGTCGTAAGCTTCACTGAAGTGTATATATAATCAAAAATATGAATATAATCGAAAGATATTTATATTTTGAGGCAATTTGCTCTCAAAATAAACATTTTTTTGCTCCGTTTCCATGGAGATACACGGGCTCTGACTCATACACACACTAGTACACACCTGTGTTAACGATTAAAGCACATATGTCCATTAAAGAAAGCTGAAATTCAGATGTATTGCTTTATTAAGTGTAATTATTCATATTTATTCATATTACATGTTGTATATTTTCAGGATGTGACAATGTGAAGATGGCGGAGTAATATTTTTAGTTATGAGTCAGGTGTGCTGTCATGCTCTCGATGTCTCGTTGGCCAATCATTCACTCGATCGGACTACTTGTTGTATAATCACAGTTAATAAACTCTATAAAATCTGATTGTTATTCAGGTAGAATAAAGAATTAATTGAAACTTTTTAATCCGCCTGTGTTTAATGAGAGCTTTCTGTTCAGGAGCTCGAGTGGACGCCCTCGACCGAGCGGGCCGGACTCCTCTTCATCTCGCACGTTCGAAGCTGAACATCCTGCAGGAGGGAGATTCACGCAGCTTAGAGACCCTGAGAGGGGAAGTCACACAGGTAGAGAGAGTGTTAACACACCTGGCTCAGTGGCTTTAAAGACTGTTGGAGTGTTTTTATATCTGACTTTTCTTTTTTCCAGATTATCCAGATGCTGAGAGAATATCTGAACTTAATGGGCCAGAGTGAAGCTAAAGAGAGGCTGGAGCACATTTCAACACAGCTGCAGCATACACGCACCAAAGAGCAGGTGAGATTCATGGTGTAACTAAACTTCAGTGTCTGTCTTTGCATGTTTATTATACATTTACAGTTCACCAACTAACTCATCTGTGTTTCTGTCTTTCAGGTGGACGAGGTGACAGATTTATTGGCCAGTTTCACGTCACTCAGTCTACAGAAACAGAATTTGGGGGATAGGTAGAAGATAAATGTCGTGTCTCACTTCGGATACTTCTGTCAGTACACTTCTATGTAGTACACTGTGTACTTCCTGCTGTAGTAAGCTGATCTCAGCAGCGTAGTTCTCTCTCAAGTTGAGTATGGACGTTGTTCATTTAGTGGAGATGCCGATCATGAAATTGGCGACCGCTGAGGGCAAGAAATGTCCAACTTTTTGACCGTTCACCATGCAGGTACTCACAGCACAGTGCCAGTGTGAACACACTTATGCACTCAAAATAGCAAGTGTAAATATGGAAGTATGTGAATTGAGACACATTGTATAGAGAGCTGAAGACTTACACTAGCTAGCCTCAACCCAACAAGCAGCAAATGCCGTGACGCTCAGGTTTTCTGTTCATGAACTAAATATTTATAGTTGTAACGTGTTGAGTTTTCATGTTTTCCCCGTGTTTGCGTCGATTCTCTCCAGGTACTCCGGCTTCCTCCCACAGTCCAAAGACATACAGTTAAAAGGTTAATTAGTGACCCTAAATTGGCCGTAGGTGTGAATGTTAGTGTGAATGGTTGTCCTCTGATGAACTGGCGACTTGTCCAGGGTGTACCCTGCCTCTCACCCAATGCTAGCTGGTATAAAAAGAGAAATAAAAAGAAACCCTTAAGGCCAGTTTCAGACCAAATCAGGTGTTGTTTTGAATCGCCACAATGTGAAACAATCAGGAAATAACTTAACGCTGATTAACAGGCTTTATCGAGACCGGTGCTCGCTCACTCTCATTCGCTGTCTTTGTCACTCGACCACTGCTGGCTCTCTCTGTCTCAAACCGTCGGACACAAACCAAATTAAACTTCTTCGTGTCACTATTTTGCAGCGTAAATTGCGAGTCAGACTCAAATTTAGAAGCTGGGTACATGAAATAAACAAAGCCAGAACACACACACACACACAGGTAGTGTGTCATAGTTTAGTCCATGAATCCACCTGGATAGTCTGAGTTTCAGAGATGTTTCAAGCTGTCTGTGGAGGTTTGATTTGTTAGTTTCTCCAAAAGTCGGATCTGGCTCAACTCAAAATCAACATCCCCACTCAAATGAATGGGGAAAAAGCGTGAAGCTAAGCTAGGTGGGACTTCAGCTCTCTGTTGTGTGTGTATGCAGATGTTCTTTGCCTTTCTTTAGTAGCTCTGTGATTAAACAGTCACTGTTGTATTTTTTGGTTTGTATCATGTTGCCTTTTTCTCTTGTACTGCATGTTATGTTTGAACTGTACTGTAAACAAATGATTTGGCTGTTTGTGAATCAATAAATCAAAATGTTTGTCTACATATTGTCTTTAATACACTGTAGGAATATTAACAATGTACTATTTAATGTGAATATTCACATATTAAATGAGATTAGTTTTTTGTAGTTATCATCTTGGACGCTAGGCGCCTTTTATAATCAGAGTTGTAGCTAATGGACTACAAATATGGCCGCTTCCCGCCCGCGTTGATTGGCCGTTACACCGAAGCCCCTCCCCCCTCTCGCGGACACGTATTGTTGTCTCGCCGATGATAATAAAAGATGGCGGCCGGACCCGCGTAAATTGGAGACCCTAATAGAGGTAGTAAAATCTAATAAACACGTTATTTCCTTTATGAATAGTGTTCGTAAAGTACACACGCTGCCACCCCAGAGCAGATGAAGACATGCGCAGAGTTAAACGCATGTGAAATTCAGTTATTTGTGCACTTCAACCGGCAGCGGCCTAAGCTGTGGGTGAAAGCCTCGGGCTTTCCTCAGCCGCCGTCACCGAGAAGCTGAAAGCACGCTCGGCGAGTGGTGGGGGGAAATGTTGTGGAGGCTCAAAGTAAAATGAGAGGGGGTGTGTTTGTGTGTCTTTATGAAAGTAGGCGGGAATTTGTTTAGCTGTCGTTTTGCTTGTACTCTATACTATACTACATTTTTATCGTATTATAACGTTAAATTGTAGTTTTACCTCCAGCAGCAGCGAGCACCGGTCCACTTTAGAGCAGCTCCAGGGCTGCTTTGACCGCTCACTGCTGCACTAAAGGAGGGATAGTTGTAACAACCAAGTCCCTACTGAGGTGTAGCTCCATATTCTGATGTTATAAGATGCAGAGACTGCTTCACTTTGTTGTTGTGTGACATTAAGATGCTCTCATTTGTAGATGTGTATGTTTTTAAAGGCTTAACTTGTGTTTGTTTTTGTCACTTTACAGGTCAGCGTCCAGCCTTATGACACACTGTAACACATAAACAGGAGGAGGATTCATGGCTTTTGAGGAGATCAAGAGCAAAGGAGGAATGGGTAAACGTCTGCCTCTTTAGTTTTACGTATGAAACATGCATTTTTTTGTGTTTTTCTTTGTGCAAACTTGCAGATTTTATTACATTTTTGCTTCTTTCGTGGGTTTCGTGGGGCGGTAGTAGTTCAGCCAGAGGGTGGCCGGTTCAAGTCCAGTATGGAAGGTGGACTGGCCCTCAAGCAAGGCACCAAACCCCCCCCAACTACTCGCAGGGCACCGCTCTGGGTGGCTGTCCATCACTCTACCATCTCTCTCCACATTTGCATGTGTATGAGCCCTTTGGGATTAATAAATCCCTCGAGGGATTAATAAAAGTATCTCCTCTTCTTCTTCTTCTTCTTGTCTAGATGCGGGGATGGAAGGAGACAGAGGCCTCGTAGCCGGCCGAAGCCAGAGAGAGAAGAGGAGGTCGTACAAGGACCTGCTGAGGGAGGAAGAGGAGATCGCCGCTCAGGTCCGAAAGTCTTCCAAGAAACGCTCCAAGGTACGCCTCCAAGTTTCAGAGTGTAATACCACTGTGGTAAATATGGACAGCTGTACATACAAACATCAAGTGAGGTCAACAACACAAGACATAGCAGCCAGCTAATATTACTGACTAGTCCAACAGCAGTCAGCCCAGCTCGGCATCTGTCTTTCAGCCTTTTATTTCACCAAGCTCTCACCAACCACTAAAAGTCAGTCCCAGATTTACTCTTGTCCGGCGGCTTCTTGCTCGTTCACTCTCGCCTTTTCTCTTCTTAGCTTCCTCCGTCAGCGTCCTCTTCTGTCTTTTTTCCTTAGTCATTATGTCCATAAAGGCTGCTGAGCCTGGTTACATTGCTGCATTAGAGCATGAGAGTTGAGGCGGAGTTCAGCCGGAGGACATCAGAGGGAAAACCAGAAAACATTTCCTCCATAAAATATGATCCAGTTTCACCAAAATCAGTGAAATAGTTGGTGGTGTGTGACTTAGTGCCGTAAAGCGTTATGTACTTCTCGTGGGTGATCGTACCCGGAGCACAAAGTTACATAGTGTGAGAACAGACGTACGAATGACAGAGACACCGTTCACCTGATTACAAGTCAGTGTGACATCAACATGATTTAAAATCATATCAAGTTGTTTTGTCGTTCCAAATCAGGATTCAGAACTTTTCATGCTTGGAGGAGACTCTCACAAAAAGAAGAAGAAACACAGTGACGACTACTATTACCGAGGTGAGATATCTTTTAATCTTTTAATGTGACAAATAAATGTTTCTGCAGCTGTACTTACTTTCTTTCTTTATCGTTTTTGTATCAGACCACGATGGTTCAGGTCCACCTCCACACAAGAAGAAGCACAAGTCTGCAGACCGCTCCCCTCCTCTCTCCTCGCCCTCGTCCTCCCACCAGACAGACACAGCGATGGGCCTCCTTCAGGCCATCACCTCCCCGCTGGCCACCGGCTCGGACCCCAGCCCTCATCTGCACAAGAAACCGTCATACCCCTCCTTCTCCTCGCACTCCTCCAAGGGCCGCAAACGCGAGAGCGGCAACGGCAGTGGAAGCAAAGGAAGCCACTCCTTCTCTCACTCCCGACCCATGTCTTCGTCGTCGTCGTCCTCAAAGAAGCACTCCTCCTCGTCCTCGAAGTCGTCTCTGTTCCATGGCGGGGCTCCCAAAGAGGAGCCGTTGACGTTACGCGAGGCGGACGGGCTGAAGATGAAGCTCATCATGTCGCCGGAGAGAGAGGAAGGAGAGAGTTTCCCGCTCACGCCTCACTCATCCAAAGGAGGTGTGAAGAAAGAGAAGGACCGAGACAGGATGCAGCTCTCGAAGACGGCCAAGAAGAAGGTGCAGCAGAGTCGAGATCCTCTGCCTGTGGTGGGGAAAGAGGTGGAGGTGGAAGGTAAGATAATGCTAAACTACGTTTGATTGTTTGCATGTTTTATTCACCAACATTCATCACTGTGTTCTCTGTCGTCCAGGTCATTATGGAGGTGGCATGGGAGACGACAGCTCTTCGTCTGGAGGTGAACTGGAGGCCGGTGAGCTGGTTATAGACGACTCGTACACACATCTGTCGAAGAAGAAGAAGAAGAGCAAAAAGAGCAAGAAGAAGAAGGACAAAGAGAAAGACAGAGACAAGGAGAAGAGCGGGAAGGACAAGAAGCACAGCAAAGGATTCGGAGGTGAGTTAACCAGAATACGATTGGCGTTCTCTCAATCTGCTTCATCAGGTCGTCACCTCGAATGGTTTTCCAGTAGTCATGAAGGAGTTCCCTTCAAGACTCTGCCTTCACTCTGTGGTCCAACTCATCCCAAACCATCTCAACTGGGTTAGGGTCAGGTGGTTGTGGTCACTCTCCGTCTTGGTCAAACATCCCCTACAGAGCCTGGAGGTGTGTTTGGGGTCACTGTCCTGTTGAAAAACAAATGATGGTCCCACTAAACTCAAACCTGATGGGATGGTTTGGTCACTGGTAGAGATTCTGTCCTTGAATTATGAATGAATCTCCAGCAAAGCATTCCCCACGTCATCACACCTCCTCTTTCACGCTTCAGGGTGGGAACCACACATGTAGATGACATCCATTCACCTTCACAAAGACTGCAGTTTGAACCAAAAGTCCAGATCTCCACTGGTCTGATGTCCATTCTTTGTGTTTCTTGGTCCAAGCTGTTCTCTTCTTGTTGTTGGTCTTCCTCAGTCTTTGCAGTAATTCGATCATGAAGGTCTGATTCACACAGTCTCCTCTGAACAGTCGATGTTGAGATGTGTCTGCTACGTGAGCTCTCTAACTCTTGGTCCTTCTTATATTCCCGAGGCAGAGCCAGTTTCATCTCTTTGATGGTTTTTGTGACTTCTTTTGAAGACACATTCAAAGTTCTTGATGTTTTCTGAATCGTCTGACCTTCATGTCTTAAAGTATTGATGGACCGTTGATTCTCTTTAATTAGTTGAGTAGTTTTTGCCTTTAATAGCTTGATAATTATTTACTGTACTGCCAACACAACTGATGATTCAAACTTTTGACTGCCACCAAATCAAAGGTTACCACGGTGATTTAAAAACTTCAAACTGAACCTGAACGTGTCGATGCAACACTCGTCATCACCGTTAAATTTATCTTCATGTGACCTTTTTCTTCAGACTCATCGAGGGGCCACAGCCACTCCCATCCTACCGTCACTCACAGCGCCGTCGGCCCGATGTACGCCATGGGCACGCCCGTCCCTCCACACCATCACCAAGGCAACGACGGGGTAACAGAGAAGAAGAAGAAGAAGGAGGAGAAAGATCGGGAGAAGCACGAGAAGCAGGAGAAGGAGAAGGTCGGATACTGTTCGACACTGTCACAGCTCTGTAACACATGAAACCAACATCTGTCAGTGTGGTTTTGTATCGCTGAGTATGCAAACACACTTTGAATAGTTTTACTAGCCAGCTAACGGCTTCCTTATTTGGTTAATGTTTTATTCATTGTTTGTTTTTGTTTTGTTTTTTAGCCCAAGAAGAAGAACACAACAGCCTATCAGGTGTTCTGTAAAGAGTACAGGGTGAACATCAACGCAGAGCAGCCTGGACTGGGTGGGTAACGTAACAACGTGACATATAAACTCACAAAAATCCACATTTTAAACGACATGTTTGTGTTTTAATCTGCAGTGTTCGGCGAGCTGAGCAAGAAGCTGGCAGAGGTTTGGAAGGCGATGCCCGAGAAAGACAAATTAGTGAGTTTGTGTTTGATTGAAGCGTCTTAATGTTTTTAATGAGGTGGTTTGTTTGACGTCCCGTGTTGTGTTTGTCGTCCTGTGCAGGTCTGGAGGCAGAAAGCTCAGTACCTGCAGCACAAACAGAACAAAGCCGAGGCGACCACCGTCAAACACAAGAGCGCCCCCGAGAGCAAAAGCAAAGGTGACTCTGACTCGTCTGGATTTATTATTTCTCCACCCCGTCCTCTGAAGCCGTCCGCCATCCTCACTGTTGTGTGTTTTTTTTTATCCTGACAGTCGTAGGGACGGGAACAGGGATGGTGTCACCGAACAGAGCGCCCGGCACCGTGTCTTTATCTCCAGCACGAGTCCCGGACGTCGACCCCATCGACGCAGCAGCTCACCTGCAGCTACTCGGAGAGTCCCTGTCTCTGATCGGGCACCGGCTACAGGAAACAGAGGTACGACTACACAATCAGCAGCTATGACAGACACCATTCACCTGGTTACAAGTCAGTGTAGCAGCAACATGATTTATGGTAGAAAAGTTGCGTTACTTGTGTGTTTCTTCGTGTCAGGGGATGGTGGCGGTGTCCGGCAGTCTGTCTGTTCTCCTGGACTCCATCCTGTGTGCGCTCGGACCGCTGACCTGCCTCACAGCACAGATACCACAGCTAAACGGATGTCCTCGAAACGTCCTGGTACAGCATAAACACCTATAAAAGCTGTTTTCATCGTCTTAACTTCACGATAATCCATCATAACGGTTGTTCTCTCTTTCTCTTTCTCCATCAGTCGAACACGTTGGACAACATCGCCTACATCATGCCCGGGCTATGAGCGACGGCGTGGAGTCGTTAGTCGTTTTAAAGGACTTTAATTTAAGCCACTGAAAACTCGGATATTTCTAGTGTCGACATGTTTTTAAAGTATTTTTTTAAAGACTTTGTTCTCTTAATTTTCTAATTGTTATATTTTTAAAAGAAGCATTTTACTGAACACGTTAATCTCTCTCTCTCTCAGCATGTCAGCTTAGTTTTATTGTTACTGTACAGTGTGCTGTCGTATGAATGAGTGTACGCTTGAATGAGACTGTTCTGTGTTTTGATTTTTGTTTTTTACTGAAGTGTACAGGAACATTTAGGTCTACTGGTCATCATCCACATAATGTAATATATTTGACGCCTGCTTAGTTTTTATTTAAAAAAAAAAAGTGCCGTCATGCCTCTCGCTGTTTTATACGTTTGATATTTTGCCGTTTAGATTTCGACTGTACTGTAGGAGAAAAGTGATCGATCGCTGTTGTGATCGGGAGCTCTTCAAACAAACAAACTCACTGTCAGACGTTTATTGAAAATGGCAACATTAAAATATAAAATGTTTCCTATCGAAGCTTCAAGTTTTTTTTACTTTTCAGACTAAATGTCAACCTCCATGCCAAAAACTGCAGTTCCTCAAACGTCCACTTGAGGCTGGCTCCAGAAGTGAGTCAGTCTCCATAAGTCCCCATGTTTAAAATGTCCAACTTCACAGCAGAAATAAACATGTTTACAGCCTGGTACAAAAAACAGTTTTGGTCTCTATAGCTAATTTCCCCGTTCATGACAACTGTGCTCATTTTGAGACAATGACCATTGATTTTTGCCGTTTGGGAAAGATTTGGGTAACATTATCTCCATGAGTTGGTTGGAAAACACCATCTCTGGTTGATTTTTTGATGCTTTTCAGTGATTTGTTTTGAACAACCGTCAACCACCGATGCGAATCAGAACAGGTGAGTTGTATAAAAATTCACCCTCAGTACAGTTGTCATGAACGGGGAAATTAGCTATAGAGACCAAAACTGTTTTTTTGTACCAGGCTGTAAACATGTTTATTTCTGCTGTGAAGTTGGACATTTTAACATGGGGACTTATGGAGACTGACTCACTTCTGGAGCCAGCCTCAAGTGGACGTTTGAGGAACTGCAGTTTTTGGTATTTTACTTAATTTCCCAGCAGCGGAGGTTGCCACTTGTCTCCAACTGCTGCTTCATCTGGAGGTCATGGAGTGGATGTGAGCTGTTGTCCATTACGCTGAGAAGTTTATGGAGCATTCTTCTTCTCAGCAACCGGCTCCAGAGTCAGCCTTCTTAATCAGTGTGTCGCTGGCTCTGATGCCGTTGCAAATTAAATTGCACTTGCAACAACAGATAACATGTGCGACATCCTGCTGCACACAATAGAGCTGTGCAGTCTCAACGACATGACTCATATCTAATGTGACAACACACAGCTGCGCTGTCATGATATCAAAAATGTCCAGTCATGTTTACATGGGGCGGACCTCGGGCGGTCCCCGGGCCCCGGTTTGATCCGCCTCAGCTGGAGTCAGTGAGTCACGTTGAGTCCGGGATCAGGAGGGCTGAGTCAGCCTGCAGGAACGAGGAAGTGCGTGCATCCTCTGGTTCAACAGTGAGCAGAGAACACGGAGCAGACATGTCCGGTAGGCTGCGTTCATCTGCGTTTTTAAATGTTTGTGACACATGTTAGGAGGACAGTGCGGGGGTGTGCGGAGGTGTGCGGGGTTTGTGCGGGGTTACGACGAGAAAAGGCGGCAGCTGTGAAGGGCGCTGCCACTGCTTAGAAACTGGATGACACGACAACAACTGACAGTCAGCAGAAACTATAAAAACAGACCAGTTTAACACTTTTATTGACATTTAATGGCACCAATGCATGATTAAAACTTCTCCACTCTGTGTCATCCTGCATGTAAACGCATATATGTTACATGCGTGTGTGTGTGTGTGTGTGTTTGCTGTGTCAGACCTGAGGCTGGTGGTGTTGGGTCGGATCGGGGCAGGAAAGAGATCAGCAGTCTGCTCCATCCTCGGCCTGCAAGACTGTGAACAGGGCAAAGATGCTGCTGTCACTCAGGAGTGCAGTAAACACAGAGGAGAGGTGGCAGGTAGACAGGTAAGGAGGACACACCTGGGCAATGTAATGGTTTATTACCAAAATAAACTGTCTCCAATTTAGTTTAAAAGACCAAGTCCATAAACTGTATAAAACCTGTCAATCAAAGCGTCCACGCTCTTAATCCTGCATAACTTTAAGCCTTAATATAATTTGAACAGGTGAGTTGTATATAAATTCACCCTCAGTGGTGAAAGATAATTTCACTGAAATTTTCAGTCATTATTTTGTAGAGAAACTTTATTTTCCTAAATTATTTAAATACATACATATATAATTATGATAATTTTACACGAATTTCAATGTAATTTAAGAAAGCAGATGTCATTAATACTTAAAATAACAGTTGTTTGGAACTTTACAGAAAATCTCTCTAAAACAGAGTTTTGTATACAAGTTTAAAAAACAGAAAACTACTGTAAAAGTTATTTTCCATAACTTTTATGGTTTCATTTGACAAGCTAAAGTTTGACTAAAAGAACCCTTTTGTGTATTGAGTACTCCAAAGTAAGCTTGATTTAGCTCATTGTTAGCTTATTGTTAGCTTGATTTAGTCATTGTTGTTGTTAACTTGTTTTAGCTTAGCACAGTTGTCATGAACGGGGATTGAGGAACTGCAGTTTTTGGTACTTGCCACTTGTTTGACTCACTGGAAAGAATTAAAGAAGTCATCCACAGATGTGTCTGTGTGTGTGTTTTCAGCAAACTTCAGTTAAGTTAATTAAAGTTAGCTTTGTGAATTTCTGCCCAGCAACCAGCGACAGTTAACTGCTATAAATAGAAACGGCAGTTGTTTGTTGCTTTGCTTTGATTGGCCGACTGCTACGGAGCTAACCATCAACTGAAACTGCTGAGCAAGAGAAAGAAAGCCTTGAAAGTAACCCTCGAACAACAGACAGCTGTCAGCAAACTATAGGTCGTATCAATGAATAGATTAGATTATAAGCATCCTGAGGTGTTGCTGAACAGGTTGATATATAATTTATGTGGCTAAAGTTAAAAATGTGACCTCTAGAGCGAGGTAAAAAACTGGTACGTCTGCTTCCCTCCAGAAGTTTCTGCTCTCGGTTAATATGGGAGTAAATGTGGCAGTTGGTGGGTGATCCTGACGCTTCTGAGCTCACTGAGTCTAAACTATAAGTCCGACAGCTTCAGTAAGTTAATGTGAGCAAGCAGCACGGATTTTCCTACAATTTAATGTTAAAATGATTTATGCAGAGTGAAATTTGTGTGACTGAGAGCAGTTTAAAAATAATTTTTTTGACAGATTTTCCTCTCTCTCTCTCCACTCTAGCGGTCATGTGACTCACTCTAGATCCAAACATTCCGTCCATAAGCGGCCATTTAAAAATTTTCCCGCTCTTTTTGGTGTTTTTCTCGAAAACTGTTAACTGAAACATTTAAAAAAAAAGATTCCCGACCGTAACGTATCAGTTCGAGCCTTCAAATCAAATCAAATACACATCCCTGATTTTGTCACATCTCTGTAGGTTGTGGTCGTCTCCAGTCCCGCCTGGTTCGGCTCAGAGTGCGACCCAAGCGAAAGGAGACGACACATATCGTCCTTCATCGCCTTATCCAGCCCTGGACCTCACGCCTTCCTGCTGTGCGTCCCCGTGAACCAGCCAGCTGACGGCGAGACGAAGGCGCTTGACGTCCTGACGGAGTTGTTCGGTGCCTCTGCAGTCAGCATGAACACCATCCTGCTCTTCACCCACACTGAGGAGCTGGAGGAGGACGAGCCGCTGGAGGCGTACCTCGCCACGTGGCGTAAAGACCTCCAGGAGCTGGTGGAAAGATGCGGTGATCGATACCACACCTTGGAAACCCGAGGCGGAGAACCAGAGGAGAGGAAGGCTGTGGAGGAGCTGCTGGAGAAGGTGGAGCAAGCTGTGACGGAGAGCGGGACTCAACACTTCAGCTGCCCTTTGTACGAGGAGGCCGAGGAACGAGTGAGGGCGAGGCAGGAGGAGATGGCGAGGCAGAGGAGAGACAACGACCAGGCGGACGTAACAGAAGAGGAGATGGAGGCAGTCCGCGATGAGGCAGAGAGGAGCGTCGACGACCTGAACGTGGACGTGGATAATATTTTCCCCTCTCCTCCATCACCATCCTCCCCTTCTTCTTCATCGTTTCTCTGGGGCTTGTGGGAGAAGCTGGCAGGCTGGATGAGGTGGCTGCCCACTCTGGTGAGGAGAGAGGCCCTGCTGGGAGCGCTGGTCGGCCTCTTTGTGGGAGGCCCATTTGGAGGTATGATGGGGGCCACGGTGGGATCGGTCGCTACGGAGGTGAAGAGACGAAAGACGGAGAAAACTAAGAAGACTTAATCTAATATTAACGTGTTACGCACCTTAAAGTCTGTTCACTGTTACTTAGTCTCAGTTCGGATACTTCCGTTAGCACTCTCCGTAACTTCCGTTAATTTCGGCAGCTTAGTTTTGTCTCCGTTCAAGTATGGCCGCTCCTTCTTCCTCTTCTTTGCCAAACTGCAACAGTTGGAGCATTAGCACCAACGTCCAACTGCCAAAATATAAATATAAAACATATATTCCCCTTACATTGGTATAGCAGCTTCCTCGCCCACTAACTTTTCAATGCCGGAACTCCCTCACCTTCCTCTACGTAGCCGAAATGGCGACCATTGAGGGCACCATTGAGGGTACTCGCAGTACACTTAATTTTAACCATGACTGACAGCGTGAACGCTCTTATGTATTCAAAATATCAAGTATAAGTCTGGAAGTACTCGAATTGAGACACAGCATGTTACTAAGCTATGAGCTTTACAGCTAACACTCGCCCAAAAAGTATTTACGCTTGACCACTGAGCACCAGTACGTATTTTCTATACACCATTCGCCAAGTAAGCATATTGTATTCTCTAATATCTTTATTAATGGTTAATGGATCAGTAAGAACATAGATTGGGTTGCCAGGTTTGAAAAATCTCTTTGGTTAGTGCTACTAGTTGCGTAAACGTTAGCATTTTCATGATTCAGTGCCCCCAGTGTCCCCCCGCTGTGGTAAATATTAATATTATATTAAAGCTTAAAGTTATGCAGAATTAAGAGCATGGACGCTTTGATTGACAGGTGGGTGGCTTACTTGAGCAACCAGGCTTCATTCAGTCCGCCTCAGGTCCACTGATGATCCACGTCTTTACCGTTTTTTTGTGCCAAAGTTTATAGTTTCAAATAAATGTTTCACGTGGCCGTAATCCTCTTCTGTAACTTTTAAACCCTGTTTAGACTTTTTAAAAAAGCAGTGATTCAGACGTGGAAACACTTTTGTAAAGAGGCAATACTGAGAAACATCCACACGGTGGAGACATTGACCTTTATACTGGAGAAGTTTAAACACTGAGCTGAACCGAGAGTCACTTATTTCCTGCTCACGAAGCAAATTAAAGCTGTTTTACAAACATTTCACTGTCGTTTCTTTAAAACACTTTAAAGTGCTTCATGTTTGTGTGATGAATTTAAGGACTTATTCTCAGAGATGCTTTAGATGTGTCGAAGGGAGCAGATAAAGTTAGAACGAACATCCCTCGGCAGGTTACGGCTTTGACATTGATGTAATTGATACTCTGCTAAAACCGTCAGTCATAACCCATCCTTACATCTCTCTCTCCGTCTCGTTGCTCTCTCTAAACTGCCGGCGGCTCTGCCTCGGGAACAGCTAGGCGTTTCCGAATGTGGGTGGTCCGGCCCGGGGTGGAGAGGAAAGACAGAAAAGAAAGAGAGAGAGAGAATTAGCCGAGCTCTCATGTTTCCCAAAAAGAAAGAAAGAGAGAGTGAGTGAGAAGCAGCGAATGCAAGAGAGAGAGAGAGAGAGAGTCAAAAGCTTTGGGACTACATCTGTCTTCCAGATGTGGCCTCCACAGTTGTCTGAAACAGGAAAAAAAAGGAGGTTTTAAAAGTAAAGGAAAATTGGTGCTAAACAGTTTTTTATTGTCAGGGATTACACATACAATATAGACTACAGTATACAGTACAGGCTTAAGAATCCACCACGATACGCTGCTTTTTTTTATGAGCAGCCGTGAAATAGAAACACTGGACGCCTTGAAGTGAATGTATATGAAGGGAACACCTGTCCAAATATTATCCAGCCTTAGTGGATACACATCATGGATAACAGAGAGAGAGAGAGGAGCACAGATATGATACAGAATTTTTTTCTTTGGGACAGTTCATGAAGATGAGACGTCACCAGAGAGATTAAAACTAAATGTCAAAGCGCCCCCCCAAAAAATGTGAACAAACACGCAAAGCAGTGAGCCGTCATTAACACACAAGGCTGGCTGAAGAAATGTTGTTCTAAAGGCCGTCTGTGGTCCCGCGTCAGCAGTCCACTGTGAGGACGTGGACGCCACCGCTGCAATATTTTCTTGTTATCATCGCGCCCTATGGGCTTGGAAAAGACAAGCAAACCAAAAGGAAAAATAAACAAGATGACACACTTTTTCCTTTAACAGCACAGCGAACGTTTCCTTCCTCCTTCTCCTCCTCGTCCTCCCTGCTGGTTTACACCGACGGCCGCACCTTAACGTTAAAAACGGTTTAAGAGCCGTAAATTTTCAACACGTTTTATTTTTTAACTGGATACAGTAAAACACTGTTTATTTCATGCAAAACATTTTTTATATAGTATTTTAAAGGAAGTTATACAGAGTATAAGGTACTATTTCAAAAGACACTGTAAATTTTACAGTAAAATACCGTTATTTAAAAGTAAACCTTTAATTTCATGTCAATTCTATGGCAAAACAGCATTTCTTTTGATGGTAAAAAAAAAGTGTATTTATACAGTAAAATGTGAAATAAAACAACAACCCTAACTGTAAAATCAACAGCACTTTTCCTGTAATATTAGAAAAAGTTATACCGTTCTTATTACGGTAAATTTCTGGCAAACACAGCTGACAGTTTAAAAAAACAACAACAACAACAACAAAAATGGCAGCTGTGTTTGCTAGAATTTCACCAACTGTGTTTTACTGCACTTTCATGGCAAAACCTGTATTTATACAGCATTTAACAGACTTTTTACAGAATAAAGTAGTATTTTAAATGACAGTGTTAATTCTACAGTAAAATACCATTATATTTAAAGGCAAAACCTTTATTTTATATGGCATTGATATGGTATTTTCTTGTCAATTCTACGGCAAAGCAGCGTTTCTTTTGATAGTTAAAAATGTGTATTTATACAGTAAAATATGAAATAAAACAACAACCTTAACTGTAAAATCAACAGCACTTTTACTGTAATATTAGAAAGTTATACCGTGCTGATTACGGTAAAACTCTGGCAACCACAGCTGACAGTTGCAGCTGTGGTTGCCAGAATTTTACCAACTGTGTTTTACTGCACTTTCAGGAAAATATCCGACGGAATTTATACGAAATAAAGTACTATTGATTATAGAGATTGTTAATTGTACAGTAAAACACTGTAATATTTCATTGGCAAAACCTTTTTCTAATATTACGGTAAAAGTACTGTTGATTTCACGTGTACGGTTGGCGTTTTACTCCATATTTCACAGTATAAATACAAGTTTTACCAGAATGCTGTTTTGCCATATAATTTACATGAAAATACCATATGAATAAACATTTTGCCATTAAATATCACAGTGTTTTTCTGACCTTGCTTGTTTCTTCAGAGACACAGATGACATTTAATTTAAATACAGTTAAAAAATGCAGAGATGCTCTGCTGAAAGAGTTAAAAACTGACTAAAAGTACATAAACATATATATATATTTTAACAATAAAAGGACAATGACTTGGTCTCTGGTAGTTTTCAGTTTTAAAATTATATATAAAACAGAAGAAAAGTTCAATAATTGAACCAAAGTTATTATGTTTTATTCAGATATTTAAAACAAAGACACAACATGCCAGAGTCAGACACACAACAGCAAGATAAAACATGAGAGAGAAATTAAAACACAAATGTCATTAATCAAATGTTTAACATTCAAGTGGACTTTGTTAACGATTTGACTCGAGGCTGAAGTCTTTCTCTCTGATCCGGCCCGGCCCGGTTAGTTTGTGCCAGCAGGGCTGAGGCAGCGCTGTCCAACAGCCGGCTCCCTCCTCGTTTCTCTGGGTGTGCTCGATGCTGCGAAGCCCTCTCATCTTTTTCCCATTAGTGCTGTTTTCATGTTCCTTCCTTAGCGTGAGCGTGTGTGGCTGCGACTGTTTATGAAGCTATGTTTGCCCCATCCGACTGTGTGTTTGTGTACGTCTGTGTCTATACATATGTATGTATGTGTGTGTGTGTGTGTGTGTGTCACAGATAACAAAATATAATGACAGTGTGTTTATTACATTTGATTTATAGTGCACATAAAGTCATTTAGAAACTGGCTGAATGAATTATTTAATACATTTTAACACTTAAAGAGCCAAAATATAATGAAAACGTTAAAATTTACAGCTGGTTTCTGTGTTTGTCGTCACAGCCTCGTCAGATGAACTCAGATACCCCTTTTATCAGGACCACCAGTCATATTCACAATCTGTTCATGTGAACTGACGTTAGAAAAACTGGCAGCTGTGGTTGCCAGGATTTCACAGTAATAAATACCTTAAAATAAAGGTTTTGCCATGAAATATTACGGTGTTTTACCGTACAATTAACAGTCTGTCATTAAAAATACTACTTTATTCTGTATAAACTCCCTTAAAATGCCACATAAATAAAGGTTTTGGCATGAAAGTGCAGTAAAGCAGCCATATTTCATGGCAAAACCTTTTTCTAAAATTACGGTAAAAGTACTGTTGACTTCACGTTTAAGATTGCGTTTTAATTTCATATTTTTTAGTTTTTACCATCAAAAGAAACACTGTTTTGCCATATAATTAACGTGAAAATACTGTAGGGATGTTGTATAAAAAAGGTTGCCATGAAATATTACAGTGTTTTCACTGTCAAAAAACCAAAAAAACAATTTGTTTTTACGGTAAAAAAAAACCCAAAAACTGGCAGCTTTTACTATAATAAAAATATGATGAATATGTGAAAATTTATAGCTGGTTTCTGACTGTGTTTGTCGTTACAGCCCCATCAGATGAACTCAGACACCCCTTCTATCAGCACCACTAGTCATATTTAAAATCTGGTCACATTAAATGACGTTAAACTGGATGTTTTAACACTATTGACGACATAAAAGTGGATTTTTTTTCATAGATTAGTTTAAATTTGTGCTATGATTGGCAGAAACTAGCCACCAGTCTTTATTTTTAATTATTTAAACTGTTTATCGTCACTTTTAGATATAGATATGTGTTGTTCAGTTGACTCAATGTGTGGATTTTTCAAATTAAATCAGATTTTGTCTCAGGAGGTAGAGCGGTGGTTCGATCCCCGGCTCCTCCGTTCTGCATGTTGAAGTGTCCTTGGACGAGATGCTGAACCCCCGAATTGCTCCCGACGGCTGAAGGCTGAGCCATCGCTGTGTGAATGTGACGTGTTGTGTTAAAGCGTGTTATAAAATTACAGTCCATTTACCGTATTTTTCTTTCACATTAGTTAAAGTACAGCTGGGATCGGCTCCAGCCCCCCTGAAACTGAAAATGGATGGATTAGTTTGAGGTACTCCACAATGTTTCCACACATTCTGTTGAAGTTTCTCCACATAACACCAGAAATGACGTGAATTTATAGATAAACTCATCTGAAATATCCGTATTTATACTTAAAAACAGACATAAAGCAGCTCACAGCCATAAACTGATCTTACATTTGAAGTAGGAGTGTCTCAGCTGTTACTTTTAGATTTCATCCACTGCTTCAAATCACGGCATGTTTTCAGGCGTGACTCAACACGTAGATATTCTTAATTAAATCATAATTTATATTCCTCCACAATGTTTCCACACGTCCTGTTGAGGCTGTTCAAGTATCTCCACATAACACCAACAATAATAGGCAGAAATAAAAGTGGATTTATAGATTCACTAAAAAATATGATACGCGAATGTATCTTTTTATCTCCTGAAACTGGAAGAGAAGCCGTCTGACTTATTACAGATGATTTTAAATAAAACTTCAGCACATCCACAATAATCTGATCTTTTGTACTACGAGTGGCAGAAACTAAACGTCAGATATACCTCAGTCTTCAAGCTCTCTGATAGTTTTCAGACATGTGACTCAGCATGTTTATATTTATATATATGCAATTTTTAGATCATTTCTGCTTTGTTGGATAGTGAATCAACCTCAGGTTGCTGCAGTAGTCTTGATGAGTTCTCTGACTTTTATTTGCTGTTTAAAGTTTTTTGAGGATCTGAAAGCGAAAAAAAAAAGAGTTAAGTAACAATTGCAGAACTCTGAAGAATCTTTTTATGTTTAATAATCTTATTTTTTTCGCCCTTTTAAAGTTTCTTTGGAGAACTGATTACTGGTTCTTTAAGTCGACCAACAAAGTGACAGTTTGAACACCTTTGAACCTTTTTTTGTGAACTATGGCTTTAACTAACGGCTGCTATATGTCGAAACACACTGACTGTGTGTATAAATTATTGTCGTGGTGCAATTTTTTTAATATTACACAACGACTTTTTAGAGAGAGCCATTAGTAATGTGATTATAATTTATATAGAGTGATAAATAACCTCACTTAATTACCGTTTTAAAGTAATTCACCCAAAATTGTAGTTAAGATTAAATTTAATTCATATTATTACATATTGCACCTCTAAACACTAAGATTAAGAACCAATGAGTATCTATGAAGAACCACTTCAGGTTGGGACTTTAACCTTGATACAGGTACACTCTATCAGGTGGGGCGCCTCAATATGTGGATATTTTTAATAAAATCATAATTTATATTTTTTAAATTAGTTGAGGAACTCATCACACTGCCTGTGTGTTTTAGTTTTTTGGATTTAAATTATCGACATAACACCAAAAGTTGATATTTATAGATTAATTTGCTCTTAAATATCCTTAAAAAAACAGACATGGATGGTACGAGAAGGCGTCTGCAGATGACATGAAGCAGCTCACGTCCGTAATCTGACCAGAACAAGGTGTCAGGACAGAAAAAGATAACATGGATACAAAATCACACACAGCTGCTGAGTTTAGAGCCTCGATGGATGCCGTTCACGTCCCGGCAGACTCAAGTTGGAGATCCAGAGTGAGAATTTTATCTTCCTGTCATGGACAGAGACTGAAGAAGCAGAAGACGAAGGAGGCGGAGGAGGAGGACTGAGACTTGGATAATGTTTGTGTGGTCTGGTTCAGGTTTGCACGCCCTGCCGTCATCTTCTAAATATGGTCGCCACATTTCTGTCATTTATTTCCACTCTTACAACCTTAACATACGTTCTGTCACTTGGAGACCCAAGAAAAAAAAAAAAAAGAGAGGCACTCTGGGCTTAACTAGCACCCCATGGCGAGACGTCAAAATCAAGACGACGTTAAATGAGTTCCAGTTCGACTCGGTTCGCTTTGCCAAAGGGACGGATGAACAGCGAGTAGGAGGGGTGAGGTCGTGGACTCGTATGTGTGTGTGTGTGTGTTTCTAACAGCCTACTGCGACTCGACGAGGACGGCAATTAGATTAAGAAGAAGCCGAACTCACAGGAGATAACGTGGCATGAAAGGAAAAAAAGAGGCGAAGCCGGAGTTCGCGGTCTCGTGCCGCACCTCCTGTAACAGACGAGGACTTTGAGGACGGTAGGGGGGATTCAAGTCAGAACAGAAGACAACTTACTACTTGTGGAGCTGTGGTGCGAGTGTCGGATGGCCCCTGAGCTCACCATAATTGATGAATAGTGTGGTCCACATTAAGTGACATGCGCCGTTGGCTGTAAGTGGGTGCGATGATTGGGGGAGCCTTTTGAAGCCGAGGCCGTGGGCTGTGTTTGAACCGTCAACAGAGACCCCTCTTCTCTGTAAAGGACACCAGCCTGTGGTTTGGTCGTACAGGCACACAAACGTTACCCTTCAGTACTATTACAGGGTTTTTTCAGGGGGGTGATTGTATTATTCCTGCTGCAACACTGACTTAATTCAACGCAGATCTGACCGGAGCTCGTTCCTCTCCACTTCTTGCTCTATTGGATCAAGTCTTAATCCTGCGCCTCGCCACATGAATGGGAGACACAAAGAGGGAGCTGCACTCTCGCTCCCTGCCACATACATCAGATGTCACTCAGGTCCATATGCTGTCATGCAGCTTCTGATGGGTATCGTCGTGTCATGTGAAAAGCTTAGAGAAGACCAGAGCTGGAGACAGACGAGCGGGAAGATTGGAGCCAAGTCTCGTTCGTCATCAACCGGGGGTTTGATCCACCAGGAAAGTCAAGACGAGTTGACCCGTGACACCACTTCAGAGTCGCTTGCGCACAAAACAATCTCTAAATAGGGAGCATCTTTGCGGTAAAGCTATGACTAACAAACCCGAAGCACCTCAAAACAAAACACATCGCAGCAACACGAGCGTCCAATCAAAGCGTTCATGCTCTTAATTCTGCATAAATTTAAGCCTTAATATAATCTGAACAGGTGAGTTCTATAAAAATTCACCCTCAGTACAGTTGTCATGAATGGGGAAATTAGCTATAGACATCTGCCATTGAATTATATGCTGTGCAACAACAGAAGGCTTGACAGGTATAACAACAATAACCAAGAGATACAAGGCTTAGCAGACAGTACACTTTATTTGGGTGACCACTTTTTGACGGTTGGAATCGACCACATTTTTACTTTTGGACATTTTAACATGGGGCCTTATGGACACTGACTCACTTCTGGAGCCAGCCTCAAGTGGAGGAACTGCAGTTTTTTGCACTTCAGTGTTGGCTTCAACTTCACAGCCACGGAGGTTGCCATTCATTCAAAAACATAAAAAAGTCATCCAAAGATGGTGTTTGCAACCAACTCATGAAGCAGCTGTTTAAATCAATGGTCCTTCTTTTGTCTCGCTCTGTCTGAAATCATGGATCTGTTGTTTTTAGTGGTCGTAGTTTTAAGCTGAGGGGAGCTTAGAAAAGACCGGAGCTGGAGACAGACGAGCGGGAAGATTGGAGCAACGTCTAGCTCTGATTCAGCGCCGTCAACCTGGGTTTGATCCGCAAACGCCGTCCCCCCAAGACATCCTACCGCCAGGAAAGCCAAGACGAGTGATAGATGATGACCCGTGACACCACTTCAGAGTCGCTTGTGCACAAAACAATCTCTAAATAGAGAGCGTCTTTGCAGTAAAGCTATGACTAACAAACCCAAAGCACCTCAAAACAAAACTGGGAAGCGTCCAACTTCACATCGCAGCAGCACGAGCTCCCAAACACATAATAACTCCTGCTTATTGTCATATCATTTCAAAGGATGCCAAACCCAAAACACACACGACCTTGAGCTAACAAGGGGATGCAGGCGAAGCTTTCAGGGCTTTTCCGACAGAGGCGCTTGCGGTGGCGGGTTCGATGTTCCCCGGGGCTCATCGGGTGCTGCTGAGGCCCCCTGATCCCCCCCTCCACCTCCGACTGACGCCTGTAGGAGTAGACTTGCCCTTCAATCTCCATCTGAAATGAGAGACAGGCCATCGTGCACGAGGGATGGGCCTCTGATTTGTTCTGTGGTCCCTTTGAAACCATGCATCCTGCAGAAGAGACGGGAGAGGGAAACATCGAGTAAACATGACAGGCAGGACGGAGGAAGAAATCAGATGAAGATGTGCAGCTGCAGCAGAGAGGGCAGCCGAATCAATGTGGAAACGATAAGGTGGTGTCAGAAAGTGAAGATGTTTTTAACATCCATCTGATCTTTCTTTTTGAAAACTCAAACAATATTATCTCTCAAAGAAAAATAAATATGGTGTGTTAAATCACTGACAGTGTAAAGAATGGACAGCGCATCCATGGCGTCACCTAAAGGCTTCTGAAGAGCTCAAAATCTCTTGGACAGGGATCATCTGTGGACCTGAGGCGACCTGAATGAAGCCTGGTTGCTCAAACAAGCCATCTGTAAGGCACCTACCTGTCAATCAAAGCGTCCACGCTTTTAATTATTTATAACTTTAAGCCTTAATATAATCTGAACAGGTGAGTTGTATATAAATTCACCCTCAGTACAGTTGTCATGAATGGGGAAATTAGCTATAGAGACCAAAACTGTTTTTTGTACCAGGCTGTAAACATGTTTATTTCTGCTGTGAAGTTTAGACATTTTAACATGGGGACTTATGGAGACTGACTCACTTCTGGAGCCAGCCTCAAGTGGACGTTTGAGGAACTGCAGCCAAGGAGGTTGGCGCTTGTTCAAAACGAGTCTTTGGAAAACATTAAAAAGTCAGTCAGAGATGGTGTTCAACCAACTCATGGAGCTAATGTTACATAGCTATCTAGGCTAGCAAGCTACAGTTTCAATTAGTAAAATCAATGGTCTCTTACTTAAAAACGAGAAGCCGGCTTTTGTGTACCCCTGTCTGAAATCAGGTTTATTTGGGTGACCACTTTTTGAAAGTCTTGGTCCAAAACTGTTTTTTGTACCAGGCTGTAAACATGTTTATTTCTGCTGTGAAGTTGTGACATTTTAACATGGGGACTTATGGAGACTGATTCACTTCTGGAGCCAGCCTCAAGTGGACGTTTGAGGAACTGCAGTTTTGGCATTTTACTTCACAACCACGGAGGTTGCCGCTGCTGCTTGGTTTGAAAAAAAAAAAAAAATCAAGGCCTTCACTGTCAAAAAAACAAATGTTTTTGAACAGTGTACTACGGAGCGGATTTGCTGTCAGACGAAGAGTGATCAAAGAATACGTCGAATCCCTCCCGTAACACGCTCCTTTACGCCAATGTGTTTTAGCTTGTGCATGGTTTGTGCACAGGGAGGAGTGTGTGAGAGACAAATCGTGAGAGAAACAGACAGACTGTGGCGGCTTTGATGTGAACTCGGAGCTCAGAATAGATACTAGGTGGAAAAAAAAATCACAGGACAAACGTCTATTTCCAAACCACTACAGTAGAAGAGCGTATAAGATTTGGATGCTGTAAAATGGCTTACACACTCTCATTCATGTGTGCAGACTATCGAGATGTCAATCACTACGAGTGATGAAGCAGAAAGCAGTTTTTTCTCTCCAATATCCTCGAGCGGGGCGGACAACTGACACGCCTTTAAAGGGACACAAAACAGCCCCATACCACATCTAAATCTTGTTGTATTCTCCTCAGAAGAAACTCGTGTGATCAGACACCAATATGCTCCCCATATGTCCGAGAGGAATTTGGCTTTTAAGGCACAATATCTATTTATCTGTTTTTGGACTCGATGTATCACTGGATATTACGGGAACGGCTGACTTTTCGGGGTGAACGCTGACAGCCCGTCACTTAGCACTGACGTGATGGCTTTCTTTATCAATAGCACACACGGCGGTATTAAGAAAATAGAGGCCTAAATCAGTGGTTTGTCCAACATAAGATGAACTCAAGTACCTCTTTAAAGCAACGTGTTACTTTTGTACCACAGTACGTAACGCTTTACGGTCACACACCACCAACTATTTCACTGATTTTGGTGAAACTGGATCATATTTTATGGAGAAAATGTTTTCTGGTTTTCCCTCTGGTTCCCTCCGGCTGGAGTTTCCTGATGGACAGTGAAGTAAACTGCTGCTGGCTGTAGCTGCTGTTAGCTAATGTTAGCTCACTCCGGGGGAGTGTTAGTGTTTGTACCACAGGTGTTTTAGACCAGCAGGAAGAAGAAGGGGAGGTTTTCAGGCCAGGAGCCAGTGTTGTGCCAGAACAGGAGCTAGGTAAACAGGCAATATAACCAGGCTCAACGGCCTCTATGGACAGAATGGCAGAGGTAAAAAGACAGAAGAGGACGTTGACAAAGCTAAGACAAGAAAAGGAGAGAGTGAGCAAGCAAGAATATATATATATAACCTCTACGGAAGCCCAAAGCGGCCTTTTTTCTCTCTCGTTATGTCATTATGTCGTTATCTCGAGCTAACAAACCTAATTTTCTCGTGATGACGGGTTAATTTATCTCATTATCTTGAGAAAACAAAAGCCATATTTTTCAAGATAACGAGATAATTTATCACGATGAAAACGACTTCATAAGATTCACAAGAGTGACATGACGTACACACACCACTCTGCGGACTTTCAAAGCAAACCGTATGAACTTTTTATGAACCTCTGCCATTTGTTGTAACACAGTGTTTTCTCTAGTGATTTGATTTAAGTGTATTTACATTATGGCTAATTATTGTAAGGGATAGGCTTATATACAGTGGTCAACATGAAACAGATGTGTTTCTGTCCGTTAAAAGAATTTATGACAGACAGGAACTGGAGAAGAAACTACCCACAGTGGTTTGAATGGTATAATAAATGATGTTTAAAATAAGTTAGAGTGACATATAGTCTGATTTTCAGCTTCAGTTACTACAGTTGAAATGAGCCACTACAAACTCTTGATCTCTGATGAACATTATGAGTAATAAGAGGAATGATAGCAGGTTGATTATCTCATGACGTCTAGATAATAATTTTCTCAAGATAAAGAAATAATTAACTTGTTCTTTTGATCATATCCGTAATTAGCACAGGTGTGTGGTTTCACCTTATTTACCTGTTCTGATATTTTCTCTAGACCACTATGTTACGTTACATTATGTTACGGTACGCAACACCATGCCACGTTATCTTACATTTCATTACGTTACGGTACATCACACCATGTCACGTTATCTTACATTTCATTTAGTTACGGTACGTTACGTTACACCATGTCACGTTATCTTACGTTACATTTCGTTACGGTACGTTATGTTACACCATGTCACATTATCTTGCATTACGGTACGTTACGTTACACCATGTCACGTTATCTTACATTACATTTCGTTACGGTACGTTACGTTACACCATGTCACGTTATCTTACATTACATTACGGTACGTTACGTTACACCATGTCACGTTATCTTACATTTCATTTAGTTACGGTACATTACGTTACACCATGTCACGTTATCTTACATTACATTTCGTTATGGTACGTTACGTTACACCATGTCATATTATCTTGCATTACGGTACGTTACGTTACACCATGTCACGTTATCTTACATTACATTTCGTTACGGTACGTTACGTTACACCATGTCACGTTATCTTACATTACATTTTGTTACGGTAAGTTACGTCACACCATGCCACGTTACAACACGTTACGCTGTCACGTTATTCTGTTACATTATGTTGTGTCAAGTTCCGTTTTGTTTGTTTGTTCTTTTGTTAAAAAATTAATAAATATATATAAAATAGATCCAACTTAACTGTGAATCTACCTAAACTATTTATCTACTACGTTTAGCTTTTTCACCATTCAGCCAATACCAAAACTGACAATTTCAAGCATTCATCTGTTACTTTAAATTAGTTTAATCACTACTAAGCTTTGAAGCCAATTTAACAGGCCGTGTAATTAAAGCTCAGGTGACTTCTTGCTCACTAACTTTTCACATTCTGTTGCATAAATCATTGTTCAGGTCATTTTATGGTAAAAGTTGGTCTGGTTGGCTTGAATGTGTCCGAACACTAAAACTCAAGGTTTAGCTGCAGATACACATCGAGCAACTTTAATGTTTTTTCAATCGAAACTCTGAGATTACTTCATTTTTCAAGCACGATGCCAGACCTCGGTCACAGCCAACATCTGAATACACCATCACTCACGGAAATATTACAGACACATCAGAAACTCTACGAGCGGCAAGCAGGGATTTGAAAAATGAATCCACGTATTCACACGGCCCCCGTCCGTCCTAATAATTAACGGATGCTATGACTCAACGTGGTCGCACACGGCACCATAATTATCTGAGGAGGCTGTCATATTTATTTAACTAGGAAGCTAAGACGGCTGTAGTCCAGCCACGTCGTATGTTAGATCGTGTCAGATTGAAACCATGCCGCGTTAAGCTGATATTTTCCCGCTCTGTTGAGGCCGGGTGGTCCTCGCTCTGCTGCGTGAGACTGTCACAACAACATGACCCCCAGAAAATCTCTAACATACACACTAATTCTGCTCAGACACGCACATCTACACCATTTATACTCCAACAAACAAGGACACCATTGACACTGACCCCAACCCTCCCATCCCATCTCTCCATCCCCCCTCCGTCCCCTCATCACCAACCCTCCCACGTTGCCCCGGCCTGGGTCTAAGTCTGGCCATGGGGACGGTGGATTGCAGTTCAGGTGCAGGACTCTGCTGTTTCCAATTAGCCGGGTATAAATTAGCATCACTCTCTCCTCGTCCTCTCTCCAAACATTGCTGTCTCTTCATCCTTGTCGACCCTCCACACTTCACTCTGCCTCTGACCTCCTCGCCCGGATCGTAAATTCACCTCCTTTATGGCTCTTGTCGGCAACCTCTGCACTCCCCTAACTCACGCTCGGTGCTGTTGGGTATAAAACCCTCCATTTCAGTCAATGGGAGTGTAAATCCATCCTCACATGTCTTATTTTGAAAGGGATATAACTTCTGGTTTTTACTGTATCGTCTGGTTACTGTAACCAGAAGACAAGGACACATGCGCTCCGCGTTGCATGCTCTGATAAGGTTACACCGCAGATTCAATTTACCCCGCGAAAGGAAATGTAGCTTTTATTTGTCGACTTATTAATCGTCTTTTTGCCTCCACAGGTCAGTCTGTTAAACCCAGTGTTATTTTTCCAGGGCGTAGAGATCAGCTGCAGTGTAGCCGAGTAGGACCTGAGGTCACCCCTGGCACTGAGAGTTCACATCTGTTCAAATAAATTCTGCACCGTGCCATCAGCAGTAAAACACACACACACACACACACACACACACATATGTATGCCTCCTGTGGTGGAATGTAACTGAGTATTTCTACTCAAGTATTGAATACTAATTTGAGGTACTTCAGTTCAGTATTTACGTTTCATTTCACTTTATACTTCTACTCAAAACTCAAAACAATCATTGTGGTGTAACTCAACTAATTAGAAAAAAATTACAATTAAAAAAAAAAAAACAGAAGAATTAGCAAGCTAGCAGAAAAGTTAGCTAACAGTTACTTGTATGATTATATAAATTGTTCACGTAGCTAAAATTAATGGATAAATTGTTACAGGTAGTTAGCTCACTATAATAATAGTATTGGATAATATAGTATAGTATCGGATAATATAGTATGGTATCGGATAATTTGTTGAAATAGCTATATAAGTAATGCATAAATAATTACAGAACTTAAAAGTTTTAGCTAACTATTGTATTTGTTTATCTATTACTGTTAGTTAGCTAAAAGATTAAGTGGCCACAATAGTTAACTGAATGTTTTAGCTACGTATCGGATTAGTTAGCTAGTAGACAAATGGTTGAAATAGTCAGCTAACTAATAGTATTGGACAATTTTTTTAAATAGCTAGAAGTAATCGATCGATACAGTAGTTTGCTAAAACTTTTAGCTATTATTAAGTTTTAGCTAACTATTGTAACCATTTATTGATTATTTTTAGTTAGCTAAAAGATTAAGTGGCCACAATAGTTAGCTAAAAGTTTTAGCTGACTTTAAACTGTTTAGCTATGACTTTTAGCGCAAAAGTGATGGTAATAAATGGTTACAATTGTTAAAAGCTAAAAGTAATAGGAAAAAAGCTATTGGATAAATGGTAAATAGAAAAGTATATAAAGTAATATAAAAGTAATGGACAGATGGTTAAAAGCTTCTGCCACTAGCCAAACAAACCAACCTAAAATTGTATTTTAGCAATGTAAGTATTTTAATATGCACTTTTATATGTTTAATAATAGCATAGCATCTGGTTTAAAAACAGTATAAAATTGTTAAAATAAAAGTAAATAAAGCAATAATCACAATCACAAGGGCCTTTTTCATGCATTATTTAACTTTTTTATAGAATATTGCTACTTTTACTTAATGAAGTGAGCTGAATACGTCCTCCAACACTGTATGTATGCGTGTAATAAACACACTTCAACACAAGTTAGCACACACGCCTTACAAAGAAAAACAATAAACATGAGAAGGCAGAGAAGTAACAAGCGCTGTAACGATATTTCATCATTCAGTTTGTTCACATTCCTGACTTTGGCACCTGTCATGTGTGTGGTTTTTCTTTTTACAAGCTCGGGCTGCTGTTACAGAGAACGCCACTCGCTCACGGGAGGGAAATTTACAGAGCGTGTCCTCCCCGGGCCGTGCACCGTTCACAGGGATCAAATACTCCCAAGGTGCATTATGTGTGTGTGTGTGTGTGTGTGTGGATATAACTATATTCACCACCACTGGAGCTGCAGCAGCCACAGCCTTTATTTTACAGAGCCCAGGACCTCTGTGTGCCCTCTGAGTTTTGTCTTTATGAGCTCCAGCTCATCCCTCGACTTGTAGAGAAAACAAGAGCAGAGCGAGCTTTTATAGCACTCCTGGGGAAAACACAAAGAAGAAATGTTTTGAGGAGTTAGTTTAAGGCTTCTGCTTCACCCTGAAGGATGGGCGGGTGGGACGGGGCTGATAGAGGAGGGTTAAAGGGTGAAGCTGCAGGATTAAACTGCAACTTCACCTTCAGGAAAAAGAGGTGGAGCGTATGAAGATGAAGAGAGATGAAGGAGGGTGTGAACTTTCCCCCACCGACACGAGCTCACTTATGTGGACTCCCTCCTCCACGGGAGTCCTGGAAGATAAACACGGCTGTTCGTTTAACATCATTCACCTCCTCTCCTGACCTCACTTCATCCCTCCCATGTCCATCCTTTCTCTAGAAACTTTCTCCTTCACTCCCCCTTGTTATTTCCTTTTCACTCTCTGTCCAGATGTTTAGCTCAGCAGCAGCGTTGGACCTCGGGCTAAGTGTCGGAGATCTCCAGCGTGGACTGGAATGCTGACCCTCGATCCATCTCCATCAGCGGAGGCGCATTTGTTTGACTTGAGATGTGATTGTGTTTTCTCCTCCCCACACCTGCAGCTTCCTCTGAACCGTTCCCCCCCCATCCCTCCTCTTTGTCGACTCTCTGGACTCTCACTGATCAATGGCTCTGACTTAGAAAAACACTCAAACAGCTGCTACTGCTTTCCCTCGTGGGTTGATTCAAAAACAATGGTTACAATAGATAAAACTTTTAGCTAACAACTGTAACCATTTATCTAAAAAGTAAAAGTAGTAATACATGAATGTTTTTAATAGTTAGTTGGATAAAACTTTTACACATGAGAAAGTTTTTAAAAGTTTTAGTTTTAGCTAAAACATTTAGCTAACTATTATCCAGTTAGCTAAAAACATCTATCCAGTAGTTAACATCTAAAACATTTGCTAACTTGCAAGTTAGCCAAACAATTTAATCTTATAGCTAGCTAAAAGTAACAGATAAACAGTTAAAATAGTTAGCTACATGATTTAGCTAACTATTAGAAAAAAGCTTTTAGCTAACTGGATAATGTTAATATTATGTTAACAATAATGCTATTTTTAGTTAGCTATAGGCCTAAGTTTAGAACTACATTGTTTGGCTTACTATTAAGTAAGTTAGGCAACTAGTCGATGAATGCTTTTAACTAACTGGATAATGGTTACAATAGTTAGCTAAAACTTTTAGCTAACCAATAGTTAGCTAAAACTTTTAGCTAACCATTGTAACTGTTTAACTATTACTTTTAGTAAGCTACATGATTAGGTGGTTACAATATTTAGCTAAAAGTTTTAGCTTTTAGTAGTTAGCTAACTACTAAAACTTTAGCTAGCTTTAGTTAGCTAAAAGTTTTAGCTAAATATTGGATAAATGTTTTTAGCTAACTGGATAATCTTTACAAGAGATAGTGAAAACTTTCCGCTAGTTAGCTATAAGGTCAAGTGGTTTGGCTAACTATTTTAAGTTAGCAAAGGTTTTAGTTAAATATTGTAACATTTATGTATTATTATTAGGTAGCTGTAGGTTTGGAAATATACGTTTTGGCTACCTATTGCATGTTAGCCAAAGGTTTTAACTTTTTATTTTATACTAGGTTTTTAAGTATTGTAACCATTTATCTATTGAAACCTAAAACAATCACAAACAATGTCCACTTTTATATGTTTTATATAATTTAATAATGTTAAATAGCAGTAACAGTAATAATTTGCTAAAATGTTTATCCATCTATTCAGTAAGTGCTTTTAGCTAACTGGATAATGTTTACAATAGTTAGCTAAATGTTTCAGATTCCTCATGTGTTGCTCCGTCCTGGAGCGCGGGAGGAAGAGCTGCAGTTTATCTGAGGAACGGGAAGTATTTTAATCCAATGAAGTCATGAGATAAAGCAGGCGGGCTCGGTCCATTGACAGCTCCTGTCTCTTTCTGCTGTTTATTGTCACTTCTGCTTTGATTGACTGCTGCGAAAGCAAAACCCCCACCACCACCACCCTCCTCCTTACGTTGTTATCAGAGGCAGCTCATGTGGGGATCTGCATAAAATAATAAACCTCGTCTGTACTCGGAGCTGAGCAGGCATTGTGACTCTCAACAAACTGTGGTTTGGTGCAGATCAAAACGTTCCTCTCGGTTTTTTTGAATTTATCATGCAGCAAACCCGCCCTCATTAGTCAATGGCACTCAGCAAGTTGTACCGTCTAATTCTGCGGGGGCCGCCCAAACTTATCACCCTTCATTTCAACATGGTGGGCTGCCCCGTCGCTGAAACCCTCTCAAGCTGTTCCAGACATCTGACAACAGCCACATTTATTTATTGACTTCATTTCGCGTAGCCTTTACAACTCCCTTGAGTGATGCAGAGTTAATGTAGAACTGTTCATTGCTCATGAGTGTTTTTTCACTCCTCCTCCTCCTCCTCCTGCTCTACCACCACCTCCTTCTCCCTCCTTTTAAACTGTTCTTAAGTATTTAAACACTCGGGTAATGACGTGCTGTTGTGGAAGTGAAAAACCATGTGGGATACAAAAAAAAACATCCATGTGGGCTGAGGAGAGAGAGTTAAACCACCAAGGATGGGATGAGAGTGAGGAAGGCCCCTGTTAATCAAAATGAATGAGCACCTCTCAGGGCCCTTGTGTCGACGAGGCCACCAGAGGACCGTTGATCCAGCTCTGGGTGTAAAGAGAGATCCAGACGCTTTTTCCTGTGACTGCCTCGCTGCAGATAATCCATCATTTCACTTCCTGTTTGCTCCTATTTTCAGCGCCAGCAGACAGCAGTATTTAATTTTGATTTTATTCAACCTTTATATCTCGGAATTAACTCCAAAGCACCAGAGTTTATCTGACAGTGAAATACCTCTTTCATTGACACCACCCGTCAATGTTTAGGTTGAATTTGCTTCTGTAGTTTTACCACTGTGAAGTGGCTAAGGATGAGTCAGCTCCTCCAAATCTGGTCCAAATACCGTGGTTTGTTGCGGGAAAACCGTTCAATGCTCCCTCTGGGTTGGGAGTGAGTTGCTGCCCCAAACAAAGAAGTATTTTGGGGTCTTGTTCGAGCCGGTTGGTGCGGCATCGGCAGTATTGACGCTGTATCGGATCTGAGCCGGAAAGGTGAAGGCCTTTACGTCATCTACGTTCCAACCCTCACCTATGGTCAAGAGCTGTAGGTAGTGACGAGTGGCCGAAATGAGCTTCCTCCGCCGGGTGTCCGGGCTCTGACTTAGATAGGATAGGAGATAGGATGCTCTATCAGACCATTTTGGGAAAGGAACCTGAAGGCAAAGCTCCCGATTTTTTCAACCCTCTTATGGCCTATGACCTTATAGTCATGACCTTTGGGTAGTCACCAAAAGAATGAGATCTCAGATACTAGCGGCTCCCTTCAGGAACACCCGTCATGCTCCGAGTATGTCCATTTCAAACTGGATTTTATTTAACCTCTGTGGATATTGATAAAATATTTATTTTTATGCAGTCGACTGTCAACGTTTAAGTCTAAACGGTGGAATGCTCCCTCCGGGTTGGCAGCGAGTTGCTGCCCCAAGCGAAGAAGTTCAAGTATCTCAGGACCTTGTTCACGAGTGAAGGGAAATGGAGCGTGAGATGGACCAGTAGGTTGGTGTAGCGTTGTACCGTTGTAGGGAAGGCAAAGCTCTCGATTTTACAGTCCATCTACGTTCCAACCCTCACCTGTAGTCATGGGCTTTGGGTAGTGACCGAAAGAATGCGACAGCGGCCCGGCTCAGCCTTAAAGACAGGGTGAGGAGCTCGGATATCTGATGGGAGCTCGAAGTAGAACCGCTGCTCCTTTGCGTCAAAGGTGAGGTGGTTCAGGCATCTGATTAGGATCCTGGGTGCCTTCCTTTGGAGGAGGCATGTCCAACTGGTAGGGGACCCAGAATACTGGCCTGGGAACGCTTCGGGAGCTTTGGAGCTGGATTGCGTTGTTGGGGAGAGGGACGTCTGGATCCACCGCGACCTGACCTCAGATAAGTGGAAGAAAATGGATGCATGGACGGTGTTTTATAATTGCAGAAGCTAGACAACCATTTATTTATCACATTTAGCTTTTTAAACATTATTCCACTACAGCTAATTACTTCCTAATTAGCTGTTTCATCTGTTAATCCATGTTTAAACTTCTCTGCCAGCTACAATCTCAATCTTAACGTGTAAATGTTGGACTCAGTTTGTGGATTTTTGTTTTTAAATGTTTGCAGAGATATTATGGTAATTTGCCCAGAATGACTTTATAAATAGAAATATACCAGAAATTACTCCACTGACAGACTGAGTGGGCCACCCAACTCTGGAACACAAAGCACAATGATGTGTAAGTGGTTTTAATTTGGTAACAAGTCTCAACGCCCTACAGCACGTGGTGACATTGTGCTGGTGCATTCACATACAACTAATCACCACAATCATGAACTGGCAAAAAGGTGGTGGCAACACATTGTCCAAGCTTCAGATGAGAAACAGGACTTGTATCTAAAATTAAAACCTAAAGTTCAGTCGTGGTTTCTTGCAAAGTTTGCAACATGTTGTTCAAGGAAAAGTTTGATATTTTGGAAAATACCATTATTCAGTTTCTTGCCAAAAGTTAGATGAGATGTTTAGTGGCATCTATCAGTGTCAGAACTTTTAACTAACTATTGTAAATTCATCTATTACTATTAACTTTTAACTAAAACCTAAAACTATTACTTTAATTTAGCTAAAGGATAAACAATATAGCAATATATAATATATATATAGATATTACAATATAGCTAGAGGTCTTGGGTAATTGTTGGATAAATGCTGAAACTGTTTCAACCATTTATCTTACTTTATATTACTTTTAGCTTGGATAAAAGTCATAGATAAATGTTTTTTTACAATAATTAGCTAAAAGTAATGGTAAAAAAGCTGGTGGATAAATGGTTAAATAGGTAAAAGTCATGGACAAATGATTAAAAGTTTTAAAACAAACAAACCTGAACCTTTTCTTCTTTTTTTTCTGACAGAAAACTGGAGTTTTTAATCTTTAAAAGAATTCGAGGCAACAAGTCGACCAAAAACAGCAGAAATCTGAGATATTTTGGCTCGCGAGTCTGATAAGAACATTTGAGTTTTCATAGGCTGCACATAAATCATATTAACTCTGAATAGGAGAGGAGACATTATCGCCATAATTTCATTAAAATAATTATTGGTGGCTACGACTTTACATTACCCAACAGCTATTATTGCATTTCAGTCTTCTGCCTTTTGAGGCTTATCATGTTTTCCCTGTTTTTCCTTTCAGACTTCTCTCTTTCTCTTTCTCCTCTTCCACACTGTTGCTCCTCTACCGCCTTCAAACTCAGCAGCTTTTTCAAATTTGGGGCTTGCGACACTCAGCCAAAAGCCGCAAATTACCCCCCTCTAGCAGCAGCGAATTAGGAACAATTTTGTGTTAGCTATAAAAAAAGAGAGAGAGAGCGAGAGAGAGGGAGAGAGAAGTGAGGGGAAAATATAGCTTACACCAAGGGGACCACCAACAGAGGCAAAGGGATGGGATGAACGGCTCGTTGGCCGACAGTTTGGGTGGCAGGGCGGTGCTAGAAAGCAGCCTCAGAGATCTTCAAGAGCAATCAATCCTATCATATCGCATCTACATAGTATGGCACAACATCCATTACCAAACACAAAGGCCTGAATTAGTGGATTTATGTTGCTGTTACAGGATGTTTGCAGGCCTGTGAATTGGGCTTTACAGTTCCCTGAGCACACAGAGACCTGCAGCAGTGATAAAAAAAAAAAAAAGGCAGTCCTGGACTCGAGTTATTCAGTCTGGTGATACCGAATCGTATCGTATGAGGTGACAATTCACCGGCTGAAATATTCATTCTCTTTTCCTCTACGCGGTTGGTCTTTAACTCGTAGCATTAATGTGAAAAAAAGGGTCTTTTACTTGTTTCTTACAAAGCGTGAGGTTTGGCATGCCCACTTAATCTGCTTCCCTTGAGCCAATCCATGTTTTTCCCATTCTGGCACCCGTCCTCTACTCCCTTTTAAAATCCATTTCCAAGTTGTAATATGCCACTGCAGACGTTATTGAGGGGAGAGAACTTAACTGTAATAGTTGGAGGGAGGAGAGCGAGGTAGTAGAGGTTTTCCAGCTCTTCTAGTGTGGAAGGTAAACCACTTTGTCTTCCTTTGGAGATCAGTCGGGTCGGTCTGGGCGGGCCTCAGCCCAGGTTGAGGTTACTTACTCTCATTAGGCCGGTACACCGACCGCCAGACTGTACAACTGTAATAAGACCCTACACAGTTATGGCCTGACCCCTCGTTGACACATCTTGGCCCAGATGTTAATTGTGCTTCCTGCCCCCATTTTGATTAAATGACAGAGACTTTTAAGTCTTTGTTTGTCTGGCTAATGGCTCTCATTTAGTGCAATAAGTGGTTTCGGGGCTGCCGTGGGTGACATCACACTCCCCGCTGCCTTTGATCTTGAGGCCTGTAAAAACGTGTGGGCGCTTCTCGGAGGCCGCCGTACCTGCCAGTACGAGGTGGTGGTGGTGGTGGTGGTCGCTGTGATGCCAAGCTCAGCAGTGGGCATGGTGGGGGCAGGAGTTCGCCAGCACCAGGAGGGAGGAAGGAGGTCAACGATGAGTGTACGCCATACAACATGTGGTTCATATACAGCTAATTGCCATACTAGTCCTTACGCTAAATATATACTGTATCAATCTTCTCAATAAGTAAACTAATAAACAGATTTCCCAAAATGTCGAACTTTTCCTTTAAAGGAGCAGTGTTGGATTTAGTGGCATCTATTAGTGTCATTGCATTGATTGCTAAAACCTTTAGCTAACTACTGGATAAATGCTCTACGCTAACTGGATAATGGCTACTTATGTATTACTTTTAGTTAGCTTAAAGTTTGGAACTATAAGATTGGGCTAACTATTGTAAGTTAGCAAAAGGTGTTAGCTAACTATGGAATAGTTACTTTTAGCTTTCTGGATAATGGTTACAATAGTTAGCTTAACCTTTTAGCTAACAATTGTAGCCAATATTTAGCTTTTAGCTAGAACTTTTAGCTAACTATAGGATAAATGATTTTGGCTAACTGGGTAATGGTTGCAATAGTTAGCTAAAAGTTTTAACTAACTATTTGTAACCATTAATTTATTATTTTTAATTAGCTAAAAGATTTAGTAGTTACAGTTGTTAGCTAAAATTTTTAGGTAACTGGCTAATGGTTACAATAGTTAGCTTAAACTTTTAGCTACCTATTGTATCCATTATTTAGCTTTTAGCTTGAACTTTTAGCTAACTATAGAATAAATGCTTTTAGCTAAGTGGCTAATGGTTACAGTTGTTAGGTATAGCTTTTAGCTAACTATTGTAAACATTCATCTATTATTTTTAATTAGCTATGAGATTAAGGAGTTACAATAGTTAGCTAACTGTTTTAGCTAACTGGCTAATGGTTACAATAGTTAGCTAAAACTTGTAGCTCCGGATTAAGTGCCACCCTGAGTGAAATACAGATTGGCTGCTTCACAGTCGTAAAGACGAGGAACCTTAAGACGCCTAATGAAGCAGTGCATTTCCACCAGAACTTGCTTGGCTCGCAAAAATAAAAAGTCTGAGGGTAAGAATAAAATATCTCGGGGGTTTAACATAGCTCGGTTTATTTGGAAATTATTAGCACACAAAGTTCAGCAAAGAAGACATATTTTTGGTTGTGTTGCAGCATCATCGGATGGTTGCCGGTGTTTTTTATCCCTCCATCCTCGCCTCTTTTCATCTTGATTTTATTGTCCCCTCTGCCTCACCCCCAGCTGCAGATCTCTCTCCCCTGTTTTCTCCCACTCCCTTCCCCTCCGTCGAGCGCGTGGCTGAGGTGTGAGATCATTCTCCTTCTGGGTGGCTTTCCTGCTATATGTCACTGTCATCTGTTGGCACTGAGGCTCGAGGGGGGGTCCCCCCTTTTTCCCCAAAAAAACACCACCACACACTCCACTTCACCACCCGGAGCATAATAAATTCTTGGGCACGAGACTTGAAGAGGGGTACCAACGAATGAAGCCGTGAGCGGCGTGTTTTACTGGGCTTGGCAAGGGTTTACACATGGACCGGTGAGAGAGGGAAAACAGAGAGGAGGTGGTGGTGGAGGAGGAGGGTCAGCAAAAAAAGAAGGGTGGAAGATTTATAATTGAATAACTCCCCGAAGCAGGGCAGCAAAGATCAGCCCTGCCAGGAAAAGCAAACGCCAAAAGGAGCGAGTGAGACCGGTGGAAGTCAGCCATTAAAGTGAGAGGAGAGTAAACCTCAGCTGTGATCCGGCCTCGGCAGAAAGGTGCGAGGTTTACTCACAATAACTGGAAAACCACAACACCCAAACCTTTAGATTCACCCGAAACATTTACACATCAGTTTGGGGCTGCTACGCTATAAAAAACCAAAAAAAAACAGGGCAGGGATGAGTTATTTTAACCCAGTTTCATCTCAAATACGTCACAAATCTATTTGCGGATGTTGCGAACCTTAAGATTGGGCCTTGTCTGGTGTGAAAGATGTGATTTTATGATCTGAAATTATCTTTTTCTGATCATTTGAAGGGGATGAAACCACCAGAGAGAGCAGTAAGTCTTAAAAGAAGCCAATCTAAGGTTTAAGGGTTTACGTGGACGTGTACATGCATATGTGAGACGTTCTTAAATTTTGATTTGTGATTTCAGTGGTGTAAAATATGAGCTGAAATGACACTTTCCTGGTGACTTTAAGAGGAAGAAACCACATAAACTATGTTAGCAAAGGGTTATTGGGGGTTTGAATAAAAATCAATGTATTCTGCTTTACGAATTCGGAAACAATTGGTCTCCTTGGAGGTATTTCAAATGGTACCGTCCACGTCTCCATGTCCTCATAGACCTTAGGTAAAATATAAAACCTTCTTTCTCTGGGCTGTAAACTTTCCTTCAAATACAAATAAGTTTCTGTTTGATAAACTTATTTTCTTTCAATATATTTAAAATCTTTTTGACTATGGGAGTAGGCTGGATATAAATTGGTTCCTAGGTCAGGGTTAGAGTTTACATGGACATGCCAAATGTTCTTGATTTAGTGACTTTAGTGGTGTGAAAGATGTGATTTTATGAGATGATTCTGGTGATTTGAAGAGAATTAAACCACGTGAAAGAAACTCAAAGAGCCTTAACCTGTAGAAAATCGGGATGTGTGCAGTCCTTCCTCCAGTTGGCCCCAGATGCGTTAACGGGAGCGTTCCGTGTCCGTAGCACACCACGGTCTTGCCCATGGTCATGGGTTTTTTTTCAATACTTTGCTATTTAATAATAATAACTATTAACTGTAAAATAAAAATCAATATATCTCAATATGAACAAAAACAAAAAGCAAAATCTAAATGAGCTAAAAAAAAAAAAAGCTAAAAAAAATCACTAAAGTAAATAAAGGGTTACGTGGGTTTACGTGGACGTGTGCATGCGTAATCAAAACGTAAACTTTGATTAGTGATTTTAAAGTGGCGATTTCATGAGCTGAAATGATCCCTGAAGAGGTTGAAACCACGTGAAAGAAAACCAGAGAGAGTTATAAACCATCAAAAAAACAAATCTAAGTTTCCTCGGTTAGGGAAAGGGTTTTCTTCACCAAATGGTTCAGTATGGGTCTCAATGTGCCCTTAGACCAACGTTAGGGTAACTGAGCCCGTCGACTGAAGGGGTCAGGAGGTGCACGGTCCTTCCCCCAGTTACGTTGACAGGAGTGTTTTGACGCCTTCATCCATCAAAGTACTTCATGATTATGGAGATTTTTTTCAAAAGGAAAAAAAAAAAATTAAAGTCCTTTTTGTGCAGCCTTTGTTTGTTATCAGTAAAGTTTTTATTGGTTGGTAAAAATCCAATATAAAATTAAAATTTCAAAATATTGGTAAGTTTCGGCTCTTTAATGGGTCTTCCTCAGACCGAGGCAATGTACAAAACGATCTTAAACTTTGATTTAGTGATTTTAGCTGTCGGGAAATCTGGTGATTTGAAGAGGATGAAACCACCTGAAAGAAAATTAGAGAGCCATAACCTGTAAAAGAAACAAATCTAAGGTTCCTAGGGTCAGGGAAGGGGAACTGAGCAAATGACGGGAGTGTTGGCGTTGGCTTCGTCCGTTGCGCACCACAGTCCGGTCCTGGTCCTTGAATTACCCCATGATTATGGGGTTTTATGGGGAAAAAAAAACAAAAACATCCTGGACGTGTACATGCATGTGTAAAATGTTCTTAAATTCTGATGAGTGATTTCAGTGGTGTCACAAATGTGACTTTATGTGGGGACGCAATCTTTTTCTGTATTAAACCACCTGAAAGAAGTTCTTAAATTTTGAGGTTATAAACTGGTACATGTGTTTAAATAACCCCACTGCAACATATTGAATATTTTGGGTCAATTTTGCACCCCCATCTGTGTAAACCACCAAGACAAAAGCTTATTTTGATCCAATCACACATCAGTAATATAAAAACACGGTAATATTTAGAAGTACAGTGTTGGAGCTGAGAGTTTTCATGTGTCGGCAGCCTCATAACTCATATAAATAAAAGAACAGATCAGGCTATAGGACAGAAAAAATATTTAAAGTGAATTTATTCCAAACTCCTTCAAACACTTTGTTTTTCCTGCCCTGACTGAACTCGCAGGGGTTATCCCAGAATGCACCACTCTCCCCGTCGAGGCGGGGTGCTCGGCGAATGAGTTTATCTAGCCTGTTTGGTTTGGCGTTTGTCAGTGGAGAATTAAAAAGCGTTGGTGCAGGCATGAATGGAGCTGGACTCAGTTTTTCCCAGAGAAACGAGCTCGAACATCAGATGGCAACGGCGAGGTCACGACTCCTGCGATAAGTCGACTGATAATCCGCGACACGCACCGTCGACGGGTCGTCACGTAAACGTCCATTCATCACGTCCTCACATGTGATGAATCACTGTTAAAGTGACACTCTCCTGGAGGAAACTCACAAAAGATATACTGGGGGGGAATTTTGCCGCTAATCATTAAAAAAGAAGCTTTCACTCGTCGTACAAGTGAAGATTTAATAAGCCGTGTCACACTCAATGACGCACAAAGGGGGAAAAAAAGGACAAACTGGCAGCTTTCACCTCCGTCAGGATGGAAAACTGATGTGCAGTCGCAGCTACGAACACATCAGCCTGAACTGCTTATTTTATCAGGTGCACGTCCGCCGACGCCGTTCGTCTGCTTCTCTTCTTTTGGCTTCAAACCAGCCGAACGAGCTCATTAAACCGACAAAGATTTCTTCACTCGTACCTGAGCTCGACGAAGCTCTAGAGTTCCCGTATGATTCATGAGCTGTCAGATCACACACATGCACGTACAAGACTGCCTGTCGTTCCCCCTCGTCATGAGTTACAACCTCGCCATACTCAGGATTTAAATCAGCGCCAGCAAAGCGATGAAGACTAAAGAGAAAAGAAGATGATTTACTTTATTTGTCTCAACAATAATCTGATTTTTTTCACACATATAAGCCTGAAATACCACCACACACTCAAAGGTCTTGCAAAAGTGGAGAGACGGTGGAGTTGTGGCCGTCCTGGGAGCAATTAGGGGTTCAGTACTTTGCTCAAGGGCACTTAAGCTGGCTCCTCTCCAGCTACCAGTCCGACACTCCAAACTTTGGTCTGTGCTGGACTTGAACTAGCCATTGTCTGGTTCCCCAAGCCAAGTGTCTATGGATCAAGCCACTGTTTGTATAAATATATAAATATATGTATGTAAATGTGGTGGCCAAAATATTAGAAACACATCTTAAAGTTGTAAACTACAACCTCAATAATAAACGTATTTTTTTATTTTATTGTTTCTTTATATTAAAGAATCATCTGGATGTTTGTTAACGACTAAAAATCACAATCTAGACTAAATATGTAAACAAACGTTTGTTTTTACTTTTAACGTATTGACGTGCAAATGTGGAGTGACGTGCAGCGTCCTGGGAGCAGTTAGGGGGTTCAGTATCTTGCTTAAGGGCACCTCAGCGGTTCCCATGAGATAAACTGGCACCTCTCCAGCTACCGGTATCCAATCTGTGGTCCAGTTCCAGCCATTTCCCTACAGACCGAGCTGCTGCCGCCCCCTTTGAGCTGGCTATAAATGTATGAATACATTTAAATAAAGCGCCTTAATATTAGAAACACTGACAGCTACGACCTCAGTAATAAACTTAATATTTAAATGAAACGTCCCTGACAGAGTCAACAAAAACTGAAACATTACGAGCTTCATAAAAGTTGAATTCACATCAGAGTTTAGACGTTAGAGAGTGGATTGTACAAGTGTACCTGATGAAGTGGCCACTCGTGTTTTTATATTTTATATATTTATATAAAGTCCAGCTCACCAAAGGAAGCGTGTTTGGGTAGCTCCGTCTGTAGGGACTTGGTTTGTGGAACCAGAGGGTGGCTGGTTCAAATCCAGCCTGCACCAAAGCACGGAGTGTGGACTGGTGGCTGGAGATGTGCTGGTTTCGTTGCAACGTACCAAATGTTAAAACACATGATTTTAGTCAACAAACATCCAGATGAGTTAAGGAACAATAAAATAATAAATATGTTTTTGGTTTAATTTGAATATTATGTTTATCACTGAGGTTGCCTCATTGAGTTTAACAAACAAAGACATAACTTTAATTTATTTATACATTTATATATACTTTGGCTCAAAGGTGCAGCTGTAGCTCAGTCTGTATAGACTTAGTTTGGGGAACCAGAGGGTGGCCGGTTCAAGTCCAGCTTAGACCAAAGTATGGAGCATGGACCGGTAGCTGGACAAGAGTTGCCAGTTCACCTCCTGGTTGCTACTGAGGCACCTTCGAGCAAGACACCAAACCCCAAACTGCTCCGAGGCAGCCCGTCACGCCACCATCTCTAAACTCTCACAGCCGCTTTTACGAAGCTCGTAATGTTTCACCTTTTGTTGACTCTGTCAGAGAAGGTTTAATTTAAATATTGTGTTTATTACTGAGGTCGTAGTTTGAAGTGTTTCTAATATTTTGGCCACCTCTCAATATAGATCACTCCTGTTCAACAACAGGGCACACTAAGACCTCGATGAAAAACATAAAGAGTTATTAAAGAGTTGTTGTGTTGGATTGAAGCGTGTACCTGATGAAGTGGTATAATATATATATATATATATATATATATATATATATATATATATATATATATATATATATATATAAATATATATATATATATATATTATGTTGACCCGTATTGTGGTTTTCCAATCAGATAAGCTCTAATAACAGGGATGTTGTGGTGCCGTGATATGAATCTCCTGTTTAACCGCAGCTCTTTCCACACTGTTTAAGATCAGCAGTACAAATATCAAACCTCAGAGCAGATTGAATTAAATCTCAGAAACTTTCTGAATGAAGCAAAAAAAAACCCAAAAGAAGCAGAATGAATGGTCTTCTTTCAGGAGTGGGCTTCTGAACAACACCACCATCAGGTAACAATCTTTTTATTTGTTTCAGCCGCTCGCCGGGTGCCAAACTCTGAGCGTGTGGTGTGATCCATCAGCCTCCAACGTCCAACAGCCTGAGCACGGTAATCCATCTGAACCAGACTCAGGATTAAATAAATACTTCCATCCTCTGAAACCCAGAATTATTTTACTGCTGTCAGTCTCGCTGTGAGGCGACGGCTCGGCCGAAGAAAGAAAAGATAAATAAATCACATCATCTTGAAGCTGACGCGGAGTAATCACAGGTTATGTTTACTGATTTATGACGTCTGTAACCACGGAAAAATATGAAATTATTTGTTTTAGTTTACAGATTATAGATTGATTTAATGAGGCTGAGACTGAACAACAAAAACTTTTTATTTATTATGAAACTAAACTATTAGATTAAGTCTGCACAACTTAAATAACTCATTTAGATTAATGCATCAGCTCATTTATATTAAGTTCATTGTATTTAAATTAAGACGTCGCCTCAGTTTATTGCTCAGATTTGACTTTTAGGACGTTTTTAATGATCAAATCGGAGCCAACATATAACATATTTTCCACTTCACTTCTTCTGTTATAACACTAATAAAAAAAAATAATAATATTAAGTCAGCCTGGAGTTAAATAAATGAAAAAAAGGTGGTTTTATGGGAACATTTAGGAGCTTTATGATGAAACACAACATGAAAATGTGTTGTGTGTGTGTGTGGCCTCCTTTCAAAATAAAGCAATTATAGACACACACACACACACACACACACACATTAACAGGCCTGTGCATTAATATGTGTTACTGCTGCTTTTCCCATCTTTTTTTTTTTTTTTGTACATATAAAACATGTTTTTATTTATTATTTTAATGTTTTTTTATATGAAATAACTCATAAATCATCCGGATACGTGCATGTTAGTTATTAAAATCACAATCTAGACATGAAACACGTATTTTTTTTTATGATTTTGATGTTTGTTTTAAGTGATTTTTTATGCTTGCAGCTGATTTTAGTCGTTTTAATTCATTTTTGTGGTTATTTTTGAAGAAATCCAACATTTTTTACATTTAAATAAAGATTTTTTTGTTTAGGCGTTATTAAACCCAGAAATTGTGAATAAAAGTCTAATTTAAATTAAATAAACGTAAATGTGTGTTTATGACAGTCAAATCTGGTGTTTTTTTTTTTTTTTGTCTTCATATTCTCACAAAATACAACTTGAAGTCAAAGTTTAAATATTCACTTTTATTTCTTTCCAAAAAAAAGAAAAAGATTAGGAAACTCGTCATTTAAATATTTTAACAAAAGTTGATAATTCAGGATCAAAATGATTAAAAAAAAAGTGTTTGTTGTTGGTTGTTTTTTTTTTTTTGTAAAGTTGAGAAGGACGGAGAGGTTTGTCTTTAAACATATCTACAACATTCTTTTAACGTCTCTGTTACCTGAGAAAACACGAGTTCAGAGTCCAGCTTTGACTGATCAGTCACTGTTGGCCGTGTTGATGTGTTTGGTCAGATCCACGGTGCCACGCTGAGTCTGTAATTTCTGATACTCCTGGTGTAAACTGAGGAAGTGCGGGGACGCTGCGTGGTGGAAGAGCGCGGGGGAGGACGCGTAGGCCACGCTGGAGGTCAGAGGAGAGGAGGAGGAGTACGGCACGGTGCACTGTGCCGGGCTGAACGCGTCCATGCCCGGCTGCGCTTGGAGGAACGCCTTGGCTGTGAGCGCGCTGCGGGAGAAGAAGCTGGAGAGAGCCGGCAGGATGCTGCTGACAGGTGGGATGGCGGACGGTGACGGCGCGTGGTGGTGGTGATGGTGGTGATGGAGGTAGGGGTATAACTCCAAACTGGGCAGCTGGAGAGCCGCAGCGGCAGCAGCAGCAGCTCCGAGTCCGTATGGCGGGAAGCCGTGAAGTCCGCTCGGCTCCAGGTGCTGCTCCTTCAGCGGGTCGAAGCGAAAGTGCTGCCGCTTGAAGCGCTTCCTCCGCCGCAGAAAACTCCCGTTCTCAAACATATCCGAGGAGTTCGGATCCAGGGTCCAGTAGTTGCCCTTCCCGGGGTTTCCAGGCTCTCTGGGCATCTTTACAAAGCAGTCATTGAGCGACAGATTGTGCCTGATAGAGTTCTGCCAGGCGGGGAACTTCTCCCGGTAATACGCGAAGCGGTGGCTGATGAAGTCGCAGATCTCGCTGAGGGTGAGCCTCTTCTTCGGGCTCTGCAGGATAGCCATGGTTATCAGAGCAATGTAAGAGTACGGAGGCTTCACCGACGTGGGTCCTTTGGTCTTAGCCGGACTGTCGGACTCTTTCGTTTGGCTGCTGGACGTCTCGGTGCGACTCCGCGACTCATCCAAAGGTAAGAGCTGCTCCTCCGCGCTGTCTTTGAGTCCTTCCCCTACTACGTCGATAACAATATCCTCCATTACTTCCAAACCCAATGTCATAGTAGATATCCGCGGGTGAAGCCAACACCACCTGCCAACAGGTGGGGGAGAGTGACAGGTCTTCTCGAAACGCGTTTAGCAGATTTTTACGCACGACTCATCTCCAGAAAAAAAAAGAATCCAAGCAGAGTCCTCCTCCAACTTTTCAACACGCACACTCTCCAAAACCGCAGAGCAGATATCCTTTTTTTTTTTTTACCTTTGATGCCTGGAAGCGCAAAAAAAAGAAGAAGACGAAGAAAGAGAGAAAGGTCAGCGAGCAGACTGTGCGTAAAAGCGTCAAAAGCGTGTGCGTCCTCTGAGATGTCCAGCATCATCTGTAATCTCTGTTGCTTTCCTGTGAGTCGGGGTGGATGTGATGTCACGTCGAGGCACGAGGAAGAGGATCCTGACCAATGAAAACGACGCACAAAAAAAAAAAAAGGTAACCAAGAAGGGGCCTGTACCAGCCTCCGCAGCGCTGCTGCGCCTCGCATCATCAATCAGCGCATCAGTGCCAACAAGACGACGTTTGGAGATCGATTCAGTGAAAACTTCCTCACGAGGAGGAAGAAGGAGATTATTTTGAGACAGGAATCTAAAAAAATGAGGATGTTTGTGTTAAATTTGAACAATAAATCTGAAATAAATGCAGACAAATAAAGAAAGAGGGAGAGGACAGCCAGAAAAATGAATAATATTTCTACCTTTGTTGGCTGCTTCTGAGCTATAACTTTTGTTTTTATTTTCCAAAAATGAAAAATGTGTTTTTTCCATCCTTTAAAAGCAGCTGTTTGTTAAATTAAGACACGAGGAGAAAATGTGCGTACGGCCCTGTGAAAGTGTGTTAAAAGAAGTGTGAAATCTTTGTGGAAAAATATGTAAAATTCTGCGTAAAAAACTCAAAAATTCAGCCTAAAATACATGTAAGATTCTGTGTAAAAACCTGTAAAACTGTGTATAAAAAACAGTAAAAAAAATCTGAAATTCTTTGTAAAGAAAAAAAAAAACTGCTAAAAAAAAAAAAAAAATTGACACAAAGAAACTGTAAAATTTTGTTTAAAAAAACTGTAAAATTTTACATTAAAATATGAAATTCTGTGTAAAAATATGCATAAAAAAAGTTTTTAATTTCTGCTGAAATTTATTTATTTTTCTTTGATTTTGGAGGAAAATGTGAGCAGAGCATTAAAGAACAGACTCTTCTGTAAACGCTGGAAATCAAAATAAACGCTCCGTATTTTCACTTCCAAATAAGCTGCAGAGACACTTTGTGGCATCCTGAATTTAAAGACTTGAAGGGGGGAAAATCCCAGAACACTTCTGTACGTGAGGCTGGGACTTAAACCTTAATCCACCCTCCTCCATGGAAGGCTTCTGCAGACGGAGAAACCTGGCGCACAATTACATGTTTGTCAGACACAACAGAGGATAAAACTGCAATCTGGTGCTGCTGTGAAAATAATAATTTATTGCCCGCACGGGGGAGGGGGGGCTGTAAACCTTTCCGCTCCTTGAGAGAAATATTGATAAATATCACCATGTGTGAAATAATATTTGATGTGCAGACAGTCCAACCTGACGCTCTGTTCTCCATTTGTGCGTAAAAGCCGATCAGATTATCTTCTTTAATAATGGCCAACTGGAGGCAGGATGCTGATATTGGGATGAAAGTAATAGATTTTCACTTGCTCAGACATAAAAGAGAAGTCAGGAGAGGAGGGCGCTTTTGGTATTGTTGGGAGGCCTCTGGTTGTTTGTGTTTAATGATGGAGCCCTTTGTTGGGGATTCCCACATTTCCTGCCTCTAATCGTATTGATACCTCGGGGTACAAGGAGAGGAGGAGGGTGGATGTGTGAGGGGAATTGGGTCCGGACTGGGTGGGCTATACGGTACCAGCAAAAAGCTGCAGATGATTTCACAAATTCATCACGCATGTCTCGAGATTGGAAACAGGCCCCGGTGCGCGTTGTGTGGTTTCAATAAGGCGAGAGCAAGGAGCGTCAAATCACTGCAACAAAAGCTGAAGGAGCTGAAGGTACGGCACTGAAAGCTTCATCAGCTGACACCAGGAGTCACTTCAGGGGACAAACGTGGATTTCAAAGCTGATATTGAAAGTTTCCTGGTGTCGCATGGCCTCCAGGAGACGGTTCGCCTTTTTACGCACACACTCTATGACTTTAACAACTAAAAACTCTGTTTCTGGAGGTCTTGTGTGTTTTGTGAGAATGATCAGCAGCACACCGTGGACTCGGTGTAATAATAACATCATTTGGCGGGACTCAAAGTGAAACAGGCCTGAGGGGATCTTAACCGGATCGTTTTTGGATAAATGAACCTCCGTGCGCGCAGGTCAGGAGCAGGGCCGGTGAGATGAAGCTGTTACGGGCTACTTCAGTTGAAATGTTTTCTTACCTCAGTGAAGACTTGATCTCATGATTCAGAGGGTGATAAAAAAGGAGGAAAAAAAAAAGCCCAGAGAGTGTTTTTCATTGGGAGATGTTGAAACAGCTTCAAAGCGCTGAGGTTGTTTTCACATCATGCCCCCCTCTCCTCTCCTCTCATCTTGATTCCCTTAAAATCTTGGCAGTGCAGTGGACAATAATATAACGTGTAATTTAAGGTATCATGAATCATAACTGCATGAAACAAAGTCAGACAACGGAGAGGTGCCGAGCCAAACACACACACACACACACATGCAGCAGATACAGAGTTTAACAGAGGATACATGTGTAAATTTCATGAGCATTGAACTGGTCATTAACAACAATAATTTACGGCCTCCATATAAACATTTAAACTGATGCAACCTGCCCTCTGTATCTCATTGTACTGTCTTCTGTAACCACTTTAATACTCGATACTCGTCGAGCTGTGCTGGAGGTTTTTATGAGGACTGATCTGCATCTGAAGGCCCGTCAATCACACGACGACGGCGGCGTGAGTCTGACCGTGTGCCGCCACCTTGTGGTGTTGAGGGGAGATAAAATATTAAAAAAAAAAAACACTTCTTGGTGTAATAAAAGACAGTTAAGAAGCATAAATACACTCAAAAATAATCAACAACTCTTTAAAATGGATTTTTATTAATTGAACATTCATGAAGGGAAGTCTGTTGTAGAGAGAGAGAGAGAGAGAGAGAGAGAGAGAGAGAGAGGGATGCAGCAAAGGGCCGCAGGTTGGGTTTGAACCCTGGACCACTGCGGCAAGGCCTGAGTATTTGTACATGAGATGGATGCTCTACCCAATGAGCATATTTTTTTAGAATTCTGACTTTTTTTTTCTCTTAAAATTCAGACTTTGAAAAAAAGTCTGAATTTTAAGAAAAAAAAAAAACAAAGCAGAACACTGTGGACAAAAAATTAGCTTGTTGGGTAGAGCACCTGTCCCATGTACAAATATTCAGGCCTTGCTGCAGCAGCTGAGGGTTCGAATCCCTGAAAAAAAATGTGAATTTTAAGAAAAAGAAAATCAGAATTTTGAGAAAAAGAATCAGAAATTCAAGAAAAAAAATCATAATTTTGAGGGATAAAAATCTGAATTTCAAGAAAAAAACAACAGAATTTTCAGAAAAAAGTCTTAATTTTCAGAAAAAATCAGAATTTTAAGAAAAAGAAAATCAGAATTTTCAGAAAAAAGTCTAAATTTTGAGAAAAAAAGCAGAATTTTAAGAAAATAAATCAGAATTTGGAGGAAAAAAGTCTGAATTTTAAGAAAAAAAAATAAGAATTTCAAGAAAAAAAATCTAAATTTTGAGAAAAAAGTCTGAATTTTGAGGAGAAAAAAAATGCAGAATTTTAAGAAAAAGAAAATCAGAATTTTGAGGGAAAAAAATCACAATTTTCAGAAAAAAGTCTAAATTTTGAGAAAAAATCAGAATTTTAAGAAAAAGAATCATAAGAAGAAGAAAAAAGAATTTGAAGAAAAAGTCAGAATTTGAGAAAAAGTCAGAATTTTAAGAAAAAGATTCAGAATTTTAAGGGGAAAAATAAGAATTTTAAGAAAAAAAATCAAAATTTTGAGAAAAAAGTCTGAATTTTGAGGAGAAAAAATGCAGAATTATAAGAAAAAAAATAGGAAATTCAAGAAAAAAAAATCAGAATTCCAAGAAGAAAAAAACAGAATTTTGGGGAAAAAAAGTCAGAATTTTAAGAAAAAGAATCAGAATTTTAAGGGAAAAAAATAAGAATTTTAAGAAAAAAAATCTAAATTTTGAGAAAAAAGTCTGAATTTTGAGGAGAAAAAATAGAGAATTTTAAGAAAAAAAAATGAGCTCATTGGGTAGAGCATCCGTCCTATATACAAAGCCTCAGTCCTTGCTGCAGCAGCCGAGGGTTTGAATCCCTGAAAAAGAAAAAAAGTCACAATTCTACAAAAAAAATATTATTCATTATTATTACTTCTTAAAATTCTGACTTTTTTCCTCAAACTTCAGATTTTTTTCCCCCTCAAAGTTCTGACTTTTTTTCTCAAAATTGAGAAAAAAAATTCTGGGATTCAAACTCTCGACGACAAGGCCTGAGTATTTGTACATGGGATGGATGCTCTAACCACTGAGCTATTTTTTTTTGTGGTAGAATTCTGACCATTTTTCCTTAAAATTCTAATTGTTTTTCCTCAAAATTCAGACTTTAAAAAAAAAAAAAATTCTTCGAATCCTCGACCACTGTGGCATGGCCTGACTATTTGTACATGGGACGGATGCTCTGACCGCTGAGCTAATTTTTTTTGGTAGAATTCTGACTTTTTTTTCCTTTATTTTTTCTGGGATATCAACCCTGGGCCACTGTGGCAAGGACTAAACCTTTGTACATGGGGTGGATTCTCTACCAACTGAGCTAAACAACACCCAGCATGCTTTAGTTCAAATAAATAATTAAATAATATTTCTACCTTTGTTGGCTACCTTTTGTTGACTTTGGAGTTATAACTTTTTTTTATTTTCCAAAAATTAAAAACGTAAAATTATGCGTAAAAAACTCAAAAATTCAGCCTAAAATACATGTAAAATTCTGCGTAAAATTGTGTAAAAAAATCTGAAATACTGTGTAAAGAAAAAACAGGGAACTGCTAAAAAATGAATGACGCCTGGTTGCTCAAACAAGCCATCTGTAACACCACCGACCTGTCAATCAAAGCGTCCACGCTCTTAATCCTGCATAACTTTAAGCCTTAATATAATCTGAACAGGTGAGTTGTATATAAATTCACCCTCAGTACAGTTGTCATGAACGGGGAAATTAGCTATAGAGACCAAAACTGTTTTTTGTACCAGGCTGTAAACATGTTTATTTCTGCTGTGAAGTTGGACATTTGAACATGGGGACTTATGGAGACTGACTCACTTCTGGAGCCAGCCTCAAGTGGACGTTTGAGGAACTGCAGTTTCTGGCACTAACGCATTGGCTTCAGTTCACAGCCACGGAGGTTTCCGCTTGGTGTTTACCTTACTCTTTAATGTCAACATGTCTGCTGTGTTCAGGCCGTCTACTAACTAAACCGATCACAACACAAGTAGCATATAGTTTCATAACATGTCACTTCAGCTAAACAACTTACTGTCTTCAGTTTCAAGTTTAAATCATGTGGTTTGAGCACCTGGTCATTGAGGTGATGAACATTTGGGGTTGAAGCATCGCTTGTTCATCTGTAACTTTACAGTTTGGGTCTGCACAAGGACAGAAAATGAAGATTTAAATCGCACAATTCTGTTTTGTAACGTGATTTAAAATTGTAATAATCAAGAATTGAGTGCTCAGATCTGAACCACCTCAGGTCAATGTTTGGTATTACTGATTTAGAAAAAGTAGTTCCTGACTTTCCCAGTAGATGGAGCTCTTTCACCAGTAATAAAGACTTTCTGGCCTCCATAAAAACTTTTAATTAACATCCATTTCTAAGCTTTTGAAACCAGGCTGACACTTTTCTGCACGTACTTCCTGCTCTGTGTCCTCTTTGGGGATTTACATGCAAATGTTGTGGAATTTCACACAGACATAATGATGCACAACAACATCACTGAACATCATGTAAGACCCAGTAACACGTTACACTTTGTGTCAGAATGCATCAGCGCTCTGCTGACCTCAGCGAGCATTTTTCTGCATGCCTTCACACTGAACACTACTATAGCGCGCCAAAAGCTTGTGGAAGACACGGCAGAAGTTTCCAACATTATATTCTATTGGGGCTGACAGCGGCGGTTTGCCTTCAGTGTCGTGTTTGCCCCTGAGCTGCTGTCAAACTGGGCCTGAGGATGGAAGGAATGCAGATGTTGTGTTTGAAAGCTCAGAGCATACCATGTTGACTGATTGTCAGAGGTGAGGGCGAGATATTAAACCACAGGGTGTAATGACAAGCTACAGGGGCTGAAGCTGACTTTATAGACCCTGGTGGTTGATGGAGAGCGATAAGATGACAGTTTTATACCAACTGCAACGATTGCAAAGATACAGATGTGCGTGTTTAGGTGTTTTCTCTTCCTGTTGTCGCCCTCCAGCAGCGTCAGGTGGGATGCTAATCTTCCACTGCCATCGTCTTGACTGGAATTGTTCTGTCGGCGTGTTGCAGCTCGTCCAACAAGGACACTGTGGCATTTTACAAAAAAATGCATCTCCATGAAGAGAGTTTGTTTAGGCCAAGCAGCAACATCAGTGGCTGTGAAGTGAGGTTGAACTTGAAGTGAGTCGTCTCCATAAGTCAGCCATGTTAAAATGTCCAATTACAACCACTAACTTACAACAGTTAGCCAAACCTTATAGTTCAAATCTTAAAGCTACAGTTAGTTAAAAGCGTTTATCCAATAGTTAGCTAAATGTTAAGCTAAACGTCCACTTGAGGCTGGCTCCAGAAGTGAGTCAGTCTCCATAAGTCCCCATGTTCAAATGTCCAACTTCACAGCAGAAATAAACATGTTTACAGCCTGGTACAAAAAACAGTTTTGGTCTCTGTAGCTAATTTCCCCGTTCATGACAACTGTACTGAGGGTGAATTTATATACAACTCACCTGTTCAGATTATATTAAGGCTTAAAGTTAAGCAGGATTAAGAGCGTGGACGCTTTGATTGACAGGTAGGTGTTGTTACAGATGGCTTGTTTGAGCAACCAGGCGTCATTCAGGTCGTCTCAGGTCCGCCGATGATCCATGTCTTTATCAATGACAGTAAAAAGAATAGACAGCATGCAGAGCTGTTGCTGTGAAGTTGGACATTTAAACATGGGGACTTATGGAGACTGACTCACTTCTGGAGCCAGCCTCAAGTGGACGTTTGAGGGACTGCAGTTTTTGGCTTCATTTCACAGCCACAGAGGTTGCCACTTGGTCTTTACTCATTTATTATATTATTATTATTATTATTATTATTATATTATATTAGTCTGGAGGCAGAACAGGCAGGACTACCAACATGCTGGTGGCCAGCGTTGCATATTTTGAGCTTCAAAACTTCAGAAACTTGTGGGTGATGTCACGCATACGCTGTCCACTCTTTATACTGTCATTCGTTTAGACGAGGACCTCTTGAGGAACGGAAAAACAAGATCTCCATCCTCCAGAATCAAGTGTTTACCCATCGAGGCTGCGGTGACTCTTTCTTTCATGAGGCTTTTCCAAAGTTTGGATGTTAGAAATCTCAGAGGTTAGTGGGAACAGACCAACTTAAAGATGGTTTGCTTAGACAGAAACTTTGTACCGCCAAACGTTCTCCAGTTACTCACTCTTGCACAATTTTCCAAACAGCTGCGATGAGGAATGTTTTCAAAGCATTCGCTTCACTCTAATTATCAGATTTTTGAGTCTTTTAATCTACATATTGAGCAAATTATTCACACACACACACACACAGTCTCTCTTAAGGGAAGTGTAACATTTGTCAGAGCTGTTGGTGTGACATAAATGGACCGCAGTAAAATTTGAAGCAAGTGGTTCGGTCACATGCCGTGACCTCCCTGATCTCTCGTGAGCAGAGAGGGCCCACGCGGCAACTGGTCTCAGGACACCCCGGGGTCACGGCCCATGGTGTTACTTTAATGTGGGCCCTTTCATAATCCATCAACACCTCTCTGACAGAGAGACACATGTACACAGTTGTGCAAAGAAACCTTTAAATTTATTGGATATATCTGCAACGCTGTATCCATGCACCAAACACTGAAACTCCAAACATATCTCAAAGACAAATTATCACATGTTGAAACTGAGACATTTGATTGTTTTTTGGAATCGTTTTGTATTTTGTACATGTTGCTGCTGGACAAAAAAAGGTTGGGACATTTTCAGCATTTGACATGCTGAAAGAAAAGGTTAACTGTCAACAGGTTGGTAACATGATTAAGTCTAAAAAGAACATTGAATAAAGTCTTTGTGAAATAAAGATAGATAGATTAGATAAATGAAATTAGACTGTAGAAAATGAATTAAAGTCACAGCATTGTCTGTAGAGAGGTAGTTCAAATTGAATCATGACTTGTGTGTGTGTGAACTTGTCAGTCCTAAAATCCTAAAAGAAACTGTACGCAAGAGACAAGGCCGAAAACCAACATTGGGTGGTTGTGATCTTCAGGCCCTGCAGACAAGCAGCGCATCAAAAACAGACATGACTCTATCGTGAACATCACTGCATGGGCTGAGCAACACTTCCAAAAACTATCTTCTGTGAACACAGTTCACCAAAAGTCCACAAATGACGGAGGAAATCGGATAGAAACCAGAACCAGAAATGTCGCCAACTTCTGTGGGCCCGAACTGAAGCAAAGTGGAAAACTGACCAAATTTGGACAACCATCCGACTTGTTATCAGCACACAGTTCAAAATCATCTGTGATGGTGTGTTTGAGCATTAGTGCACATGGCATGATGGGTAATCTGGCCATTTATGAAGGCTCCATTAACGTTGATACAGGTTTTGGAGCAACATGTTGCCAAGCAGACGACGTCTTTTTCAAGAACGACCTTGCTTATTTCATCAAGACGATGCCAAACCACATTCAGCACATATTCCAACAGCATAGCTCCGTAATAGAAGAGTCCGGGACTCGTCACCTTTGGAGATGTTTGGCACATTATGAGAGAGACTGTTGTATCATCTATTTGCATACCCACAACAGTCCTGCTCTGCCAACTGATGCCGACACCTTCAGCTGTGACGCCGACACATTCCAGGGGTGATTCCCACCGGACAAGTTCAATGCTGACAGATACATTCCTCCAATACCATCAGCAAAAAAACCCACCTGGTTTTGTCTTTCAGCCTCCACATATTACGGAAGCTCACTGTCCAGGACTTTACAACCATCCCGTGACCTTTCCAACGCCCTCGGACAGCAGCGGTAGCAGCAGCACAGCCGGTGGAACGTGTTTGGATCTAGAGACAGAATAGTTTAAACTTGTTTCATCTGTGGTTAAAATTGTGCCAATGCTACTTTTTTTCACAAGTTACATCTTGAGTATGTGCTTTTGTTGGATTGAGTATTTACGGTGGAAATGTGTAGGCGGTGCAGGATGACAGAAGAGAGTTGGACCCCATTATTAATCCTGCTCTCTGGTGAATTCGTAAAAAAAAATCCACATAAACAGCACTGAAGTATGTTCCATGGAAGGAATTGCTCATGATAATATACTGTAATATATAAGTCATCTAAACTGACCCGCAGTGCTCCAGATCTTGATGTTGGTAGTTGGTGGTTGACGCAATGGGTCTTCGATTTAAGTAGACAGAGTAGACATTTCTAGGAAGATACTATGTAGAAAAACAGGTTTACTCTTAGTCTTAGTCTTATAATGTACACGTTATGCTATGTTTATAAATGGTGTTTAACTCTTAACTGCTTTTAGGATGAGCAGTTTGGAGAGTACGCAATGAGACGGGAGTTCCCGGAGCGTAAACATCCCCAAATATAGCTGAGCAGGACAGAGACGCTAAATAGCCTTGAGCATCCGGGACCGACACAGTTGAAGAAAGCTACAAAGTAGATGTACAAGTCTAAGCTAAGACTGAGCAATCATGGTGTAATCAATCAATCAATCAAACTTTATTTGTATGGCACTTTTCATACAAAATATGTAATACAAAGTGCTTCACACAATAAAACCCTGACACCACCCCATCCACTCCCAACCCTCCACCCCAACAACCACCTCCACCTTATTATAAACAAGCACTGTGCAAACTGAGGAAACCCCGGAGGCAGGTTAAAAAACACACTGAACTGAAAAAAATAAAATAGAGTAAAAATAAGAAATAAAATAAAACCCCATTAAAAATGCACAATGGTGAAACAGTAAGATAAATAGATAAAATAAAATAAAATACAATATATACACATAGCTTAAAATTAACGGTTATGACATGTATAAATGAGGTTAAGTTGAAGCTTTTCCTCAACTTTTCAACTTCACCATCTGACTTTAAACATCATTGTTTTTACTCTCAGCATGTGACTTCAGGGACATTATTTCATGACAGGAAAACTCTGCAAATAGCTTGTGAACTTTTACCACAGGTGCTCAGCGTTGTCGGAGTTGCTTGCCAACAGGTCACTTGATGATGTGTGTTTGGGGTGGTTACAATGTGTCACAGTGCTGATGATCAGTGATGGGTATCTTTGCTGACTTGACGCACAGCAGCTTCTCCTTCCTGGGGAAGCCTGAATGTAAGCATGTATTCACACACGTAGCCACACATTGTTGTTGGCAACTGGACCCACGAGACTATTATTACTTTTCCTCAACTTTTCAACTTAACCATCACAACGTTAGCCGCTTACGTTAAGGCACATTGGGAATCCATTCCTTACACTTTTGCTCATATATTTTGGCCCATTGTGGCTAGTTACGTTAGCTAAGCTAAGCTTGAGCAATCACGGTTGAGGGAAGGGTTTAGCGCACTGGTTCCCAAAGTGGGGGCCAGGACCCCCCTGGGAGGTTGCAAGGCAGCAAGGGAGGCGTCGCAAGATGATTTTCAGAAATAAAATAAAATTTAAAAACTTTTAGAAATGGCATATTTTAGCCATAATTGTAACAAAACATAAAAAAAATAGTTAAAATAATAAAATAAAAGCCTGATTAGCCAAGAGATTAACAACATTAGCTGCAACAACAACATTAGCTAAGGTCTATTAGCATCGTGCTAAACATTATGACATGTGACAAGGACATCTGATACTTTTCAGCCCGCGATCCCCAAAACAATAGTACCAGTGATTTGTGAAAATCATTTTGCGACCCCTGCCCCCTTGCTGCCCTCCTCGCGACCCCCCCCAGGGAGCCCCGACCCCCACTTTGGGAACCAGTGGTTTAGCGAATGGTCAGTTTCGCTAAGATCCTCAACTATTCAACATTACGTTAGCTGCTTACGATAGGGTTAATTGGGAATCCATTTCTTACACTAAACCCAAAAGAAAGCATGTATTCTCACACATAAACACACATAACAGCTGGAAGCTGGACCCAAGGGACTATTAGGACTTATAAACTTCCCTAGAAAAGCTTAAAACCAGTAGGCACTCCTATCAACAAATACTGAAGCCGTAATATGTTACCGTAACAAAGGGCATACAGGCTATGACAGGCATTGCATATTGGCATAATGACTTAACATTGTTTACAGAAAAACCGCAGGAACGTTTCCAACTGTCTCCAGCTGGAACGAGAACAATTTATGACCTGCTTTGACAGCTTATTGAGTGTAGGCTTTAGAGCAGGAATGCCTTTCATTTGTGTGTGTGAGTGTGAGAAACAGTGAACTTGGCTATGAAAATGACCAAAGATATGCCAGTTATGAAAAGAGAAATTCCCCAAAGGCTCCAGTGTCCAAATTTATTGTTGCCCGTCCAACTCGAGTGATGAGCCAAGACAAACAGCAATGAAAGAGAAGAAGGCTTATCTTTTGTTGTCTTTAAATTTCAAGCTGTGAAATCATCTGGCAGTTAAACAGATTTTTGTGTTGTTTTTTCTTAAAGGATGAAGTCTTGATTGTTTTAGATTTATTTGACAGTTTCACACCCGAAAAACAGAAAGACTTTGGCAAAGATGTGGTGACAAGTCAAGGCTAGAGATATTCACATCAATATATAAACCAACACACACACACGTATACACCAGTATCTGGCCCAACAATGACTAAAAAGTCAATTATTAGCTTTAGCCTCACGACTTGCTAAAGTAGTGGACCACTAATGGTGCTAGATAAGATCACAGAGGATAATCATCAAGTTGTTAAACTCGAAACCAAAAGTGTTGTCCTCGTGGTGGTCACCTTTTTCTACTGTTTGCTGCTCGGTTTCTCACGCCCAACCACACGCTCACTATTGACACGGATGTTGTCTATCCAGGGGATGGACTTCTCGATATGTCTGACCACAGTGTGGTTTTGTGGACTGCATTTTCAAAAACTAGAGTTGACGCATTGAGTTCAGTGTTGATGGTGGACTGGCTATTTAATGATGCATTGTCATTGTCATGCATGACTAATGACTTTTACACATATACCGTCACCACATATATATATATATATATATATATATATATATATATATATATATATATATATATATATATATATATATATATACACACACATATATATACTCATTTTTTCTGTCAACGTCCTCTTCGGTCTTTTTTCCTCTGTCATCATGTCCATCAAGGCTGCTGGACCTGGTTATATTGCCCATTTGCCCAGCCAGCTCCGGTTCTGGCACGACACTGGCTCCACTTCCAATCAGTATTTGCCTGTAAACCTCGTCCTCTTCTTCCCGGTGGTCCAAAAACTCTTGTGCTACAACACTCCCCCGGTGCTCTCAGCTCACAGTCCGGCTAACAAACTGAGCTAACATTAGCTAACAGCAGCTACAGCTGACAGCCGTTTACTTCACTGTCCATCAGGAAACTCTGTAAATCACAGAGTTGAGGCGGAGCAGCCAGAGGACATCAGAGGGAAAACCAGAAAACATTTTCTCCATAAAATATGATCCAGTTTCACCAAAATAGTTGGTGGTGTGTGACTATTTTATGGTAGAAAAGTTGATTTAATTATCACGTAAATCACAGGTAGATGTGCTGATCAGCTTGTTTCTGTAGTCTTAAACAGTTTGTTTGGCTCGAAGCTTCAGACCGCCGAGTACAGAGTTGTTTTCCAGTCATTGTATTCTGCTTGTCGACTGTCCACTATTGTTTTAACTCTCTTTAAAGCTTAATGAACCCAAACCTCAAACTTTCAGCAACAACAACAACGTCCACTGTGTGCATCCCAACCACCATTTTATTATGGGTTTTTTTGTGAGGTGGTTCACATGGCGTCCTCGGCTAAACACAGCTCTGCTCTTGTTTGTTTTACAGTGGTGTCTTTCCCTTCAGGGTCTCTGAATGCTGTGGGTGGGAAGCAAAGAGGAAGAGAAGAAAGGAGGGTATAAAAAAAGTGAAGAGGGGTGAGGATGCCAAAGAAAGCTGTGACATATTACTTATGTCACCACTTGGCTCCTCTTTATCGCCTTAATTTATCTGCTCTGGTTAACAGGAAGTGAGTCCAGATCCTTAAAAGTTTGCCTTGACCCTCCTCCTGCTGTTTCTCTGGATTTGATGACCACCATGAGTCCAGGCCTCAGACAGAGTTATGCCGGGGGTTGTGGAGGCCTGTGTGTGTGTGTGGGTGGAGGTGGGGGGGTAACTGTGAACTCAGCCACTCCTCTGCGGACACTTTAAGTGGGGTTGTGTGAAGAGGGTTGCCTCCCTCTCTCGTGGTTGTGCGTGGGAGGGGAGGTCACGGACCCACCCTCCCCATTGAGGGCACGGGCTGACGAGGGGAAAATAACAGGGTGAGGTGGCCCCACGAGGGGGAACAGTGCAGTGCCACCCTCTAATCACAGCCACCTCACTCACATATGGACGAAAAATGTATATAATGTACAATGAAACACACAGCAGTGTGTACGGTACAGCCTTGAAAACACATTAATGATTACAGAGTTTGTGGACTGGAGTGAAATCCGTTCATTCCAATGGAATCACATCAGTAGGGGAGGATGTCCATTGGGCCAAAACCACCCCATCAAAACAAAACCCAGTTTTTCTGAAAATACCATAAACTGTATAAAACATGGACGTCGTATCCGTGATGACACCCATAAGAGTGTGGTGCCATCTGGTTGCCGCCATGTTGGCAGGCCTGCCTCAAACAAACCATCATGTCAATCAAAGCGTCCACGCTCTTAATCCTGCATAACTTTAAGACTTAATATAATTTGAACAGGTGAGTTGTATATAAATTCACCCTCAGTACAGTTGTCATGAACGGGGAAATTAGCTATAGAGACCAAAACTGTTTATTGTACCAGGCTGTAAACATGTTTATTTCTGCTGTGAAGTTGTGACATTTTAACATGGGGACTTATGGAGACTGACTCACTTCTGGAGCCAGCCTCAAGTGGACATTTGAGGAACTGCAGTCTTTGTTTTTCAAAACAAGTCACTGAAAAGCATTAAAGCTTTAAAAAGTCATCCAGAGATCGTGTCTATATTAATTGTGAAATATATATTGAGCAACGGCGACCCCTTTACAGCCTGCAATGTTGAACCGTCTTCTTTCTACAGTAGCCTAAAACAGACAAACTTAATACAGAGTTTAAATAGGGCCTTTTGTGTTTCTCCTTTGTGCTAGGAAAGAGAAGGTGAGGTGAGGCGGTTGCAATCAGGCACTACAGATGACGCCAAATCCTACAGACTGATCCTTTAAAGTCAGAAAGACTCGCACACATTCAAACAAACCTCACGGGCTGCTCACTTTGTACCACTTTACCAACGTGTCCTTCAAACTAAGAGAAGACGACAGCGAGGATCTTTTTGAATCGACCACTGGAATTGAAACATCACTTACGTGTCACTGAGCCGTGGTCAGAGAAGAAAATATTCTGCATTGACATAGGTGATATATGGCCCCTCAGACTTCAAACAGATTTGGTTTATTTGAACTTGTGGTCTGTTTTACTTCCCTTTCACATGACTCTTCTCATAAAGTCGGGGGGCTTAAAAAGATGGAAAAAAAAAAAAAACAGACGTTGTGGCTTTGCACAAAGCTCGAGTTGCACAAAAGAAAGAATTCAGTAGAAAGAGATGTCGATCCTGTGTAGCTGCTGCAGCGTGTGAGGGATTTTGGTATCGTGTGATTGAGGCTTTGCTGCCAGGCTCAAAGGGGGGCAGGAGGCTAACAGCCCAGACTTTCTTTGGTTACGTGTCTGTGTGTGTGGAAGACAGATGAAATAGAGTTGGTTTTGTTTGAACGGCGAAGCTTGGATTGATTTGTAAGCTACTTCGTTTTAGCTTCACACACTGTGTGCATCATCATCATCATCATCATCTCCTTTAAGATGATTTATTTCAGCTCAGGTCCTGTCTGACATCTTTATTGTCCAACTGCTAACATGAACATTTCCTTTTTTCTCACGGCTCAAACTTACAAAGACATCAATCATATAAACGCAGTCTTATTCATGGCAAAACCTTTATTTATATAACATTTAAGGGAATTTTTACAGAATAAAGTGATATTTTATATTAGAGACTGTTAATACTGACACTGACTATAACACTTTTTGTGTTGGTGGATCTCTTGCAGACGTGTTAACTACGTATGTGTGTCAGCGTTTAAGCCCAATATGCTCAGAGTGAGGTTCAGACTGATCCATGGGAAAGATTTATGGATACTGCAGGGTGTGAGGGAACAGTCAACTCAATGTCTTCACTGTGTCGATTCCACGTGTGGCGTGGTGTTGGGTGAAGGAGGTATATAGGGTGATACTCAATCTTTTTTCTGAGGGGATTAAAAGAGGCAGAGCAGACACATGAACCCAGAAAGCATGTAAAAACTTCACACATCAGATTTTAAATCATGTTGATTTTACACTGACTTCAGATGAATGGTGTCTCTGGGGAGCAGAGCCGATGTCGTGCCAGAACAGGAGCTGGGCAAGTGGGCAATGTAACCCAAGCTCAGCAGACATATTAGAATATACATTATAAAGTATTTAAAGTGGTGGCTGTCTCCATGGGAGCCAACCTGCCCTTTAAATATCAGATCGGGGCTGTGAGGTTTCTGTTTAGCTCAAAGGGACTGATTCACCCCCTGCAGTTAAAGGGCATTACCATAGAACATGAAGGGGTTTCACCTGCAACCCAGGCACCTGCAGCATCACCACAGGACCTCGAGTCTGTGCTCCACACCAAAGAATATCCTGCTACATTTGTTTCAATCAAAGCTGCACTCTGCAGTTCCCCCTCAGCTGAGAGTTTTAGTGTCTTTTAGCTCAGTGTTTTGTTTTTCTGGCCCACTACTGTTTTGGTTCACTCTTGACACTATCATCATTTCATTTCCAGCATTGGGCAGCTGACAAACCCATGATAGATGACCCACGAAGTGAAAAATAATAAATTGTTGGCATAATTATCATATTGACTTTGTCTTGAGTCCATAATGTTTGTATAAGGATCGTAATAATGCAGTTTTTATTAAAGATTTTTTTTTCCACTTTTAACTCTGGACTCATGGAAAACATTTGACACTTTCCACCACTTCTAAAACTTGAGAAAAACCAAGTCAGCTGGTCACTTTTAACATTTATTCTAACATACAACCCTACAGTCAGTCCAAACATTCGTGTCACAGCGGTTCCCAGACTCCCACTGTTCTACAGAACTGTAAAACATCATAGGAAACACTAAAATGCTCTCCACTAAAAACAAGAACAACAGTCCTCCCATCCGGCACTAAACAAGCTGACAGCTGAAATGAGGACGACACTGACTATAACACTTTTTGTGTTGTTGGATCTCTTGCAGACGTGTTAACTCGGCCGTGTCCACAAACAGAAAGTAAACTGAGAGGTGACATGAGGAAAAAGACTGGGTATCAGCCTGCCACCCTCAGACCTAAACCACAGCGCAGGCTGGCACAGCGTCTTTACTCCGACACCGAGACATTGTGGCTGAAATGTGACTGAAGCTGAAAAAGTAATCTGGGTCAAACCTCACCTCGTGCTGCTCGTGCTTCGCACTCTCTGCAAACAATCTCAAAAGACTTTGAAGTTATTTTGTGTGACAATTTCAACTCAAATTTACTTCTAGTCTTAGTTTTTATGTAGCAGATCTGTGGTAGTTTTCCCAGCAGTCACAGGTAAGACTCCAGATCACTGCAGTCTTACCTGTCATGTCTGAGTTGTCAGTTATAAGTCAGCTCTGGATGTTTAATGTCATGTTTCTGAGGTTTTGGCGCACAGCTTCCCACCCTGTGCTGCTCAGTCTCAAGACCACTTTTTAAAGGCCTCGGCCTCGTCTCGAAGTTGACTGCATTTATTTCGGTCTCCGACAAAGAGGACTCCGGATTTTAGTTCAAGACCAGTCAAGACCACAACTGCGGGGATGTCACTAAGTTGCCTGTGCATTTCCTGATTTACCTAATCTTAACTTGATCTTGACTTGGTCTCAAGCTCTCAAAGTCTTGGTCTTGTCCCTGTCTTGCAATACTTTGGTCTTACTCTTGGCTTGGTCTCAAGTCCTCAAAGTCTTGGTCTTGACTCGGTTTTGCAATACTTTGGTCTTGGTCTTGACTTGGTCTCAAGCAATCAAAGTCTTGGTCTTGACTTGGTCTTGCAATACCTTGGTCTTGGTCTTGACTCGGTCTCAAGCCATCAAAGTCTTGGTCTTGTCTTGGTCTTAAACCCTCAAAGTCTTGGTCTGGTGCTCCTGTGCAGTTTTTTGGGTTGAGTCAAGACATGTTTAAGGTGGAATTTTTAAGGAGGAATTTTGAACTTCATATTAGAGACAATGGGAATCCAAACAATGACAGGACTGTTCCATCTCTGCCGAGTGAGACCGGTTCAGACCGACGGTCCGTTTCTTGAATCTCATTGTTCTTGTGCAGACCGAGGCCTCTAGTAATCTCTGAGACTTTGATGGAACATTAATCAGGTACAGTTTATTTAAAAAAGTAATCCTCATATTTACAGACACTGTGAGAGTCATTTTTCCCGTCATGCTGTAAAGAGCCGTGATTAACTATGACATAACCCAGGAGAGGTGATAGTGAGGAGGCAGAGGCCCTGCACCCAAACAGAAACATGACGTTGACTTTTATCTTATCAGGAATCAGATGCTCTGTTTAGGCTCTCCTCAGTAAGAACAGCAGAAAACAGGTTTAACATATGTTAGAGGAGCTTAAAGCTGCTCTATGATCTTAATATCCATCACCGTCATTCCCAACAAGGGGAACCTTAAATTATGTTATCCAGAGGGACAAGGATTGTTGAGTTTATATAGTTAACAGTGAAAATAACATCCAGTTTAGAAGTTTCATAACTGTTGGTGTTCATGTGGGCAGCTGGGGTCTCTTAAAAAAAGATGTAACATACATATATTATGTATGTTACACACCAATCTTCCTCATTACAACATAAAACAGACATACTGACATAGTACTTGAAGTTGTGGAGGTTTTTCTCATGGAAACATGGCATGAGGCAAATATAAGGCAGATAAATGAGATGTTATTCTTACATATCTATCTTGCATATATGTTTAAATATGAAAAATAAATGTTCTCATAGAGATAACACAGTGAAGATAGTGCTGCAGGCTTATAAGGACATTTTCTCCAGGCTTCATTCATTTCAAGGGAAAGTTCATCAATCAAACACATTATAAATGACATGTAAAAGGGTCATTAAAGGTTCCTCTGAGTATTTTTTAATATGATATCTTCAGATAACTTTCATATCTTTGGTCAAGAACACTCACGGTGAGTCATGCTGATACTTCTTTTGGCCGGGTCATGATGAGTTGTTAATAAGAGCAGTGATGAGGGATTCCTCCAGAGGTGAACAAGGACAATTTTGAATAGTAGTAGAAGAGTAGCTGGAGACAGACGGGACAAAAGACGCGCTGAAGGTAAACAGACAGTGAAAGTCAGAAAACAGTCTCTTGTTCCATCTCCATGGCGCTGAGGACTGTTTTCCAAAGACCTGGCTTTGTGCCTATCCAAACACCCCCGTCTGTGCCTTCACCGACCCCACAACCCTTCCCTTAACCCCCAGACGTCACACAAGGCCACAGCTGCATCCCAAATCTGAGGAAAAGAGCGTGCTAAGCTAACTAACTTCACCTCTGAGATACTCGGGAGGATCTTCATGTCGTCTTGTAACGAGGCAGAGGAAATGAGTTTTGCTTTCGGAGGGCAGCTTCTACCCCGTCACCCCACAGAGGAGGGCTGGATTGAGTTTATATCTACAGCTGGGAGGTCAGCTTTCCTCTGGGACAATGTGAGGATATGAGTGTGTGATGACAACGTATGATAAGGGACGCACTGTGTGTGTGTGTGTGTGTGTTTGTGGGAGGTTTTGGGTAATGGGAACAAGGACGGCCAATTTTCTGGAGACTGTCGCCACATCGTCGTCTTTACAGACTCTCTGTTTCATTAAAGATGTGAAGTGTGGAGAAGGTCACTTCATCTATTCAATGATCTTGACCTTGTGATTCATTTTGCATCATGCTCACGTAAATAATTAAACCAATAAAGCACAAAAATGTGACTCACAACAGCTGGTAACTATGTTTGAAGCATCCAGATGTAATATTAGCTCAATACAGCTAAACTGAAATGTTTTCTTCACACAGGAAAACCATTAATGCGCACAAAAACTGTCTGTCTGCACAATGTGGTGGATAATTACAATAAAACAGTAAGTTAAAGTTAAAATGTGTCCAGCGCGGACACGGAACGCCAGACAACAGCTAGTCGTAGATGTTAGCTTTGAGCTGCTAGCAAGCAGCTAATGCTACTACACTGGTACCACACAGAAACTTTGATAAACGGCTGTAAATGTGTTTCAGTGACTGTCAAAGCTCCTGTCGGGCACGGAGAGCCTGACAGCAGCTACGTATGGCTGTTAGCTGAGAGCTATAGCGACTCAAAGAAGCAGAGCAGAAGCTGTTAGCTCTGCCACTCTGAGTTGCTAGTTCCTTGCTAATGTTACAACACAGGAACCACACAGAAACTTTTATAAATGGCCATGAATGTGCTACGAGTGACTGTCAAAGCTCCAGCAGATTCTTTGTATGTACAGTGTGGACGCGTTAGCTCCACAGTTCAGTTAGCTCTGTTAGCTCTGTCAGCTCAGTTAGCTACCGACAGCTGTATTCCTGATACACTGAACGGCGTCACTCTGATTGGTGTTACCTCCCACGTCCACCACAAAACCACACTTTAATAATGACTGTCATCTGCTGCATCTGTGAGAGATCAAGCTAGCAGAAACTCAAAACTCTTTATCTCTGTTGGAAAAATACAGAGGTTTCCCTTGAAGGGCTGAGACAATGGGCAGCGACAAAAATAGTAACGAGCACACAGCTGAAGGTGAAGGAATGAACAGTTTCCTCTCATGTTGAGCTCACATTATACATAATGTAACTCTCTATTCGTGATGACGTGGGTCGAGTCTGTCCGATTGTTTGAAAGGTGACATACGAATGAGCCATCGAAGCCAGTCGCAGTCGACACAAACTGGAAATAAACTGAGTGACTCTCCGTGCTCCTGGTTGACCTCAGGCCACAGTTTACACTCGCTGGCTATGGTGGCTTCTACATGTGCACCCGGACGCCATGATTTAAAGACGCTGTATTCAATCCGGTAATCCCTCGCAGATCTGCAGGGGGCGGTGGGTAGTTTACGGTATGTACCTGCCCTGTTTCCTGTGCAATCAGAGGAAATGTAGAGGGCTCATCAGTGGTCGGCGGTGAGGCCATGTGTTTCCTGAACTGCTTTCAATAATGAGCAAACGCACATCCTTCTGCTGGGTATTTTATCTGCTCCCAGAGCCCACATCAAGGCCTCGGACTGTCCTCCAAACAATGGGCTCAGGAATCCCACAAGAAATCAGGCAGTCATTTAGATAGCTGTATCTCTGTGTCTAGACACACGAGGCATGTCGGGGGTATCACTTGTTGAAACAATGCACTGTTAATTGGAATTCGAGTGGGCACGGGGGCGAAACAACAAACACTAAGCAGGGACGGGAACATTGTCTAAGGGGATTTAAACCTCTGATTGCCGGTGTTTGCTCTCTGCTACGTCAGAGAAAGCTCTTTGTAGGGGGTAAAACATTCACATGTTTTAAGGAAAAGTACACAACAGAGAAAGAGAAAGAGGTTCTCTGGCTGCCAGCAGCTTCTGTCATCGGGGGATTTTCTGGGATCAAATCTAAAAGCTAGCGGGTCAAGAGACACCCACGCCATTCCAGCCCTTCACAGACAGAACGAAACTAGCAAATAATGACTTCCTGTGAAAATGTAGCGAGAAGAGACCACTTCCTTTCATTTTCCTTCTCAGCTTTCATCTTGTAACAATCCCAGTGGACTGTTGGTGGACAAATCCTCCAAGCCGAGCAACATTTTTGGTCATTAGTTGAACCCAGAAACGGCAGAGATGTTGAAGGCTGCAGGAGGCGTGGGTGGAGATGGTTGAAGATATTTTTGGGTTGTGTTGTGAAGGGTGGGTAATTTTAAGATGCACTGCTTTGTTGTAATCGTTTGTGAACCCTTATGTGGTCAACCACCCATTACAGTCTGCTACTCTTTATATAAACCAGTCGGTAGAATAGGAAAGACAAATCTGGCCTTTTTGGTGAATGTTTGTGTTGCTAATTTAAGCAATATCACACGAGAGGGAGTGCGGTTATACTGAATATCAGCACAGTTGTAGGCACGAGGCCACAGCTGTGCTGATATTCAGTATAACAGCACAGCGTTGAGTGTGATATTGCTTTTATACAACAGTTCTACACACAGTTAATACAGTTACCACTTCAGTGATTGTGAATTTCTACATGCAAAGATGTTCACAGCAAAGCTATTGAGCATGAGAACTAAATAACTGTCGGAAATAACTGTCATATATTTGAATCTAAAAAGGGGAACGAAAACAACTTGAATGATCGTGGTGGTTGATCAAGCGGCAAAGTTTGTGGCTGGTTGACATGAAACCAATGCGGAAGTGCCAAAAAACTGCAGTTCCTTAAGCGTCCACTCAAGACAGGCTCCATAAGTGAGTCTCCATAAGCCCCCATGTTAAAATATCAAACTTCACAGCAGAAAAAAAACATGTTTACAGTGGCTGATCTGGTTCATTATCATGTTCAGTTAATGGCTCACCCATGTGTTTGTTTTTAAACTACTTACAAACTAGAAATATGTTCATCTTTGTTCAACTCTGAGATAGCTGATGACCATTACAGTCGTTAGAACGCCTGCAAAGTGTCCCAGTGCTGTTATTCTCTATATCAGCACTCATGACTTTCGTCCAATCAGATTACTTGGTTGAAACTAACTGTCGTATATTTGAATTTAAAAATTATTGAAATTACTATTTTATTCAATCATTTCTTACTTTTGAATTACTTATTTATTTTATATTTTGTTTATAAATTTTTACTATATAAATTATTACATATTTTATTTTTAATTCTTATTACTTAATTTTTGTGGTTTAATACTATTGTAATTTATATTACCTGTCATTTAATATATGAAGTCCAATGTCAGGAAGTTATTATTATGTAAAATGATTAAAATGTTTAAATAAAAAGTAAAAATTTGAAGATTGTGGTGGTTTATATGCAAAGATATTCAAAGTAAAGTGTGAGGTTCTTCGTGTGCAGGAATAGACTGGTGTAAACTAAGAGGATGTATATATACAAGAATAACATTTAGCATTAACGGCCTCTTAAATCACACGACGTTCCTCCACAGTAAAACACTTAATTCCTCATTTAGTTTCATTTTTGCACAGTAAATCTTTACATAACATGTCCGTTAATCATTCACATGCTATAAATAGTCTTGGAGTACGACCAAATTTCCTGCAGTGATGCAACTTGTTATCCAGATGTGGACAGCCCTTCAAAACAGTACTGCAACGACTGAACAGTGAAGTCATGGGGGAAAAAAAGAAACAGACACACCCACCTCAGAGTGCAGCGTGATGCTATTAACATGTCTTTTCCTTCAGGGCCAGGAAAACCTCACGTGTAGCCTCAACACTGGAACTCTCCCACGCTGTAAAAACAGACATGAAGGCTCCTGCTGTGACAGGCAGGAGTGTTAACAGAGTTTTTAACTTCTATAGTGTTGATGCTTTGGTGAGAAATGAAGAGTGAGGGAGGTCTAAAGTTTAAATGTCATGTTGGACAAGAATGAAACGGTTGACTTGTCACCCATTTTCTGTCACTCTGGGAGACTGGTTAGACTGCAGTGTTACGACCTAAAAGACAGTCCTTGGGGAGTTGGTCTGCGTGTTGTGTTTGACATGGCTGAAAAGGTCCAGAATCACAGTCATGTGTGGGAGTTTTTTAAAACATAACAAGCCTGGTTTCTGCCTGGAATGACTAGGATGTTTTCGGATTTGGACTTTTAAGTAACATTTTACAGATTAAAGATGAATTATAAGAAGTTATCCGTCTACTAACACCTTTAAAACTCACGTTGTATCTTGTTTGACAGCAGTTGCAACAAGGGGAGTCTCTTGTGTCGTGCCAGAACAGGAGCTGTTGGACTAAATAACATTTTACAGGTTATAGATGAATTTCAGAAGTTATATGTCTACCAACACCTTTAAAGTTCACTAATAAACAGGTTGTATATAGTTTGACAGCAGCTACACTACTGTTTTCAGACAATAAATAACCCATAGATGTATGAAGGAGAACTGAACAATGCCTTCAAAGTTGGCGTCTCATTCAGTCCTATGAAAGTTGCTCACTGGGTGTATATTCACTAATGCACTTTTTGGCTGATAGAGCATTCCCACGAGTCCTTCTCCAGCTGAGCCAGTTGAAAACATGGACGTTCAAGACCTCCTGTTGGCTGGGGCCTTGATAAATGTAAAACGAGCTTTAGAGGTGCTGGAAAGTGGATTTTGTTACCTTTGGACACAGCCATACAGGCTAGTTTCCAGTCTTTGTGCCAACCCATGTTCTCACATTTTTGGATAATAAAGTACAAAATGGCAAACTAGATGGAGACATCTTGAAGAGAAACATCTCCTGCCTTCATTTCAGACAGCTGCTTCACATTAGATGATTGCTTTGATAGACTTAAAGTGTCCAATTTGAGGTTTGTGGTTTAATTTAAGCTCTGATTTCCTGTTGTGGAACAAACATGAATATGGATGTAGAAAAGCTGGACCTACTGGAGAGAAACTCCCCCTTCCTCTATGGAAAGCCATAAAGTCCTCTGCTCAGGGATGCTGTGAGGAAACAGTGAACCTTCTGGTCTCGGACCTGCACAACATTTTGTCAGGTTTGTTCGCTGTGACTCGGGTATTTCCTGAGGAAACTGTGGCAGAGAGAGTCTGAGGGTGGCCCTTTCTGTTATTTGTGGTTTTACACTTCAGTTCTCTTTGTATTTCTGTAAATGGAAGGAAACACTGAAAACACACCGGCATACCACAGGTTTGCCAAAGGTTTTTCAGAGAAACGTATCACCTTCTCTTGATACATAATTTCTCACTTTGACCCATTTCAAATTCACGAGACCCGACCTCGAGACCTGAGAAAACATTGAATATTTCAGTTCACACATCCTGCAGACACACCGCATGTTAAATGTTGAGTTTCACTTTCATTACTTTTAAAACAACTGCTAGCTTTTAACAAATTAAAGCAACATTTCATGGAAATTTGTATTTTTGAGATTGAGCGCCCCGGGCCTGGAAACCTCTTCTTCTTCTTCTTCCAAGTGGTTCAAACCTCCTGTGGTACAAACACTAACTCTCCCCCGGTGCTCTGAGATCACAGTCCAGACAGCCTGGCTAACAAACTGAGCTAACATTAGCTAACAGCAACTAACATTAGTTAACAGCAGCTTACATTAACTAACTTTAGCTCACATAAGTTAATATTTGCTATCAGCAGTTGAGAAACTGAGCTAACATTAGCAACAACAGCTAACAAACTTAGATAACATGAGCTAACAGCAGCTCACGTTAGTTAACAGCATCTAACACTAGCTAACAGCAGCTAAGAAACTGAGCTAACATGAGCTAACAGCAACTGACATTAGCTAACTTTAGCTCACATAAGCTAATAGTCACTAACAGCAGTTAAGAAACTGAGGTAACATTAGCGACAACAGCTAACAAACTTAGATAACGTGAGCTAACAGCAGCTGACATTAGTTAACAGCATCTAACATAAGTTAACTATAGCTCACATACGCTAATATTAGCTAGCAGCAGCTAAGAAACTGAGCTAACATGAGCTAACAGCAACTGACATTAGCTAACTTTAGCTCACATAAGCTAATATTCGCTAATAGCAGTTAAGAAACTGAGCTAACATTAGCAACAACAGCTAATGAACCTAGATAACACTAGCTAACAGCAGCTACAGTTGGCAACAGTTTACTTCACTGTCCATCAGTAAAACTCTGTAAATCACAGAGAGTTGAGGCAGAGCAGCCGGAGGACTGAGAGGGAAAACCAGAAAACATTTTCTCCATAAAATATGATCCAGTTTCACCAAAATCAGTGAAATAGTTGGTGGTGTGTGACTTAGTGCCGTAAAGCGTTACGTACTTCTCGTGGGTGATCGTACCCGGAGCACAAAGTTACATAGTGTGAGAACAGACGTACGGATGACAGAGACACCATTCACCTGATTACAGGTCAGTGTGACATCAACATGATTTAAAATCTGATATTTATGGTAGAAAAGTTAAACAATGTTGCTTTAACGTCTCATTTCTTTCTTTATATGTATTCCTTCGCGGTTGGTCAGCTCTAAATTAAACAGGAGTCTCAAAGGGAATAGATGAAGACCAACAGACACTCTTTAGTCACAGACATACTCCATTAATCGCCACTGAGTCACAAACCGGTGTCACAGTGAGCACAGACAATAGCACAGAGACAAATACTGGACTGTCTAACGGAGGGCACACCTGTGAACTGAAAAGGCTGAGAGCGAATGTGATCGAGGCCACTGACAGAAAACAAAGAGAGGATTTGTTTTTTCAGACTTCCAGCTTGTCTTTGTGCCAGTAAAAAAGGGGAGTATTTCGATGAAGGGTGAAATATTTACACTGTGCAGCAGCTGTGGTCGGCTATGCTGCACTGTGCAACCTTTGACACCCCTTCTTACTGAAACAAGGCTCTGGTTTCCCTTAAACCACAGAGCTGTATCAGCATGTGTCCTCCCTGTGCTGTGGGACGTCTCGTCATTCAAAAAGACCAAGGCAGCAAATAAACTGTGCTTTTACTTTCTGGCCACCACATGCTGCCCTAAAGCTCAACATAAAGAACAGACAGACAGACAGTCAGCAGTAACACTAAAGTAGAGACAGATCAACCAATCATTTAACATTTTACAGTGTGATCCCACTGCGGGAAATATGGACAGCTGTACACGTGTAAAACAGTCAAACATCAGGCGAGGTCAACAACAGCAGACATAGCAGCCAGCTAATATTACTTACTAGTCCAACAGCAGTCAGCCCAGCTCGGCGTCTGTCTTTCAGCCTTTTATTTCACCAAGCTCTCACCAACCACTAAAAGTCAGTCCCAGATTTACTCTTGTCCGGCGGCTTCTTGCTCACTCACTCTCTCTGCTTTTACTCTCTTAGCTTCCTCCGTCAACGTCCACTTCAGTTGTTTATCCTCTGTCATTATATCCATAGAGGCTGCTGAGCCCGGTTACTTTGCTCAGCTCCTGTTCTGGCACAACACTGGCTCCACTCCCAATTCTGTATTCGCCTGAAAACTTCCTCTTCTTCCCGGTGGTCCATCAAGGTCCTCAAGGTGCTCAAGGTCCGAGCATCCCGGCTGACAAACTGAGCTAACATTAGCTAACAGCAGGTACAGCTGGCAGCAGTTTACTTCATTGTCCATCAGGAAACTCTGTAAATCACAAACATTTTCTCCATAAAATATGATCCAGTTTCACCAGAATCAGTGAAATAGTTGGTGGTGTGTGACTTAGTGTGAGAACAGACGTACGAATGACAGAGACACCATTCACCTGATTACAGGTCAGTGTGACATCAACATGGCTTAAAATAAATTACAAAAAGTTACAAAATGTTGCTTTGTGACATTTCTATTTATCGCTATAGCTTTACAGCTAACAGCATACGTTCTCTTCCTGTCTCTTGTACTGTTTTAAAATATGACAGATGTGTCACTATTCTGTATTTTAAGAGCTGAACTTCTCTGGGTGGAGCAGGTGTTTGCTTTTGCACACCACAAAACACATTTACAGCCTGCACTCGTGTTCTCGCCTCTATTCTCACTTGTGCTCATATAAATGTGTGAATGCCTTCTGCTGCAGCCACGTATGACATTTACAGAAAGAGAACAATAGTTTGTTTCCTGATAATGCAGCTTATATTCTGAGGTAAATGAGTGTAGATCTTGTGTCATTATCAGCAGCAGGTCATACGAGCAGAGTGTGAGGATACGTATCTTTCCTGACTCGTGAATCTTATATAAGGGGTCACCAAACACTCAGCTTTATCAAGTCAAAGTTTCCTGTTATTTCTCCCATCTGATGTGTTTCCTCTTCGACCATCATGTTTGAGATTTTTTCCCATGAAGACCCATTTCCTGCACACCACAGTAAATGCACAGCGTGTAATCATTCAATCATCAGCTGTGACGCCATCTTTGATAACGTTTGGCATCAACCTACAAAGAGTATTGGGTGGCTGGTTTGCGGCTTGCATCAAAAAGTACATACAGCCGTGTGCTCGCTGGGATGATTCAGACCAAATCAGGCATTCAAGCAAACAAAAAACAGGTTTGTCCATTCATTTGAATGGGTGTAGTCTGTTTTGGATTCAGTGGTATGGGCCACAGGAGTGTCCGCCAAAAAACGCAGCAACCTGCAACAGAGAAGTTCCAACTTTCAGAAAAATGCAGCCTGACGTCACACTCAGACCAGTCAAACCTCCACAGTCAGCCTGAAATGTCTCTGAAACTGAGACCTAAAGACTGAGATCTAAACTCTGTTGTGTTCTGACTTTGTTTATTTAATGAACCAGCTTCTGAATCTGAGTCTGACTCACAATTTAAGCTGCAAAATAGTGATTCTCGAATATTTGAGTATCCTGATTAAATTTGAAGCTTAAAAAAGTCAGTTGCAGAATCATTCATCTACGAGGTCAAGTCTGTTGCGTGTTTAATCTTGGCCTTTATGTAAACAGTTGCTGTACTTACAACAAACATTGATTTGAAACATCTCAGCTTCTCTGAATACATTCAAGACCGACCAAACATCCACAAGAGAAGCTGTGAATCACTCCTTTAAACTCTCCTCCTCTTACCTACAGTATCTCCAGGCGTGACTGATTTACGGCTTTAATGACTCCTTTGACAAGCCGCAGTGTACGACATTAATTACACTGCTGCTCGTTTCTTACCACAGATACCGAGCGATGTCAGTGGGATATATGGTGCTAAAATAAGTGGGTCAAATATTTATAGAGCAGGATGGAGAGAAGAGCTCAGCGGGGGAACTTAATGTGTGCGGTGAAGAGTCTTGGGAGAATCGTGACCGATGACCTGCGGACTTTCGAAGACAGAGCGGTAGTCTTCTACGGGACATGTGCCGTCCAGACGAGGCGGTATCATCCAAACAGAGCTCCCCAATCCTTCCTGAACATTTCCAGTAAATCCTCACTGGAACTATCTGTTTATTTGGCGATTAAGGGGCCGCATCTGCCTGAAACTTGGTGAGAGGATCACGCATAAACATGTGACTCAGTGGGAAAAGGGATTGAGAGATAATTGGCTTGAATTGAAACAAGACGAGGACACTGGATCCGGTAAATAAGGTGGGATCTCAAAGGCTAATCGCGATCGTAACAGCAACCATGTGTTCAAAGTAGTGACACAGCAGCAGAATATCATGTAAATAAATGTAACGCAATACGATCGCCCCGAGCTGCGACTCGTCTCGGTTAAAATGTCCATGATGACGGAGGTTTCGGAGAGTTTCGGCTCTCTAGCTGCGAGCGCTCTCGTGTAAGGCTACAGTTACTCAGCCCCTGAGGGTCTGGACAGGCTGGAAAGAATACACTCCTTGTCTCCTGTTGAGGTTTTACAGTGAAATACCTTGCATAACTTCACAGTCCGCCCAGTAACACAGCCAGTACTGGAGACCAGCAGGGTGGCTGGGGGTCCCCTGGTCAGCATGTGTTGGGTCCTGTCACCGTTATAGCGCTCAGAGTCACGGTTATTCACGGCAACTGTCGTGTTGTGTCGAGTCCCACATCTGTTTCACACCTTCTGCTTTAAAAGATATATCATCAGAGAGAGACAGGCCAACGGTCACAATGGTCAGTCTGATGTTGGTCATGATAAATGACTTATTAGCTGTTTTGCTCCATAAAAGTATTTATTTCATTGGAAATGGTTTGTAGATTGTTACGAGACATACATTGATGATATTTCACCTGTACCCGTACCCGTTCCCCGTTGGTGGAACGTCCTACCAGTTCCTACCAGATCAGGGGTGTCCCTCTCTACCTTCACAAACCTCCTGAAGACCTCCAGCTCTTCAGAGAGGACCTCCTCTCCAACACTACCAACAACTGGACCCCTCTAGAACGAGTAGTACTTATTGACTTGGCTGTTGACTAACTTGTTCTTGTTTCCCTTTTTTCTAAGTTGATTGATTGATTGTGGAGCCAGAGCTGGGTTGCCAGATATTGCATTGTTTGAGGTAAACGACCCAAATTGTAAGCAGATGAGCTTTAAGGAACGTTGGTGCCAACGCTAATGATACTTGTAGTTTTCTCTTTCTAATCAACCCTCAGTTCACTTTTTTTTTTTTTTTTTGTAGATTCGTGCTAGACAAACAGGTTTTGTGCCTTAGGTGCCCCTCTACCTGCCACTGCATGTATGGTGTGTTATTTTGTTTGCTGTAGTTTTATAGTGTTAAGGTGACGGCCTGTGTGTGGTGGTGGTGTGTCGGTATCCTTATAACCTTCAGGTAACCCCCCGTGACGTCAGGTGCCTACATAATGTTTCTTTTTTAGCATCCTTGGCTGATTGGCGCCAGCGTTTGGTATTTTTTTTTCAGTGAATCTTTGTGTTTGTTCCACCACTTCTTCTGCTTCTAATTTAATTCTGTCTTCTCTATCATGCAAATATTATAAAAAACAGCCTCCAACTGTTGTAAAAACTGACATTTACATACAGTATCCTTTATGTAGTGGCTCTGTGGAACGTGTAAATTCTTTCACCAGATCTAACAGCGCTTTCCTCTGATCCAGGCCTCGCATTTTAACGAGGCAAACACACTGGAAGTTGAAGCCAAACAGTCTTTATGGAGAGCCTCTGCTTCTTTAAAGTGGATATATTTTTGTCTGGAGGCGGGAAAAGCTTTGTTGAAGTTGCTAAAGTCAGTGGAGGATTTTCTGGCACAAATAAACACAGGAAGAGGCTGCCATTTGGGACCATTTTGATTAGACGTAAACCGAGCTTATGTGAACATCAGTTGTGTCTATATGCAAACACAAACATCCTCATTTCCTACGTAAACCCTTTCACCAGTTCTCACTCTAAAGCTGGCTTGAAGTTGAGCTCCAGGCTCCACCAACCATAGAGCAGATAAATGATTGTTTAGTCATGTTTCTGCACATTCATGACTTTGTCTGTTCACTCACAGATGTGTTTATTAAAATTCAAGATGGTATCGTTGAGATTTAATCCCACGAGTTTTGCAGAGTTGTGTTTTAAGGTTGACCACTGAGCTTTCTTGGCCTGCAATGAGAGGAAATTGTATTTATTATTAAAGGAAGACAGCTCAGTCAGCATTGTTGATACCAAGTGTTGTATCTCATTAGTCAGAAAGGCACCGGTCCTGCCGTTTGAATTTCACTTTCTTGGCTTCGTCACATGTTGACATATCTTTGTACTTTGTTTGGTTTTTGGTGACTTACTGTAATCCTCATATCTGTCTGTTAAAAGAGGAATTTGATATTTTGGAAACTTCTCTTACCTGTTTTCTAGCTGAGAAGTTTTATACCACTCTCAATCTGTACACTGAAGCTACAGCTAGCAGCCGGTTAGCTTAGCTTAGCACAAAGATTGGAAACAGTTAGCCAGGCACTGTCAAAAAGTAACCAAACCACCAACCAACAAGACTCGCTAATTAACATGTTATATTACGTATTATGTATTTTTTTTACCTTCAAAGGGGGACTTGTTGCGGATATTGACGAGCATTTACAGTAACTAACAGCACTTGCATTTCAGCTAATGCTATGAGCTAGAGTCAGCGTCTAACTTCTAGTGAACACGGCCAGACCGAACACAACCCTTTTGAAACCAGTGGTGGCCACTCTGGCAGGGAATACAGTAGCCTATCGAGGTGGTTTTCCTACTGGGTTTGGCTCCCGGCACCGCGTGGCTAAATCAGTTCTGTTAGCTGAACGGCTGACTAAGCTAACGACAGTTAGAGATTTGCAACCTAGCAATCGTTCCATCAGGAAAATCACCTCAGTAGTGTAATGTTATTCCCTGTTGGTGTCAGAGGCTCGAACCCGGTCTGGTCCGGCTACTTAGCCTGGTTCTGTTGTTTGCTAACGTTAGATTCGGTCAGCAGCAGTTAATAAGCCACTAGCTACTTTAGCAAATTGTCAGGGCAAAGCTATCTGTCCATCAGGAAACAGAGGACATCAGAGGGAAAACCAGTGTCCATAGACGACATATAGCTCTAGATGTATGTAATTAAAAACACCTAAACATCAACTTTGACCCAGGCTAACTGTTTCCTCCTGTTTCCAGTCTTTATACTAAGCTAAGCTAATCACCTCCTGGCTGTAGCTTCACGTTTAGCATACAGACAGGAGGGTGTTTAGCAATCTTACCATCTAACACCCAGTCAGAGAGCAAATATTGAACAATTCCTTTAACGTCACCTCTTTTAATGTGTTTTTTGTCACGCCTATCCACAAATAATCTCATAAACTGAACTTTAAAGCAACATTTAGCAGCAGCTTTTTTCCTCTACAGACCATGAAGGCTTTGTTTCACTTCATTTTTCTGACGTTTTGTTCTTTCTGTCTTCACATTCCCACATTTTAACATTTAACCTTCCACCTTTTAGCCTTTGCCAGTCCTCTCACATTCACTGATAAACCTCAAAAAGCCACCAGGTCAACGGTGATAAAGAAGCATTCTTTACTACTCTCTCCACGACAGTTAAAAAGTACCAACTTTTCATGTTTTAACCAAACTGGCTAAGGTCAAAACTGTGTCATGGTCAGTCTGACCAACTTATTCCTAGAAGGATGATATTTGAGAGGTTTCCACAATGACAATCTCCTCCACAGAGACCGTCATTTACAATTCATTGGCTGCGATGCAGTGGTCACTGACAGGCCAGTTCATACTTCCATACATATGTATTTTTTTCCCACATCTGTTGGAGAGGGGGTGAGATGTAAGCGGGCAGTTTTCATGAAAGCTTGTTTTGTTCATACAGCGGCGGTTTTGGGATGAGTTCATCTTGGAAGGACAGAGTGGAAGAAAGAGCAAAATTCCCACATCGGAGAGGGGGAACGGGGGTGAAGCACTGGAGGCAGTACATGGGTGGGGGTTGGAGTGAGTCATGAGAATTAGTAACCGGCCTCTGTGAGATTTATTCAAACTTCTTCAATTACTGACACACCAACAGCCCGCCAGAGCTCATTGTTGGAGGTCAGATTCTCGGAAAAGAAGAGAATCATTTCGCTTCCATTCAGAGGGAGCGTGGGCATCCAGCACAGGGGAATTAAGTCATAAACAGCTGTTTTTGTGTAAAGACGATGATGCTGGGGAAATTCAACATTCCTTTCTGTGACCAATCACTGGTCTGGAGTATAGTTATCTTTTGATACAATTCAGATTAAAACAAGATTCAACATGTTGAAAATGTTTCCTGAAAAGGTTACATACAGGAATCAACATGAAAATGTTCTGTGTGGGATTCAACGCGCTGAAAATGTTACATATGGGATTCAACGCGCTGAAAATGTTCTGTTTGGGATTCAACGCGCTGAAAATGTTACATATGGGATTCAATGCGCTGAAAATGTTACATAGGGGGTTCAATGCAGTGGCAATGTTCCTTGAAAATGTTTCATACAGGATTCAATGCGCTTAAAGTGTTCCGTACAGGATTCAATGTGATCTGTATGGCATTCAATGCACTGACAACATGCTGAAAATGTTCCATACTGGATTTAACATGCTGGTGATGTTCTGTACTTCTCTGTAGCGAGTTGTGCTGTTCATCAGAAAACTTCAGTTGTTGGGTTTCATTTGCTGCTTTTCCCAGGACAAAGTAATGAATTACTTCCACCAGGGTGTTAGTCAGTGAATGAAAGCCTGCAGAGCTGTATATAAAGGAAGCTAGGCTAGCAAACAGGTAGGGGCAGATTAGTAATACAATAGCCGATCTAATATGTATTCAGGAAATGTCACAGATATCAGCCAGACGGAAGGATTATAAATGAGTCTATCACTGCCATAGAAAATGAGGTAAAAGTGATTTTAGGGTACTTAGCAGGGTGGTTAAAAATACCCTGTTACAACACTCCATTGTCTCAGTTCAATAGCTGTACCTTTCAGCATACACTCCCACAGTCGACACACACACACACACACACACACACACACACACACACACACACACACACACATTTCTATTCACTAAAGGACTGCATAAGCATTTCACATCCAATGAAAATAAGACTGTAAATTTTACAGGCCGGGCTCGAGAGGCCGACTTCCTATCAGGAAGTCTTTTCTATGACAAATGCAATGAGTGTGATAAGGTGACAGGCACAGCCATATTGGGTAAGTTACAGTTAATCACAGTGTTATTCTTCTCCTCTAACACAACCACCTTAAAATGATGTTTTTTTATTTACAACACTCGACCCAAAGAGCCATAATTAGGCATGTTAAGTATGTCAAGCTTCCCTTAATGCTAACACGTTGATAAGCATCCACTATGGTCATTTTTTGAGGTGGTTTTCTCTCCATGGCGTCACTCCAGTGTTCCCCAGATTTATGCACATAAAAGGGAACATCACAAAGGGTTCTTTGTTCCCCAGTTCTTGGGTTCGTGGGTTAGGGAACATAGGAGCCTGAGAAGATGCAGGATCCAGCAACCACACAAGATAGTATTGGTCCTCAAAGCTCTTTGTTTTGTAACGTTAAAAGCATAGCCAGTGTAAAAAATGGATGTAGTATCTGTGACGTCACCCACAGTGAAAAGCTCAGGCTGTCACGTGGATTATCGGTGGAGCTGAGGCGGGCTGAGTGACGCCTGGTTGCTCAAACAAGCCATCTCTAACAGCAGCTACCTGTCAATCAAAGCGCCCACGCTCTTAATTCTGTGTAACTTTAAGCCTTACTATAATCTGAACAGGTGAGTTAGATATAGATTAGAGCCACCACACTTGAGTTTCACAACGGCTCTTCAGAAACCTGTGGGTGACGTCACGGATACGGCGTCCATTCTTTATACCGTCAGTGTTTTATAACTTCATATATAATCAGTCACTTCACTGCAACACCAACGCTTTTCCTCCTGATACTTGCAAGCACATTTCGCTGGGGTATTTTTACATCTTCGTGTTTCAAAATATCGTCCGATGTTCACAGTTCACACAGTCTACATCTGAGTCATACACGCCATGAGCATAATGGGTATTTTCCTTTGTATGAATTAGTAGGTATTGGCAAGGAGATCAGCCTGGTGTGCGCGTGTAAAGTGTGTAGGTGTGTGATTTGATCGGGTGTACAGATGTAAGCTTTGTGACACATGTTGTGTTTCAGTACGAGTATACAGTACGTGTGATCGTGTGAGCATTGCACACTTTGATTATGTGTGTGTGAGCGTGTGTGTGCACACCAGGCTCGGCTGGTTTTAATAGGTTCCAGAGTTGAACATGTGTCAGCCAATAAAAACATGAGAACTTACAAAACGTTGAGCAATTAACTTCCTGTAACGATGGCTTTATCAACAGACAAATGACCTGTTCGGCTGGTTGTGCGCACTGTGATAGTACTTTCACACCACAGGAAATGACACACGGAGCTAAAAATAATCCCAAAACGAGGTCCAGTAATTTAAAAAAATCATCCTCATCTTTATTATTACAGTTATTAACCGACGAAACGAGCTTCAAAGTGAAGCGTTGCAGCTCGTTGAAGCTTCCCAAAGGCCCAGTCTTCTTTTTTACAACAAGACACACATGAAACCAGAGAGCGGACTAACAATACTTTTGGTTTCAGTTAAGTACAGGATCAGTGAAACATACCCTGTCTGGCCTCTGTGATGGTCTGGGTGAGCCAAACAGCTAGCTCGGTTTCCCCCCTCCCCTCGCATGGGTCCTCACCACACTCGCAGTGCACGCTCGTAATGACGGGTTACTGCTCGCGCTTTTTTTGGAACCACTATGGAACAATGTACAGATTATATTTACTCCACAAAATGTGCCTCAAATATAAGCAGAGAGACACACACGGGAGAAGTCGGACTTTATGGTGTCTGCATGGACTCGTACCGGTGTAGTTTTTCACTCTTCTTGTGAGGTCTTTCTAAAACAATTGTACAAATTTGGATTATCACGTGGCAAAAAAATGTTGTTTGTCTGCCTGTACTGTCCTAGAACAAACGTACCTAATAAATGACTTTCACCACAGCATTAAGCAATCAGATCTGATGTAATGCAATAACTAAGAATATTAATCATAGCTAATAGCTAATAGAGCTCTGAGTAATTCCATTATAACCCGCAGAAACTGATTTCACCATCGTATCAGGCAAACAGAGGCCGCGCTGTCCTCGGTCGACGTCCGTCAAGCTTCGTGTTCTCGGCACGTAATGCAGTTTGAAATGATAACAGAGGCATGCTGAAGTGATTTTTCAAGCTGTAGATAATTGAGTTCAGGCAGAAGTAAACAAAACCGTCTCGTTTCTAGCTGGCGGACATCGCGGGAATTACAACTGTCAGTTTTAATCTAATTACGATAACGTTAGCTCCGTGGATTAGGAAGTGGGAAAATTATATGATGAGGAATGATGTTTAGTTTTGAACAGCCACTCTGTGTCTGTGAAATGAAGTGCCAAAAACTGCAGTTCCTCTTGTCGTCCACTTGAGGCTGGCTCCAGAAGTGAGTCAGTCTCCATAAGTCCCCATGTTAAAATGTCCAACTTCAGAGCAGAAATAAACATGTTTACAGCCTGGTACAAAAAACTGTTTTGGTCTCTTTAGCTAATTTCCCCGTTCATGACAACTGTACTGAGGGTGAATTTTTATAGAACTCACCTGTTCAGATTATATTAAGTCTTAAAGTTATGCAGAATTAACCAGGCATCATTCAGACGATTTTTAGATTAGCCGGGAGATGGACAAGGCAAGACTGCCAAAATGGCGGCGGTCAGTGCCACATTTTTTGAGCTTTGGAAACCTGTGAGTGACATTGTGCATACGCCATCCATTCTTTATATCATGTCATTGGTACAAATCTACAATAAAACATGGGCAACATTAGTGTTAGCTCCAACAACAACATTCCTCAAAACCCATTCACATTTTAACTGGGTCTAATAAAAATACAAAATCCAATATGGTACAGGTAAAACAGCATTGGCAATCCTCTAACGACAAATTAAAAGACTAGTTAGTACAAAACTTCTCAAATAAACTTAATTTAATTTAATTTAAGCTGTAATTTGGACTATTCAACTCAACCCAGCTCTGACTCCACAATCAAGCAAGAAAACCTCGAGTCACATCTTTAAAACAGCTTAGATAACCTAAACAGCCTGGACAACAGGTTGCTTAAGGTACACAGATGAATAAAAACGTCTTTAAAAGTGTTCTTGGAGATTAAAACAGGCCATCAACTAAAACATATGCCACCTTCTAATGAGTAAAGGGCATTAAGAGGTCAAAGCTGACCTATCACATCTATAAAGTCCCTTTTTGGAGTTGAGGGCCATTTTTGGAGAAATGGTTTTTGGTTTGAGTCTATAGTTGTAGATCTGATCTTAGACTGTGAGTCCTGTTGGATAAGACAAGAAAGGACAACAAACATGCAGACAGAGCAGCTGGAGGCTAAATGGAGACAGTCAGGTACATTAACCCATGGAAGCAATGGAAAAGAAACATATCCAACATTTACATATGCTCTTCCCATTTCCTCCTTATTAGGAGCTCAAAGAGAGGTCGCTGCCCAGCACAGCTGCACATGAAACATTGTGGCAGAGACGCTGGACTATTTCTAGGATTCCCATAAATCTCTGGCAGTCACTGCAGAGCTGGACACGACATTCGAGTTCCTGTGTTTTCCCCTTTTTTTTTTTTTTTGGCTTAAACATCGTGGATCTGCTCTCTCATAACACACAAGATCAAGCAAAACAAACCTGACCTCAAGTTATCCTTCGCTGTCAAGACTTGAAAAAACTTTCTGAGTGTAAGATGACTACGTGATCACTCATTTATGGTTAACACCTCGCTCATCTTCAAGAGTTTCCTGCTAAAGGAGTTTATTCCGCTCAGCAGCATACTCAGAATATCTGAGGTAAAGCACAACCTGATTTTATATTCAAAAGTCCAAAACGTTTCAAGGAATCGTATCATCTTCATATAATGGAAGGAGGTATAGATTTTCCTCATTGAACTCTTGGCAAGGAGGAATGATTATATTTCCCAATATGTTGAACTTCCTTGCACCTGGCCACCAAGCAGCTAGCAAAAAGTGCACCCTCACTCCATGTTTAAAAAAGCATTAATAATTGATTGTTTGGATTAAAAAGGTGTGGATCATTTATTTTGTTCTTAAACATTCTTAAAAGTTGAGACTGTGTGTTTTAAACTGTTAGCAAGAGGTCGGTAGCAATATCTCAAGATGTGAGAAGCTACCAAGCAGCTAGCTACCAAGCAGCAAGCTACCAAGCAGCTAGCTATTGTTAGCTATTATACTGTTTCTTACATTAAACATGGGGGGCTGTATGTTTTTGACTGTTAGCAATAGGTATGAATCTCATTTTGGTAGCTCGCAGCAAGCTACCAAGCAGCTTGGTAGATGTGAGAAGCTACCAAGCAGCTAGCTACGTATCTGGCTTTATAGACCCTCACTCTGGGTTAAAAAGTTTAAAAAGCATTAACAACTGATTGTTTGAGTGACAAAGGTGCGAATCATTTATTTTGTTCTTAAACATTCTTAAAAGTTGAGACTGTGTGTTTTTAACTGTTAGCAAGAGGTCGTAGAGGTTGGTAGCAACATCTCAAGATGTGAGAAGCTACCAAGCAGCTAGCTACCAAATAAGGAGCTAGGTACCAAGGAGCTAGCTAAGTATCTTCCTTAAAGTACACCCTCACTCTAAGTTCAAAAGTTTAAGAAGGCATAAACAACTGTTTTCAACAACAAGATGTGAGAAGCCACCAAGCAGCTAGCTATTGTTAGCTATTATACTGTTTCTTACATTAAACATGGGGGGCTGTATGCTTTTGACTGTTAGCAATAGGTATGAATCTCATTTTGGTAGCTCGCAGCAAGCTACCAAGCAGCTTGCAAAATGTGAGAAGCTACCAAGCAGCTAGCTACATATCTGGCTTTATAGATGCTCACTCTGGGTTAAAGAGTTTAAAAAAAGCATTAACAACTGATTGTTTGAGTGACAAAGGTGTGAATCGTTTATTTTGTTCTTAAACATTCTTAAAAGTTGAGACTGTGTGTTTTTAACTGTTAGCAAGAGGTCGGTAGCAATATCTCAAGATGTGAGAAGCTACCAAGCAGCTAGTCGACCAAGCAGCTAGCTACGTATCTGGCTTTATAGACCCTCACTCTGGGTTACAAAGTTCAAAAAAAGCATTAACAACTGATTGTTTGTTTGAGTGACAAAGGTGCGAATCATTTCTATTGTACTTGTGAAATTACATTAAACATGAAGGCCGTGTGTTTTTTCACTTTTAGCAAGAGGTGTGAGATAACGCCTCAAAGCAGAGAAACACAACAGGTTTTCAAAAGCAAGGCAAGCGTGTGTGAATACAACCCAAACAGGCTCCTAGAAATGAAATTATATATATAAATTTCAGTAGTAGCAGCAGGGGAAGAAGGGGGTACATAACTTTATTGTTATTTACTCAAACTCTCATCAGTCACTGTCAGTATCGAGTTAAGGAGACAACACAAGCACAGACTATCATGACAAAAGCAGGACTGACTGACTTCCTTTCTACAGGCGTATTAACGTCACAGGAAAAATCACCCAGAGACGGGAGTGTTGGACAAAACATACTGAATACAGAGAGCCCCCACACCAACCACCACCACCTCCAGGCTTGGGTGGGTCCTGACCGGTCAGTCTGCTCTTGTTAGCCCCTGAGGGAAGAACAAGCAGTGACGGAGCCCTGTGGGAAAAGACAGAGCAGAGCGTCCTGCTGTCATGTCTTTGTGTGTTAACTAACCAGAGGCAGGCACACTAAGAGTTTGGTCACAGTGTCACTGCAGGGGGTTAACTGCCACTTGGCTGACAGTTCAACATGGTTATCACTTTGGGTGGGCCTCACGGGGGAAGAAGATGAGTCAGGAGAAGCACCAACACCAACTGGAAATCACTTAAAACGGGACATAAAGACAGAGCAGGTGTGGTGCTGAGGCTAAAATAAGAATCTGTTGATGTGGCGACCACCAGGCGAACATGTCTGCTAAAATCTTCCATTAAACAAAAGTGGAAATGAGTAACTTGTTGATCATGTGCACTAAGTGTGGGCCTGAACGTCATCGTAATCCCGTGTGTCAATTCCTACCAGTGACTTCATCTGTGTTTTTCTCAAGGATATCCCTCTCCTTTCGAGGCACAATGAGGCAGCTTCCTGTTTAGAGAAGGTCCAGTCAAGCCTTCACTCAACCACCATTACGTAATTTCCCCCGCGTTGTGTCCCAGCAATGTCACATCACTGGTTTGTAGCTGCTTAAACCTTGCGCTGCCGATGATTAATAATAAATTAATTTGGTGTTATGTAACTATTTAAATGTGGTGAAAAATCATAAACAAGTTATCTCATGACACTTTCTATATAGAGCACTACCATGAGCAAACACTTGGCGACAGTGGCAAGGAAAAACTTCCTTTAAGAGGCAGAATCCGGATCATGGTGGACGGACATCTGCAGCAACCGGTTGAGTTTAGAGACTTTACATATAAAGCAGGTCTAGACCGTACTCTTTATAATATTATTTACAGTGACCCAACAATCCCCACCAGTGATCAGTTATTACTACAGGATTCTGGGTCCTCCTCTGAGCTTTGGAGATATTTACCCAACAAGTCCCACCATGAGCAAGAATTTGGGGACAGTAGCAAGAAAAGACGTCCTCGAGCAGAACTCTGATCATGGTGGACCGCCATCTGCCATGACCAGTTGAGTTTAGAGAGAGAAATAGGGAGGACAATATTATTTACAGAGACCCAACAATTCCCACCATGAGCAAGCACTTGGCGACAGTGGCAAGGAAATCTCCTTTTAAAAGGCAGAAACCTCCAGCAGAGCCGAGATCATGGTGGACGACCAAGTTGAGCTTTAAAGTTGAGCAACATTAAATGTCTTTAAATGTCTTTTTTTTTGTCCAAGTAAGGACCCCAAAACCCCAAAGACGTTCAGTTTATGCTTATGAAAAACAGAAAGTGTGTTTACATCTATCTGTTTTTATCTACATTTTATATTTGTTAAAGAAAGTTGAGCAGAAATGCTGTAAAATAAAGAAACATTATAAAATACATCATACTATCAAACTATATGTATGTTTATATCTCTTAAATTCACATTAATTTGCATTTTCTTTGCAAATTTCATTTCAAATTTGAGCTACATTTCAAACTTAATGAATCTCTAGTGAACAAATAACCAATTAAAGAACAATGATTGCATAAAATGCTCATGAAGAGGAGCCAGCAGACTTAAGACTTCTGTTGTTGTTGATCTGGATCTCCAGCTGTGTTTGCTATTGTGACTGTGATCAGATAAAAGAGGGTGATTCAGCTAATTTACTTTAACACTTTTCACAACATAAATACAAAGCAGTCTAGAAGGAAGAGCTTAAAGTAGTAAAAGCAGGTTAAAGTTTGGATTTTTGTCTTAAATATTTGACCTTTGCTCTGCAGAACAAAGCACGGGGAGTTTGAGACGTGTGAGTGGTATTTTCACAACCAGTCGGGGGCCATATTTCATATTGATCGTGGTTCAATATGAAACTTACACGAGTGTGATGTGAAAACTTGAAGCCTCTCTCTCACACACACACACACACACACACACAAACACATCTTGAGTCCAGCTGTTAAATTAAAATAAAAACATTTACCTATTCATAGATTTCCAACGAGGGAGGGAGTATTTGTGCACAAATCATCAGTTTTATGTCTTAAAGGGGAGAAAAAAGACCTCCAAACAGCATGTGTGCCCCCCCAAAAAAAGAGGCTTTTTTTTGATGTGTGAGCTAAAAAAGATAATTACAGATCTGTTATTTTCTGAATTTTGGGGTTTCTGGACTGCAAAACAGACCCAGCCTCACCGAGTCTCAGAGATAAATTAGCTTGTGGTTTTTTAAAGTTCTGAGTGTGATGTTTGCCTTTTATTAACTGTGGGAGAAAAAGAGAGAGATATTTCCACATAATCCAACAAACCAGAAGAGCAACATAGAGCTGTAATGATCTACAGCCATAATTATACTTCAGAAACAGCCACTTGAATACAAACAGGAGGGAACACTTGGCACACTTGGCAAGAGAAACCTGATTGTACCCAGAGGGCAAACCGATAAAGGTGAAAATCTCCTCTACACTTTCTCCCTCATCTGTTAGGACACAAACATAATCTGTCAGCGAGATTTAATCCCTTCTGAGGGCAAATCAGAAAAAAGAAAAAAAAAACCCTGCAGGGGTCAGGAGGTAGGAGGGAGACACACACACACACACAAAAGCGTTGAAGGGCAAAAAACATTATAGTCCAACCCACTGCGTGTCGAGTCCTGCCCTGCTCGATTCCCACATCACACTCACATGTCGCTGTGGTGCAGAGAGACACCGTGGGATCAACGTCTGAACGCCACTGAAAGTTTCACTGGATATTTACACGTTTTCACAGGTACGTTTTTCAAGCCTTGTTGGTCCGATTAGATGAACAGGAGCGTGAAATGCGTCCGCGCTGCTCAGCAGTCGCTGTGTTATGGATAGTTTTGACGTTATAATGTGTTTACGCCTATTTTTCTACTGTATGCATGCATGATAATGAAAACTGGGTATCCATGCAACGAAATAATTAACCAATAAACTCAGTTTAATTGTTCGTATGAGTTAATTTAGACGATTTGGATACTTCATTTCGTGCGTATTTACGCACAGATACGCACATATTTATCACAGACTCCCACAAAAGTCACAACAGATTATAAAAATATTGAATTAAATCTTTAATTTAGACCTTTAAAGTGTTTCCTCATTGGCGTGTTTGTGCGTAAATACGCACATATGTGCGTAAATTGTAAATGCACAAGTTGAGAGTGGGTTTCTAGATGTTGTGAACCAAATGTGGGCTTAATTTAAATCTTGTAAACTCCCACTAAGGTCAACAGATTAATTCAGACTTTGAAAGTGATTCCTCATTGGCGTATCCGTGCGGATTTACGCATAGATGTGCGTATTTGTGTGTAAATTACAGATGAATACGCTGAGAGTGAGTTTCAAGTTGTTGTGTCCAAAATGTGTGTTTGACTTAAACTTTGATTGGCAGAAAAACTCCCACAGAAGCCACATGATTAAAACTGCTAAATTGAAAGTTTAATTTAGACCTCTAAAGTGTTTCCTCTTTGGCGTATACGTGCGTAAATACACACAGATATGCAAATGTACGCATAAATTACAAATAAATAAGCTGCGAGTGAGTTTTTAGTTGTTGTGTTCTAGTTTAACCCACAATTGGGGGTTTAACTTAAACCCTGAGAACTCCCACAAACGGTCAGTGGATTCAAAAATGTCAAATTAAAACTTTAAAGTGTTTCCTTATTGGCGTATATGTGCGTTTTTATGCATACATTATAAATAAATGGGCTGCGAGAGAGTTTATAGTTGTTGTGCTCCAAATGTGGCTTTAATTTACCTCTTGACTGGCTGGAAAACTCCCACAGAAGTCACCGGATTTAAAGTTTCTTACAGTTTGAAAGTGTTTCCTCATTTTAATCCCACTGAACACAAACCCTCGTCTTGTTCTTGAAGTTATTACTCCATGTTCCCTCCCTCCCTCATTAATCATGTAGATATCATCACTATTATGTGTAATCATCTTAATGTATTCTGGATATTTTTAGAGCGTTTCTAAATTAAATTTCCTGTCGTTAATTATTGTTTATTTTCCCTCATCAATACTAATAACTTCTCTCTCTCTCTCCATCTCTTGTTTCATGCAGGCTCTGTTTGTCTCTCGTCGCCTCCTAGTGCGCAGCCCCGGCACTGAAGACAACTGATTTTTTAGAAGGAAAAATTCAAACCACAGGAAATCCTATTTCATACCATCGAAAGGAGCATATTTTTTTTCCTCTGCGTACAACATCTGACGAACAAAGAAAGGAATGCACCATCAGAGGAGTTTCTGACACCGTCTCTGTGGATCTAAACTCAGAAAACAAAAGAAAGAAACTCTCTGGGAACTCTTTAAAAAGATAAAAATGTCCACAAAGACTTTCCATGCCGCCTACGCTGCCACAGAGCCGTCCGCCATGCCCATGTCACCCTCCACAGGAAACCTGCTTCAGATGTTCAACGAGTACCAGAGCAACAAAGTCATCATCGAGCACTACAACTACACCGGCAAGCTGAACATGAACAAGTACAAGGAAGGACTCAAACCGGAGGCCATCGCCTTCCTCCTCGTCTGCTTGCTCATAGTTGTAGAAAACGCCATTGTTCTTCTCGCAATATGGAAGAACAAGAAGTTTCACCTGCCGATGTATTACTTGCTCGGCAACTTGACTCTCTCTGACCTGCTGGCTGGCTTCACCTACATGGTGAACATCATCATGTCCGGCGCCAATACGTTAAACATGACCCCGGTGCTGTGGTTTCTAAGAGAAGGTGGTGTGTTCATCATGCTGGCAGCCTCAGTCATCAGTCTGCTGGCCATCGCCATCGAGCGCCATGTCACCATGGTGAGGATGAAGCCCTATCAGGGGGATAAACAGGGACGGATGTTTGCTCTGATCGGAGCGAGTTGGGTGCTGTCGGTGTTCCTGGGCATCCTGCCCGTCCTCGGCTGGAACTGCATGGGTCAGCTGACGCAATGCTCCACAGTCCTGCCGCTCTTCGCCAAGAGCTACATCCTCTTCTGCATCACCATCTTCAGCGCCATCCTCATGTCCATCGTCGTGCTGTACGTCCGCATCTTCCGCATCGTCAAGTCCAACACCCAACGGCTGGCCTCGGTTCCTCAACGCAAGGGCCTCTACCGCAAGTCCCAGAAGTACATGGCGCTGCTGAAGACGGTCACCATCGTCCTGGGAGTCTTCATCGCCTGCTGGTTGCCGCTCTTCATCCTCCTCCTGCTGGACTTCTGCTGTCCGGCCAAAAGCTGCGAGGTGCTCCTCAAGGCCGACTACTTCCTCGGCATCGCCATGTTCAACTCCCTCCTCAACCCCATCATCTACACCCTGACCAGCAAGGACATGAGGAAGGCGATCATCCGGCTGCTGTGCCGACACTGCCTCCTAACCAAAGACGGACAGGTGAAGAAGATCGGGATGCCGTTCTTGGAGTGCAGCACCAGTAAGACCGACGCGGCCTCTCACCGACTGGAAGGACTGGAGACGACGGTATCCACGGGTAACTTAACGCCCTCTACCATCAAAGCCATTTACCCGAGGTTGTCTAAGACATGACACAACACCAAGAGACTGTTATGACCGGGCTGCTTCTCTTTAATCTAAGTTGCAGATCTGCTCTAGTCGAGCAAACACGTACGACGGGAGCTGAAGTTTCGTGTTGCACTCTGCCACAGTTTGGAACTGAATAAGCTTGATATATGTGATAGATTGGGAGACAGACATTTCATTTTTTTTTAACATTTTCTATAGAAGTCAGCATTACGCTTGTCCTTTGGACACTGAAAGGCCAGTATTCGTCAGAAAGTTTCATTTCACATAAACACAGCCCCAAAAAGCACAAGATTTAACCTTATCTCCCGGTGTAGCCTCTAATGATACGTTGTTACAAACACAAGAGCATCCACACCCAAAATCTGCTGCCAAACCCATGTAATTTCTGCCATGTGAGCTTTGGTCAGCAGTAAACGTTGGGTGAGAGGTCCCCCCTCGGTTGGAGATCAGAGGCTCGGTGGGCCTGGAGACGCACTGAACCACGTCATACGCGGAGAGTTGTTGCTGAGCGGTTTGCAGCTTTGGAGGTCCCTCCTCGACATATGTAGCGACACATGATGAATGACTCTAAAGCAATAAAGCTGACAGCGGAGGTTTGTTGACGCCTTCTCGGTTTGACGAACTAGAATATCGCAGTGATGCGATAAAAGTCCAAAAAAAACAACAACAAAACAAAACAAAAAAGGACAGATGTCTTTTCTTCTTCCTATCGGAGAGAGTTCACCATGAAGTGAATCTGTTTTTCTTGTGAACGACCACAGATTAAATCTTGTCCCACATAGCCGAGATCTGTCTCAGCCCACACGGCAGACCGAGTCAGGGCTTCAAAGCGCCGGGGGAATTTCACTGTGGTCGTCGTGACATGAATTAAAACAAAGATGGACGCCGTGTCAGCTGTAATTTTGTACAAATGTATAACTTTGTAAATATCTATATCGTTTCTCTGAGCTGCATTTTGTATTGTAAAAAAAGTCACTTAAGTTATGATGCCAGTTTTATACGTGCACTGAATAAAATATATGTGAATCATGTTTACACGGAGGCTCCGACATTCTTTACTCCAGACAAGTTTCAGATAAGATTTGATTTGATGGATTTGATTCACCCGTCACAACAGCTCGTCACACAAAGGTGCATCAGCAGTGACTCATATATAAGAAACATATAGAGAAATAAGTCATCGAGTTACATAAACGCAGCACCAACCACTGTGATTACACATACAAAAGTTCAGTATATATAATAAATAAAATATAATAAACCGAACTAAAACCTGAATAATATAAATTAGATTTAAATATGCGTATTTTTAATCATATTATGCAGTCTGAATAATTAGTTGATGACATAAAAAGTTGTACACAAAAACACTGAGCTGTTGAATATTTACAAATCATTTATTTTTATTAATATATATAAATGAAATGATATTTTCTCATCACGTTCGTGACATTATGAGTTATTCAGACGTAAGGTTGTTTTTTTGTTTTTAATAATAAAAAAAAAATGCAACAATTTTGGCCCCAAATCAGGTTTTATTAACGTAAATTTAATGATATTATAAATACTGACACCATAAACTATTTTGACATGAGTCTGTTTTTTTTGTTTTGATATAAAACAAATTAACATTTTTTGCCTCAGATCAAGTTTAGTAATACAGATTAATATGATTCTATCTTATCAAGTCTGAATAAATAGTCCCTGACATTAAAATAGTTCTACATAGACACTATGAGCTATTGGGACTCTTTTTTTTTTTTTTGCTTTAATATTAAAAAAATGTGCCAATTTTTGTCCCCTCTTCAGGTTTATTAATATAAATACAAATTATATTGTCTCATCAAATCTTAAAATTTGTTCCTGACATTAAAAAGTTCTATAAATAAATACTATAAGTTATTGAGAAGCAGTTTTTTGTTTTATTATTTAACCTTTTTTTTATTTATTCCTTTTTGCCCTACATCAGGTTTATTAATATAAATTTAATGTATTATCTGAGCAGGTCTGAATAATTAGTTCCTGACATTAAAAAAAAAAGCAGAGAACAGAGTCTCTGATTTATTAATATAAATTTAATGATATTTATCAAGTCTGTCAGACTGCTGACATTAAAGAAGTTCTACAAAGACTATGACAGTATGAGCTGTTAGGACTTTGTGTTTCGGTTCAATATATATTTTAAAAAAGACAGAAAAAAAATCCAAATTTTTTGTCTTTAAATTCGGTTTATTAACATAAATTTAATGAAATTATCTCCTCAGATCTGAATAATGAGTTTCTGACATTTAAAAAGTTCCTCAGATAGACACAAAGCTACATGGACTCTGTTTGGAATCTGCTTTTTTGTTTTAATATTTAAAAAATGAACTTTATTTGTTTTTTTGTCCTAAATCAGGTTTATTAATATAAATACATTATAACAGAAACGTCCCGTAGACCACTAAAGGATCATTTTGTTTTTTTAAAACCACGGTAACCTCCGAGGTCACCATGAAGGGTAACGTTATTAACTTATATCAAAGTATTAAAAGTAAACGAGTTTTAACAGGTTAACTTTAACAGTGAATGTCGTAACACTCAGAGTGATGTTTAGTTTTACATCGACAGACTTCAAACAAAGATAATGATTTAAAAAGAAAGTTATCTACATCTTCACTAACAAAGCTCCACCTCCGTACAAACCACTTGTTAACCACTTGATATAAAACTGCGCCTGTGGCTGAGGTGGAGATGAAGCTGCAGAGCTGAGTTTAGTGTTAGCTGCTCTGTTTACCGTTAACAAACCACATATTTGGTGCATGTTTCTTCCAAAGTAATGGTAAGTGCGAGTACGAGCTGCCCCGAGCAGACGTATGTCATCCTGCCCACCGTGAAACCGCTCGTCGTGCTGCAGTGTGGTACGCAACTGTGGCACAGCAAACTTTTCAAAGGAGGAGATGGTTTCAGTTCTCAGCATTGCAGAGGGGGTAAATAATAACACAACACAGACCCTGCAGAGCCTGGAGACCTTTAACAGCTTGTTTTGTAAAAATATGACACTTTCCTTTAACAACACAGCAATTTTGAGGAGATTCATGTAGTTTTTTATGCTGCAGTTACACTTATAGATGCCTATAGTAGTCATTTATTGGCACAGGCTGCTTTCTAAACACATCAGCACTTTGCTAAGATGTCCTCAAACTCATCTGCCAATGCGAGCCAGGCCTGAACTCCTTTAACTATTGATTCGGTGACAAACAGGGTTCACGTGAAGCTCACCTAATCAACTTAAAAAAGGTGCACAAACACATATTTGTGTTGGATCAAACAGCTAAATATGATTACAGATCAGTTCGATGCTGATCTTCAGTGGATTTACAATAAGCAGTGAGATGTCAGGGGCACCAAATGTGCAAACTTGTTAGGAGGCAGTCAGAAAAGTTGAAATATTTCAAGTTAAAGTGGAAACTAATGACTGAATGAAGCTACAAGCAAAGATTGATTGTTAAAGGTGTAAATAAAGAGGTTAAAACGGGTAACAGTCAGCTAAAAGTAACTGAAAGTTCCTCGGAAATTGACGGGTGGTGTTGATGAGCTCATCTGACGGAGCTGTGGGGGAACATCCGACCTAAACCAACGTGAACTAGTGTGACTAATCCGCCTCCTCTAAAGCTTTCAGCACGTCTCCTCAGCACAGTCGTCAGGGACTCTGTTGTTGTGTTTTAATCACAAATCAACAAATAAAAACTGGATTTTATCTCTCTGAGTTTGAACGATTCAAAGAAACCAAGCCGACGTTTACGAAACAGTCCAGCAGCGACATCTAGTGGCCGACACTCGTCTGACACGTTAAACTGCTCTGATGGGAGAAAAACTACTAAACCAAAACTGATCGGAGATATTTAATGTTTAAAAGATGTTTGTAAAGGACAGAAGAAAAACAAACATGTACACACACACACACACACACACACACACACACACAAAGATAAAGACATTTCTGACGACACCGCCGTCCTTCAGCTACCATTCGGTGCTGACGAAGCTCCACAGCTGGTCGCTTACGTCGCTGCGAGATCGCAGAGAAGTGTCGATGCTGATGGGAGTGGCGAGGTCGGCGCCGTAATGAACTGCAAAGAGGACAGAGTGGAGCTAACTGAGGTTTCTGTTGGACAATAAACGGTTATCTGAGATCATAAAGTCATTTAAAATGTCAGAAATAAGTTGATGTTAAAAAGGACGAGGGTTGTTTAAATGCAGAGTGTCACTGGAGTTTAGTTAAGAGTGTAACTGTGGCATTGTGGGTAAGAGAGCCAACATGGACACAGAGGAGAGACCTTCAAAATAACTTCATGTGGTCCAACAGTCTGTGTTCAACGTCTGTCGATGTTCAACATTTAGAGTGATATATGTGTGTGTATGTAAACTAACCTCATGAATTTTAAGAGTCTGGATCTTATTCAGTCCACAGTCAGCCACAATAAACCGCATTGATACATTTTAAACAGATTCATGCTATAAATAGATTTTGAACATAATATTATTTAAATAAACTCAAATACTTCATAATAAACTACGCCATGATTCATTTTTCTGAGTGTATGAGTCAGCAATTTATATTTTCTGCCAACATGTTTCGAGTGTGATGCTACCTTCAGAGACTTTGAAGAGATTTATTGACCTGAAACTGTTTATATTCTTTATTTTCTCAAAGTTTTCACAGCGTCTGATGACGAGAAACAAACCGTACCTCCTTTCAAGACGTTGGGCTGTGTGTCATATTCCCACTTGATCTTTGTAATGACGTAATAAACCTGAGCCACGTATCTGTCGAGAGAAGAGAAGAAACAAAAATCAGCTGCTGTCAAATGTCAACAACTGATTTACAAAATATATATATCAACAGGTCGATATTAACACGACGCTGTGAGGCCCTTTACAAGTCCACTAAGTCAAACGTGGGTCTAAGACGAGGGGTGATAGATGACGCTACAGAGATACTGTAGATAAATGAGAGCATGCTAATAACATATCCATCAGTGAGAGAGTAAAGGAATCACAGTTTAAGCTGCTGCATCGCCTGAACTCAACAAAGAAGTGTGTAGCTTTATACACACTGTGCAAAAGACCGAATATCTGAGACTCACACGGCTGATGGGATGACCTCCGTCGTGTCTTCGTCCACCTCGTTCTGAAGAGTCTGAAGCTCGTGTTCGGAGTTTCTCCAACTCTCCAACTCTCTCTGCAGAAACCTGGACGCGGGTTAAAGGACGCTAACGAAGAAAAGAATAACTACAGCACGAGACAGGACGCTGTAAAGATTACGTATACATATGATAAAGAGGATACTGTAGTTCAGAGTCGGTCATCTGGCTCTTGGCTGTGCACTGCCTCAGATGTTCCTCCAGATTCGACAGCTCGTTCTCTCTCTGCTTCTTCGCCTCCTCCATGTCGAGCAGCCTCTGGCCGGCTGTCTCCTCGATCTGAGCCACATCTGTGGAAGGAGGTCCATGATAGAGATGATGAAGGAGCAAAAGAGGAGCGAGAACACCGACTGATTAACAACAGATCACTAAACGTCCGTTTACCTTTTAAAATCTGCGTCACGATCTTCTTTGTTTCCACGTGTTGATTAAAAAGCGCCTGATGTTCGTCCTTCACTCGTTTCAGCTTCTCCAGCTGGCTGCTGTTGATGAAGGCGACGAGCACCTCGCCGGTCTCCTCCAGGTCCTGAAATTTATGACCCTGAGCCATCGCGAAGACACCGGCAGCTAGAAAACAAACAGACGAGATGAAATTAAAAAATATTGTGCCGTTTCCTCATCAAGGTGCGTTAAGCTTCAGATTATCAACAACAAAAAACAAACAAAGTCTCAGACAACATGTAGAGAAGGCTTCTTATTTCAGGTTTAAGTGTTGACTTATTGATTGATACTCATGTATTGCTTGGCAGTTTAAACTGAGATCATATTTTAGCTTTATAAACTGAAGTTAATAAAGTATCTTTAGCTGTCAGCAGTATTTTTGATCTGACGTGAGGACAGAAGTTACAACAAAGCTGCATTTTTTTAAGCAAGCGTGCAGTAACCGGTCAAACATTTGGACGCACCTTTGATGATTTTTATTATTTTCTATGTCGTAGTTTAGCACTGAAGACATCAAGGAACACGTGAGTAATTATGTGTTAATATGTTTCATATTTTAGATCATTCCTTTTTGCTTTCATTCACTCAATCTATCAGCTTTAGGGTGGGAACCACACATGCAGGTAAAATCCGTCCACCTTCACAAAGACACTCAAATTTGGACTCATCAGAATTTGGTAAATGGACAGTACCTATACAGAAAGTGTTAGTGATGCTGTCTCCAATAGATCTGTTATTTTACTGCATAATTTAATCAGGCTGCTTCTGATTATCCTTACTGTTGCTGTGTTTCACAGTTTTAAGTTCACCTACAGTGTATAAAGTAATGAAAAAATAAAGAAACGAGAAGATGCGTCCAAACTTCAGACAGTTAATTTAACGTCCAGCTCTGAATTTAACCGTTAAAGTTCAAACTGAAGCACACTAACCGTAAACAAACGGTCGTCTTCGGGTTTAAAACGTGACGTGACTCGTTAAACTTCGAGAAAAAAGACGCTGAGCGACAGACGACATCATCGACTCTGTAACGAGCCGTTAAAGTTCATATTAAACCGATAAATCAGCTGATTTTAAGTGAATTAAAGTTTAAGTCTTACCGCGAGGATCGTTACCGGGATTCAAATTTAACAGACCAGCGCGCGCCTCTTCTCCGTCTTCTTCTTCGTCGGTTTTTATTTTGGTGGCTAGTGCTAGACGCGCATGCGCACACACACAGGATCGCCCCCTGCTGTAACAGAGGTGAGAACACAGCCTGACAGCCTCTGCATGTTTGTAAACAAACCAAACTGATTTGATTTTATTATTCATCTCCTGATGTTTGTCATCAAATCTCTCTGATCATGTTTTGATATTCCACTTTATTAAAGTTCATAATTTGTCACCAACAGTACTAAAAGTACAAAATGTGGTTTCACAGCATGAAAATATATATTAAAGTACACAAATGCAGCTCAAAGGCCTTTAAATCACTGCAAGTGAACAGAACTGAACGGTCAGAGTGTAAATGTACTAACTCACTGTTTAAATGTAAATATCACTATACATAGTATAACGGTATGAAGAGCATGTATAGATTGTCATGGTTATACATCTGCACAGTTTCAAGCTGTCTTCTTGTTTTTAGCTGCATGTTTTTGCCTTTATAGTGACACAAAGGACAACAAACCAGTCAAATTCCATACGTGTTCACATACCTGTCCAATAAAACAAAATAAAAACCTAAATTACATTCCAGAAGTCTCATTTATTTTCATCAAACTGAGTTTTTTAAATTTAAGATATTTTAGAGATCAGTTCATATCATCAGCATGTACTGTGTTACGGTTTCATATATTCAAAACATGTAGTAAATCTTCGCTTGAATCAGTTCTGGAGACACGATGGGATAAAGACATCGGTTTAATTAGGAAATATTCCACAGAAGAAAAAAAACATCTGAATGTTTTCATTCCAGCAAACCGTCAGTGATCAAATATAAACTGCGTCTGGTTCAAATCCTCACCAACCCCCAAATCTAATAAATTTGTCCTGAAACTAGCGACACGAATTACAGATCATTCTTAATTTGTAGCCAAGTTATTTTCTCCATAATTCTTATAAAAATAAAAAACAGTCGACTGTCCTCAGATAAACTCGGTCACTCTTTGTTTTTCTGCTTCTCTTTCTTCTCCTGAGCTTTTCGTCTCTGTCTGCCGAGCTGTCTGAAGAAGAGTCTCTTTGGGTTCAGTCCGTACGCCTTCAGTCTCTGTCGGCTGAACTCTCGGCCGCCGATTTTCACCCCAGCGGCTCCCGACTTCGACCGCCCGCCTGAATGTTTCTTCTTCGACCATGTCGGCCTCTCAGTTCTCTTTTTCACCTCAGTGGCTTCATCAGGAGTGACCTCTGCTGTCTGAGGCTCCTCTTCACGTTTCTTCTTCTTTGGTATCAGCACCTCCTCCTCGTCGTCTCCGGCCTCTCTGAGCGCCTGTACGAGCGTCTCTTCTGTCGAGTCCATCACAGAGGCCACGGTGTCGTCGCCGTCCTCGCCTCCTCTGCTTTCATTGTCGGCGTTCTTCAGACGATCACGTCGCTTCTTCCCGACTTTGCTCTTCGCCTCTGCCGCCTCTTTATCCTCCCTGTAGGTGAAGTTCAGACGCATAATTAAACACTGCTGTCGTCATGGTGATCATTATGTTTTGTGTGCTTTGTGTCGTACTCACTCAGAATAAACAGAGTTCAGGATCTCCCGCTTTCTTTTCTCATTCTGGGCTTTTATTTTGTAGTTCTTCAAGTCACTCATCTCTTCCTTGTCAGACCTGAGAGGACAGAATAATAAATACTAGTAATAAGTTACCTGAGGCAGCAGAACAGGTGAAACACTTCAACATGAATGATGAGTCAGCACCTGAACATGCAGGTCTTCTTCAGAGAGCACCACTGGTTCAGCTCTTTATCGTCCGCGTTTAAAATCTGAGTGGAGACAAAATCTTTTAGTTCAAACCAACTCGTGTTTGTCTGCTTTAAATACGTCACACTGGCTGTCGTGCGGTCTGCTCAGAGAGAAGATTAAAGTTGAGATCATTCCCTGGTCAGAGCTCTGCCCGGAGGAAAAGCAATACCAGGTCAGTCACCAAGACTCATCACTGCAGCAAACAAACATCCAGTCAGCCTGACCAGCGTTCGCTAAACCCCTCCCAACACAGAGATCGTCCAATTACAGCTCAGCATGGCGGCGGTGAAGTGAGTTTTGATGGATTCATTCACGTCACACACCAAAACTACGAGTAAGAGTGTGTTCGTCTGCCCTTAGATGAGCTGGAACTGTTAAGATCTGCTATGCGGAGGCAGCTGTGGCTCGAGAGGTAGAGCGGCTCGTCCAAGTGTCTTTGGGCAAAACACTGAACCTCGACCTGCTCTCGAAGGCCGAGCCATCAGTGTGTGAACGAGATCTGTAGTGTTGAAGTAACTTGAGGTTCAAAGAGTAGAGAATGTAAAGCGTGACGTGGCGTGGAGGGTGGAGGTTTAGCGAACAGTTATTCAGAGTTCGTGGAGGCGCTGACGTTCTCACCTCCTCCGTGGACAGACCGAAGTCATTGGACAGAACCTGTCTGTATCGAAACCTGCACGGCAGGTCGTCGATGATGTCCTCGTAGTCCAGCTTGTAATACTCATCCAGGTACTGCTCGAAACTCTTCTCCTCTGGAACATAAAGACAGTCCACAGTTAGAGAGCTACAGCACAGGCTGCGTGTCTGGAGACATTTCAGTGAGACTTACGTGGATCGAACACAGGCTTGTTTTTAGTGATGACTTCTGCAAAGTGAGACTTTTTCTTCTTTTTGCCCATCTGAGGCAGATCCTCCTTCTGCAGCCGCTTCCTCTCCTTTTTGTTCTTCTTCTTGGAGGTCGTCTGCTGGCTGGGATCGTAGTCTGCGTCCATCTGTTCAAACACGGAGACTTTTAGTGAGCCAGTTTAAAGATCTCTGCACCGTACAGCTGAGCGGATTAAAGATGCTTTAGTAAAATTAAAAACAGCCGACTCACGACGAAGCCTTCGTCGTCGCAGTGCAGCTCAGCGGCATCGTATTCTTCTCCATCGTACTCTTGTTCCTCTCCGGTCCAAGTGTCCCAGTTCCAGCGCTCTGTGCACAAACATGTACATGTTCACATAGTGCCATCTACCATGAGTTAAGTAACACTCAAATCCTCTGAACTCTGAAGCAGCAGATTTAAATCTTTAAGTCCTGGACATAATTTGAGTCACCGCAGACACTTGAGTTAAGGAGCTTGAATCACTTCATTCAGATAAAACTATGAACACACAGCCTTACCTTCGAGTTCATCGTCGTCGTCAAACTGAGGCTTCTCAGCTTCGCCCTCTCCGTAATATTCATCTCCAAAGAACTTCTGGAAACACAAAGGAGGACACGACGAGTTTAAAAGCTTCTAAATAACTAGAAACAGTTTCCTCTCTTGGTGAAGGACAGTCTTTATAAACTAACACGCGTTCATGCTGGTTCAAATGCAGGAACTCTTGATTGAGAAGCAGCTGAGTCTAATCAGTCAAACACAGTTCACCTGTGAGAGTCAGGAGGTCATGTGACAGCAGGGACGCCCACTCACATTTAAAGACACGTGCGTCAAAAGTCTTTTGGTTTTTAAGATTTTGCAAAGACCGAAGATTTTTATACATCATGCACCTGGTGGAAGTTTACAAGAAGAAACACTTGTGTGTGTGTTCTCCTCCTTTTCTACGATCCAACAGAACCGAGACTTCACGTTCTTCTGCCTCCATGTTTACTGACGTGTGGCCAGTCGTCTGCTTCCTGATGGTGCTGGAGAGAGCGCTCCTATTGGTTGCTGACACTGTTCATGTGATTGAGCGTCACTATTTGGACGAGCTGAGACTAAAACCTCTGATCACCTTAGAACGAATCTTAAAGACGACGGGACGGACCTGTACGAGCTCCTCCAGACATTAAATTTAACTTCACAGTCGCAGAGTGACGATGCACATATCTGCAGACACTCACCTGCATGAGCTGCTCGTGTTGTTGCGGATCAAATTCTCCCTCCAGGTCGGCCTGACTGAAGGCGAGCTGCTCGTTGCCCGTCAGCTCCTGAAGTTTCTTCAGCTTCTCCATGATCTCGTTACGCTTCAAGTTCTTCAGCTGCTTCAGCTGCTCTCGCTTCTGCTCTTTCTCCTGTTGTTGGCGTAGAGAAAAGTTTATAAACGGTACAATAAAGAGCTTGGTTAAATGTAGTTTTTACAAACGATACGCACCTTTTCCTTCCTCTCTTTCACTTCCTCCCTTTTGCGTTTTCGTCGGTCGTCTTTGGAGCGTACGGAGGTGGCGATGCTGCGAGGGTACGTCTTGATCTCCTGAGCGTCGGGCTCCTCGAAGCGGAAGTTGTATTGTCTCTCAAAGTCGTCCTGCCGCTCCAAGAAAGTCTCCCCTTCCTCTTCAGAGTCGTCCACGTCATCCTGGACCACCTCGTCGTACGTTGGGATCCTTAAAAGCAACATTTTGTAACTGATTTTTCTGAGCTGTTGTCGTGCCAGAACAGGAGCTGAACAAGATGGCAATGTAACCGGGCTCAGCAGCCTCTGTGGACATAATGACGTCTGAAATGTTGCTTTGAAGCACCAGGAGCGTCATACCGTTCATCATCGTCGTCCTCGTTGCGGTAACCCTTGTTGAGGACGTAGTCTCTGAGGAAACGCTCCTTCTCGTCCAGCTCGGGGTCGTTCCAGTAGTCCCGTAAGTATTTCTGCGTCAACAGAAACCGTCATGACTGAACAGGTTAAACACTCTCACGCTCTAATGTTTATATTTCACACACACTCACCATGTCCTTCACCTCCTCCGGACCCTCGAGCTCAGCCTGACCTTTCAGCCACTCCACATAGTCTGCATCTTCTTCATCCTACAAACAAACAAACAAACAGAGTTCATCCTGAGCTGTGAGGCTTTCATACGTCTGTGTTTGAAGATGACTGCTAACAGTTTCTGACCTTCTCTTCTTGTGTTTTGATTCTCCTGGTCAGCAGCTGAGACTCTCCATCTCCTTCACCGTCTTCGTCGTCATCATCGTCGTCGCTGTCCTGGACGAACTTACGGAAGCTGAAGAAGGGAACGATTAGTTTTCCATAAACAGTCTGCCACTTATTTAGTCGTATATCTTCAGATTGTGTCGAGGCTCACCTTTCCTTCAGCTGCTTCTGCTCCTGGATGTAGCTCGGAGAGGCTGCTCGCTTTGAAGGAAAACAACGATCGTTACTATGACTTGTTTTTACGGATACGTTTCTCCATATTCAAGAGGTAACTCGCTCTCTAACCTCCATTCTCTTGGCGGCCTCCTCCTCATCCTCACTGTCGTCATCGTCGTCGTATTTACTGTCAAATAAGATAAAAGATCAGCTCCGTCGTCCATGTGACGGTGCGATCAAACACTGTAAACGATCATCAGCTCACTCACCCTCCCTTTTCCAGTATGACTTTCCGTTCATAGTCCTTCAGGTACATCGGCTTCACGGCTTTCTTTGAGGTCGACGGCTTCTCGTCGCGGGACGCCACTGCAAACGAGAGATTTAATAAAAACAGAGATCTCCTACAGACTGTGAACGCACCACCAGTGACAGTAAGTGAGTGTCTTTGTTTAATTCTCACCTTCTGAGTAAAACTTTGCATCCGTCTGGTAGATCTTTGGGTCTTTCTTCTTCAGCAGGGACAACGTTCTGTAAAAATCTCTTTCCACTTCAGGGTCCAGCTCCTGAGAGAGCAAGATACACGTGAGGCAACAACAATGAAAACACACACCGGTGTTACGGTTTAACAAGTGACCCTGTTAACTGGTGACCGTCAACTGAATCCGTACAAATACGATCGCGTATTTTTTTTCTACATTAGCGTAAATTTCTTTCTTGTCTTGTCTGACAGCTACGTCTAAACGACACCCAGCTCGACCTCCTTTAAACCTAATAACCTCTGTCACATCTCTACAACAATCTACGACTGGACGTCAGACAATTTCCTTAAACTTCACTCGACAAAACAGAAGTCCTCTGAGAGAACACCCCTCGAGGGATCAATATAAGTATCTCTTCTTCTTTATTGCTTGCAATTTTAATGTTTTTATTTTTGTTGTCACTGTTTTAAGTCTTTTATTTTGATATTTCCGGTTTCATCCCTCTAATACTTGTACCGCACATCACCTTTTAACCCTGCCATCTTCTTGTTTTAACGGCTGTCGTAGCTACGACAACCACAGACGCGTTCTGCCTCCAGTTAACACGGTCGCTCGTTACACCGAAACACCGGCACCGGTTGTTTTGACGTTGAAGTGTGTAAAGAGAGAAGATGCTAACCACTTCACTGTCATCAGAGCTGGACTCGGACGACTCGGAGTCACTGTCATCAGCTCGGTCTCCATATCGGTCCTTCACTGCATACAAACACACACATTAAACACACACACATTAAACACACACACTCTAACTTCTACTGTAACACATCGTGTCAGTTAGCCGCCGTTAGCTCGCGGTGTCACACTTACGTCTCTGGAGCTCTTCTCTCTGTCGATATTTGTCGTATTTCTGCGCGAACTGAGAGTTTATCTTTAATTCAGACTTTCCTGACATGATTTTTAATTGAAAATGTACTTTTTATTTACGATTTATGATTAAAACTACACGCTCGCGAGGAAGAAGTCATTCCAACTGCTACAGCGCGTGTGTGTAAAGATGATGAACCACGTGGTTTCCGGTGCATACGTCATAGATGGAGTACACGGAGCGTCCTGTAGAGGGCGCTGCAGGATTAACACTAATACTCAGTTATATTCAAAGATATTATTATTATTATATTATGCAAATCTTTATTATATGTTGTTGTCTTTATATTATTGAGAAAATTGTTTATTGATTTTTAAATTAACATATTTTATAACTGAATGCTAAAATAAGATAAAACAACTGCCAGACTTTATTGATCCCATACTAAGGACATCCTCTTGTTACAGCAGCTCAAAGTATACAGGGTGGATAAAAAAAATACTAAATTAAATAAATAAATTTTAAAAATGAAAGAAAAAAAAGGAGTGGAGTGGAGCTCACTTCTTTATTCTCGTATTGCTCTTAGAAACAGAACAACAGAATAAGATCTTAAAATATTATAAAATGAATTAAATAAATACTGTTTCATAACTTTAAAAAAATAGGGTATAGTATTTATTGTTATAACATTTAAATGTATTGATGAAATGAAGCAGTAGCTCAGTCAGTGACAGTATAAAGGATGGATGGTGTATCCGTGTGGTGGCTCTGGGCGCTTTCCTGCCTCTTACACCTCCTGGCTAATCCAAAATTTGCAAAGACGTGGATCATCGGTGGACCTGAGGCAGGCCGAATGAACCGTAACGATACACCTGTCAATCTGCTGTTAATTCTGCATAACTTTGAGCCTTAATTAGCCATGGTAGAAACTTGGCTCGGGAACCAGAGAGTGGTCGGTTTAAGTCCGAGCACAGACTGCCAGTTCACCTGAGAATTGCCAAGGTGCCCTTAAGCAAAGTACTGTCTAACTGCACCCAGGGCGCTGCTCCATAGCTGCATGTCACTCCACCAACTCTCTTGTTTCATTGTCAGTACAGATGATGACCTTCCACCTATAAACACAGAGTTGTAACCACACATCAGGATTTTTTTCCCTGCTCTATTTACCTCAAATATCAGCCAACATCAGTCCAACACTGTCTCTATCAGCATTTATGAGCCAGTCACTTACAGTAAGTGTATAGATAACACACCATACAAATGGGGAAATAATATAACTGATAAGTACAGCGAGTCTGTATCACTAATCGAACAGGACGCTTCGCCCTCGCTTGGATGTTTACTGGATGTGGGAAGAGGTGAGGGGGGCGAGTCTGAGTGACGGCGGAGACCAAACAGGACAAGGTCAAGTCCCATCAGAGCAGGAGAGCTTTCAGAATAAACATGATTTCACTGATTTTACACAGATATGTATCAAGACAGCATCTATACAGGTCAAATGCATTGCTTTATTCTGCATAACTTTAAGCCTTAATATAATTTGAACAGGTGAGTTGTATATAAATTCACCCTCAGTACAGTTGTCATGAACGGGGAAATTAGCTATAGAGACCAAAACTGTTTTTTGTACCAGGCTGTAAACAAACTGTAAAGTTGGACATTTGAACATGGGGACTTATGGAGACTGACTCACTTCTGGAGCCAGCCTCAAGTGGACGTTCGAGGAACTGCAGTTTTTGGCACTTTTAAAGACATTTTAAACACTAGGCGACAATGGCAAGGAAATCTCAAGCAGAAGCTGGATCATGGTGGACGACCACTTGGACATTCATTACTGCAGGTTTCTGGAGCAACATCGTCTTCTGAGCTTTGAGGATTTTTTGACTACCCAACAATTCCCACCATGAACAAGCACTTGGCAGCAGCAGCAAGGAAAGACTTTCTTTAAGAAGTGGAAAACCCCGAGCATAACCTGGATCATGGTGACAGGTTGAGTGAGTTCTCGAGCAGAACTGGTCTCATGGTGGCAGTATTCTGGACAAATATCTTCCTCATTTCCTACCTAATAAAGGCATAAATGGATAAAACTAGAAGGTTTTCTGAGGGGACAAACTTCATCTTCCTGTAAGAATGACGAGATTCTGAGAGAATAAGATATAAAATTGATGATCTTCATATCATCTGTGAACAAGTTTGATCAAATATTGTCCTCTAGTTAGCCATTGGTCAAACTGCTGACGCTGGTCTCTCCAACAGAGTAAAGGTCAGTGATGGTTCAGGAACTGGGCACCCTTAACTGGTTTGTTTTGTTTATGTAAGATCAGGTGAGCTGTGGCGATCACATGTCTTAAATTTATTGGAACCTGCTCCGAAAACAAAAACGAGATATCCTGTTGATTCAACGGCAAAAATTCAAACGTGATCACAAAGAAGAAACACTAAATCATCTTCAGTTGTTTCACTTGAAGCATGAGTCATATGAGGGTGCCACGTTCTTTGTCTTTAGTGAAGTGGATGTTAAACTGAAAAACACATGTAGCGAGTGGAAAACATTCCCTGACTTCAGCAGAGTTTAATTCCATTCATCTGTGGAAGCAACTGGAACAATGCAGTCAGTCGGACACGACCTCTGCAGAAACATTAATGATTAATGATGAGAAGAGAGTCAGATGAAGTTTTTCTTTGAAACATTCTCTGCAGTCAAACAAAAAACAAAGTGGACTGCAGGATCGGGAGTCTCGATAACTGTTTTGACTGTGACGTTTGGACTCATTGACGATGCCGTGAATATTAATCATATTTGGGGGGAGGTATGTTTACCGTCACGCCTATAGACGTGTCACTGCATCTTGTGTTATCAGCTCAACACTTCCACTCTTCTTCAGCCTTGAACTTTGCACGTGACATGCCGACTGCCCACAGATCTGCCCGGTCACAAAGCCGCTTTGTTTCCCATCTCTAGCCTGATATCTGTTGTATATCTGTTCTATAACTGTATTTGATCTTAACAGATGGGAACTTAAAGCTCATTAAACATTTCAAAGTGCAAATTGAATTTTTTGGTGTGATAAACACATCACAAATGTCTCTCTATCTTTGCTCTGGCTTGTAAAAATACAAATAAGTTTAATAAACCTGATAATTTCATGTATTCAGGCTCTATTTGGATGTTTAAACTTTGTGAAAGACTTCTCTTGCATGTGTTGTTGCAACATTTCCCATCTGTGATCTCCCAGCGCTGAAGAGATTCTAAGAATCTGCGTGGTTTTGCCTTTCGCTGTGACGGCTCTACTTTCTAGGAAAAACGTCACGTTTTCCAGAGAAGAGCTAAAAAAAAAAAAAAAAAGCAAAGGCAGCCCCTCGCTGAAAAACAGAGAGAAAAAAAGACCTCACTGCACGTTTTTTGCCATGTCTGCATACCAAAGACATCGAATGAAAACAGAAGATATTTTTCCAAAAACCTTCCAGCTGCCACACAACACTGAGAAGGAAAGTAAGACTTCACAGAATTTAGTAAGACAGGAAAAAAAGGGCCAACAATGTTTTTGGAAAAGGACAAATCACAGCTTTTTAACTTTACAAGAGTTCTGCTCATAAAGAAATTAAGTTCAAATAAACACCCAGTTTCTTACAGATGTTAACAGTTACATTGTTTAAGGAAGTGATTCCCCATCAGGGACCACCCAGAGGTTTTTTCTGCGTGTGCCAGTGTTTATTAAGTACATCCAAATAGATTTAAAACTTCGATGGAAACCTGGTTCGTCCTTTTTGGGCAGCAGTAGCTCAGTCTGTAGGGCCTTAGCTTGGGGAACCGGAATGTGATCGATTCAGACCCAGCATGGACCAAAGTATGGAGGGTGGACTGGTAGCTGGAGAGGTGCCAGTTCACCTTCTGGGCACTGCCGAGGTGCCCCAGAGCAAGGTACCGAACCCCTAACTGCTCCCAGGGCACCGCTACGTTACATTACGTTACGTTACGTTACGTTACGTTACGTTATGTTACGTTGCGTTATTTCAAAACTAAAAAAGGTCAAGAGTTTGATATGACTGTTAATAGGTTACACTGTAAAAAAAAATTAATTTAAAAAACGGTCAAATTAAAGTAAACTCAAATAAATGTCAAAACCTACAAATTTATTGAAATTTTCAGTCAAGGTTTTGCAGAGAAATACTGTTATTTTACAGATTTTTAGTTACATATTTAATTACAGATAATTACTGTCATTTTATAGAGATTTGAATGTAATTTGAGAAAGCAGAGAAACTACTGTATAAATAATGCTATGATAACATGAAAAATAACTGTAATTTGTCATTGTTGGCACAATAATTAAAAACAAGTAATAGTCTGGTTGTTAGTTTACAGATAATGTTTGTAATTTAACTGATTTGTATACAATGTAAAAAAAATAATAATACAGAAAACTACTGTAAAAAGTTATTTCCATAAATTTATGATTTTTTTTTTACAGTGTAGATGACCTGTATGTAGATTTTTATTTTTATTTTCACCAATCAGAGCATTATTATTTTAGGATTATTTTTCTCAAAAATTAGAAATAACTCATTTGTCATTACGTTTGGTTGTTAATTTACAAATAACGTAATTTTACAGAAATTTGTACAATTTGAACAATTTAAACTACTGTAAAAATGTAGCTATTGTCTATAAACGTACATTGTTTGTTCATTCAGACATGAGCTCAAAAACTGGAGCCAGAAACGTGATTCTATAATAAATAGAAGCATTTATTTATGTACAACAAATGTTTAAAGTTTACAACAAAGTCTAAAACACTGACATCATTACCCAAAAAACAACTGCAAACAACAAATATTTACATTTATGAACATTATATTTACAGGTTTAATCTGCACTGTTAGTCTGTGAATGTAAAATTACTTTATGTACATCTTCACAAGCACTTTTTTTTAAACACGTCGACACGCTGATTTTAAACATATCTACTGAGTTCAATAGCACCAACATGAACATGTGAACAAGACATGTCATTAAAAAGGCACACGTGTCAGCTCTTCAAATAAATGAGCTCAAACGGCCGCCGACAGGGCACATGGTTGTCTTTTCTCAAGGAAGGCTGCTATAAGGCGAGTTGAGGTTGTGGTCCTGAGGGAGGATGTAAATATACACGTGAGCATTAGGCACGGCCCCCCATCGGTCACACGTGGTTGCATAAAAAAGCTTTTTCGGCCTTTGAGGAATGTACTGGTCCTCCTGAGGGGGCCTTGGGTAAGAAAATTTAAAGATGGCTCTCTAATGCACAGACAGCTGATCACAAATCAGGAGAATGGGGCTGAAAATCAAGGCACAGACACAATGTGCAATGTGTATTCTTTGAGATCAACTACACTGGTGTCTTTAGGTCCCTTCGGGTGAGATTTCTGCTCCACTACTGAGGCAATAGCTGGTGTAAAATTTGGACTTATTGAGGTCGTACTGGTTAAACTGGCAGACACATAATATTTGCTGAGAATTAGATGAAAAGATTGACTCCATTCTCATGTTTGTACGTTAAGTATCATGCTTGACGTGTAAAGTAATTAGCTTAGCTTAGCATAAAGGTCAGGTTCAGATTTTCTTGTTTCTGAAGAACAAAGAGGAACAGTTTTGGGAAATGTACTTATCAGCCTTTTGGGCCGATAGTTAGATGATGAAAAAATTGACTTCACTCTCATTAATTATCAGGCTGGAGGCAGTGATTAGCTTAGCTTAGCATAATGACTGCAAACAGATGGAAACAGCTAGCCTGGCTCTGTCCAAAAGTAAAAACCATCATCTATGAAGCTCACTAATAAATATATCTCTGTTATTTATTCTGTTCGACAACCACCAATCAAAAAATAACGGCAATTCTCCGTTTTATAGGCAACTGTGTACCAGACTATTTCTTGGCCAGGAGTGGTTGTAAGCCAAGTAGTAGAGACTCCATGAAGTGTCTTGAATAATATATGTGTATAAAAAGTGCTGGTTGGTTGATGGACAGAGTTCAGCTACCCCTTGCTTCCAGTTTTTAGATAAGCTATGCTAATCTGCTGCTGGTTGCATCTTTATATTTACTGTACAGGTAAAAAGTGGCCAATAAAAGTAATAAAAAAGTTTACATCTCTCATTTGTGAATTCTACCTTGCACAAGTTATTCCCAATCATAACCTGCATCGAGTGACCTCACTTAAATGGTTTTAGCGGCTTGAAAAACGCAACATTATAAGACATTAGGCGGCTTTAACAGTGACACAGTCCACCATCATCAGCATCACAGTTAAGTTAATGGGTAAAAAAAAAAAACACACGTTAGACTGAGGAATCCATCATCGGATGATTTGGTATGATTTGCTGAGGAATGAATTCAGTCGAATGTTAAGTTGATGGAAATAATGTGCATGTTTCACCCTGTGTTTTTTCCACCGTATAGTGCGTTTGTTCGTGTTGTGAGGATATAGTGGTTCAAGTGGTTGTCTGATACTGGCTTTGACTTCCATATCTTTGTGCTGTGTGAGGTAAAAATACAAAAAAAGGACATCTAAAGGTAGCTTATCAACGAGGCTCTTCGTTCCACTCTATCGACATTTTTCAGTTTTCCGTGAAGGCTGGATTGTCCGCCTCTTCATCCAAGCTCACAACTTGTCTCTGATAGGACAAACAGAAAGGATGTTAGACATAACATATACTGTAAAAGAAACGTATGACGCTAGTGACTCCACTTTAGACTCACCTTTGGGTATGAGTAACCGTCGGGGCTGTTGCTCCTCCAAATGTGCACTTGGTCCTCAGTAGTTTTCTGATAGACCGGGTTGTCAAAGTGAATCGTGTTGGTGTTCTTCAACCTGTAGCTCCTCCATAGCAGCACGGCACCAACAGCCACCAGACAAATGATGGCTAAATGGGGAAGATATAAAGAGAGATGAGATATGATGGTTGATATTTCAAATATTTTTCTGTGAAGTAGCTGACAAAGCAACTCACCAAGAGGTAAAACAATATACAGAGCGACTGGGGTGGTGGAGGCAGTGTTGGGTACAACTGCAGCAAATCCATGTCGGATATCTGAAGGAAAGGTAAACACAAGAAAATAAGTTAATGATACATGAAGCCAACAACAATACACGTTGTACATATGTCAGAGACTTCAGTTGTACGTCAACTTGCCTGGAGTAGTGACTGGAGCCGCTGTGGTGGTCTGGGTAAATTTAGGCCTCACTTTCTGTGGTGTCGTAGTCCCAATTTCAGGTGCGGTGGTCCTTACTGGAGGCTTAATGGTGGTGGTGCGTGGCACTGGCTTGGCTGCAGTGCTGGCGATTCGGATGGGCACTGTCGTGGTGTGAACCTGGGGCTTGGCTGTGGTGCTGGCTGGCGCTGGTGGCTGACGAGGGGTGCTGGTAGGTGGAACTTGAGGCTCCGTGGGTGCTTCAGGTGTTGGCACAGCTGTTGACGTACAACATGATTATGATACATTATGACTTTGTCATTTTCACCTCTGTATTACACTACAGTATGTTTACTCTTTGGTGATTTACATACCAGGTACACATGTCCTCATATCCCTGGCTAGCATCATGTTATCTGGACAGACACAGGTGTATTTGGGCGGATGTCTTCCCACTTGAGGAGCTCCCAAACACATGAATTCACAGGCGGATACCTGACACCAATCTCTGCCTGTGATGGAAAAGAGGATGAAATTTTAGTTTAGTTTGACATGTTTTGACAAGCCAAATTACTATAAAAACAGTCTGTAATAGCCTATAAAGACGTTAAAAATATAATTATTATTCAGTATTTTTTCCCAACAAGATTGTTTCACAGTAGCAAACATGAGATTTATGGATCAGGAACCCATGAGTTAGAGCGGCCTTAGCATGCAATATATGGGAAACTTCTGGTGTTACTGCTCCTAAATGAAGTAATGATATACAAAAGATAAGTGGTTTATTGATAAAACCAATGAATAAAGATGTGGTCAGGAAGGAACCTCCATCGAATTGGCAATGAAACCACAATGTTGAGCCAATATTCAACATTTAATAAAGGTCAACATCGTTGTGACACAAACTGAACACTTTGTGGAAGTGGTGTCTCTTACCAGCCGGTTGTTTGAGGTTATGGTAAAGAATAATGTCTTCTGGGGATGCCAGGTGCTCTGCCAATGGTGTAATGTCACCACCCGTCAGCCTGTTTGCACTGAGGATGGCGTTATTACTGACGTCCGTCCAGAAAACTCTTTCCTGGAAGCACAAAAACAACCAAGCTTTAACCTTTAAGAGATTGCGGACAGTTGTAGTAGTAGCAGCAGTGAGGTATACCACTGTTTGCACGTGTAGTGAGGAGTTTATAGCATGTTGTATTTGACAGGCTCTGGGTTTATGTGTAACAGAGTTTATCAGGTGGTAAACATTTACCTCAAACACAGTGAGTCCCAGTGGGTGAGCCAGCTTGTCTTCATCAATGATGAGGGTGCGTCGACCACCGCCCTGCACATCGATACTGGAGAGGGTGTGCAGCTTAGAGTCCACCCAGTAGAGCCGCTGGTTCAGCTGGTCTGAGGAGGAAGCAGAAAGATCAGACTGGAGTAACCCATGACATTCAAATGAATGGATAACAACTTGAAACCAGAGGGTCATGAATGGTGGAGTTTACCAAGTGTAATCCCGTTAGGCCACACAATGTTGTCCGTGACCAGAGCAGTGCGATCCCCTCCGTTGAGACCTGCCTTCTCGATCTTAGCTGGATTCCCCCAGTCTGTCCAGTAAATGAAGCTGGGAAGAAATATATATATTTTCAATAAAACATTATAGACTAAAAATAAAAGAGAGTCTTGAAAGAATTCATGCTTTTATAAGTTCTTTTCGACGTACTTGCTGTGGGGGTCGACCACGATAGCACGGGGTTTCGTTAAGTCTCGGTGGAAGAGAGTCTTGCGACGCTGACCATCAGCGGTTACCACAGAGATGGTGCTGCGAATGCTGTCAGTCCAATACAAGTTGCCATGGATCCAGTCAAATGCAATGCCTTCAGGGGCGTCAATGTCGCTATCCATGACAGTGCTGTGCTGAGTGGAGTCTTCGGCCGAGTCCATCTGAGCTCTGGATTGAAAACAAAGCATTGGCGTCAAGCAGGAGTGAAGAAAAACAAGCAAAACTTTCATTCTGATTTTGTTCTTGCTCACCTGTAAATCTTCTTTTGGGAGATGTCCGACCAATAGATCTCGTTGGTGGCCATGTTCATGTCGAGAGACACAACGTTCTTTAGACGGGGGATCACTCTGGCGTACTCGCTTTTGTCCAAAGTCATCTTTCTTACTTCATGACGATTGGTGAAGAAAAGGTAGGCTACTGTACCTGTAAAGTCAGAGTGGACATGAGTGGAGGTTATTTTTTTATAACGTACAGTTAGTGTGAGTTGTGAAATGTTTTGATGATTGGTACACCCAAATGTTGCATGAGCCAGTGGAGCTCAATGTGCAGTTGTTAGTTGGTCATCGATCATTACTCTTAAGTTTCTTGCTACCCTGGTAGTGGTGAGATATAGGGAGGATATTTTGATGCTGATGTCATAGTGTAAAGTAGTTTGACTGGGAGGATCAGTAGTTCAGTTTTTGAGAGGCTGGTGTGCCTTCATCTATGTAGATATGTCTAAAAGGCATTCAGAGATCCGTGAAGAGACCGAGGAGTCATTAATTGGAAAAGGCAGATAGAGGTGAGTGTCGTCTGCATAGTGGTGATATGAGAAGATATGAGAGATAATCCTTGATGTTTTTTGATGATCAAGTACCACTTCTACCACGGTATTCTTTTCTTCTGGTGTCTCAGTTTTTACTTTTTTTTAATGCAATATTCTCTCAGTTGAAGAAATCTAAACAAGTCTTAAGTGCAAATCTGTCCTTCAAATCTTAAAAACGTTTTCCATTTTCAGCAGTCATTCCTTTCTTTCATCTACTCTTTAAATGTTGAATCATACATCCCTGGTTTAGATTTACCATCTAGAGCTGTCCATTGTAACATTTTTTGTCTGCTTTTCCTTTTCTGAACAAAAGACAAATAGAGCTGCTATTTACCGATGGCCTTGCAGGCTTTGGTTGCTGGGTCAACTTGGTAACCCTCCTCGCACTGGCATTTGTAGCTGCCGATCTGGTTGATGCAGATTTGGCTGCAGGTGTCCGGGTCAGCACACTCATCGATATCTGATTCAAAGAAGAAGAACAAAACGAAATGTGACGAAAACATGAGCAATGCTGAATCATTGTGGTGGTCTGACAGCACAGTCCGAGCCAGAGTAAACAGATCACTTGGCATCTGTTTAATTTGGCATTTGTGTAATTTGGTAATCCGACTGAAGTTCATGTTAGCAGAGAACATAAAAAAAGCACATGGATGTTCATTTCTAAGAGTAACCGTGTGGGAGGATGTTACCTTCACAGCGTTTTTTGTCAACCAGGCGATATCCAGTGGGGCATAGGCACTCATAGCCGATCTTCAGGTCATTGCAAATGTGAGAGCAACCACCGTTGCTGTACAGGCATTCATTGGAGCCTGCAGGAGATGAACAGTAACTAGCACTCTTAAGCTGCAGACACTCTCATTAAATACAAAAAGGTAGTAATTAAGCAGACAGTTATGAATGCGAGACCTCCGTACTTACCACATTCCCGAAGAGGTTCATCTGACCAATCCCTGCAATCACGCTTCTTGTCACAAACCCTTTCCATGCTTATACATTCCCCACTGCGGCACTTAAACCTGGTTGGACCTTCACAGTGGGTCGCTGTGCAAGATAAATGGTAATTAGAAATTCAGTCACAGACTAGAAATTTGGAGTTCATTTGGCTGCGACCAAGATAGGAAGGGTAGGGGAGGTGATTCGTACCATTGACGCAACCAGATTCATCACTCCTGTCCCTGCAGTCGTATTGGTGGTTGCACTGGTGGCTACCATGGATGCAAGTGCCATCACCGCATTGAAACTCATCAGGACCACAGGTGGGATGAGCTAGAGGAATGACCACAAGAGATTAAGACTTGAAACTAGTCACAGCATGTGATCAATAGCTAAACAAGAATTTTGCAACCATTTCTTACCACAGTTAGCCTCGTCTGATCGATCGAGGCAGTCGTCTCCTCCGTCACACTTCCAGCTGCCGTGGATGCACTCTCCGCTGCCGCATCTGAACTCCAGGGATGAGCACTGGTGGGCAGCAGGAGTGTTTGGTGTCTTTGTACCGCAGTTCTGGGGCCACTCATCCGAGCCGTCGGTGCAGTCGCTTTCGCCGTCGCAAACCCACAGGCGCGGAACGCAAACGGTGTTGTTGCACTGGAAGGATGTGGAGGTGCAAGTGACAGGCGGGCAGGAGGCCTCGTCGCTGCCGTCGTCACAGTCCGCCTCGTCGTCGCACACGAAGGAGGACGACACGCACTGGCCGCTGCTGCAGCGAAACTCTGTGCTTGTGCACTGCTTTGGCGCTAAAAGAGAGGAGACGCAACATATTAGCTGGCTGCTATGTCTTGTGTTGTGGGCTTGGTGTTTGGCTGTTAGCAAAGTTGTCGACTCGCCAGTTTTTGATCGTAAGTAATGTAATTATAACAAATACACCTGTAGTGTTGCTTTAACTTTACTTACCACAGCTCTCTTCATCAGCTCCATTCTCACAGTCAGCTTTTCCATCACAGCGCCAACTGTTCGGCACACATTGGTTAAGGCGGTCGGCGCAGCTGAACTCCGTCGGTCTACACGTTTTTGACACTGGAAGTGAAATACGCAGCAAAATCATTAGACTGGGGAATTGTGGGATTGACACATATGTGTGCAAAGTCCATTCTCATGTTTAGGGGACACATGATACTCACTGCAGGTACCGGGAAGTTCATCTGTGCCGTCTCCGCAGTCATCTGTGCCGTCACACACCCATCTGACTGTGATACATCTCCCATTTCCACACGAGAACTGCGTGGCTCCACATGTTGTCAATGCATCTATGACAGACAGATATAAACACACCGTTCAGCTAAAAGGGCGATTGTTTTAGTTATCATCTATCAAGGGGCAATACAGGAAGACTCCTCATAAACACAGACACGGCTGCAGATGAAAATCAGCGAAGTTACAGAGGATAATAACTCTGCAGAAATTAAACAAGACTATGTGTTATGGTAGCAGCTCTGTGAGGCTGTGCAGTGCTTCCAGCTAACATGTTGATGTTCACCATCTTAGTTTAGTGTGCTAGCGTGCTAGCATTTGCTAGCAGATGAGGTTGAAGCAGGATATTTGACCATGAAGTATTGGACAAATTTAGGTTTTGAGCTGATGATGACGCTAACGGAAAAGTTATGGGATCACCAAAGTTGTTAAAATTCATCCTGAAAGGGGCATGAATATTTGCACCGAATTTAATGGTAATCCATTCATTAATTTGTGAGACTAGTTAAGATTTTATCATTGAAGTTGGTAGGATTCATCATCTGGGGATTATGAATTTACTGTATGTAAGAGATTGTCTCGCAATCCATCCAATTTTAGTCAAGACATGTCACTAAAAACAAAAAGGTCAACCTCATGGTGGCACAAGAAGAAAGGTTAGTAGGATTCATCCTCTGGGCACCATGAATAACCGTTATGTACCAGATTTCAAGGCAATCCATCCCATATTTATCAAGACATGAAACTAAAAAACAAAAATGTGGATCTGTTGGTGGTATTAGGGGAAAGTTTAAGGGAACAACAAAGTCTATAGGCTTCATTCTCTGGGTACCATGAATATACCCTGTGTACCAAATTTCAATGCAATCCATTCAATATTAGTTAAGACATTAGTCACTAAAAAACAAAAAGTCAGCATGCTAGAGGAAAGTTCAAAAGGAACAGCAAAGTCTGTATGCTTCATCCTCTGGGGACCTTGAATGTCTGTACAAAACGTAATAGCAATCCATCCGGCAGTTGTTGAGATTTCAGTCAAATGGACAAATGTCAACCTCATGTTAACACAATAGGAAAAGTCAGTAGAATTCACCCTCTGGGGACTATGAATATACTCTATGTACCAGGTTTTCTAGCAATTCATCCAATAGTTACTACAAAATAAAAAAGTCTGGCTTGTGGTGCTAGAGGACAGTTTAGGGGAACAACAACATCTGTAGGCTTCATCCTCTGGGGACCTTGTATGTCTGTACAAAATTGAATGGCCATCAATGGTTGTTGAGATATATCAGTCTTATTTATTTATTATTTCATTTACATACATCCCTGTAAAAAAATCGGGTCACAAATCATAGGTAGCGTAAAGAAAGCTGGTCTCGTGTTCACTCGTGTTTCCCCAGTTGGGTTTTATTACAGTCCAGGAGGGGCCGAGTCTTAAATGTGCCAGAGCAGAGAGAGGTGGGCTGGAAGGTAATTACTCTGGCATGACACACACATGAACAAACGCACACGTGCCTGTTGGTACATGTTTAAATAGGGCAGATAAATGGTTAAACCACAAGTCAAACAAGGTTACTCACTCTATGTATGTAAGCAGTCTGGCTTTATCAGGGAGCTGCTGCTGATATGCCAATTTCATAATCACAATAGGTATCTCATTTCCCAGTGTTTATGGTCCCCTAACCTCTAATCTTTAATGGATTTGAAGAAGCCATTGAACTGGAAGCACCAATTAGACCGTACATTAGAGAGACTGGAGGCTGGATGGCCACCTGTTTCTGACAAAGTCCAACGGGAGGTGGTTACCACCAAGCTTTAAGCATCTTCATCGCCTTCAAGAGCAAGAAAATTGTAATTAAATATTAATTTACCTATAAGAACATATGGCACAAAAGAAAACTCATAAATTGTGCATGGCTGTGAGCGTCCTAGTGTGGTGAAGTCAAACATCTGGTCACGGTTGGCAGTTTTAACAAGGGTGGGCTTGTTTTCTTGAAGCTTCTGCAAGGTTGCGGAAATGTTTTCTGACCCTTTACGGTAGCAATATTTGATACAAACCCCAATAAATGCAGTCATTATGGTGTTATGGCTTGTAACCGTTAATACAATCTTGTTTTTATGACTACAAGTGAAAGGCTCGCCCTTCACATAAAGATAATCATCGGTTTTATGTTGACAAACCGGCTCGATCAAACGGATATCTTTGATTGTAACACAAAAGAAATAAAAGAGAAACTCAAGAGACACTTTTACTCTTCCCTGAATGGTGCATTGTTCCCTGAATCGAAGTTCCACACTGTCTATTTACTTATAGAGCTTAAAGTTCAGACCTTGACAGGCAAACTCTTATTGATCGAGTCCAAATGAGTGCACGCAGAGGTGGAAATAACAAATGTTTGTTGCCTGTTCTGTGACGGCTGGTGTGTTTAATTTATCGGCCATGAGCCGAGCAGACAGGAGACTTCTTCGCAAAATATCATTGAAGATATTAAAAGGTACAGCGTGCAAGATTTAGATTTGCAGACTGCAATCAACACAACCGTCCAATGCTTAGCCCTCCCATTATCTTCTTCTTCTTCTAATCTTTCTAATAATAGTCTATGGTAATAAAAAATAAAGGATTCATCTTTTAAAGAGATAATGTATCACTGAATAGTGTCAACCTCATGATGGCACAAGAAGAAAGTTAAGGGAAACAACAAAGTCTGTAGGCCTCATCATCTGGAGACCATGAATATACTGAATATACCAGGTTTTCTAACAATCCATCCAATATTTGTAGAGATATGATACTAAAAAACAAAAATATCAACATGCTGGTGGCACCAAATGGAGGTCAGGGGAACAACAATGTCCATATGAATCATCCTCTGGGGATGATGAATGTCAAAACAAAGACAAAATTTAATGGTAACCCATCCAACAGTTGTTGAGATTTTTGATTTCACTCATCTGGACAAATGTCAACCTCTTGATGGCACAATAAGAAAAGTCAGCAGGATTCAGCCTCTGGGGACCATGAATATACTGTGTGTACTGTGTGATTCGTCTTTTAAAGTGATAATGTATCACCGAAAACATAGTTTTGTATGTTATATTCCTTATATCACTCTAACAGTTACACACCGAAGGAAAAACGTTGACTATTTCACAACACGAATGGGGGACAGGCGACGTTTCAACACTGTGACTGGTTTGGAGATGTGAACCAGTTCCAACATGTTTCGCCACACACCATTTCCCAGAACCAACATACTGGGAACAGGTCCGACAGTGACTTCACATCAAGACGTGAGTGAGAGCATACCACCAAAAAACAAACAAACAAAAGGAATGCGACACAATGACTGTTTGCATTAGAGGATGAGTTCCATTTACTTTCCACAATAACAGGGCGTTTCAGGTGATTCAGGGGGAGTCTTGCAAACCGGCCGAGGATTGCATCACGTAGCAGCTCGATACAGTGATTTATTCAAATGCAACTGGCGCCGGGTTCCCACATTATGAATGGAGACAGCTTTAAAAAAGAAAAAAAAAGGCAGCAGCTGGCTTTTCAGATTCAGAAACCCCGCTTGACATCTTTTTGCACAGACTGTATTCACACTGCTCAGCGCTCATTGGCTGCTGCATGAAAAGCACAAAACATGCAGCTTCATTCAAAAAACCGGCAAAGAAAAGATAAAAAAAAAAATACAACTGTAGGGTTTAAAAATAAACACACATGATGACTTATGGAGGATTTAAACTGAAAATATCTGAGGTGGAGCTGGTGGGAAATATTCATTGAGAAAGAAATGGAGAGGTTTGACCTACATTCACTGAATAATTGCGCCCTCCCCCCATCACCTTGCATCCGGTGCTGTCAGAGGAGTGGGTAATTTAAACCCACAGGGTCTCTGCTCACAGTCATGGTCATAATCTGATTAAAATACACATTTATATCAAGCTTCAGCTCTGTTTTTAACTCTAACTAACGCAAAAAAAAGCTAATTAATAATTAAAATTAAATAAAATGAACTTACTTGTCTGATCAAGGCAGCAGATGAGAAACAACAATAACGCAAAATGCGACCGGATCATGTTTTTTAGCCGCACAGGACGACTCATTAAAAACAAATAAAGCCTGTTTAGGTTGAACTGTGATGGAGCTGCTGGGACTAGATTGTTGCTCCGCCGTGTTAAAGATGCTCCTGCTGGATGGTCTATGGAGTGATGCTCACTGCACACTGTAATGTTTGACAACAACATCAGACCCATTTCAATGTGGTCCACGGGTGGGTGGGACAACCCCGAGAGGGGCCCGAGAGGGGGGAAGGCGGGACCTGCAGTGGTGTGATTTCTGAGGCGAACGGCCTCAACAATTGGGAGGCGGAGCTGCGTGGAGGTGGAATTTACTATGAGTTTAACCCTTTCAGTGTTTGGATGCACTGGTTAAGTTTCATTCTCTGGAGGTTTGCTGTAACGTTAATGTAATGTACGCAGAACAGGGGCGGTGCAAGGAGTTAGGGCGACCTGGAGGGCCAAGTACAAAAGGACCAATGGAGGAAATAATCATCAACATTTGGATAATAAAGTTGAGGGAAAAAAAATCTGAATATTTCATATTTTAAGTGCCAAATGAGAGGTGTACACTGTAAAAACAAACAAACAAAAACGGTAAAATGTCGTAATCCAAATAAATGAAAAGTTATTTGACAGATTTTCCCTGAATTATTGTGAACAAACAGCCACATATTTAATTACAGATAATTACTGTAATTTTACATACATTTTTATGTAATTAAAGAAAGTAGAAAAATACTGTAGATAATATGGTAATGTTCATGTACAAAAACGAGAAATAACTGTAATTTGTCATTATTGCCTTAATACTTAAACAACATAACATCAGTTTTCTTGTTAATTAACAGATAATGTCCGTAATTTTATGTATGTTTTGTATAGATTTAAAAAAAAAAACAGAAAACTACTGTAAAAAGGTTACTTTCTATAAAAATTTTCAAAAGTTTTATTTTACGACTTTGTTTTTTTTACTTTTAGTTTTTTCTTTTCTGATAGTATTTTGACTTTTCCCAGAAACTTTATGACTTTTGAGCCATTCACTTTCACTTTTTTCTAAAAATGTTCAGACTTTATTCTAGAAACTTTCCTCCTGAGTAGAATGATATAAGATGTCCCTGGTCGACTGGTTTGATATCCAAAATTTGTCCCCAGATGTTGTCTGTGACAGTGTATAAAGCTGGCAGCTGGCCTGTTTTAGACATTCAATAATTAACTAATACAAAATCAACTCAAAGCAGTGGTCCAGTTCTTCTGTGGGGCTGTTAAAACAATGCGCATGTTTTTATTGACCTTTTCTATGCATGTAAAGTTAATTACTTTCACGTAAAAGATATAAACTAACTGACCAGTGAGTGAAACTTTTCATCATCATCATCACAGCTTTTATTTTTATGTAGCTACTTCCTGCACTGAGGTTAGTCACCTCATAAAAACACAGCAGGTTATTTCAGGTCCAAAGTCTCAAACTTTGTTGGGTCCATATGATAGTTTACTATAAGCTTTACATCAGAGGAGGTGCAGAGGAGATAAAGTACATCTGAGGAGATAAAACGCGAAAACAACAAACCTTGAACCGACCAGAGAGAGCGTCATATAGGTCAGAAATACACCTCTGTAATTGAAAACAGTGAAATAATCCAGATGTTTTCTTTGAACGTGCTTCGTGGAAGAGGCATGGATCGTTGACACGGGTTTAAAAAAACAAGAATCAAGTTGTATGTAAATACATTGACCCTGTTTGCTATCTATACATTCAGATAACATGGAAAAGTCTTTATTGACAGTTTATCATGTGTGACCTTCAGTGTAACGCTGATAAATGTGGACTAAAACTGTTAAAACACATGTGATATCCTCACACGTGAAGACAAAACATCAGTCCAGAGTCGTGGTTACTTCTTTTCTTCATTTTACAGCCGAGGATCTGCTTCACAGAAGCTACAAAAGGAATTCAAGGATCAAGGCCAAGACTGTCACACCGCTGCCAGCGATGAAATATGTACAGCAAGCATTAGCGTCTGCTTTAAGAGAGAGAGGAGCACGGAGACGAATCATCACATTGTTTGTATTTCTACAAAGCCAAATACCAAATATAGAAAACCCCAATAAAAACAGTAAAAACTTGACAGCAAATAATAAAAACACATCACAGGACAAAGTGGGGAAGCAGCTTCACAGGGTGGGAACCACAAATGTAAACACTTTAAAGTCTAGATTTCTGGATCACCAAAAGTCCTTTGTCATTAAACCTCAGAGGTTTCACTGAGGTCAGGAGATACAGTAATTCAGAGATATAAAGTGACTGATACATTATTATTATTATGACATTATTATATTGTTACTGATCTGTAAGTAGCTTTTTACTGTTCTAACAGTTCAAGCTGATGTTAACTATCTCACTGGGCGGGGCCCCCCCCAAAGGTTCACAAGATAAATCTGAGGGCTCACGAGATGATTCATGGTTCATTTTTTCCCCTCAAGATCACAACTTTATCTCAAAGGAAAGAAGAAAGACAAAGTTCTGTTTCACAAAATTACTCAAAATCTGTAGTTTTCTCTTTTCTTGTTGTGAAAACAGTTCAAGGTCACAAAGCCAAAAATGTCTGGGAACCACAACAATGTGTGTGAGTTATTTTCCATAAATGTTTGTTTTTTTACAGTGTAGACTTATAATTTATACCTTTTAATTAAACTTACTTGGAAAAGAACTAAATTTGTACAGTATTTGTCTGTTTTCTTTATACAAAACTGTAAAATTACAGACCTAAACCGTAAATTTACAACCAAACTGATGTTTTAAAAGGAAACTTATATTTAATTCTCATTTTTGTACAGAAAAATTACTGTATTATTTATGCAGCACTTTTTCTGCTTTCTTAAATAACATAATAATGTATGTACAGTAAATTGACAGTAATTATCTGTAATTTAATATGTAGGCGTTTGATTGGAATAATTCAGTGAAAATCTGTGAAATAACAGTGTTTCTCTGTAAATTCATAGTTTTTGACATTAATTCGAATTATGATATTTTACTTTCATTTGTCACTGTTTTTTACAGTGTCTACACGCCTCATTTGGATTTAAAATCTGAAATATTATATATTTGTTCTCAGATTTATTCTCAAAATGTCGGATTAAATCCCTCCTTGGTCCGCAATACTCTGCTTTTGGGCGAACACCAGAGCCATGCACTGTGTTGGACACATCTTCTGTCCGGCGCTGGCCTCTTCCCACAGAGTGAACCCGTCCACCTCTGACCCGACTGTACTGCACATTGTATCTAATACAAAGTGACAAGGAATTTTCAGGCCTCTGCTAAAAACTGGGTCCTTCGCCTGACCGACTTTGAATCATGAAGTTTTCCAAACTGTGTTAACCTTTTAACTTTCCCGACGCTGTTAGCTCACATCTGAAAACAGACAAACACACCACCACGCTCCACACCAAGATAGAGTCATTGCAGAGACGTGGAAACACCTCGACTTTATAAAACCGGGAACAGAAAAGTTCAGGTGAGGTTAAACTGTTGAACACACCCCTCTCTACTACAACTCACAGGCTTTCTCTTCTTTCAGTATGAATGATCTCAACCTCCTGGTTCTTCCAGTATGCTCACCACCTCCAACCCCCCCGCCAAAAACACACACACACAACTCCTTTTCACATTCGTTCCTCCTCCTGAAAAAACAAACAGTATGTTGGCTGCAACCGAATTCTCCTGAAGTTCAAATCAGGTTCTTCCAGCTGCAGTTAACTACTAAACATCCGATCCGGCGTGAGACCGGGTGAGTTCGTTGTCCACAGCAGAACCACAGGACAAAGACAGATTTCTAGTTTGATGTCTACATTTAGTTACTTTAGCATGTTTTGTATCATACCATCACAAGGGGAGTGATTGTAGATTGTGAATAGGGAGTGGCTGCACTGGATAGGGAGTGCTGGCTCGATAAATGACCTGTTTCTTGGAGGAATTTGGCCCTGAAAAAAAGAAGATAAAACACAATAAAAGGGGCGAAGCTTCTTCCTCTTGGTAGTTTGAATCATTTTGTGGCAGATTTCATCCTGAAGCACTGAAAGTTTAATGTTCCAGGTGAGTAATTCAGATCTAAATAAAAAGCGTGTTTATAGTGGAAACGGCAGATGAACCCTGAAATAATGAAACACAACTGTACAAACACGTTCACACAGTAAAACTAGTCTGCTGGGGGAGTCCTGCTGGGTTTCCTTCAAGGTACTAGAAATCACCCACACAGCTGATCCATAGCAGATACAAGCCCACATGTTTATTCAGGTGTTGGGGGCATGTGCCCCCGAGATACTAGAAAGATCACGTGGATGTCTCATGTATATCAGGGTCAGCAAACCTCTGAGGAGTGAGATCAGTATCAGAGATCAAGAAGTAAACCCCTAAGGCTGCTTGTGTAACTGCTACAGAGTACCCGCAAAGATTTCTGCAGTACTTCAACTGATATGAAAAACTAGATATCACTATTTGATAGTACTGTTTCAAACGAAATCAAGCGGCAACCCTCTGTGTTTGTGATTACCTAGGAATCTGTGTCTTGAACTTTTTTATATACATTTCTCCTCCCAGTTGGACGTACCTGAAACACCTCCAAAAGAAAGGTGCCCAGGAGGCATCCGGATCAGTTGTCCGAGCCCAACCACCCTGCAGAAGAAGCTCATTTCAGTCGTTGTATCCGTGATCTCATTCTTTCAGTCACTACTCAAAGCTCATGACCACAGGTGAGGGTTGGAACGTAGATGGACTGGAAGATCAAGAGTTTCACCTTCTGGTTCAGTTCCCTCTAAACCAGAACGGCGGTCTGGTACAACTTCTGCAATTCTGCCAACACTGTTCCATCTCACGCTCCATTTTCCCATCACTCATGATCAAGATCCCGAGATACTTCAACTCCTTTGGTAACCCAAAATTGCTCCATACAATGTAGGTTGTACTGGACTGCCACTTTCTAGTGATTGATTGGCAGACATCGAGGTTTGATTCCGACCTCACCTTTCAACTGCGTGTCAACAAACGTGTCCAGACTTGCTTTTTTCAATTAAGAACCATCTTCAGAGTTAAAGCCATGCTCCCACAGTCTGACCTTGAAATCTACATTTTTATATTCTAAAAACTATTGCAACACTTTCACTGATTTCAGCTTCCCTCCATTGACTTCCTGTGTGTCTTAGGATTGATTTTAAGATTTAACTGATCACTTTTAAAGCCTATCGAGGTCTGGCCAGCACGATAACCCCGTCAGTTCGCAGCTTTAGATCCTCGGGCGGGTCACGTCTGGTTGTTCCAGGGTCGAGGCTAAAAACTAGAGGTGATCACGCCTTTCCCATCAGGACGCCTTGACTCTGGAATGACCAGCCCCATGAGACGATGCTCGCCGAATCAGTGAACTTTTAAAACTCATTTTTACAGAGTTTTACAGAGTTACCTTTTATCATCTTTGAATCTGTTATTTTGTGTTTTTATACTTTTCTGGATTCTAAACACGTAAAGTTATTATTACTTGCTGCTAAAAGCTCCTACAGCAGCGTTGCATCCTTCCTGAGTCTTTTACTGTATGTGTTATTCTATCCTCTACAACCATTTGGCGACCACATTGGTCAGATTGAGAACAGAGATCGTGAATAAAAGTGAAAAACGACCGTGACTGAACTGGAAACTGTGTTGTACCTGACACTTTACAATGACTGATGATATCAGGAGGATGTAAACAAGCTTTCAGCGTGTGCTGAGGGCGCCATCTAGTGTCCAGATGATGTTAGTGCAGGTAATAATAAGAAACTGGAGATCAGAGATTAATTATGAGATGCCTTTATTGTACTTTTTGGAATCCAGTGACACCGACACGAGAAAATGGTCCTATCCCTCCCTCCCCCTTTACATAACACAACCTGAGAGGGAGGGGCTGCAGGGTGGGATGTACCGTGATCCCGCTTGTAGTCTTAAATTAAACACAGAGATAATAAGTGAAGACACATCCAGGTGCATTTCCACAGACACGCACGACATGCATTCAAAAAAAAAAAAAAAAAAGGAGGGTGTGGGGACTTCAGGGGGACGCAGTGACTCCTGGTTCACATGTACGCCTCGTCTTTAACGTAAAAGACGACAAATTAATACCACTTAAAAAAAAAAAAACAGTTAGCTGTCTTTATGGCCCACGATCAGTCTATAAGTCAGGCTCCGTCAATGCTCCACTTACAGGAGAAAACAAAAAGGCAAAGAGACACTACTATTCATACGGGAAATGGTTTAAATATGGAAGTGGATGGTTCATATCTTTTTTTTTTTTTTTTTAAATTGGTTTTTAATTAATGGTATACTTTAATGAGAGTACAATTGTCTCACTAAAAATCAGCTCATCTAGGTAAAACTAGGCCTTCCTCCACTGACTGTCTCCCTGCTGTATCTAAGTAAAATATATAAAGTCCAGTCGAGAGGCTCAGTGGGCCGTTGGTCCAATCACGAGTTGGTTCCACTTCAGTCCTCCTCGCTGCCACTGGCCGAACGCTCCTGGAACGAAACAACAAACAAACAAACTTTAAGTGTCTAACGGAGAAACCTGAATACGACGTCCATTCTTTATACTTAAGATTAAGTATCCAAATATATCTTGTTTTATTCGACAGTCCAAACCACAGAAATATAAAGTTTAAGTTGTGAGGGTTTGTTGCTGCCGAGACAGACGGATCCTCAAACAAACATTTAAGTGTCAGAAGATGTTCAATATTTACTCCAGTGACTCTGAGGTGAGCTCACATTTCTCCCATTAGAGTCAACAGACTCCAACAGATACACAAAGTGACTCTTCAGTGAGGCGTTTCTGGTTAAATCTAAAAAAAAATACTGAACCAACTGAGCAAAACTCAGGCTGCAAGTAAAGATTATTAACGTCTGTTTGATCTGTTTAGAATAATGAAGTCAATGTTTCTCACTTTGTCTGATCCAGCAGCTCAAAACATGAAAACAAAAACCTGAAAAATTTTAACGCTGATGTCTGGATGTTCTTCTTCTTCTTCTTCGGCGTGTCTCACCTCTTCCTGTTCTTCCTCGCTGTCGTCGTCGCTCACCACAGGTTTAGCCCGAGCGCCGCGGCCCCGTCGTCGTTGACCTTTCCCGCTTCGCTCTCCTTTTTCTTTCCGGCTCAGTTTGATCTTCACCTTCACCGAACGAGCTGACGGACACAAAGATGAAGAAGTGTTTATAAAGGGACCTCTTCACCTCCTTGTCTGATAAATGTTGTTGGTGTTTCTGATGCTCACATTCAGACTCGGAGCCTTCGTCCGGCTCCTCCTCCTCTTCCTCGCTCTCCTCTCCTTCGCTCTCGTCCTCCTTCTCGATCTTCTGTCTGACGCTGGTGAAGACGGACTGAAGCACGATGGAGTCCTCGTAGATCTGAAAGGTTCACAGGAAGAAGTGTTTTGTTTAAGACCAATAAAAGCTTCTTCCTTTTGGACATATTTGAGTGTGTGCTTCTGTCTTCACTCACCAGAGACCCCTCCAGGTTGAAGGTCTGGGCGTTTTGACACAGCAGCATCACGTCCTTCTCCAGGTCGTTCAGGCTGCGGTATTTGTGGCTCCGGATCCTCTCCTGATGGACGGAGGGAACAAAATGAATGATCCACAAACAGCTGCTAAACCCGTCAACTTATCTCAACACGAACAGAGGGTTGGTGTTTCAATCCTCACCTTGATCTTCCTGAAGTCCACCGGTTTGCGGATGAGCTCGTAGTACTCGGGCAGCTCCTTACGCGACGGCAGCTGAATGAAGACTTCACTCAGCTGTCGCCCATTACTGCTGAGACGAGGCAAGTATGATCTTAGTATGCAGCGTGAGTCAGCGCTTAACGAATCAAAAGAAGCACGTGTTGCTTCGTCTAAACTCTGTAATGTTCTCACCCATCCTTGTATTTGATGACGGCGTCGACGATCTTCTTCATCTTCTTGGTGAGGGACAGCGGGTTCGGAGAGAGCTTCTCAGCCGGCGGGCGGCCACGTTTCTTCGCCTTCTTCACCTCCTCGTCCTTCTCGCGCCCTCGCCCGCTGCTGGAGCTCGGCGTGGACGGGCCGCCGTCGTGGTCGCGGTCTCTCTTGCGCTTCCTGGTCGTCTTCTTGTGACGCACCTCCTCCTCGATGTCCTCCAGATTTCCCTCTTCGATGGCCTGCGGTGAGGAGAAACGATCACTGAGCGACTCATTTCTTACTCGCGGTGTTGTTTTCAAACAGCTAAACACGAGATCATCCCACCTTCAGCCACTGTTTCTCAGTGAGCGAGTCGCTGTAGTCGACTTCCTTGCGTTGGCGGGATCCTCTGCCAAACATCTTCTCCTCCTCCTCTTCACAGGTTAGCCTCTCGACCTCGGCGTCGTCTTTCAAAATCCAGCTGGGCATGTCGTCCTCCTCCATCAGGCGAGGTTTCCTCTTCGGGTTGCGGGCCTCCTCGCGGCGCCGGTCTAGATCCATCCGCTGGAGTAAATAAAAAGGAGGTTTAGTGGAGCCGGATTACAAAGTTCACAGACCGAGGAGCATGGAAAAATTATTTCTGTCAGCAGATAACTTCATTACAAGACTGAACTAACAAGGTAGTTTAGTGTTTACATGTGCGTGATTTATTCAGTTTTATTTCGCTGATTAACCGGCTTTATCGATGCCGGCGCTCCCTCACTCTCATTCACTGTCTGTGTCGCTCAACCACTGCTTGCTCTCTCCTTCTCAAACCAAATTAAACTTATTAACTATTTTTGCGCCGTAGATTGCGAGCCACACTCAGATTTAGAAGCTGGGTGACGACACCTCTGTGTACGAAAACAGACAACCACGCACTAAAATTAATGGAACAATCTGCGGTTAGGCCTCAGTGCTGGATCCTGACTGAAGCGAGCTTAGTCTGACCCCGTGTATCTCCATGGAAACTGAGATAACGAGCAATAAAATGCTAATTTTTAAGACAAAATTGCCCTAAAACATGAAACATTTTGATTATATGCCCCTGCCCGCATCACAGTCGTGCCAATAATGACGTTAAAGCACACCCTTCAAGTGTAATATTGCTTAAATAACTGTTTCAAACTGGGACCGACCATGAACTGCTCGAACTCCTCTTCACTTCTGGCGATCATCTGATTGACGGTCTCGTCGTCGGGCACTTCGTCTTCCTCCTGCAGACGAATAAAAACAAACAGTGAGTAACGAGAGAGTGACGACATATTCATGTGGCACCTCAGAGCCAAGTCTCTGAACTATTGACTCTCGTGTACACAAAAAGGGACAGAAAGCAATTCAATACATACTGTTATTCACTTTTAGGTCTGGAGTACATGACAAAAGCTTAGCGATATTTGATGGGACTGCACTTGAGTGTTAAAAAGCAAAAAAGCGAAGCAACAAAAAAAAGTTTTGCAAGACAAAAAAGCAGGAGGAGGAAAAAAAAGAGGAATAAAAAGGGGAAATGAGTTTATATAAGTGTGAAAGATAAAGTATCATATTAACCATCGAAGGTTTGTGTAGAAGCAGAAATACATAAGAGAGAAAAGGAGTCTCTATTGATGAAATCCTGAGAAAAGAGGGAGTAAGGAGACAGAAGAGGAAGGGAAGGAAACAAAACGGAGAGAATGAAGAGGTGGAACAGCGCACAGGCGGATGTGGGTGGGTGGGCGATGTGGGAACAGGTTCAGATCACACCCACCCACGCCCCCCTAGAGCGGCAGCCTCCTCGAGCCCCGACCTCGTCCTGTTCCTCGTGCTCCAGAATGGCCTGTAAGAAGGCCCGGCGCTCATAGCCTGACGACTTCTGGTCGAACATGCCGGCCTGGATGACTTTCTGGTCAACGTTCAGTTTGTACTTTGCCGCTGCGAGGATCTTCTCCTCCACGCTGTTGACGGTGCAGAGGCGGAGCACGCGGACTTCGTTCTGCTGCCCGATACGATGTGCTCTGTCCTGGGCCTGCAAGTCCTGTAGGAGAACACGTTAAAAAGATGTTAGCGTCGTCACCGCCTTTATCTAAGACCCGTGTGGATGCCGTCATAAGTTTGCGTATGTTTGAGTACCTGATGAGGGTTCCAGTCGCTGTCGAAGATGATGACGGTGTCGGCAGACTGCAGGTTCAGGCCCAGGCCTCCGGCCCTGGTGCTGAGCAGGAACACAAAGTACTCAGAAGCCGGGTCATTGAATGTCTTCAGCAGCATGCCACGGTCCTCCGCCTTGGTGGTTCCTGTTGGAGGGGGAGAGATCAGAGTGTGAGTGTCAAATCTTTCATGACGGAGGATAACTGTAAGACAGTGAGGTGTTTCTTCTGCTCACCATCCAGACGCAGGTACTTGAAGTTACGGTAGGCGAAGTAGTCCTCCATGATGGTCATGAGTGACGTCATTTGACAGAAGAGCAGCACTTTGTGGTTGGTGGCCCTCAGCTTGGGCAGGATACGATCCAGCAGCTCGAACTTCCCAGAGGAGCGGTACAGGTCGGGGCTGGACGGGGAGACGGAGAAGAAGAACGAGTCAGTCAGGCGTCGTGTTTATTACGTCCACGCGAGGACAAGACGCACACGGTCTAAAGATTTTACGCACCCGCTCACGATTCCACCAGAATAACCGAGATGCTCAGAGAAAGACTCCTGTTGAACAAACACAGAGACGGTCACGTCGAGAAACAAGCAGTGACTGTCTGATTTAAGGTGGAGCGTCTGTGTGTTACCTCAATGTGCTGGAACATGTACGGGTGGTTGCAAATCTTTCTCAGCTGCATGATAGTGTTCATCAGGGTCTTCGTGCCGCCTTTACCCTAAAGAGTGAAAAAACATAACGCTTAAAACGTCCACAAAATAAAGTTTCACTGATCGCACTTAAGAGAGTTCGTCTTCTTACCTTCTTGTCTTTTTCTGACCCGTCTGTGAGCAGCACTCCCTTCGCCTGCATGTGTCTGTACAAAACCCTCTGCAGAGCCGACATGTCGCACTTTATCACGTACTCCACCTAGAAACCAAACATGAAGGGAAAAACTTAGAAAAGACACCAAATTACAGCAACTACTGAAGAAAATAAACATCCACATATTTGAGTTAAAGGACTCAGTTTGTGGGATTTATTGATCTCCTTCCTACAGCAGCTACAAAATGTGAAAGACGCGAAAGACCTCATCTAAATCCAGTGTGGGCTACTGTAGAAACACGGTGGCAAATGCCATGGAAGAGAAGACATGTGACGCCTGTAGGTATACATCATGTGGTGGCTTTGGTTTGTTCTCAAACCACAGAAGAGTTTTGCCTTCCAGACTTTGTTAACTGCGTAAGATTTGGTGATTTTTCTGGTTTATGTGCTTCTAAATATGCGACGTAGTCGGTGTGTTTACGATCAAAAGTTTCCACAGGGTGCTGAAATAGTTAGAGTAAATTATGGATAAACATCTGGAACATCCAGCTTATGAACCTCGTCAACCTGGCTGATCTCGAGCATAAAAATTCAAGACTGACATCGAACGTCAATAAAATCTCGTAACAATCACGAACGCTGACCTTCTCGGGCAGCTGAGCCTCGACTTCCTTCTTGAGTCGGCGCAGCAGGAAAGGCCTGAGCACCTTGTGTAAACGTCGAATGATCAGGATGGTCTCTTCTTCATTCAGGTCAACCTTGAGAGGAAAAAAAAAGGAAACAGTCTAAACACTGCAGCTCAAAGTTACGTAGAGGTCTATTTTTTTTTAAAAACACCCAGTCAGATCATAACTCACCTTCTCTCCGGTCATGGCGAACGGGGCGTTGAACCACTGCTCGAACGTACTGCAGCTCTTGAAAATGGTGGGCAGGAGGAAGTTGAGTAAGGCCCAGAGCTCGGGCAGCTTGTTCTGCAGAGGAGTGCCCGTGAGCAGCAGACGCCGCGGGGCCAAGTAGTGCGTGTTTAAGACCTGGGTCAGCTTACAGTGGTGGTTCTTCATACGGTGACCCTCGTCTACAATCATGTACTTCCAGCGAAGCTTTCGGGGGGGGGAAACGTAGACGTTAGAAAGAGAAACAAGAGACGGTGAAACTTCAAACTAAAGCAGCGGGTGCTTCCTTACTTTTGCCAGCACTTGTTTGTCTTTGATGATGTACTCGTACGTAGTGAGCAGCACGTTGAACTTGCCGCTACGCAAGATGGGAACGAAAGCACGACGAGCAGCTGGAGAACCCTGAAAACAAACATTAATTTCAATGAATACTCAACAACAGAGCGGCACAGCGAACAAGTTCACACTCTTTGACTTGAATATCCGAGTAGGTGCCACTGACCTTGTAGGAGACTTTCACAACAGATGGTGCCCACTTATCAAACTCATAGACCCAATTTGATAAAGTTCTGGAAACAAAAAGGACACGTCAGAAATGTTTCTCTGCTCGACGCGAACATGAACTCACTGATAAACTGAGGAAGACGTGTTTGGTCTTACGAGAGAGGTACGATGATGAGGAAGGGCCCGTTGAGGCGCTTGTACTCCATGAGGTAAGTGATGAGGGCGATGGTCTGGATCGTTTTTCCCAGACCCATCTCATCAGCCAGGATGCCATTCAAGTTGTTGTTGTAAAGCGACACCAGCCACTCCAAACCTTTGATCTGCAGAGAGACGGGTCAAAGTTTTAGCTTCAGCACACACACACACACACACACTTAGAATAACTTTGTATGTATACCTGGTATTGCTTGAGCTGCCCGTTGACCAGCAGTGTGGACTGTTTGTCCACTTTCTCTGTGACGGCGTGAGCCACGGCGTAGTAAGACTGCAGGCCTCGGTTGAAACTTGCGTTACCGTACTCGTCGGCTACGTCCTGCTTGGCGTGTCTGAAGGAAGACGACAACACAAGGTGAGTGTTCAGACTACAGCTATCACCTTTATCACCACACTCTCTTTTTCTTTCTCAGCTGCAGTTATTGGTTATTTATATCTGCATATTTTTTATTCTTACTCTCTCTCCACAGTAACCACAAACACACGTACTCACTTATCATCATCATACCCGTTCTTACCACAGGGTAACATGTAGTAACGTATCTTTAAGTTTATGTATTTGTGTATCTTAATCATCACCCGATGTTGTTTTTAGAGTTATTACAGGCTCATTTGTGGCCAACAAATTGTGGCGATTGTTCTCGTCTTACTCGATGATGTGCTGGACGTCCACTTCAGATACATCTTCGCTGTCAGGGTCGGGGATCTTCTTCTTGTCATCTGATGCAGCTGAAGAGGGCTGAGGCTGCTCCTCTTCGTCCTCCTGAGAAGATTAAAAATAAAGAAAAATAAAGGAGGAGGTCAGAAAACTGTTTGCAGAATTTACATGTGCTTTGATGTAGAGATGACTGTCCTGTACCTCCTCCTCCTCCTCCTCGTCCGACCCGCTGTCTTCACTGTCTGAACGTGGCGCTACTTCATATCTGCGGGATTAAAATGTTTCAGATGAGGTCAGAAACATGTCGGCGCTGTAACGTTTTAATCCAGAACATCAGAGACAAGCGGTGTTGATCAGACGTGACACTGACCCTGGGTTCATTTCAAGCCAGGTCTCCAGCTGGCCGGCTTTAGGTGCCTCGACTCCAGTCAGGATCTTCCCACTGTCCACGTGGATGACCTTCACCGGCAGGTCGCTCATCTGACTGGTCTCATCCAGAGGCTGTGAGAGGAGACGATGTTAGTTTTATGTGATTATCAATGATGACATCTTACCTGAGAAGACGTGATCTTCTTTTAAACTCACCTCTCCATCAGGTCCCAGACCAGCAGCACCGCCCTCCACAGGCTCAGGCTTCTGAGAACACAAAAATAAAGTTAAAGAACGTCTAAAAATGTGATTTTTTTTTAAACACATCATGCACGCCTGCTTTTAAACATCTACCTTCTTTTTCTTCTTCTTCTTCTTCTCTTTGAGAGCTTGCACAGCTTTGTGGGCTCGCACCAGCTCGGTGAGGTTGGCCACGTACTCGTCCGTCTGCTGCAGCAGGTAGGCCAGACGCTTGTCTTTCTTTTGGTCGATGAGTTTACGATAGCCTTCTTCATCTTCAGCCTGGGAACGAGAGTCACATGATGAGATATTAGACGCTCGCGTTGGACTAAAACTTTCGACACTCGTATCGTATTTTTGTGTCTCACCATCAGCCTCCGCATTCTCTCCTTCTCAATGCGTTCGTTCTCCTTCTTCTGCTCGCGCTCAGTGTTGGCATGATAGGTGGCGACAGCTTTGGTGGCCTTCTGGATCTTCGCCGTGATGGAGCGGTGGTACTCCTTAAAGTCCTTGGCGTGCTGCAGGATGCTGTTGAGGTATTCCTATCAGGAGAGAGCGACACACACCATGAAGATTATCGAATCCTTTCAGTAACATCCGTTCACGCTGCTGTAAAAGTCGTTTCACGCGTCGTACCTGGTGTTTCTGTCGACGTTTGCGCTCCTGTTCGATCTTCTGCTGCTTCTCGAGCTTCTCCGTGATGCGGGCCTCGCGGAGAGACTGACGTTTGCTGCGTTTGTAAGCTTTAGCGTTGAGGGCGGTTTCCAAAGCGGTGTCACGACGCATGCATACCACGACCTCCTGGCGCAGCTGTAGACACAAAAAGTCAACAATGATCGGCCGGTAACGACGGGTTAGTCGTCTCTCTGTTAGACTTCTCTAACTTGGTGGTTACCTGTCTCTGGAAGTTAAGCAGCCTCAGGGCTTTGAGCTCGATGTTGGCCTTGGTGCGCAGGTCACCGGCTAGAGAGCCGGGCAAGTTCTCCAGCTCCTGGATACGATGAGCGATACGAGCCTGTAGCCTGAAAAAAAAACATTTAAAAAGAAATAATATTAATACTACTACTTCTTCTCTTCAGGCTGATCATCCAGTTTGTCTCTGATGATGTAAACAAACATCCTCCATAAAACCTCAAACATCTCCACTGAGAACATCAATAAACTGAAACACTTGCATTTTTAAATGAGGGTGTAAATCAGGCGTGTAGTTAAATAAATCTTCAGTGTGTCATTAACTGGGTTTAATATTTTACTGTTTGTTTATTGTTTTACTAAAAGTTAAACTATCGTTATACAACAAGTAGAACCAACCGAGCAATCTGATTGGTCAACTAAACATTTAGAACGTGCTCAAGTAACAAATCTGAGTTTTCAGTTTTCTTTAATAAATATTCTGGATTTTATGACGCAGTTAGATCGCTTCGTTTTTTTTTTGTTTTTTTTAAACTGAAGCTGAATATTTCATCACATAAAAACATCGATCTTTTTCTCTTTAAAACGCTGTTTAAAGAGTTACTGGAAATGTTTGGATCACATCCTTCATCAGCTGTTAGATTCTTGAAAATAAATCTGAAGTTCACAGACTTGGTAGCTAAATCTGTCAGCAGATATCCGACTCACTACAAGACTGAACTAGCAAAGCAGTTTTGTGTTTATACGTGTATATGTATCTCTAGAAAGCTTTAACGTTTGTTGTCTGGGAACAGAAATCGTCTCTGTTGCAGGTCGTTATTGAGGCTCGGACTACGCGCTGGAGTAATAAACTCTGAAACTCATAAAAGAGTCTACTGCTGTGACTGATTGTGCTCCAGGTATTAGTCACACGTGTACGTTCGTAGTATCTCCATTATTTTGACAGAAAATGACCCCAAATTATGAATATTTTTTCATTGTGTTTAATTTAAGTTGGTAATTGTTGTAGAATTGCAGTATTACATGAGAGGGTGTGCTTTACCGTCATTAATGGCACTTCAGTGACGCTGACGGACATCATGTCATGCCAATAATGATCGTAAAGCACAACTATGATTACTGTGTATGTGGAAAACGTTCAATACTATCGAACATCTAAATCTAAGTGTGTTTTCCTACATTAGTCTGCCTCACCTGTACTCTCTCTCCTGGAGGATCTCCACTGGGTCCAGCCCGCGAGGTTTCTGGATCGGGGTGATGCGGTTCTGCTTCTGGTGAAGCATCATGGGAGGAGGCTGAGCCGGCTGTCCGGGGGACTGCGTCTGAGGGGGCATCACGGGGAGGCAGCGGGGGGCACGGAGGGAGGAGCGGGAGAGGGTCTGCCAGTGGGTTGGGGTGGAATCAGCTTCTGAGGAGGGTTGGAGGGGGCGGCGGCGTTCACCATCGGTCCTAAGCGAAGAAGAGGAGGTCGGTTATTAAACTGTGTGCGCATTGAAACATACAAACGCTGACTGAGGCTGAGCTTACCTTCAGGCCAGGCTTTAGGGGGTCCGTTGGTGGGCTGGCCTTGCATACCTGGGGGAACTCCTGCAGGTCCAGGAGGAGCCATATTTGGGCCTACCATGCCTGAAACAGGAAGAGGAATTAGATTTTACAGGTAGGGGACGTGTAATCATGTCCGGCCACCAGGTGTCTCTGCTGAGCGGTCAGATGTTTCTTTGTTTGAAGCTCGTGTTACAAAAACGTTTGAATATAAGAGACACTTCACAAAAATCCTCCAAACAGACGTCCAGACTCACCGTGTGGTCTGTTGTAGTTGGCCTGAGCCGGTCCTGGAACAGCTCCAGGTCCACCTCCAGGTCCTGTGGTCGGCGGCATGTTGGGCATCGGCTGTTGCTGCATCCCCGGCATTGGCCTCTTCCCCTGCACGGCCATCTGCAGGTGCTCCGGTAGCGGCTGACTGCGTGCCAGCATCTTGTAGGCCATAATCTGAGCCCTGAGTTGGTGCAGCTGGTTCTGGTTGAACGGAGTGGGTCCACCGGCGCCACCCGGTCCACCTCCCGCACCGCCGGGTCCGCCTGGACCCTGAGGACCACCACGGTTTGGTTGACCCATCTGATTTGGGTCGCCACCGCCCTCCATGGGACCGGCACCGGGGCCAGGGGGACCTCCGGGCATCATGGGGCCAGAGGGAGGCCCGTTAGCTGGGACGGGGCTGGGTGCGTGCTCCGAGCCTCCCAGCGGAGAGGGATAACCTGAGGGGACACCGAAGAGATGCATCATGGGTATGCCAAAATAGATATTCTAGCTGACGCACAATTATGACGCTAATTAGAAACTAACATATTGTTTAATCTCTTTATTTCAGTCACCGTCTCCACATCACACACACTGCTGTCATGTCACTTTGTGTGTGTGTCTGCTCGTTGGCTTACTGACTCGGTGGTTTCCTACATGCAGTTGCCTTTGTTGCTGTCTGAAAGGGGAAGCCCCGAGCTCCGCCTCCCTCCCGTTGTCCTGCCTACCGCTGTCTGCTCACGCTGCCAAACCGGCAGCAGCAACACAAGAAGAGAAACCGGCTGGTCGGGTTGCCTGAGCTGCGCTCTCTGTGTTGGGCTTTTCATAATAAAACAACTTCCTTAAATCTAATTTTACTTTTACTTTGTGCACCAAATGTACACAAAGTTCTCTCAGGTGTTTACCACAAACATATTAATAATAATAATATATTATAAAAGTATCATTGAGACCACAACTCACCCAAAAAGATTGGGCAAACATACTATCTACCTAAGTAAACTCTGTCTGATCCTGGTCTTGATTCGGTCTCACCCTGTCTTGGTCTTGGTCTTGAACCCATGACTTGGTCTCGCTTTAGGTGGTCTTGACAACAACATTGCAAATTTGTCTGGTCTGATCGTACGCTCAAACTTTTCTCGTCTGTTGTTCCCCGTTGGTGGAACGTCCTACCAGTTCCTACTAGATCAGCGGCGTCCCTCTCTACCTTCAAAAACCTCCTGAAGACCTCCAGCTCTTCAGAGAGGACCTCCTCTACAACACTACCAACAACTGGACATGATAAATCTATCTACGAGTACTAACTGCACTAACACGTCCCTGTCACACTGTACCTTGAGTCGCTTTGGATAAAAGCGTCCTCTAAATGACTGAATGTACCTAAAACTTGCCACACAGAGCTGCATAAAACACAATCTTGTGTGACGTGTTACCTTGGGAATGTTGGTCCATCGGGCTTGGAGGGGGTCCCATCCCACTGTGACCTCCTGGTCTCATGCCCATGCCCTTCATCTGACCATAGCGAGGGTCATCGGGCATTCCCTTCTCATGCATGGCTTCCATGGGCTGATGAAAAGTCAGAGAGTAATCACACATGAGATGAGATTCTGATGCAAGTTTCAGTTCGCTTTACTTAATTTGTTTTGTACATTTTGTGAGGGTTTAATTACTTTGTGCATCTGGTGCATGTTGTCCTGAGGGTATCCTGAGGGTCCCTGTGGAGGGTGAGGGTGTCCAGATCCAGGAGGTCCCGGGCTGGGGCCCATCATGCTATGGGCTGAACCCGGAGAAGGGCCTGGACTCGGGCCCATCATGCCTCCTGGAGATGGCCCTGGGCCCGGGGAGGGTCCGGGCCGAGGTGTCCCTCCCATTGGGGGGTCTGGGGTGGACATCTCTCAGGGGAAAACTGGGAATGTGTGGCAGCAGCAAGTAACCCTGAGAAGAGAGAGAAGAGGTTAGATAGAGAGGCAACCTCCGTGGAAGACAAAACGTCCACTTGAGGCTGGCTCCAGAAGTGAGTCAGTCTCCATAAGTCCCCATGTTCAAATGTCACAACTTCACAGCAGAAATAAACATGTTTACAGCCTGGTACAAAAACAGTTTTGGTCTCTATAGCTAATTTCAACAGTGATTGATTGATTGAAGTGTACAGGATTACGCTTTGATTGACAGGTGGGTGTCATTACAGGTGGCCTGTTTGAGCAACCAGGCTCAAAGATCCACCGACTGCTAACATGGCGAGATTCTGAGCTTCAAAACAGCTCTTCTGAAACCTGTGGGTGACGTCACGGTGACCAGACGAACGCACAGAGAAAGCAAAGCTACAGAATAAAATTTCATTTGGACTCTTTGGATATTTTTAATCTTTCCTGAAGCACAAATTCACTAAACAAAGTCGGACATGAGGCCTGGAGATAGCAGCCAGAGCTAACCGCAATATAACAAGCTCAACTCTCTGTATTATAACATATGAAACACTCAAGTTAAGACTCAGAAAGCAGCTCTCGATAACCTCTGTGGCTCATTGCATTGTTTCTCAAACGTTTCGCTCACACATTAAACACTCTCTGTGGCTCTAGACCACAAATGATAAACAGGAAACACAGTTTTTATGTCAATGGGGATGAAATGTCCAATCCTGAATCCTTGTATACTAATTGTGACAGATCTGTTTAGTCTGGTGCCTCGTGATTCACTGCTGAACTTTAAAGTTTTGATCATCTTTTCACTTTTTATTCACCTCACAGGTTTTATTTACTTTTAAGTTGCAGTTTTTTTTTTATGTTTGCTGAATTGGTCCTTAATTATGTGGCCTAATTTTGGATTCTTTTCATTTTTTATTTCTGTTTTTATTTGCGCTGCGACACACTTTGAGCTGCATGTTTGTATAAAAAGCTGCTATATAAATAAACAACGTTTAAGTTTAGGATGTAAAAAGATAATTCACACCACAAGGCTTTTATATAAAAGGCACTTTGTCTTGATGATCCTTCTTTTACTTTGTATCCTCTGTGTTTATTCACCTCAGTATGTTTTTATTTACTTTGAATCTTTTATTGGTTTTAATGTTTTTTTAAATTGATCCTTCATTTTTTTGGTCTTGTGGCCTTTTAACATTTTATGATTGTATGGCCTGATTTTATTTATGTATTATCTAATCTGGATTTTTTTGCTCTGTGACACACTTGCAGCTGCATGTTTGTATATAAAAAAAGCTGCTATATAAATAAATAAAGTTAAAGTTTTGGATGTAAAAAAAAAAAAGACAATTCACACCACATATCTGCCTTTCTGAGCGACATATGCACACATAATTACACGCTTCTTGCATTTTTTACATAATGTTTCTATGCAGGACAAACTCCTCGTACATACTTGACAATAAAGCTGTCTTCTGGTCAATAAAAGGTGATTTAAAGTGTCAAAACTATGATAAAAAAAACAAGCAGACGAGGCTCTATTCAACAGGATACAACCTCTGCTAAACATGCCACACATGTATAATAACAAAAGTGACTGAACGCTCTGTATTTTAACGTCAAAGCTGTGTTAGTCTCGGTGTTTACGGTGTTTACATTTATAAGGGAAATAAACAATTAGCTATTATTAGCATTCTGTAGCTAGCGAGGCCTAGCCGGATTTAACCGTTAACGTTAATTTACGTCATTTAGCGAACGTTGTTTTGACTTATTCTTTCATTTAACGCGTTAAAAGTGTATTTGTGTTCACTTAAAGGCTGTTTGTGCCTTTTCATTAAATATTAAAGCTCTTAACGTTTAAAAGAAAAAAGCCGAAACAACAACTAGCGCGCTAGTTAGCTTGTGTGCTAGCTCTGTTAGCCTAGCCCGGCCACGCTCTCCCTTCTCTCCTCTCTCTCTCCAATTAGGATGTTTTATTTATTTAAAAGATGTTTATCCACATGTGTGTGGAGAAGGTGTACAGCATCCAAACTTCTCCATCCCCTGCCCGCCTGACTGATTGATCCAACCCGCCTCCCGTACTCCTTGGCTCGGTGCACATTTCCACAAACATCCTTTCATTCATTGCCCGCTGCACGGCGTCGCGCCACAAGCAAGCAGAGAGCCGCTCTGTAATGTCGGGTCTTTTTCTTTCTCTCAACAATAAAATAACCACCTCTTTAAGATAAAGCATGTTTTCCCTCTAACACACGTTAAACTCGCGTCGTTTAATAGCAGAAATACGGTCCGACTTACACGAGTGCTGAAAGGTGGTGTTTAAAAATCCTCACCGGTTACACCGTCTCTTGATTTTCCTCCCAGCCAGAAACAAAGACCGACCTACCCAGTTGGTTTTTTTCCTTCCACCCCTCCTCCTCCTTCTCCTTCTCCCTCCCTCCTCCTCTCTCGGGTAGATTGTATCGCAGGGACCGGGGCCTGTTGCAGCAGCAGCAGCAGCAGCAGCAGTGGATCTCTAGCGCCCCCTCTCCGCCCGCATGCCCCAGTCGATGAAAGGCTGTGGGGGGATGGGAGCCGGCATGAAGCGCTCCAACAGCGGCTTCATCTCACTGCAAGGAGAGGCAGAGGCAGAGCTGACACACAGCTGTGTGTTTTTAAACACATGAAAAAGGCTGCAACTAACAATTATGTTAATTATTAATTAATATGATACAATATATGTGCAAATAATGCTGTTTGAACCTCAGAACCATGCCCGTATTTATGAGATAAGGGCTTTGCATGTAAGGGAGTGTGGATAAATTATTAGAGGTGGCAGAGGAGGAGAGTTATGTTGGCCTATTTTTAATGTGTGTTCAAGGGAGCAACCAAAGACTGTATATTACAGACTGTGTATGAGTAAAACATTTTTTTATCCTTGTATATATATATATATATATATATATATATATATATATATATATATATATATATATATATAAAATCGCAAAGATATGGATCATCAGAGGACCTGAGTTGGGCTGAATGACACCTGGTTGCTCAAACAAGCCACCTGTAATGACACCCACCTGTCAATCAAAGCGTCCACACTGTTAATTATGCATAACTTTAAGACTTAATATAATTTGAACAGGTGAGTTGTATATAAATTCACCCTCAGTACAGTTGTCATGAACGGGGAAATTAGCTACAGAGACCAAAACTGTTTTTTGTACCAGGCTGTAAACATGTTTATTTCTGCTGTGAAGTTGGACATGTTAACATGGGGACTTATGGAGACTGACTCACTTCTGGAGCCAGCCTCAAGTGGACGTTTGAGTAACTGCAGTTGCTTCAGCGTTGGCTTCATTTCCCAGACACGGAGGTTGGCGCTTGGCCCAGCTCAGTCATTGAGTGGCTGTAATAAGTCTGACCACTTAGCCTAGCCATGCTTGACACAAATATATCATTTATTATCTTTTTATTTTAAAGGTCTAAAGCTGATATTTCTGACACTGGAGGCCTCTTTGTAGTCCATAAAAGCTCAAAAAGCAGCACTTAAAATCAACACAGCATCATATTAAAAGTGTTTTCATGACGGCGTGCATGAGGTTTGTTCATCAACTCTTTATTCAGATCAAAGACAGCTCATTCGGATATTTTGACTTCCTTCTCCTGATGTTGTTTCTCGTGTGAGTCACATGTTTACAAGAATCCAATTTTATAATCCATTCAGAGGCCGTACATCCTGTCACATGACATCAAACAGTAACAGTCTGTATCTTCTGCCCTTAAGATTGTCCCTAAATAGAGAAATTATTATATATTATATTTTATTCATGCTGAGTCGATTAAATAAAACAAACACGAGCTCGTGGAGAAACACAAATACAGAAAACAGCCGTCATCCTTCAGTTAAATGATCTTAATTTAATAAAACAAATAACAATACAAAAACAAAACAGCTATAAAAATCTAGTAGTGTCACTTTATTTTACTTAAGGAGTCCCTTCAGTTCACTGCTCGTGGACGTCGTGCTCAGTAGTTGCCACAGTGTAACGCTGATCACCGTACGCCCTGTCAGGGCAGATTTATGTTCATAACAGAACGAACTCGTCCATGCTGTTGCTCGTGTCGACTCTTCTGCGTTCGTTCTTCTTAGACTCGTTCTTCCTCTGGATGTAGGTGATGTTGTTCGTGGGTGTGTTGCTTCGCTCGTCCCTCTGACTTTTTCCTTCTGCGAATATGAACATGGGGTACGTGTCTGCAGACGTGGAGAGAACCTAACAGAGACGGAGAGACAAACATGACGATAAATCACATCCGTTTTCCCCACAAATTCACCCCAGAGAAGCGACAAATCTTCTCGCACCATCCAGTGTAGAATAAACCTGTAAATACACACCTCATGAACAGCTGCGCACAGTGATTCAAAGTCTTTTTGGCTTTTAGCGTAGAATCCGATGGTGCAGCTCGGATCCATGCGAGAGAAAGACATTTTCCTCGGATATTTACAGTGAAACGACTGCAGGAGAAGAATCAGAAAAAAACAATGTTGACGTCACACTGACCTGTAATCAGGTGAATGGTGTCTCTGTCATTCGTACGTCTGTTCTCACACTATGTGGACTGTGAGCTCAGATCACCGGGGGGAGTGTTAGTGTTTGAACCACCGGGAAGAAGAAGAGGAGGTTTTTAGGCAAATGCTGATGGGGAGTGGAGCTAGTGTTGTGCCAGAACAGGAGCTGGGTAAGCAGGCAATGTAAGCCTCTATGGACATAATGACAGAGATGAAAAGACTGAAGAGGACGTTGACGGAAGAAGCTAAGAAGAGAAAAGGATCCGGACAAGAGTAAATATGGGACTAACTTTTAGTGGTTGGTGAAATAAAAGGCTGAAAGTAAGTAATATTAGCTGGCTGCTATGTCTGCTGTTGTTGACTTTGCTTGATGTGGCTGGCTGTTAGCAAAGTTGTCAACTCGCTAGTTTTATCATAAGTAATGTAATCATAGCAAATACAGCTGTCTATATTTACCACAGTGGGATTACAGTCTGAAACTGGGGGTTCAAAATCGGGGTACATCTTAAAGAAAATGTTGGTAAGCCCTGGATTACATGACAGAACACATTTGCTGTCACAGGAGGAAACAAAAGAAGAAGAGTAACAGGACTTCCTCATACCTCCAAGGGAAAGTCCTTTTTTGTTATATCCACTGTGGGCTGACAGTAGTGAGGGTCCAAGTACAGGAGATGGTCATCTTTTACACAGGAAGAAAAAACAATAAGTGAACGGGCCGACATCAAACAGCTGAGCACAACATTTGTGACGTACGCTGAGCTGTACATACCCTGGAAGCCGACAAAGAACAAAGAGTGCTTCGGTTTGCCTCCGATGATTCCAATACAGCATTGTAACGTCAACAGTTTCTATGGAGGAGAATGATGAATGAGATGTTGATCTTTGTACTTAGAAGGCTCATTTCTGCTTTCTGTGCGACCACACTGTACCCAGAGAGACTCAAACCAACGGTTACGAGTTACTTCATAGTAAATTATAGTGTAGCTGTACTACTTTCACTGGGAACGCCCTTCAACCCCGACATGAAGCCCATAAGCTACTCACTTCACCCAGACAGGAGTAAATGTATTAAACATTGTTTGGATACTTTGACACAGGTGATGTAGGACGGATTGAGATCTTGTCCTCCAAGTCGCACAGGAACCAGGATGATGACGGACTTCCAAGGCTGAGGAGGAGGCCGCTCGCACAACGCCTTCACGTCCTCCAAGTAGACTGAAAGAGACAGACGTGTCCATGTGGTTAAATAACTAACTTTGTGCTCTCTCACATTAAAGAAACATTATGTAGAAACGTGTATTTTGGGGATTTAGCGCCCTGAGTTTCAGAGTATAATCCCACTGTGGTAAATATGTCCAGCTGAACACGTGTATTTGTCCTGATTACATTACTTATGATCAAAAACTAGCGAGTCCACAACTTTGCAACAGTCAAACATCAAGCAAGGTCAATAGCACAACACATAGCAGCCAGCTAACATTGCCCGCTTGCTCAGCTCCTGTTCTGGCACAACATTGGCTCGGCTTCCTGTCAGCATTCGCCTGTAAACTTCCTGGTGGTCCAAACCTCCTATGGTACAAACACTAACACTCCTCAGTGCTCTGAGCTCACAGCCTGGCTAACAAACTGAGCTAACATTAGCTAACAGCAGCTACAGTTTACTTCACTGTCCATCAGGAAACTCATGATTTAAAATCTGTTAGTTCATGAGAGAAAAGTTACAATGTGGCTTTAATTATGAATGTTTTCTGCCATGCACACACACAGATGAAAGAAATCACTCACTTGTACAATCTTGTGCGACGTACACGACGAGATTGGGAATGTCTGCCGACGCTGCCACAGCTTTCCTGAGACGAAAGGAGGATGTTACTTTACGTTAACAAGAGATGATTTTTTTATAACTGGACCAGCACATCGTGATGACTTCAGATCTCACCGGATGATATGTGCCGCAATAGAAGGTCCATACCAGTCCCCGGCCTTCTTCCCTGAGCTTTTGCCCAACTCCACCAGGTTGTGTATCCCAAAAGGGGCTGTCGGATGGTCTGCAAACCACGACACCACCCTCCTGTGTGAAGCCTCCATCGGTCTGTTCAGGTGGGAGTCCAAGCTCAGTTTTCGTTCCCTCTTGACGGGTCCTCCCTTTGAATTCAGCCCACGCTGCAGGTCCATGTCGTCTCTGACCGCATGGTGGCTCACAAACCAAGTCCAACCTGAAAACCGTGAAGTAATGTACCGTACAGCATAATTTAAACAAGACACCAGATATCTACTTGATATGGGTTTATCTTATGACTCCAGCCAGACCGTCTTGTTCTCTGTGTCATGCTGAGCTCAACAAAATGTTCTGCAACCAAGTACAGCTTTTGATTTGTTCAAGGATAGATAACGAGCTCTGTGATCTCTCTGAACGGAGTGAGATTGATGCTGGTGCACGCACGTCAGTGTCAGATTAACCTGGATTAAGCTGATTTCAATCTAAATCCAGCTGTAGGTGACTGTGTGTTGTCACCTGGAGGCATCAGGTGCAGGAGGAGGCCCTGTGCAAGCAGCATCTGCCCCGTACGTAGCACACAACCCCAGCCGCTGTCGGTGGTCAGGGAGCCCCCCACCAGCATAGGGAAACCCCGTCTGTACGTCAACCACAGCAGAGACGAGAAGGAGCGCCAGAAACGATCTCTGTCCTCTGAAATGGTCACAGACGGCGAGTTAAGAAGTTAAAAAACGTCACATGAAAGATGATTTCAGGAGGCGCGAGGCCTCACCTTGATCGCTGAGCTCATAGGATTGTCCCAGCATGATCACAGGAGAGCTTTTGCTGAATTTGGATTTCTGCTTCAAAGACCATCCTGAAACATTCAAAGGGAGAAGAGAACAATCAGATCTGCTCTTATAGAGTAACAACATGAAACAGTTTCTATGTCGGAGCGTTGAAACAAACCGTATTTGACGCTGTTCCATGCTGAAATCAGTTTGGATTTCAGTTTGCCTTTGTCCTCTGTCGCCTGATCTTCCCGGCTCACTTCCAGGCGCTGAGGCCCGGCAGAGTCGGAGGAGAGGAAGAGCCAGTCATCCATGAAGTCATCTGCAGGAGACTGACCCTCACAGCGAGCGGAGGAGGTGCTGGGATTCATTACTGGAGATGACTGACACTGAGTGTGATGAAATGCTCCTCGTCTCCATAGCAACCTATGAAGACATGAGACAGCATTACATACGTATGTCACCATGTACAGTAAATCAGGTCATGTTGAAAGAAACAAGTCCTGTCCCTGCAGCTGATGGGTTAATGTTAACCACAGCAAAGTGAATAATTCTCCATGGCGGTAAGTAAAGAGGGAAACCATGTGACTGCACCGTGTGACTGAAGGAATTTCAGATATGTGAGTTTAGTTACAGCAGAGAGAGAGAGACGATAGTTCTCACCCACATTTGTCCTCCTTCCTCAAAGACATCAAACATTTACTGACACAACATTCTTTAACTTTTCTCTCATAAACTAACAGATTTTAAATCCTGTTGATGTCACACTGACTTGTAATCAGGTGAATGGTGACTCTGTCATTCGTCGTTCGTAACTTTGTGCTCCGGGTACGATCACCCACGAGAAGTACGTAACGCTTTAGGCACTAAGTCACACACCACCAACTATTTCACTGATTTTGGTGAAACTGGATCATATTTTATGGAGAAAATGTTTCCTGGTTTTCCCTCTGATGTCCTCCGGCTGCTCCGCCTCAACTCTCTGCGATTTACAGTTTCCACAGGAGTTTTAGACCACCGGGAAGAGGAGGAGGTTTACAGGCCCGGGCTATGCGTGAATGTTGATGGGAAGCAGAGCTGGTGTCATGCCAGAACAGGAGCTGGGAAACCAGACAATGTAACTGAGCTCAGCAGCCTCTATGGACATAATGACAGAGGCGAAAAGATGGAAGAGGACGTTGACGGAGGAAGCTAAGAAGAGAAAAGGAGAGAGTGAGCGAGCGAGAAGCCGTCGGACAAGAGTAAATCTGGGACTGACTTTCAGTCGTTGTCGAGAGCTCGGTGAAATAAACCGAGTTCACCGTGTTGAACCTCCATGTGTCTACAGCAGCCCAGAAAGGACAAACCAAGGACAACCTGACTCAAAACACTGCTAATTCACTGTCTGTCATGAGTGTGTGACGGTACTTTAGATACTGCTTTAATATTTACCTCTGAAACGTAGGGAAGTACATAAAATGGAAATGCTAAAGTAAAGTATGTCACAACTGTGCTGAAGTACAGTTCTTGACTGAAAATCTGTAACAATCATATGTCAGGCCATCAGACTTATTAAGTCATAAACTTACACAACTTCTGCTACTCCGCCGGACTTGATATTTTCTGCACAATACTTGTAAAACACCATCACGTTACCCTCTGTGTACACATCACTGTACTCTTAGTGTAATAGTGTAATATATTCAGTTTCAGTTTCAGGTTAGATTGTCATGTGCAGGTAACACATCCTATATATATATATATATACTGACATCCTGTTTATATAGCATGTTCATATTTAGTTAGTGACTCTTCTCACTCAACACTTGTCACACTTGTACAGTGTATAGAACATCGTATATAACACTGTTCTGTTTAATTAAAGTCTCTATTTTGTGTGTTTATATTATTGCTTTTATTGCACTGCTTTAGCTTATTTTTATCCTTTTTGTGTAGTGATTTTATACAGCTCGTGCTCATACTGCTGAGCTGGCTGGTTCCTCTCATCAGACATTTGATTGCACTGCTGTTGACCCTGTGTTGACCTGCATGTGACAAATATAAACCTAAAAAAGTGAAAATGAAACTGATATGCGGTTACATTATTCAACTTATGCGGCTCCTACTTCTACATTTTATCTGACACAAATAAAAATAAAACAAACATAAAAAATTAAAATAACATTACTCTGCATATCTGTAATATTACCCTGCAAATCTGTGCTTGTTATAATTTATTTATTTATCCACTGTTTACATACATAGATATGTATATACTGTCATATCCACCTACGTCATGTAGAGAACACAACCATTTGTAGAAACCATATTTATTCCACCATCTGCACCATTGCACTATGATCAGTCCTTTGCCCAGTTTACAAATGCTCATGTCCATATATATCTATATTTATGGAAAAATATATATAAACCTTTTAAATGTGTATATAGTTATTTTTTATGTTTATATTTCATGTTTTTTATGTTATGTCTGCATCTACCTGTCCTGTCCCTTGTCTTTTAAACTGTACTTATGTCTAAACACCTCTATGCACAATTGAGTCAAATTCCTCGTGGCCAATTAAGCAATTCTGATTCTGACACCACGCAATTACGTAGGCAGTGACGTAGTATAAACATATAAAGAGTATAAATGTCTAAGTTTTGGAGGTCCGTCCACTCGTAGCCAAACTCAGAGTATTTATTAAATTATTTTACCTTCATTCCGGGCTCGTCGTTGTGTCTCTGGAGCCAGCCATTGGATGAAGATCTCCGTGTTTTCGTGTTTTCGGTCAGTTTGTGTCAAAGACTTCGAAAAGCAGCAGCGTAATAAATGTTCACTCACTTCCTGTCTACTTTGTGACGTGTTGGTCCCGCTGAGGACCAATGAGAGTGAGCTAGTGATGGGAAGTTCGGTTCTTTTTAGGGAGTCGGATCATTTGACTCAGCTCACCAAGAAGAGCCGGCTCTTTCGGCTCCCGTTTTTAAAACAGCCTCGTTACTCGATTTCCGTCATTCAGACTTCGCAGAGGTGACTTATGAGATCAATGTAGATCGTAGGAGTGCGCTCCTGACCAATGGCAGTATAGTGACCCACACAGGGCGGGATCTAAACACAGAGCGGCGCTAAAGTTTAGCTGCTTAGTTAGCATGGACTGCATCACAGAGCTGTGATGTCATTTTGAGACTCAATTAAAGTTTAGTCAACATGTGAGAACTCCTGTTGTGTGTCTGGACTTTGTCTGCAGTGTATCTGTGTAAACGCATTCATTTTCATTGGGCATATATGAGGCTGAAACAGGTAGCCTAGTGCAAAATTTTTCAACATTAACATTTTAATATAACATTATGGACTTGAAAAATGATGTTTTTGGGGGGGAAGTCGTGTAGAGCACTATAGGCCTCAGTGGCACGGGGCCTATAACATTTGATTTTTTTTCTTTACATTACTTTTACTTTTATACTTTAAGTAGTTTTGAAGCCAGTACTTTTACACTTCTGCTTGAGTAAAAAGCTTGAGTTTATACTTCAGCTTCTACAGAAGTCTTTTTAAACTACCTCTACTTGGGTAATGAATGTGAATACTTTTGACACCTCTGGTTGTTTGTGGACCCTGCTCGATACGACAGCTTGGCTTTGCAAAATTCTGCATTCTGCCTTTATGTTTTCAAAATTTTTAAAATGCGTCCAAGCTGCTGCTTCTTTTTCTACTATGACTCAACGGCTCACATACCAAAGCCGGCTACCATTTGTTCACTTAAAAGAGCCGGCTGTTTGAACCAGCTCGTTCACAACCAACACATCACTACATTTCATACCATTGACTGTATATTAAACGATATCACACGCTGTTGTACTGAATATAGTACATATATATGAATACAAGCGTCATTTATTCGTGAACAGTAATACATGTCAACAGATTGTGATTAGTTTGTTTATTTATTCTTTTATTTCGCTAACACAAATACTTCCGGTACTGGGCTGGGACTGCGCTGTTGCCAAGCAACATATAAACGTTTCCTGAACTTGAGCTTGTTAGCTACTTTGTGTCGGTCTACTTCGATAACGGCCGAAAAAAACCGTAATATAATACCGTCAAACACTCATGACAGACAATGTTTTGAGTCAGTGTTTAATTCGGACTGCTAATATGTTTATTTTGGAACGTTTTGTCAACGCTACAGAAACATTAGATAACTGTTAGAGTATGATAAGGTTGTCCATGGTTGCCCCTTAACGTATAACGGTCGTTAGAACGCCTGTGAAGGCGGAGTGATACCTGTGGTTAAAAGTCCCAGTGACGTTCGATATCAGTACTCTTGTCCAATCAGATTACTTGGTCGGAACTAGCTTTTGTATAACAGTTGTTAGAACGCCTGTAAAGCGGAGTGATACATGTAGTTTAAACTAGCAGTTGTATAAGGTACTTTATACACAGTCAATGTTTTATACATGTTATGTTGTTTATTTCTAATAATAATCAATAACTCAGACAAATCGAAGGTTTCTCTGCATTTTATTACATTTCTGCACTATAGGCTTTTTTGCATTGTTTTATTTTTTATTTTTTTTCGTGTTCACAACGGTGGCTAGTAAATATGTAGCAATGTAATGGACAACAACAGTCAGGAGATAGTTGTTGCTGTAAAAAAGTCAAAACACTCGGACAAAGATGGACATCATGACAACAATAATATTACAACTTCAGACTTGCACAGTGGGGGTGTAGCCACACAGATTTGGTAGATTTTCTCAGTCTAAATGTAAAATTTATAAATTGACTAAATCATGTGACACGTGTAAAAAAAAAAAAAAAGTTTGAATAAATTAAAAAAGTTTAATAAATAGAACAAATAGAAAAAAAATCAAATAAATATATAAGGAGTAAATAAAAAATATTTGACACAAAATAAAGTGCAGTTTTCAGACATAACGCACACAAAAAACAGCTGTTTAATGTCCAAACATGTGGTTAATGTTTGATATATCATCACGGATCAAATAAGGACTTTTTAAACTCACATAAGAACAATGCATCAGAAGAATAATGTATGAAATGGAAAGATTACCCAGCTTTATTCAGGACTTTTTGCTGTCATGTCGTCCACAAGGTGGCGGTCTAAGACAGGACTTAGCCTGAACATTTTTATGTAAATACACACAAACAAAGACCTCACCACATATCTACTCCTGGCTTTGTGTATCATCTACTACTATTATCACTGATAAAACGGTGCTCAGTTTTATGGAACCGGGCACTGTTGGATTGCATATTATTCATACATTAAAGTGTAAACAAACTAAATAAATAAATAAAAAGACTGGCACTTTGTCTTCACACAAAACATTACACGATACACCACACGTCTGCATACATAGAAAAAAAAAGACTCTCCTCTAAGTGCTACTTTCATTATTTATCTCACTCCGAACACACGATAATCTAAAATATATATCATTGCACGTTTCACTACGATCGACAGAAAACCTGTTTGCTCGACTTATTGCAACCATTTCTTCTCTTCTTGTCGGGAGCACGATGTAAACTTAGTAAATTGGGGGGACACCAAAATATAAACACAAAAAAACCCAAAAGTTGCGTTATTAGCACATTGCATAGTGTCCCTGTGCAAGTTCATCCTAATCTACCTCTTTCAATTCAGCCCTTAAACAGATCCGATTCACCCTCTCTGCAAGCGTTTTGGTATCTCGGTTTTCCACGTCGTTCTTCGCTACATGAACTCGTTTAGTAACTAAAAGATGGCACCGGAGCTGATCTGACATGTGAGTAATGCCCGTTTCGTCTACGCATCGTTTGCCTGTCTTGGTCGGGGTTGAAAAGTTGTTCACAGTGTTCACCACTTCTGCTTTATAATCTTCATCTTCTATTTTAAATATTCTCTCATTTGCCATGTACAGTGTCAGACATGCATTAAGACATTTTCTTTTTATATATATATATATACACACACACAACATAATGTGATGAACACAGAGTACATACACAGGCCTACGTTATGATACCATCTTTGTTCACATCTTATGTCGTCTATTTGGTGTTATTTCTTCAGGCATTCACGTCTCCCTTTGTTCAAAGTCATGATATGTCAGTGTGATGCTACAGTAAAAGGCATTACATGGGAGAGTCCGACTCTTTTCTCGTATCATGAGTGATGTTTGGAGCTCCGACTGCTTCCTTTATCAGACTGGACTGTCGAGGTCGATGTCTGTGCGCCCCGACGCCCGCTCCCGGACGAAGCCTCCGGTTTTCCGGTGCTCCCTCGCTTCTCCTCGCCTGACTTCGCCGACGTGTCTTTTACCTTCGCCCCCTCTTGCGATCCGACCTTCATAGGCCCGAGCACCGTTTTGGCCACGCTCGTGAGCTGCGTCACAAAGCTGGATTTGTCGCCTGGAGACATCGGGCGAGACTTGCTCGAGCTGGGTGAAGCTGCGCTGGAGGACGGCGACATGGGGTTCTCTTCCAGGACTTCCAGGTGGGCCTTCTCCTCTTTGGCCCCACGGTAGCTGGTTGATACCTTCTCTGCTTTGGATCTGCCAGCAGCTATAGCCTGGCTTTGAACCTGGGTGGGGATTGGAGGTGCAGGTCCTTTGACTTTGGTCGTCTCGGCTGCTTTATCGCTGCCTCCTTTATCTCCTGCCTCGGTGCCTTTCCGTGGCTTGGGCTGCTCTGCAGATGGTACCTTGCCTTTGTCTGTACCTGCAGTGCCTTTCACCTTCTCCTCAGTCTTCTCTGGAGCTTTAGTTGCAGGTCCACTGTCTGGACCTGTCTGTGCACTCTGCTGCTTGCTTGTTGCTTGTTGGACTACCTTCGATGTGCCCGGTGTTGAGAGCTTCTCGCTGACTTTACCCTTGGAGACCTCAGGAGCTTGAGGTTTGTCACCTGGGCTTGGTTTGACCTCTGTAGTGGAAGAAACCGGTGCTGGACTGGGCTTTGTGTCCACTGCAGCTACACTTGCACTCTTCTTTTGGACCTCAGCACTGGATAATGTTTTACCTGCGACAACAGCATCGGTCTTGGACTCAGTTATAGTAGCTACACTCTCAGACGCTGTGGTGGTTTGGGTGTCTTTCTCCTTTGCTGGGACCAGTGTGTCACGGCTGAGCGGGGACTCCTGCCTTCCCAGCCTCCTCACAGGCTTCATGCCTCCGATCTCCCCTCCCATTGGAGGAGAAGGGGAGGAAGACGATGAAGGAGACGGGGGAGCAGGTCCGTTCTCTCCTTCCATCTCTAGCAGACTTTGTAGGCTGTGCTCACAGTGGAAGGACTCTCTCCGGTAGTCCCCATGTGCCACCTCCAGGCTATGCTTGCGTAACGACACTCCTGTCAGAGGAGAAGGCGACGATGATGAAGAAGAGGAAGAAGGGAGCATCGGCGCTCCCAGCTTTTCCGCTGACTGCACCCGCTGCAGCAGGGGGGACCTCGGCGGCTCTGCACTTTTAGGACGAGGGCGGGCAACAGGAGGCGAGGAGTGCAGCTTGGCGGGAAACATCTGTGTGGTGTTGGAGCTCCCGACTGTGTGGCCGCTCAGAGGTGGAGGGGAGGAGGTGGTCGGGGAGGGCGTGTGAGCCAGAGGAGATAACGGGATGTTGCCAGCAGATTTGCAGCGAGCAGAGCGGTATTGGCGGTGAAGTTTGGGAGACAGGCCGTGCAGGGAGCTGGGCCTCATGTGGTGAGAGGCTGCTGGGGAGTTCGGGGTGCTGGAGGCTGGAGAGCTGCTCTGGGAGGAGGTGCCTGAGGAGAGGAGAGGAAATATACTTTAATTATCATCATAATCAGGTGACCACCCACAAGAGGTACGTAACGCTTTACGGCACTAAGTCACACACCACAAACTATTTAACTGATTTTATTTGACCATATTTTATGGAGAAAATGTTTTCTGGTTTTCCCTCTGATGTCCTCCTGCTGCTCCGCCTCAACTCTCTGTGATTTACAGAGTTTCCTGATGTACAGTGAAGTAAACTGCTGCCAGCTGTAGCTGCTGTTAGCCAGGCTGCCCGGACTGTGAACTCAGATCACTGTGTTTGTACCACAGGTGTTTTTGACCCTTTAGGGTTTACTGGAGAATGCTGACGGGAAATGGAACTAGTGTTGTGGTAGAACAGGAGCCGGGGAATGTAATTGGGCTCAGCAGCCTCTATGGACATAATGACAGAGGTGAAAAGACCAAAGAGGACGTTGATGGAGGAAGCTAGGAAGAGAAAAGGATGCAGGATGTGAAGTCCACTGCTCACATGCTCACAAACAAACAAAACCAGGTAAGAACAGACACATGTGGTTTCAGCCTTTCATACTAACCGAGGTAAGGGGATTCAAGATTGGAACGGTAACTCTGAGTAGGTGAGCGGGCGGAGAGGCTGTGGGTGGGGGAGCCTGGGAGGCTATCTCCAGATGACAGAGAGCGATTCAAAGAGGAGAGGCTCCGGCTGGTGTGGAGCAGGTTGGACTGTTTGGTGATTTTCCTGAACAGGGAGCTGCGCTTCTTACTGAAAAGACAAAAAACATCATTTAACGAGAAGAATAAAAGCATGTAAAACTTTAAAGATTATGTATTGCATATCGTAACGCACTCTTGTCCCTCCTTGGCTCCCATCCTTTTGCTTCGTCGCGCCATCTTGGATTTGTAGCTGGACTTGCGAGCAGGACCGACTTTTATCGAGGTGTTCTCAAATGGAGTAGTTGTAACCGTCACCTTGCTTCCACTCTGTAGATTATAAACATATATATTTATATGAATCACATTACTGTAACTTTTTTAAAACCCTAAAATTTACACATAAATTAGGTATAGGTAGTCCTCACCTTTAGAATGAGCTCCACCACCTCCGTATGGACCAGACCATGGACTGACTCCCGTTACGTGAGTGATGAGGTCACCAGCACTCAGTCCAGCCTCCTGGGCAGGACCTCCATCCTCCACATGCTGTGATTGGAACAAAGGACTTAATGAAACCCGTTTATACACAGACATATAACATCTAAAATGATGCATTTGATAGCATATGTCACACTGTACTGTACTGTACTGTTGTAAAGTAAGCTTGTTTCAGATACCCGCTGTATTTCAACTGGTGTTCCACAGGGTTTAATACTTGGTCCACTCCTTTTTTCATTATATACGCTTCATCTCAGCCAAAATATCTGACAACATGGTGTAAATGTTCGTAGCTATGCAGATGACACACAACTGTACATTGCTAGTGCCTGCTGACACCAATAGTTTAAGTTGTTTAACTGACTGACTTAAACTTGCTTGGATGTGAAACAACTATCTTATCTGCTCTCTTACCCAGACCATGTGATGTACGCTGTAGACGTCACTGTCTCCCATGTAGACTCTGATGGCTCGGAGAGTGAAGCCATACTTCTTCCCCGAGCGGTGGATGGTGATCGGAGAATGCAGGACGGTGACCATGGGAGAGTAGTCTCTGCTTGGAGAAGAGTCACGGGAAGACGGGTTGGACGAGAGGGAGCGAGGAGACATGGGGCTCGCTAGAGGGGAGGCACCATGTTGCTCCACTGTGGAGAGATCGGGAATTAAGGTTACATTACAGGATTTATTTCAGTTTGTTTTTACACCTGATGTCATATAACCGGTGTGTTTACCTGCAGGGATGATGACAGACAAAGCAGTAGCAGAAGCAGATTTGATAACTTTGGTTCCTGGTCGGGAGCTACGTTTCTCTCCTTCAGCTGAGAGCTGCTGGTGGCGAACCCTCCTCAGCACTAGGTCAGTGGTGGCCCCACGGGCCGCCTGTGTGTCTGGAAGGCCCAGAGCAGTAGCACTGCTCGCTAGAGGCAACGAAGCATCAGCCGGTCTCAAATGCTTATCTGTGACATGAAACAGTACATTAGTGCTGTTGTGATCAAATACAAGGTTTAGGATCACTCAGGTGATGTCTTGTTTCTTCTTACCTCCAGCTGTGTGACCGTTGCTATCTTTAAGGAATGGTCTCAAATCGCCTTGAGAGGCGATGGTACCCATGGCTCCTTCCAGGGAAGCCCCCCTGGCCTTCACTGGAGGCTGCCTGGTAGGGACAGAGGGTAGCTCAGAGTCGACTTCCAGAGGAGAGGCCAGGCGGTGTGTATCCATGAGGGCAGAGAAGCGTCTTCGGGCACCGGACGGTGGGCTGGAGTCGCTCTCAGTGAAGGAGGTCTCAGAGTAGGACAAGCGCTTCCTGAAAAAGATATTCTCAATGAATCACAAGCACTACATTTACTCATTTGGTGACGCTTTTAGCCAAAGCGACTTACAAAAAGGGAATCAATCAAGGTACAGCGCGACAAGGACAAGGACAGTTTCTGCTACCGTCATAGGGTAGGGTACAATCTGGCAGAAACATTTGATCTGCTCTCACATTTCAGGCGATCCAGTCCTCCAACTCTTGTCCCTAAGTGTGAGGCTACCCAGACTTTCTCTCTTCGCCATTCGATCCTCCCTGGGGACTTTGTGCTCTCGTAGAGTCACTCCAGGGGGTTTATGCTCGAGCTGGGACAGATGCTCCATGCTGCTGTACACCTGCAGGTCCACACAATTAGACAAGACGGTCAGTGATTGTTTTACTATATGTACTGATGCTTCAAATATCCTCTATGTAGATAAAATGTGACCTTGCTGAAACGTGGGGAGCAGGATGAGAAGCGATGTATCTCCACAGGCTCGTCATCATTGGTATCGTCCTCGTCGTATGACTGCACATGATGGTAGCGCTCGGATCGGGCTGGAGAGGAAAGGTAACAAGATATCATGGCTTTACAGTGAACAGTGGCATTAACTTCTTTCTGTGTTCCTTTTCTGTATCTGCTCATGCTGAATCGACACATTCAAGTCTAATAATTGCCTTTCTACAGTTACAGTAGCTATCATGGCAACATGGGAGACTTAATGGGGGGGTTGTGGCAGAGATGGTGATGACTCAGAAGACCCTGGGCTGTTATGATCTGTGGTCCATGCCCGGAATCCACAACAGCTCTTTGACTTACTGTCAAAATAACTGGTGTCTTCCTCGGACTCCAGGTGAGGAATGAACTCTGCCTTCTGCCTCAGCACACTGTTCCAGTTCACCTCTGTGAAGAATGAGTGCTGCTTCACTTCAAAAGCACCACCTAGAGGGAAGAGGAAGAGGAAGGGAGATGGAGAGAGAGGTTAGACAAAGACAGACCGGTAATAGCTGCAGCCCTGAAGCAGGTAGAGACACTCTGGCTCAGACTGAAGTTGACTTATTTGGGTAAACTGAACCTGTGAGCCTAAAGGCAGGACGACAGTTAATGTTCTAGGTCAGTGATTCCCAATCAGGGTGAATATACCCGAGTACTTCTGCTTTAACATTTTAAAAATATAAATATATCTACAATCGGCTGCAAAACCCAATTTTGAGATTGAGAGTTCATTAAAACTAGCAGCAAAGAAAGCAGAGAAGCAGTTTGCTAAAAATAAATGGTTGAAAGAGACAGCAGATAAAGTAGTATAATGGCTGAAATAGCTAAAAGTAATGGCTGAAATAGTTCAAAGAGACACAAGTAATTACTGACTAGTTCCAATACGTGAAAAATAATGGATAAAACTATAAAACTAACAGATAATGGTTGGAATAACTAAAAGTATGTTGAAATTCTTAGCTAAATGTCATGAATAATGGTTGAAATAGCTAAAAGTAATGGCTAACTATTTTAAATAGGTAAAAGTAATGGTTGAAAACAATCTCTATTTTAAACAGCTTAACCAGTTAGCTAAACAGATAATGGTTGAAATTGCTAAAAAGTTCTTTGCTAAAAGTTTTGGATAAATGGTTGAAACTTTGGTCCAGCTTCTTACCCTACAAGTGGTATCAATAGAAATACTACTTTTTACATTGTATGAAAAATTAATGTAACAATAATACAACATCTCTGTAGCAATAAATAACATAAAATAATTCAAGTTCATCTGACCGGGCTGTGGGGGTACGTCTAAAAAGAAAAATAAGTGGTCTAAGCCGAAAGAAATACAACAGAGACCAGCGACTTATCAAGGTGACTAACCTGTGCCCAGTCGAACCAGTGGATTCGTCTGCAGAAGGGAGGAGATCAGGTGCTGGGCATCAACAGGGAGAGCCTCATCTCCTTCAGGCCAAACTATGTCATCTACCAGAGAGGAAGGAGGATGTGAGGAAACACAGTAGTATACCCTTCACAGCTTGGTTCATCTATTAACAATGTCTCTGATGCCTCACCTGTGATGACCTGTCCAAACAGCTCCTCGGGAGTGTCTCCAAAGAAAGGCACGCAGCCCACCAGGAACTCGTACAGGATGATGCCCATAGCCCACCAGTCCACCGGCTTCCCGTAACCTTGACGGAGAATGACCTCCGGGGCGATGTACTCTGGAGTCCCACATACCTGAAGGACGAACAGCAACACAGATTTTATTGCTCCAATAACCAAAATTTATTATTATGTATTGTAACATATAATTTAACTTCACATAAATTTAATTAGTGTGTTTGTACGGGAATGTTGTGGTATGATAACAATTTCGAGAGAATCGCAAAAAGGCGGGAAAATTTAACATTGCAGCTTATGGACGGAATGTTCTAGGGCCAGAGTGAGTCACATTTTGTTTTTAAACTGCTCTCAGTCGTACAATTTTTACTCTACAGACATAATTTTACATAGGATTGTAGAAAAATTTGTGCTGCTCGCTCACATTATCTTACTGAAGCTGTTGGACTTATAGTTTTGGCTCAGTGAGTTCAGAAGCGTCATGATCACCCACCAACTGCCGCATTTACCCCATATTAACCGGGAGCAGAAACTTCTAGAGTGAAAGCAGACTTACCAGTTTGTTTACCTTGCTCTAGAGGACATATTTTTTTAACTTTAGCCACACAAATTATATATCAACATGTTCAGGAAGACCTCAGGATGCTTATGATCCTTTCCCTTTATTGATACGACCTACGGTTTGCTCACAGTTGTTTGTTGTTCGAGGGTTACTTTCAACGCTTTCTTTCTCTCTTTCGCCAGTTTTAGTTGACAGTTAGCTCCACAGCAGTCGACCAATCAGAGCAAAGCAACAAACAACAGATGCTGGTTGCTAGGCAGATATTCACAAAGCTAAATGTGATTAACTTATTAATTGAAGTCTATGATTATAGGCTTGATTGTGTGTCCATAATAAAGTATGGGCAAAATGCACCAAGTAAATATCTCAAATATCTTGAGTTTGATGGTTGTTGCTTATAAAACAGAAGCAGACTCTACACCAGCAAGTCACATCAGTTTTTTTTTCTACCTGTACATGTGCAGTATATTGCTGCTAAGTGGCAGATGGACGACACTGAGTGGGAGGCACATGTGTGTGCTGAATACATATTTCTGCCTAATCACATCAGAGATGCCAAGACAAGATGAAAGCCCCGGTGGACGGTTTTCATGTGCATGAAGGATTCCTGGCCGCCAACGCACGTGCACATACACATACACACAAGAAATAATGAGGCTTAAATTCAAAGCACAAGCGCTGCATGAAAGGGGAAATAAACCTTAGAAAATGATTATAATAATGAGGAATTACTGGTCTATTGTTGTGCCAACTGTTAACAGTCTCATTTGGCACACAGTGACGCGGAATATCTTTGCATAGAGATGAAGACATCAAAGGACGTTTCATATTTAAGCTTTACTTGGATCAGTCTGCGCGGCAATTCAGCCAAAAACACACAGTTTAAAATGACTTTATTAAATCATTAAATCTACATTGATTTGGCACAGACTCCTTGTAGGATACACTGCATATTTATCATACCTGTTTGTCCAAGAACTCCCGAGTATCCTTCTCTATGTGTCCTTCATACAAGTTGGTGGTCAGACTCATGAGACCCATCTTAGAAAGGCCGAAGTCCGTGAGCTTGATGTGACCCATTGACGTAATCAGGAGGCTGACAACAGAAACAGTAAAGTTAAGGTGTTAAAGTTAAAGTTTGAATGTCTTCGCAACAGTTTGACGAAAACTCACTTGTCAGGCTTGAGGTCACGGTGCACGATGCCATAGTTGTGCAAGTACTCCAGGGCGAGGACGGTCTCTGCGAAATACATCCGAGCCATCTCCACCGGCAGAGCCCCGATGTTCTTCAGCAGAGTGGCACAGTCTCCACCTGACAGCAGAATTTATTATTTGATTAGTGATTACCATGAATCTCTCTCCTGGTGCCTCTTTGTCAAAGAGGCAGTGATGAACGAGCTTTGAGGCAAATTATAATCAGGCATATTCACTGTAATCATGAGTATATTTATGATCTGACCGACTAAATATGAAGCATACGAACAGCCTGTGACAAGCGTCAGAACATTTTTCTACCTGTGCAATTATATTCATTTATTTACTGAACAATTACCTCCTGCTGTATTCTGGAAAATCTCTACCACCTTACAGTGACAACTCTTCCTGTTATATAGATATGTATAGTATAATGCTTCATCATGCATATCTGTATACTTCAAAGGTCCGGTACTAACCACTGCACCATCGTGCTGCCCTTTATTTTGTCATTTTACTTTCAAGTTTCTGTAAATCTCAGATTTTTTAATATTTATTTTTTTCAAATTATGGGTACTTTCTTATATATAAGTATCTTATTCCAGTATTTTTACTTATCTTAGGCTTGTAATAAGTAATAAGACAGCATTGCTATTAGATTTTTAGTCATGCTAGAGTTTTGGCTGGCACTGTAGATCTGTCGTTCCACCTCCAGGAAATACAAAATAAGAGGTGAATCAAACTGTCCAGCAATTAAACATTTCTGCTGCCCGCGGCTCCTCCGTTTCTTTTGTTCTTTGCATTGTGGGAGGATAAAGTCCGTCGACAACACACTCAAAAAAACTATAATACATGTCATATTGTCATTTTTCCCATTGAGAACATACTCCATCCTCAAAAGCTGGGACAAACCTTCAGTCTAATTTCCTCACTCACTGACTCAATGTCAAAGCTAAACGCACAAAAGTCGAAAAAGGAAATATTATGACAAGGAATATAACTTTACATACCATGTGGGCTGAGACAACAACATGTATGCACCTACACACACATTCTTTTTGGGACTTTTGAACCTTTATTTGATGGTAGAAGCTGAAGACTGACAGGAAAGTCGGCGAGAGAGAGGGACGATGACATGCAGCAAAGGGCCACAAGTTGGTAAAGACTGAGGACTGAACCTTTGCACACATATACATATATATATATATATATATATATACATATATATATATATATATATATATATATATATAGCCTTACCTTCTACGTACTCCATGACCATGCAGAGGTGCCGACGGGTTTCGAAGGAGCAGAACATGGACACGACAAAGGGATTCTCAGCGAAGGTAAGGATGTCTCTTTCCACGAAGGCCTGCTCGATTTGGTTCCTCAGTATCAGGTTTTGCTTGTTAATCTTCTTCATGGCAAATCGCTGACGTGTCTCCAGATGACGCACCAGGTACACGGCACTGATACAAAAACACACAGAGGGGCACATTTCTTACTTTATGGCCATCTGTGCTCGTGTCTGAGGAGGACGTCCTAAATGCTTTTACTCACCCGTACGCCCCGTTACTGATCAGCTTGATGGTCTGGAAGTCGGCTTCTCCTGGTGGCTTCATTGCCCTGATCTTACCCTGTGGATCAAATCAACATGATATTAATGCACATTAATAAATCATTAATATTAATATGCTGCTGTAACTCTGCCCTCCTCCCTCTCTCAGCTCAGTTTTTTTGTCTACGTAGCTTAAATTTGGCATTTTGGATTTGTGCCTAATGCTAGAGGCAGTCCAGAGATTCAAGACGGCAGAGGGGGGGTTACCCTGTTTTTGGTACATCAGCATAAATTAGCTAAATTAGATAGATAAAAGCAAGTGTGCCAAGTCATTAGCAGATGAAGCAGGCACGAGAGCAACAAGAACTGGCAGCACAGATCTTTAAAAGTAAGCAAAAGTAAGAAAAGAAGTGGACTGAGCGTCGGAGAAACGAGCAGATTGAGGATTATCTTACCTCCGTCGAGTCATCGGTTTCAGGTGTTAACGGCCCCTCGCTGTCGTAACTGTCGAGGTTGACCATCTCTGAGGACAAAAATAAGTTTGAATCAGCTGCAAATTTATTTTATTTATTTAAAGTTATGCAGAATTGATGGGTAACTGTTGTTTGAGCACCCAGGCCTCAGGTCCGCCGACGATCCACACCTTTGCCCATTTTTAGATTAGCAGGGAGGCAGAAGAAGCAGTGCTACCAACATGGCGGCAGCCAGAGCCAACACCCTGAGCTTCAAAAACCTTTGGGTGACGTCACGGCTACACCGTTCATGTCCATGTTTATTCATCTTGTTGTGTTGTCTGGCTAGTATTCTTTTTTATAATAACTCAATGTGCTCAATAAGTCATGGTGTTTGCTGAAAAATGAGAGCACAAATCCCGGTTGCTGATCCAGCCATCTGATCATCTGATGGATGGATGCAGTGATACAGAAGAAAACAAACCAAAATTATCTCGAATGTGACAACTGTGCAACTTTTCTACCTCAGAGCTGTGTCTGGCAAAAGTTAAGTAGCAAACTACGACGAGGAGTTCCTTCGAGGTTAAAGATAACGGTCAGATCCAGTGAGAAACAACAACAAACAACAAAGTTAAAGATTTCAGATCACCTCAGATGCAGGGCAGAAACTTTAGAAATGTGTGTAACTTTGTGCGTGTGAGGATCTCTGACCTTTCAGCTGAAATACCTATAACTTTATACTCCTTGTACAGTTTCAGTCGCTCTCCTCACCTTCAATCGGGTCTCTGGTCAGTCCGAGCTGGCTGATAATGTAGCGAGGAATGTCTGTTTTCATCAGGTGACCCTCCTTGGCGTGGTCCTCTGCCGCCTCCAGCAGATGGTAGAACTCCTCTGGGTTAAACTCCTGGAAACATGAACGTGATGCCATCAGGTGGAAAGACTAAAAGAGCTGACATGGAATTAATGACATTAGATCAGACTCCGTGGGATGATTGAATCTTTGTTTGGGAAATTGCTTCCAGATAAATTGATTCGGAAAATGTTTCCATATCCGAGTAAAAGCCACCGTGTCTGTCTGCGTTTTAGCAGCAGTTTTAATGATTCACTGCCTCTGGAGGAGCTCCAGGATTTGTTTCTGGAAGACGCCATCATCATCACAGTATGTGTTGTTCAGCCCGAGGAGAGACCTGGATATATTATGTCTGCTTAAACAAACACCTTTCATTCAAATCCAAATGATTCGGTCAGAGCGGTGAGTCAGCAACAGACTGAACTGTTATATTTGTGCCATAACTCTGAGTCTGTGACATTCTAAGCATATAAAAACACAAAAGTTATGTCTTATAGAGAAATGAACACAAAGAATTTAAAGGTCCAATGTGTCTTAACTAGTTTTAACTCACCAGAAGAATCCTTGTGTTTTTGTTATCTCAGAATGAGCTTGTTATATCTATAGACACCAAGAGTCCGCCATGTTGAACCAGCATGTTTCTACAGTAGCCCTGAACAGACAAACTTGGATGAACACTGATGAGTGTTTCACGTCTCTCGTCCTCTGTAGTTTCTGCTTCGTGCTAGGAAGGAGACGGTGAGGCGAGGGGGGGTTGTAATCTGCAACTACACCATGTGAGACGACATTAAATCCTTCACAATTATGTGCTCAGATTTGTTCAGTTTGAGTACTTTCATAGTGAAATCCCTCTTTTTCTGTCTTCCTGTAAAATGTGTCACGTCAGCTCGTAGGTGGAGGTCACATCAGAAGTTGTAGTCGTATCATAAGAGTGCAATCAAGCCCGGACTGCCAGTAATCGCTCATCGTCAGGCTGTGAGCATCTCTGACTTCTCTGATTGGTATTCTTTGTTATGATGTTCTTAAATGTTGCAGTTGTTTGCTCATATTGTCTCTTTATATGACATATCACAGTGCTTGAACTAAAATCCTGAAACCAAGACAAGACAGAGGCCTTTAAAAAGAGACCGGTCTCAAGACCAAGACCAATCTCGAGTACTATAACACTGCCAGGAGTTGAACCGGCCACCCTCCGGTTCTCCAAGCCAAGTCCCTGCAGACTGAGCTACTCCCGCCCTGTTTTCAGGGCACTTTAACTTCACTGCAAAATATAATTAATGAGCCTGCAAAAAAATTTTTATGCTCAATAAGTCACGTTGTTGAGAACACAAATCCTGGCTGCTAACGATGCCAAAAACCTGTGCTGGATCACACACACACACACACACACACACACAAATGCTGCGATACGCAGAAAACGAGTGTGGAATTATCTCAATGAATCAATTCTCCATGTCACTCTTAATCAAGAGTGGTATGACTCACAAGTCAGTGTTATGAAACACACGGTTACCCAGAGAAACAACCAGTTAGACCACACACACACACACACACACACACACAGACACACACACATATAAGCATCCTCCAAGTCTAAATGACACCACGGTCACGGTTTATCTGCGTGAGACTGAAAGGCAGCTCGGCAGCCCGGCAGCAGGAGGCAGCTGCCTCGTGTTAGCCGTTACTGTGGCAGAGCAAATTTTAATCTAAATGCAAATGTCCAGACAGACAGACAGACAGACAGACAGACAGACAGACAGACAGAGCGGACCTTTACTTCACTGTTTGCTTGCCGTGATTCTCTACGCCTGCTGTGTCACACATCAAAGTGCCTGAATGTGTGCTAAGTGTTTATTTAAAGAGAAAATCAATTTGTCTGAAGTCACGAGAGGGACGTGAGCTGTGAAACGTCTCTCTCTCATGAGGACGATGGTGAACGAGTGTCGCGGTGACGGTAAATGCTGCAAAGGTGTTGTGCGTTATCTCACCAGACACTCCAGAAGCCTGGCAGGTCTGGAGATGATGATGAGAAGCTTCTTTGCCAGCTCGGTGATGAAGGCAACTTCAGAGCTCTCCGAGCGCTCAAAGGCCTGACGGCGGGAGACAAGAGAGAGATGGAGAAAGACAGATTAACATTTATAAGCCAACAATAATATACAGACACAGCACTGCAGACGAGGCCGTGAGATCATCAAAAACTCAGCGGATACAATCAAACCAAATCCAGGCAGCCCGGCGTAATCACAGCGATCTAATCAAGACGCCAAAATGAAGGTTGGTGATGAAACTCCCTGATACGTGCTATCTGCTCCGACACATCTCGAGCTCAATCAGCCTCCGTTTACTGAAGTCATTTCAATCACGTCTCTCACAGAAAGCATCCAGTTTGGACGATCCACATCATCAGCCCAGACACCGAGAGGATAGATGTGTTTGTTTCTGTTGGTTTGGACTCATTTCATAGACGTCTTACGAAGCACTGACTGTATAAAGAATGGACAGTGTCACCCGGCAAAGACCCGAGTCAGGTTGAATCACTCTACTTTTTAGCTCCGTTTATGGTCTCCACCAGCTCCTGAAGGAAACACCTGTCTCTTTAACTGCTACGTTATGCTCCATTGCTGGTTACTAACATCATATTAGTAATGTTTTATGCTGGGCGGGTAGCGTCCAGAGCACTATTAGAGTTTTACAGTTCACGAGCTGAAACCGAACTGAAAACAACAAGCTAAGAGATGCTAAAACAAAGTTATCGTTGCCATTCCAATCGTCAATATAAGAATATGAATTACTGCAGCTTGAACTGCAGATAAATCCAATATATCTTATTCTGAGAAACGTTTTTCTTCAAGTCTTTAAGTACCTGAACTGATCAACATAAGCCTATTTTTGATACTTGACAGTTTTCAATATTTTAGACAGCACCTAAAATAGGTGTCGAGGTTCGATTCCCAGTTATTAAGACAATATCACATGAGAGGGAGTGATTATGTCGTAGATAATCAATATTTCACAACCTCAAGTGTGATATTGCTTTTATATATATCAGTTCAAACATGTTTACTATTAATCAGCACCAAACGGGAAGCAGGAAACTGGTTAGTTACTTTGGTAAACATTTCCCGAACATTAGCTTGTTAGCTACTTTGTGTCAGTCTACTTCTACTCAAACTAAAATACCATCACACACACATGACAGGTGGTAAATTAACAGTTTTGAGTCAGTGTTTAACTCGGCGTGTATCTGATCCACCAACCAGCTCTTACTTTAGTGAGAAACCTTCATTTATTAAACAGTTTGCCTCGTTTCTTTGGTCATCTCTTGTCATCTCGAGTTCTTGAGTTGTTGAGGCGACAAAATCCAAAATATAAAGTTTGTACAGAAACAGTTTTTATCTTCATGGATTATATTCATTCAGATTTTCCCTGGACAGCGCAGGGAGCTTTAGTTTAATTTAAGGTAACTGTTAAAGTATGCTAAGGTTGTCTGATGGTAGTTCTTGGTTCGCATTGATTACTGACATCATTGAGGAGCTTCTCCAGGTTCTCCTGCAGCTCAAAGAAGTAGACGGAGGTGATGAGGCCCTCGCGAGCTTTGGCCAGGCAGTCCCTGGACAGCTCGGCTATCTGGTGGTGAATGAAGCTGAGGACGCCGTCGGCCAGCGGAAGAACGTTTTCCGGAGAGAACGCCTGGATGAACTCGGCTAGCCTCCCTTCCATCTGTGCCGTGGCCTTGTGGAGGAACAAAAAGGTGGATAGAGAAACAGAGTATGTGACAGAAAGTTCAGAAAGCAATTTCATTTGTGGCTCCAACAGTGCGACTCTGACTTCAATACAATGTCATTTTTCTTTCCATTCAACTCGAGAGTGAACGAGCCCAGAGAGCTTTTACCTCGGGTGAACTCACTGTGGAAGCTTTCAGCCCATTTCCTTTTGAAACCGACTCACCAAGAGAGTCAAAAGGAGGCAAATTTACAAGAGCAGTGAATAAACTTGATATTCTCCCTGACAGGCTGAATTCATCATCTTGTTTGTTCTGCTTTAGTTCTCCTTTCTTTGGACAATTACAAACACATTCAATCATAAATTATTATTTCAGTTCTGACTGATTAAATAAGTTGTTAATGCTCCGTCTCACCTTTGGAAAGCGCTCTTTGTACACATGGTTCATCATCACTATCTCATTGTCGTAGCAGGAGGAGGAACGTCCCGGGCTGGAGGGAGGTAAACAGAAACATGTCAAAGAGATTCAGCTTAAAACTAACTTACTTTTTAGCTACAGCCTTCTGACAGATTTTAAATCCTGTTGATGTCACTCTGACTTGTAATCAGGTGAATGGTGTCTCTGTCATTCGTACGTCTGTTCTCACACTATGTAACTTTGTGCTCCGGGTACGATCACCCACGAGAAGTACGTAACGCTATGGCACTAAGTCACACACCACTAACTATTTCACTGATTTTGGTGAAACTGGATCATATTTTATGGAGAAAATGTTTTCTGGTTTTCCCTCTGATGTCCTCCGGCTGCTCCGCCTCAACTCTCTGTGATTTACAGAGTTTTACTGATGGACGGTGAAGTAAACGGCTGCCAACTGTAGCTGCTGTTAGCTAATGTTAGCTCAGATTGTTAGCTCAGATTGTTAGCTAATGTCAGCTCGGTTTGTTAGCTAATGTTAGCTCAGATTGTTAGCTAATGTCAGCTCGGTTTGTTAGCTAATGTAAGCTCAGTTTGTTAGCTAATGTTAGCTCAGATTGTTAGCTAATGTTAGCTCAGATTGTTAGCTAATGTAAGCTCAGTTTGTTAGCTAATGTTAGCTCAGTTTGTTAGCTAATGTAAGCTCGGTTTGTTAGCTAATGTTAGCTCAGATTGTTAGCTAATGTTAGCTCAGTTTGTTAGCTAATGTAAGCTCAGTTTGTTAGCTAATGTTAGCTCAGTTTGTTAGCTAATGTCAGCTCGGTTTGTTAGCTAATGTTAGCTCAGTTTGTTAACTAATGTTAGGTCGGTTTGTTAGCTAATGTAAGCTCGGTTTGTTAGCTAATGTTAGCTCAGATTGTTAGCTAATGTTAGCTCAGTTTGTTAGCTAATGTAAGCTCGGTTTGTTAGCTAATGTTAGCTTGGTTTGTTAGCCGGGCTTCTCCTGAAACTTTACTGACATTACTGTTTCAGTTAGTTTTTGACTTTTTGACTCTTTTTACCTCAACATTTATGACTTAAGGTAAAGTAACAGTTTGCTAACAGTAGCTACTGTTGTTATTGATAAATTCAACTTTTTTTTTGTAATAAAACCTTCTTCTTTAATGATGCAATTATCTTGATACATATATACAGCACTACCTTTATATATTTATTGGTTCATTTTAGGTCCTAATCAAAACTTAAAGGACCAGTGTGTCGGATTTAGCGGCATCTAGCTGTGGATTGCAGCCCCCTCCAAGCAGAGAAACTATGGTGCTAAAATGCTAATTTGTTTGGTTCGTCTGTTGTGGAAACATGGTGGTTCAACATGGCGGACTCCGAGGAAGAGGGCCCGCAGCGTCTGTAGATATGAAAGTTTCACTCTAAGGTAACAAAAACATAAATATTCTGATTTTCAGGTGATTATACACTAATGAAAACATAAATATTTTATTCCAGTACATAGAGCCCCTAAATCTGACACACTGGACCTTTCAGCATCGTCATTCTGGGCAGCTGAGGCTGCTGGTTAATCTCATGGGTGGTGCTGCTGCTGACCTGAGACTGCGGGAGCGTGGGCGCATGTGGGGCGAGGAGCGGCCTCCATCATCGTCCGTGATGCTCTCGGTGCTGCCGAAATGTTTGGATAAGAAATGGAGCTCATCCATGGTGGGCTGGAAGGGCAGCTGGTGCAGTCGCTCCTGAGAAGAGCTGGAGGACTGGGAGAGCGAGAGGAAGAGGAAGAGGAGGCAGAGGGTGGAGGAGGAAGAGGAAGCAGGCGAGGGCGGAGTGGGGGAGAGAGGAGTTGGCAGATGAGGAAGAAAAACAAGAATATTAGAGTGGGTAGAGTTGAAAATTCACAACAACAACAATGTCTAGATGTCCAGCAACAGTGACTGTCACCTTCATTTATCTGCTTCTAACTGTGGGATAACAAGTGAAGCAGCTAATAGGTCAATTATTACAGCATCTGCAGACTAAAGTCGTCGTTTCTTGCGGACAAACTGAGCGAAAATGAAATGTTAATAAAGCTGTCAGGTCAGACTCATGAATCCGTCTCGCCTCGCCTCCTCATCTGCCTTCATCAGAGCAAGCAGACTCCTCCACTTACTTTGCTAACCGAAAGATCGATCACTGATCAATCACTGGTGACAGACTAATTGAAAACAGTCAGGGTGGATGGAACAAGCTCGGAGGCTCCATTTCTCTTTGTCTGTTTCATGTATGTCGAGGTTTTTCTGCTGGTTGTATTGAGGTTGCTAACAATCTGTCAGTGTTGTTGGTTGATACCTTCACCATCCATGAAACCATCGTGTCAGCTCATAACTGAGGAGCAGACTGTTCAGACGGGAGCTGGATGAAGCACTGGGCACCACGGCTCATGTCTGAATTTATTAAAGCCAGAGCGTTGACTTGAATGAAATATCTTTTGGTTTCAGACGACAGTATATATGTCTAAATTTAGCCTGAGATAAAATTACTGTAGAACATATTGTGCTCCATTTCTCATGTCTGTGGCACTCTTCACTTCACTCTTCTCTCTCCATCCATCTAACCCTCCATCCACAGCCAGATGGAGAGTAAAGGAACCGGGCCACTGACGTTTGCTGTTATGGTAAAGAAATAAAAGTGACAACATACTGGAGATGGATAAAATTTAAAAAGGTGAATGTGTTTCAAGTGAAATAATTTAAAGTATAAACGTGTTGGCATGGTGTGAATCTGTTAAAGGATGTAAAAGCATCTAGAGACGACACAGGCGCCAATAACAGTAATGTATGTCTGACGTACCACTTCACCATCACCACCTGTCACATTCTAAATATCTTATGAATGGAGCATAAACTCGATGTTACTTAGCATATTCTGTAAAGTGGATAATGTTACAATAACTTCAAGGTTCAAGTTTGCATTCATATTACTTGGAGTGGCAGAAGCTATCCATTAACTATCCATTACCTTTAGCTAACTCCTTCAACACTTTAATACATTACCTTTAGCTAACTCCTTCAACACTTTAACTATCCATTACCTTTAGCTAACTCCTTCAACACTTTAATACATTACCTTTAGCTAACTCCTTCAGCTAACTCCTTCAACACTTTAATACATTACCTTCAGCTAACTCCTTCAACACTTTAATACATTACCTTTAGCTAACTCCTTCAACACTTTAATACATTACCTTTAGCTAGCTCCTTCAACATTTTAACACATTACCTTTAGCTAATTTTTCACTTATCTGTTATTTTTAGCTAACTAGTATTTTAACTTTTTATCCATTACTTTTAGCTAGCTATTTCATCAGTTTAATCCATTAGCTGTAGCTATCTATTTTAACTGTTCATCTGTTACTTGAGTTTAAGTATTTTTACTGTTTAACCCATTATCTTTAGCAATTTCAACTATTTATTCATTACTCTCAGCTAACTATTTCAACAGTTTAATCCACTAACTTTAGCCAACCTTTCACTCATCTGTTATTTTTAGTTAACTAGTATTTTAACTGTTTATCCATTTCTTTTAGATTTTGAATCTTTGGCTGTTTTCAGCTTTAGCTAACTATTTCAACTATTCATCTGTTACTTTTAGATTTCAAATGTTTAGACGTTACTTTTAGCAAAAACTTTTTCACCGATGTGTTCAACTAACTAGTATTAGAACTTTTAGCTAACAGTTTCAGATGTTAATCCATTGCGTTTAGCTTTCTGAACTATTGAGTTTATTGTTAGTTGAACTCAGACCCTCTGGTTGGTAATCACTGATTTAGGAGAAGAGTGATGTTATTTACCGTTGAGCTGGGAGTGTTAGTGCCATATCCAGAGGAGGGCAAAGATGCTAAAGACCATCGTCGTCCGTCGGCTCTGTGGAGAACAAAAATACCATTTAAAAACATTACGATGCACACGTTTCATCTCAGGATCCAGTTCATATTAACTTGTCTGCATTGCTGACTTCAATATTACCCCGAGCCTGAAATAGGTATGGTTATTTTTATTACCTCTGAAATAATAAATTAAATTGTAAGACAAAACCCTGACAAGCTAATTTCACATAACCTACTACGTGTGCGTCTCAATTTCAGCTGCACTAAAAAAAATGTCATTCAGCAGCTCGATGACTTATCACACATCCAGTTTGTCCCAGGGGCCTTCTTCATAGGACTCATTCATTGTGCTTCTGTATGCCTCGGTCACACTGTGACATGCAGGCAGACGGATTTGATAAACGAGGATGGAGGATTTACACCAGACCAGAGCTCCAAACACAGAGTCTGACTGAAGGAGCGACACAGGTAAATAACAGTCTAATTGGCCTTTTTCACCTCCATCTCTGCCCATACAACACATGACCTGAACATTGTTTTAGACCTTCACATTGCTGCAGTCACTTTGGCTTCCTTAAATGTGGTTTAAGGGCTTCAGCCACAAGAGCGTCAGTGAACTCGGCCACAGCTGCTGGGTGTTAGCGCCTGTCTCATGTTCCAGTTCATCCCAAAGGTGTTGGGATTGAAGTCAGGGCTCCAAACCAACATGTCCACAAAGTAAGACGAACGCTATTGTCTATATCATCATATGTTTTAGCATTTAGGCTTTTAAAGCAAAATTGTGCAACTTTTCTACCATAAAATAACAGATTTATAATCATTTTGATGCTACACTGACAACGGATGGAGCCAGTGTCGTGCCAGAACAGGAGCTGGGGAAACAAGCAATGTAACCGAGCATAATGAGCATTTCAGCAGTTTATCCATTACCTTTAGCTAACTATTTCAACTGTTAATACATTACTTTTTTTAGACATTTTATCTGTTAATCTGTTACTTTTAGCTGACTTGAAGTGGAGCCAGTGTTGTGCCAGAACAGGAGCTGAGCAAGCGGGCAATATAACCGGGCTCAGCAGCCTCTATGGACATAATGGCAGAGGAGAAAAGACTGAAGAGGACGTTGACGGAGGAAGCTAAGAAGAGAAAAAGAGAGAGTGAGAGCGCCGGACAAGAGTAAATCTGGGACTGACTTTTAGTGGTTGGTGAGAGCTTGGTGAAATAAAAGGCTGAAAGACAGACGCCGAGCTGGGCTGACTGCTGTTGGACTAGTCAGTAATATTAGCTGCTGCTATGTCTGCTGTTGTTGACTTTTCTTGAGGCAAAAATACAAATTGTTATCTACAATTTCTTCCTTCGACTTTAAACTCAGATGTAAATTCACATTCATAACAACAGATGCTCACGGCCACCCGTCCACACACAGCATCATTAGAGCAGCGTGAATAAACACAGTGACACTGTGAGTGTAATGTCTTGGCCCTGTCGTACATGAGTCAGCCTGTTACACTGTGAGACTCCCCGCCCTGCAGGATGTGCGAGACCTCGCACAACAACAGATCCGCACATCGTCTGTCCTCTGATGCTCACTTGTTCTCTCTCCTCCTCTCCCTTTGTGTCACGCTGACTGAACTTCTGTCTATCTGTTTGTTTGTAGAGTAAACGTCTGTAATCACACTCAAGTGTATGTAGTGATTTAAAGCAGTGACCTTCTGGAGGAGGCAAACGAGAAGTGCGCTGGGTTGCTGGGAGAGAAGTTTCGTGGGCTGTCCAGAGGGCTGCTTCCTGCTGGGACGACAGAAAGAAGAATAATCAGCACACTTCAAACCTTCTTACATGTTGTAGCCCTAAAGGTGACTCAGACTTAGATTATGTTTTGGTTCAACACGACAGTGAGGCTATTTATAGTAACTGTGTAGGGTTTGGATTACATACTACTTAAAATACCAGCTACAGAGATGTGTATACATGTAAGGAAAAACAGGAAACGACTGTAAAGATTTACAATTTTGGTAAATTAGCTATTAGTTTACATAAATGTAAAGCTAATAGGATTTAGTTTGATTGTTAATTTACAGATAATGTCCGTAATTCAGTCAGTTTTGTATACAATTTAAAAAAACAGAAATTCACTGTAAAATAATTTTTTTATTTATTTTTTATTTTTTCTGTCAGGCTTCGAGTTGTCAAGTTATTTTCCGTAAATTAGTTTGAGTTAATGAGTTTAGATGTAAAACTAATGAGATTTATTTTGAAATGACAAAGAAGAACATTAAATTGTTAGTAGGGACAAAATAATTGTCATTTTACATAAACTCCTATGTAAATTAAGAAAGCAGAAAAAAATTATGTATAAATAATGTAGTAATTTCTCAAAAATGAAAAATAACTGTAATTTTTTAAAGAAACAGTTTGGTTGTTTACAGATAACGTCTTCAATTTTACAGAGTTTTGTATACAATTTTGAAAAACAGAAAACTACTGTAGTTATTTTCCATAAATGTACAATTTTTTTTGTAGATAGAAAAAAAAACAGAAAATTACTGTGAAAGAGAGTTATTTTCTGTAAATTGAAATTGTTATTATGGATATAAACATTAATATAATGAGACACATTTAATTACAGATAATTACTGTAATAATAACTAATAACTATAATTTGTCATAATACTTAAAATAACAGTTTAGTTGTTCATTAAGAGATAATGTCTGTAATTTTACAGTTTTTGTATATAATTAAAAAAACAGAAAACTACTGTAAAAGTAATTTTTTCATAAATTTACATTTATAGTGTTTTCTCAATTTTAATTTTTACTCTGAGGTCTTTCGTTAATAAATATTTTAGAAGTTATTAATAATAAAGTTCACCTTTCGGCCATCAACAAGGTCACAGCTGACATGTGATGTGTTACTTTACGTACCGAGGTGTCCGGGGAGAGGAAGAGGGGAGTGTGGGCGAGGCAGTGTGGGAGACGTGGTGGTCAGGATCAGACTTTTCCTGTTGCTTGTTCGACAACTATAAAAGAAAAAGAAGACAGCGATACATGTAAACATGAGACTGTGTCAAAGTTACCATGGCAGAGGTGTGTTTGTGTGTGTGCACTTGTTGCTATGCATGAATATGTGCACACTGCGGCTGCATGTATAGGTGCAGAAGAAGAAGTAGCAGACATTGCGGTAGCACGACAGCGGTAAGGAGAATTCAATTTCCTCCGTCATCCATCCCCGCCTGTCTCGTCTGAGCCGAGATAAGAAACGAGGGGGAACAGGATGAGAGAGTGTTAAGTTAGAGAGAAAAGAAAGGATGGAGAGCGTAAAAATGGATGGTGTTCCCAGAGGAAGAAAAATAGGAGAAGCATCACAACACTTCATTACATTTTCGATGTTTAATAGGAGTCATTAACACACTCTTAAATCCGCCTGTGGACTCCACACACATCCACAAAGCTTGTCATATTATTGGATCTAATTCGCACACCATTAGGTCGTAAGCTGAGCGAGCGTTCTGTATTTAAACCCCTTTATTTTGTCTGAATACTGACACTGCAGCAGTGCAATATAACTCAAACTCGGCTTTGGTTTCCAAGGCAGCGAGCGGCGTCAATAAATGCAAATAAAAACAAAGAGGGGAGAACAAACAGGATCTCATCGTCGCTGTCAGATGAAGAGGACGGTTGGTTTCCCCTCTCATCCATCACATGGGTTCACATGTGAGCCGGACACACCACCTCTACACACTGACACACACAAATACACAAACCCCTTCATTGATACTCGCAGGGCCGAGACGTGAGCTGACTGAGAGGCAGAGGGAGACACTGGCTGTTAGTTTAGATAGATCTCTAACATTGCAGTGTTTTCTACTTTATGTCTGGATGCTGAAACTAAACAACCCAACAGAAAAGGTCATGCTAGTTAGGAAGAAGAACACTGCAGTCCTTGATGTTTTAACACCATGTTTAAACACCAAGTGCCAACCTCCGTGTCTGTGAAGTGAAGCCAAAAACTGCAGTTCCTCAAACATCCACTTGAGGCTGGCTCCAGAAGTGAGTCAGTCTCCATAAGTCCCCATGTTAAAAATGTCCAACTTCACAGCGAAATAAACCCCTAACCCTAACTCTTGCTTTTCAGCTGCACCTCTGCTAACATCATTTTGCCACCTAAAATACGACACTAAGGTCACAAAGCTGAGCCGTTTCACCTCGTTTATCCATTTCCATTACTTCAACTGCACACAGGATCTTCTGATTGATCAGATCCATAACTAGCCTTATGGATATTGATCACACGCGCCAATAGGTCGGAGTTAACATGCAGGTCCGATAACTCTTATTGTTCACATCCTGACATTGTTCTATAACCTTAAACCTTTTTTCTCTCATGCTGCAATAATCACACTGTAACACGGAGCCTGCAGCTGATCCCATGGATACCAGTCTTCTCAAAGGGTACATGTGTGTGCATGTATGTGTGTGTGAGGTTAAACATAGCTCCACTGGCTTCCAGTAATTGCATCTTCAGAGTAAAGAGGAAGCCTAAAACAAAGCCAAAGCGAGCAGCAGGGCTGTTCTTGGTTAATGGATTCTCAGTGCTGCAGGAAATCAATGGAGGTTGGCTGTCAACACACCAAAACACACGCCGCCTTGGCCTTCAATTTCTTATGTACAGCTTGGGAATAAAGCGCTGTCAGTATTTGGTGCTATGTGTAAAACTTGTGGACGCTAACTAAAGCGGCTGCTGATGGAGAAGAAGTCTAAATTTCAGATGGACGTCCGTGTCCTGTTTCTCGCTCGGTGGTCGTTCAAGATCAAGAGAGGGGAGGGAGACAGTCACTCCACTGCACTCGGTAAATCTGGATTCTGCCGGCTGTCGCCGAGGGCTGGAGAGAATGATGGAGGTGTGGAGGACGAGATGAGATGTGCAGAGAGAGAGAGATAAGGGAGTTATCCGGTACAATCATGACATGAAAGCGAGATGAGGGAAATGTTTAAGGAAACGGAGGCCCGCGCAAATTTCTATCATAAAAACAAGAATTAAGGACTGAGGGTGGAAACGCTCTCATCATCACCCCACACAGCACAGACACAATGTACACATGACCCAGTTATTATCACCATCACACGAACACAAATATATTCACACTGCACAAGCATGACAAAATGCACTGTAAAAAAAATTGTAAATTTGTGGAAAATAATAATTTTTACAGTAAATTTCTGTTTTTTTTTTTATTGTATACAAAACTGACTGATTGACATTATCAGTAAATTAACAATCAAACTTTGTCGTTTTAAGGTAAATCTTAGTTTTACATCCAAACTCTTTGTCAAAATTACGGACATTATCTGTGAATTAACAACCAAATTGTTATTTCAAGTATTATGCCAAATTGCAGATTTAAGTAAAATGACAGTAACTATCTGTAATTAAATATGTGGCCTTACGAGCAATTTAATGTTTTTCTTTGTAATTTTAAAGTTGTTAGTTTTACATGAAAGTGTAATTTTACAGTCAAACTCTGTAAAATAAAAATCTTTATTTTGTCTGTACTGTCACTGTTTGACATTATCTGTTATTTTAAACAACATGCCATTAATGACAAATTACACTTATTTCTCATATTTGTAAAGAAAAATGACTATATACTGTATTATGTCCGTATTTTTTTTCTGATTTCTTAAATTACACACAAATTTATGTAACATAACGATCCAGTTTCAACAGTTTCACATCCTAATTTTGGGGTTAATCTTCTCAGTTTCACATTTATATGTACTTTTACATGCAAACTCTCAAATTCTGGATACAAATTATTTCATTACATCAAACATAATGCACATGTACGTGCCAATGAATTGGACAAAAGTGAAATAAATAACGGCAAAGTCAGGCAGCCCTTGCCACTCATTTTACTCTCTTTATTATTATTTTTTTACAGTGTGCATAAACAGAGCACACGGGGGAATATCGTTCACTATGAGCTCGAGCAGATGACACCGAGGGGAAAAAAGAACACGGCTCCAACGAAGCCAGACAAACAGGAGCCTTCATCCACTGCATGTTCATACTCCTCCCTCTACTTACAGCAGAGGGGAACATTAATATTGATCAAACCACAACCGCCCATTCATATGAAACCACACGAATGTATCTGATACACAAAGTCAAACTGAAGCAGATCTGAGGGGTAGAGGAGAGGAGCAGGAGCAGGAGGAGGTGATGGAGGGAGCAAACACAGAGGCAGATAAGAAAGAGAAAGTAAAAGCACTTCAAAGAGGAGAGAGGGGGAGGAGAGGGAGGGAAGAAGTGCTGATGGGGAGTCGGGGAAGACTGGAGTGTTTACCTCCACGAGACGAGGAGAAATGACAATAGGGGGGAATAAATCTCTGATGTGTTGGTGGAAAAGATGATACATCAGCCCCTTTGTCCTTTACTGTCTACTCATATGTAGTCAAGTTTAATAACAGCATGAAAAGACTGAGATCTCGCTGGCATCTATAACCCTGGAGGGAATGGGCGAGAAGGGAGGCATGGTCACATGACGGCTTGTTGCTATGCAGCGTGCAGCAAGGAGGCTTCTGATAACACCGACCGCCCGCCCGCCTGACCGACCGACCCACCGACCGGGGACCACAGCGAAGGAGAAATACCGCTCAATATAGATGTCAAGTTCACCGTTAAGAGGGAGTGAAGGAGGGTTGGTTTTTAGTGGTGACACGATGTGAAATGTCAAACAAATCACCAGGCTGGTAAAAGAAACTCGTGGCAGAGTAAAAGAAGTTGTTAGGCCTCTGGCAGAGAGACATTCAATGAACTAGGAGAAGTAAACCATGAACTCACCACGAAAACAACCAATTATCAAGTACAGACACCAACAAAACGTACAAACAGCTGAACCAAATGACCAAAGGTGGCGGCGGTGGCCAGAGCCATCACACTGAGCTTCACAATGACTCTTTAGAAACATGTTGGTGATGTCACGGAGACTACGTCCATGTTATATACAGTCTGTGGCTATGACTGAGCCGTCACGGCTCAGAAGAACAGTCTATACAATAATATAACCAGAGGAACTCCTGATGTCCAATGTTCAGACATTGGAGCCAGAGATCACTTGGTATTTTTGTTTTTGTGTCACTTTGTTTCAGGCTTAATTGAATACACTAAGAGTGGTTTATCTAGAGGATACAGTATGTATTGATTATCAGTCTGTCCACGTCTCTTTAAGTAAGTAAGTCTAACAATATTACCCAGCAGGTCACACGAGCGGCATTAAAAGGCGAGAGCAGAAGCTAAAATGCTCACGTTGATGGCCCGAGGCCGTCCATACTCAGCTCCGACAGATCTGCACGCGACGGCACCGAGCATGGTGTTAAATGTCAAAATCATCGCCTGGTAATAACACAAGGAGAAAACTCAAGCAGACACAATGACCCTCTCTTTCACCTCCTTCCCTTCCCAGGATCCTCGGCTCTTCGGGGTCCCCAAACATCCCTGATAACACTTCAGAGCCACTCAGCTGGCTCGAATCTTTTGTCTCGGTCTGGGGGAAATACACAGCAGCTGACAGTAGCAATATCTATCAAGGACGGGTAAATTTAGTGCTGTCGAGAAAGCCGGCGTCCTCAAAAGTGTGTTCCTGTGAGAGGGAGACGGTGGAGGAGGATCAAAGACAATGAGAGGGCCATTACTTTAAGAGGAGAGACGAGGCCCTTTACTGAAATCAGGAGCTCTTAGGGAAAGCTGCAGCACTCAGGAGGACTCAGACTGACTCAGGTGTCTCGGCCTCCCGCTGACCTCCTTTAGGTTTGCACTCAGTTGGTTAAGTGGCTTTTATTTGTTTACAGAGGACGAGTGTTGTACCGTATGTGTGAAAATCTGGGTGTGATTACATCGGTGTGTGAGCACAGTGCACCTGACACAGAACACCTGAGGGCAACACTAAATATTTCTGCTCTCTAGTTATTGCAACGTACATTCAAGTCATTCTTCACTTCCTTTTAGCATCCAATCAACTGAGTTTGCTTTGTTGCTACACCTGTCGAGCTTTCTATTCTTGCGTGGCACATAAATCAGTTTACAGACGTCAAAATTCATAGTCATTTTTTTTTAAATTAAGAGATTTCAGACGAGGTTAGACGAAAGCAGCTTCTTGTTTCTAGCCAGCGACCTCTAAACTGTCGCTAGCTGGTTTTATCAGCTGTAGTTAACCAGCTAATCAACGTTAGCTCACTGAGTTGACTGAAAATGTTGTCTCTGGCTGTCTCTTTAGTTTTTTCAGCTGCCTCTGAGGCTGTGAAATGAAGCCAAAAGCTGCAGTTCCTCAAACGTCCACTTGAGGCTGGCTCCAGAAGTGAGTCAGTCTCCATAAGTCCCCATGTTAACATGTCCAACTTCACAGCAGAAAACGAACAAACGAATGTAGCTACCGATCTATCCCTTCGCCTCAGATGTGAGATTTGTTACTAAAGCACAAAGTAAGCTAGTTAGCCAGACATGCTTACATTTGCAGCTCTGTTTCTCTTACTGCAAGCTACATGCATACCAGCTTCAGCATGTGGAGAAATCCAAAGTCTCGCCTAGTTATGGTTGCAGAGCTACGATTGGACAAGTGGGAACGGTTGGCTAATGGTCACAGGACGTGAGTGTGTGATACACACAGCCTTAGCATGCTTCTGCCCTGATGTTTCCTCACTCGACATGCAGACAAACACAGAGAGACTGACTAAAAGAAAGAAGGACGATAAAACAGTAAGGAATAAAGAGCTAGCATGCTCACGTAACCTTAGCGAGCCGGCCCTTAATGGAAGAGCAGACACAGATATCACCCCAGGGCCCTGCACTCTATCTCAGCTTATCCTCCGTTCACCTCTTGCACAACCTTCCTCTTTTTCCACCTCCTTCACTTTCATTATCTTCATCACTCCTTCCCCTCGTCCCCTCGTTACTCCTTCCATCCTAGATGTGACTTCTGTTGTTGACTAACGGGAGCAAACTATCTTAAACTTCACATATGACTCAGCATTTCAGGAATTTGTCCCTCTGCTGAACCCATCCTGGATCTGACACACGTTTCAGGATTTCCTCCTGGGTTTGAGGAGGAGTGTAGCTGAGCTCTTTTTGGTTATTATTTCCATCTGTGTGTGTGTGTGTGTGTGTGTGTGTGGGCTCAGGTGTGCCACAGAGAGAGTCGCAGCTCTAATAGAAGGTGGTTTAATCCCCGATCAGCAGGGGAGGATGAAGTCCCCGTGAGAGACTCAGCACGACATCCACTACTGCCACCGCAGAAGAGGAAACCCCCGGTGATTTAATGTCAGCTCAAATTTTAAGGCTGTTGACATCAGAGCGATTTAAAGTATCAATTATGAGCACAAAGGGAAGTATCACGCGTGATATTTGTTTAAGATATTTGATATTTTATTGCAATTAGCTCTAACTGGTGTTGCACAAGAAAATTTAAGCTAGGTCCAACCAAAAAAAAAATCCACCCTGTCATCCAACTTCAGATGAAAACAGTGAATCAGAATCCACCTAAAACTCTGCCTGAGTCATCTTTGGCTCATGTAATCGTCGATTGATCACTTCAGGCGGTGAATCAGTCGACCTGCAGACCTGCTGAAATCTCACTATGCTGAGTCACTGATACTTCAGTGACTTCATGTTACATTCACAATCACAAAACCAACAAAGAGCCAAACATAGAAACAATAAATCTCAAAGTTCTTCGTGTTAAAAACATCTAAATGTTGATCAGTTTATTTATTTTTGATCATTTTTGAAAGTTGAATCGTTTCCAAATTCCCAAATTTGAACTGTCATGCAACAAGACTCACATCTGTGTGTCCCACTTCACGTACTTCCATACTCTGACTTGCTACTATGAGAATCAGTTATCTCTAAATGCAGAAGCAGCAACGTCTGCAGCTGTGAGGTACCAAAAAAAAAAAAACTGCAGTTCCTCAAACGTCCACTTGAGGCTGGCTCCAGAAGTGAGTCAGTCTCCATAAGTCCCCATGTTAAAATGTCCAACTTCACAGCAGAAATAAACATGTTTACAGCCTGGTACAAAAAACAGTTTTGGTCTCTATAGCTAATTTCCCCGTTCATGACAACTGTACTGAGGGTGAATTTATATACAACTCACCTGTTCAGATTATATTAAAGCTTAAAGTTATGCAGGATTACGAGCGTGGACGCTTTGATTGACAGGTGGGTGATGTTACAGGTTGTTTGAGCAACCAGGCGTCATTCAGCCCGCCTCGGGTCCACGTCTTTCTATCTGTCTATGACTCACAAAATCACAAATGACAACTTCACTGTACCAATAGAGGTAAAAGCAGCAGGAATCATCCTCTGGGGATCTTGAATGTCTCTACAAAATGCTAAAAAGTGATCATATAAATTTCACAGACATATCGATATCATTTTATGATTGAGTCTGCAGAATTTCTGGCCATTTTTAATTGCAACCGCCTCACCTCACCCTCCTGTTCCCAGTGCGTAATGGAAAGTACCGTGGCAGTGAGACGGGCCAGAGCTACAAAGCACCCATCCGAGAGCCAGCGTCGATACAAACAGCTCATTCTCAGGCAGCAAAAACACAAATAGATAAATAGAGCCCCCTAAAAATCTGACACATTCGACCTTTAAACAGCACTCTGTAAATGCACATCATACAAGTTTCAAAAGGTTTTTACAAGTTTGCACATTGCATCCTTCACTGGAACTTTCTAAACCCGACACACACAAGCTGCCAGACCTTTAAAGTATCCTGTGATATATAAAAGACTCTCAGCAGAACAGAGCAGACATCTAAAACCGAGTCAGGCAAACAGACACATGCACAAACAGTGACCTTACACTTGAGTCACACTGTCAGTACGAGCCTCTCTGTAATGGATACCGCAGACGCTGTAGACTCACACAGAGAGGAAGAGAGAGGAGGCTAGACGAAGGCAAAGAGTTCACTGTAGAGACAGAGAGAGAGAGAGAGAGAGAGAGAGTACTGCCACACCTCACATCTAAAAAACAAACCATCACCACTTCATCTGCGTCTCTTGTACCTTTTGGTGCGTCGAAACATGTCGCCGGTTGCGTATCTAGGCGTAGCTCTGAGCAACAGCAGCTGTGCGGTGAGGGAGGGCAGCCAGAAAGCAGCCAGAAAGTGTCATCGCAATGCAACGCAGCTCGCGTTGGATGTGCTGGTGTCTGGGTGAGACCCAAAGGAGAGAGAGAGGCAGGGAGCGAGGCAGGGAGGGAGGCAGGGAGGGAGGCAGGGAGGGTCTGTTTTTAACAGAGGAACAACAAAAGGCTAGCAAGGGACTGTGGGTGATTTTCTCAAAGCTGAGATGCCGTCATACAGAGTTTCTTATTGGCGTAAAACACAAGGTACGCTATTAAGATTCGCACTCCTCCCCCTGCAGTTTTGCTCGCTCACACACAAAAAGGGTATTGAAACGTGCGGCTCGGCCGGGAGAAGTGTGCTATGACTTTTCGGAGTGTTTCGCCGAGCGGTTTTGGAGAAAATCACGCCAAAATCTTCCCTACAATGGTGGCTTACATAGGGGTGACATCATCACTAGAGTGGAGAGGGAGATGGGTCGAAAAATAAATATATAAACTGCTCCCCCGGTCACAAATTTCACTATACCGACATCATTTTAAGACAGGATTGTAGGGAAATTCGTGCTGGTCATTCAGATAAAACTGCCGAAACTGTCGGACTTATAGTTTTGGCTCAAACAGCACAGATGTGTCAGGATCACCCACCAACTGCAACATTTACTCCCATGTTAAGTGAGAGCAGAAATTTCTGCAGGAGCACGAGCAGACCTGTTCTTTTCTGCTCTCCAGAGGTCACATTTTTTAACTTTAGCCAACCAAATTGGGTATGGACATGCTCAGGAAGATGAGGATGGCTGCGGTAGTTTTGGTTGTTTTATACGACCTACGGTTTGGAAATTGTGGCCGCTTGTTCGAAGGCTTTCTCTCTTTCAACTGTCTGTTTGTTGCTCTGCTCTGATTGGTCGACTGCAGTGGAGCTGGCAGTTACCTACACCTGGTTGCTGGGCAGAAATTATCACTGACACTCAAAATTTCTTGGGAAATTTTCCAGTTTGTTGTGTTTCCCTTCTTTACGGGGAGTTAAAAGCTTTAACTGCAGGCTACGCACACCATGAATGAATGAATGAATGAAAAAATCTCAGCAGAGAGTGAAGAAATGTCTGAAGGGTCAAGGTCACGTGAGCTGTTACGTAACTGAGAAACAGATGTTGAATGGACGAGCATAACACTCCCGTTTACCCATGAATGGACGCGGTAAGCAGATTGAATGTGAAGCCAGCTCCAGTGAGCTCATCTATAATGGATGTTTGGGGCTGATACTGAGCTAGACGAGGAGGGATCCAAAAGGAAGCCATCTCAGGAGAAAAGGTAAAACGTGAAGGACGGCAGTGAGATGGATTGGACACAACACAAACAAAAGAGTTCGTCCGCTGCTTCGTTTCATGTTTGATTACCCGTGATGACTTCGGACGGGGGGCGGCGTTAGAGAAGATGGATAGAGGGTGGAGACAGAGGTAGTGGGCTGTGACTATACACACAAACACACACCAAACAAACACACACACACTTAGCGGAGCTGAGAGGTTACAGTGAAACACCTTAAGAGCCCTTTAAGATGCTCTAACGCTCACTTCATAATAATCTATACATCACGCAGTAACGGAGGAGGCAGTCAGATGTTTTGCTTAAAGCAGTAGTTCATGTGATGGACTCAGCTGGCTCCAGTCTCATGTGACTAACCCATTTCCAAACGTGTGGAAAAATATCATGTATGTACGGAGCTGAATCCTTGCAGATTTTATGTTTTCAGGATGTTGCTTTTAAGTTTCAGTTTCAGACTTTGGACTCATGAGCGACAGCATAACAAGGAAAGGCTGAGGACCTTCCTCTCTCTCCTCTGGTCCTGATGCTGAGGCAAACTATTAATAATCGGAGTGTGATTTGATGAGAACAGCACGCCACTGTATCTCTAACTCTGACTGTACTCCATCAGCCAGGAAACACTGCGCAGAAATGGGTATTTTTGCGATTAAGCACCTCCAGTTTCAGAGTGTAATCCCACTGTGATAAATATGGACGGCTGCACACGTGTATTTGTTTTGATTAATACTTGAACTAATAATGTTTTTGCTTTTTTAAATGCACCAACATTGTGTTCTTTCTTGCTTTTAATGCCATTGTTTTGTTTTACCAAACGTCATTGTGTGAAGCCGATTGCTAGGATACTGTTTACATTTACATTTAGTCGCTTTTATCCAAAGTTACTTATAAAAAAGGCACAGCGCGACAAGGACGTGTTAGTGCAGCCATAAGTACTCATAGATGGATTTATCATGTCCAGTAGTTGGTAGTGTTGGAGAGGAGGTCCTCTCTGAAGAGCTGGAGGTCTTCAGGAGGGACGCCCATGATCTGGGAGGAACTGGTAGGACGCTCCACCAACAAGGGAACAACAGACGAGAAAAGTTTGGATCGTCCTGAGCGTACGGGTGGCAGATCCAGGCATCGTTCATTGGAGGAGGTAGGTGCAGAACTGGAGACTACTACTAGGTAGCCAGTGGAGATCGATGAGCCCCGGGGTAACGGTGACCTTTTGGGTTGACTGGCTGTTTTGGATCATCTGAAAGGGGATAAACTGACAACCAGACAAACTCCAATTGTGTAAGAAGAAAGAGAAATGATGTAAAGAAGAGGTAAAGGTGAAGTTGAGGTTGGAAATCAGCTAACTGGAAAAGGCTGAATGTCCTTCAGCACCATGGACAGCATCGCTCCGCTCGACCTCCTCCACAACAACAATCAAAACAACAACGTGGAAATCACGCTCTTCTCTCAGTGTGATTGTTTTCCTTTTACAGTTTCTCCCCAGAGAGCGTCGGAGAGACGCCCTCTCCTGAGGGAGGGATGAACGAAGGTAACACTCACCTGCTGTTCTTGCGAGGCAGTGGTAAATCCTTCTGGAAGAAAGACAAAGAAAGAGAAAGAAAAGAGAGATCAGGTACAGAAAAAATCAAATGTATTAGAATGACAGTGAGTTTTCAGAGGATGGCTCGAACATCGCGTGGCTCGGGTTTCCTTTTAAAGTCACCATAAGCTGTTTGAGAGAAGGTTCTCGTCTAAAATATGTTTTTAAAAAAGCCCTGAACGCTCGACCAGGTAGAGAAGAACACATGAGTTTACCTGATGAAGGGACAGTATTGTTGAAAAATCTGTCAGGCTTTTCATAGATGGGAGCTTTATTTATCTTATAGGCTAGCAGAAACAGACAAAGAACAATAAATAAATGTATTTTAATTTGGATTTATTGTTAAATATTTACATCGCATGGCATTAAAGATTCACGGATGGATTATCTTGTACCCAGATAAACCCAAACTCTGGGTTCCTATGCTAAAATATTACTTGGTTCCACATTTGCTTTGTGCTGAAGTTATTAAATACAAATTAATTTACCCAAAGGCTCTTATTATGACAGTTTTTGAGCACGTTTTCCATATTTCAACACCCCACAAATCAACTGACTCCTCAACAAACCAAACCGTCATCAGAGAGTCAACAAGGCACAGCAGGTTCTGGATGCTATCACGTTAGCAGCTCTGTCTTGTAGTGTTGTGTCTCGAAGTTTAACTCCAGTGACCCCAAAACAAACTGAGACAGTGTTCGCTCAAACACATCGCTTAGTCATCGTGCGACAAGCCTTTTTCTTATGTTAAAAGTGGAAACATACTGTTTTAACAATACAGCATTTAATGTTTGTATAAGTTTGTAGGTTAAACAGATAAACACAGTCATGTCTGATTTCAATCTCATATTAATGATGCTCCCGCTAACTAGTTCTACGCTGCAACAGGCCTCCAAGGACAATCTGGTTTCTTTATTCTACACAGATTATCGGCCAGTGAGGATGTTGACTGTTAGCCTGGGAACCAAGCGGCAACCTCAGTGGCTGTGAAATGATGCAGAAGTGCCAAAAACTGCAGTTCCTCAAACGCCCACTTGAGGCTGGCTCCAGAAGTTAGTCAGTCTCCATAAGTCCCCATGTGGCAGCCACCACAGTGAGGTGGTGTCACGGATACGTCGTCCATGTCTTATACAGTCTATGGTAGCAACAGTAACTAGGGAGGTTCTGGCAGTTTTTTTGGAGGCTCATGGAGACATGAACTTATCCTGGTTAACTTTGTATTATTAACGATGTGTCAGCATCTATGTTTGTTTTCAAACCATCCGTCTCCCATTCCTCTGAGCCAAGCCTCCCCCCGCCTCCACCCTCTCTCTCTCTCTCTCTCTCTCTATCCTCCCATCAGTCCAGATGGACGGCGTAGATTGAGCTGAAGCAGCAGCAGCAGCAGACACTCACTGCACCAAATGAAAACAGTGCGAGCGGAGCCAGATCTCATGCCGGCACAGGCTGCCTCTTTACAAAACCCTCCACCCTGAGAAAGAGGGGGGGAGGGCGGTGTAAACAAGAAGAGCGGGTGGTGGCCCACAGCCTTGAATATTCTGGCCTTCATGTGCATCTTCGTATATAAACGAGCGCCTCAGGTGTGAGCCGTTACAGTCTATAGCAGCAGAATTAATGCATTAGCCGCTTCACACCTCCTCCTGTCACACGCAGGGTAATGTTGTTAAGGTGGTGTTAGCATCGCATCGACTGCCTGCTAACCACGGCGAATGCAATTATTAGGTTAACCTTCAGATAAAGATTGTGTGTGTGTGTCCCCTGTGAAACACAATATATGTATTATACTGCGGCTGCCTGAGAGCTCTGAGCTACAAAGGGACAAAGCAGAGTGTTTTCATGTTGTCCATGATCACAGTTACCGTCAGGATCATAAGCCAGTCACAGGCCCGCGCGGCTATTCGACTGCACGTCCCGAGGGTTGGCGTGTTAACAGAAACAAATCCCTCTTTACAAGGACGACTGAATATTCAACCTATTGATCCCTCTCTTCACTTCGTCCTTCATTGATCGGGCTAATTGACCCTGAGCTGTCGGAGCAGAGGAGACGATGGCTTACAAGGAGCATCAAGGATTGGCTTCTCGGTGACGAGGACTCAGTTAGTGGTGTTACGGAGCGGTGTGAACACAACCGCATGAAACCTCATCGTGGCTGTGTTTATTATCTCAGCTGTATGTGGGCTAAGTGACGAGACCATGGGCAGGATTTTAGAAACACCGAGGTCATCAGTCAAAAGTCCCCCAATGCACCAAGCTTCCCCCGCAGGAAGCTTTGGCTCTTTAATATTTAATGTATTGAACTACTTAATTATAGTTTCTCTGGATGGAATCGACGTGCTAAATTCTGAAAAAATTTAAGTTAAATTTAAGTTTTGAGCTGCTTTTTAAAGGCTTCAACAGAGCGGAGTCGTGCACAAAGGACAACCAGTAAGTCCTGGTCAGAAGACCTAAGTGACCTACTTATGATATAAGGTTGGAGCTGGTGCCCGGCCCTGCAGGGCTTAAAATGAATCCTGAACTCGATGAGACGCTGATATAAAAGAGATAAGATGGGTGTGGTATGAGTTGTTCTTCTCACAGCAGTCCACAGACGCCTTGTTGAGGCAGGTGCAAAGCTAAATTCAGTAATCTAGTCTTGATTGATCATCTGTTGTTCAGGCTTTGATACGACAGCCCTGAGTTTGCTGCAGCTTCTTATGTGGAAGAAACGAGTCAGTGATTTTATTATGTTGTTTGGCGTACACGACACCAAGATATCATCACCAAGACTAGTTGGACTCCAAGTTGGTTGATCCACCACTTAAATCCAGATGAACATGTTTCAACCACCTTTGGAGAGATACCATGAAGTGCTTTGAGGATGAATCTTTGGTGTTCATTTAGCTTTTCTTTTAGCGTCATCAGCTGGTCAAATTCTTTATTATTTTTGGACTGAATACCTGAAAAAGCATTAGCATTAAACTCAACGCACTGCTGTACCCAAGTAAAGTCTCACACAGCCACTATAGCTAACTGTAGAACACCTCCAACATGCTAAGCTAAGACGGTAAACAGTTTGCCCGCCTCAGCTCCGCCACGGAGGAGGCAGGACCGGATGACGTCACGGGTACGACGTCCATGTTTTATACAGTCTGTGGGTTAAACTAACGTCTGTCCACTGGTTCAAGCCAACAAAAGAGACGTTTGTGCTTCAAATTATGGAGATGAGGTTCATGAAACTTAAATTTCAGCTTTCTTTTTATCTCTGTACATTCATGCCTGAACATTGATTCATCGAGAATGACTCAAAAGATGAGGCATCCGTAAAAACAGGCCCACATACGCGTGTATCGTATGAGTCGAGTCATAAATACGGTCATTTGTTGTCATTTGTTGTCATTTGTTGGACAGAAATAGACCATCTGCAGCATTAATCTGTATCTGAGAGCACTTGAAGTAATCTTAAGGCAAAACGCTCATACATAAACCATCTGCATTACGAGACGATGGCCCAGTCGCCCTCCAGTGAGAGCGTTTACACATTCATTTCATGCAAACACTCCTGTCAGCGTGATACTGAAGGGGATCAGACGATCATTTATGAGCTCAAACCTCGGCTCGCTCCCCCACCAAAGAGGACGAAGCTCAACCTGGATATATAAAAAGAGCAGCAGATTTAATGTGTAACTGTGTTTGTTTGTGATCTGTGAGCGGTGGCCATGTCATGTCTGTGACAGAGGCTCCCATCTGTTGTCAGTCACCCTTCGCCACCGCCAGACTTCATTAGCAGGAGCGTTTAGCCACACATGACGGTTTATTTGGTATCTTTGTTCTCGCTGTGACGCAGGCAAACGCGGCCACGCGACAACACGCTAATTATACCACGGGAGAATTAAGTCGTAGGAGCTGGATATGGAGCGAGGACAAACGTCTCCTTAATGATACATCGTCTGCTTACGCTTTACCTTGTGGAAAACGCTGAGACGGTGAGTCACAAAGGCAGATTTAGAAAGCAGACCCGGTGAGCTAGAAGCTGCTGGCGGAGTCTAGACTGGAACTTGTGACCTTTTTGTTTGTTTTTTTCACAAATTAAAGTGGAATTGAGGATTATGATGCAGATGCCGTGTGACGCTGATTGCTGAGAGTTATAGCATGTAAGTGATGGTGACAGAGGACCGCTTTAATGGATTTTTTACTGGGTTAATAAATGCCAAGTCACTTGAGGATTTAATAATTGAGCCACCGTAGCACAGGAGGGGGAAATGATCTACAGTCTCAGTTATAAATTTAGTCATGTGTGACGTCATGTGAGGAGAGGAAGATGGCTGAACTTTGTTTAATGTGCCAACTGCTTTCTTTGTATTGTCTAGACATGCCTGAACATTAAAGAGCCCCGCAGAGGGACATCAGACCGACAGCGAGCAGATGTTCACACGTCTGGACGATGCTTTTTAGATGTTTATTATTTATGAAAACCTGCCGTGTTTTTTTAAATAAAGCTGCAACTGCAGGAGTTAGTGAGCAGCCCATCGCCGCCCGAGGACACAAAATGCATGTCTAGATATTATAAGAGATAAATATTGTAATATTATTATTGTTTTGGTAACTTGGAGGTGCTCTACAGACAGTGCTAAAAGCCAAAAAAACTGCAGTTCCTCAAACGTCCACTATGAGGCTGGCTCCAGAAGTGAGTCAGTAAGTAAGTAAGTCCCCATGTTCAAATGTCCGACTTCACAGCAGAAATAAACATGTTTACAGCCTGGTACCAGGCTGTAAACATGTTTATTTCTGCTGTGAAGTCGGACATTTGAACATGGGGACTTATGGAGACTGACTCACTTCTGTAGCCAGCCTCAAGTGGCAGTTTTTGGCACTTCCCGCATTGGTTTCACTTGATTTAACCATTAAAAAATGACGCTAATACGATTCGTCTGGCTTTTCTTCAACATTCGGCAAAGTGAGGTCATCTTTCTAACCGGTGAGTCAGTCCACCGTCCCTCCATCTGTCCGTCCATCCGTCCATTCAGAAAGCCAGGGGGTAAACATTTTGATGCAGGCAGTAAAGCACGCAGTGAATTGTGTCTCCTGGTACACACAAACCTATAAAAAGGTCCTTCAAGTCACCTTGCCTGCACTGGAGGTATAAAAAAAAAGCCTCTGTAATATTGAAATGGCATTAGCTGAGCTGCAGGCCTTTAAAGCGCAGAGCCGGCCAGACCGATCATTTCCTGTGGACGCACTGCAAAAGAAAAATGGTTGGGGAGTCGACCGGGAAACAGACAACAGGAATCAATCATGGAGCGTCCTGCTGCCAAGAGACAGTGACCGGTCATCATCTACAGCCGAGACTGACTAACCGATTGACAGATGGGGAAGGCGGAGGGGCTGATGGGTGGGGATGAGGCATGAACGTCATGTATATTAGATGGTGTGGTCGTTTGTTTTATTTCTAATATGTGAACATTGTGTCTGTCATAACAATGACTAATGAATGCTAAACTTAAAGGTCCAGTGTGTGAGATTTACAAGGCTCTATTTACAGAATATAGTATGAAATATTCAACTAAATATGTTTTTATTAGAGTATAATCAGCTGAAAATAAGAATCTTTATTTCTTTACTTTTATTTCTAAAGACTCTGCGGGTCCTCTTCCATGGAGTCCGCCATTTTGAACCGCCATGTTTCTACAGTAGCCCAGAGCAGACAAAAACTAAACACTGGGTGTTTCTCGCACAGTATTTTGGGAGAATTAAAAGTACCTGTCTTTATTTGTAGCCAGGCAATCATTCACACACTCATGGCGCTGCCTCCAGGAGAAAATTGTGGTTCAGTATCTTAGTAGCTTAAGGACACTTCAACATGCAAGAGAAGAAGAAGAAGGGATTGAACCGCCAAACATCTGATGAGTGGACGACCCGCTCTGCCTCCTGAGCCACAGCTTATATGTTTTCCAAAAATCAGTTGGTTTTGGTTTTTTGCCGTAATAGCGCCCCCTATCTGTGTGAGCAGACACACATTAGCTTTCTGTACTTTACTCTCTCACACCTGTGGGTGACATCACGGATACGTCCATGTTTATACTGTCATTAGGCAGGCCGAACAGCACCTACCTGCCAATCAAACACTCTTAACTCTGCATAACTTTAAGACTTAATATAATCTGAACAGGTGAGTTGTATATAAATTCACCCTCAGTACAGTTGTCATGAACGGGGAAATTAGCTATAGAGACCAAAACTGTTTTTTGTACCAGGCTGTAAACATGTTTATTTCTGCTGTGAAGTTGTGACATTTTAACATGGGGACTTATGGAGACTGACTCACTTCTGGAGCCAGCCTCAAGTGGACGTTTGAGGAACTGCAGTTTTTGGGCACTTCACTTCGCAGCCACGGAGGTTGGCGCTTGGTTCTGAGATGGCGGACTCTGTGGATAAATATATTTCTTTCTATCTGCTATGTAAATACAACAATGTGTGTACACGTATGTGTGTAGAAACACACACACACACACACACACACACGTATGTGTGCCAGCAAGCCGAATGCAGCGTCACAGAGTCAGACGACAAAGATGCTCATTTCATATTACTCATGCTGAAGCAATGCATCATGGGTGTGACCTCTGACCCAGACTGCAGGGGAGTGGGGTGTGTCACCATATGGTGCTGAGAGAATGAGTGTGTGTGTGTGTGTGTGTGTGTGTGTGGAGAGAAAGAGAGAGTGACGGTTGGGATGATGAGACCCCGGGGAGTGACACGGTAGTTGAATAGGTCCCGCTGAGCCAATCAGACGTCAACACACCACGTTATGGACACAGGTAGAGCTGAACACACACACACACACCAAATCATCCAACTGTGTGTGTGTGTGTGTGTGTGTAATTATAAAACAGCAGTGTGAGACTGTGTGAGTCTGATTAATCCCCTGACATCTCCTGTCATACATCACAGCAGCAGAGTGAAGGGGATGATGGGACGTGAACCCATCAGCACACAGGGGTCAGTGTGCAGCCCCCCGAGCTGCGTTCAAAGCCTCCACCTCAAACACAAACTCGCGTGCACCACGGTGGAGGTTTTTTTTTTTTTTTGCTTTTGCTCTCTCCGCCCGTCCTGCAGGCTGCTCATCTCCGCTCAGTTCACTTGACTGAACCACACAAAGATGGAGGGTGGAGGAGGAGGAGGTGGGGGGTGGGGTGGCGGTGTATGACCCGTGGTTAAGCAGGCTGCTCCATAATGGATGAACACAGTCATTTGAACACGTCATATCAGCACGCATGAGTGATGATTCATGGGCCAGATTTCGTCTGTATAACATATACAAGCCCCTAAAATGACCAAATATCACGTGACACGTTGTGTTTTTGTTCTAAGTTCTTTGTCTGGGATGAAAATTCACGATTTTAAGGATAAATATCAACATTTCCAGCATCTCTGCCATCAAGATTTGCCACTTTTCCCAGTTTAACATGTCAGGAAACTGAATTTTGTTGGATTTGGACACATAAAAAGCTCTTTTCTGTCTCCACCTTTCAGTATTTACTGATTATTACAGACCAAATGATTAATTAACTAATAAATGCAATGTTTGGATGGGTGTGTAATGAGTGATATACTCCAATAAATACCACAAAAGAGCCTCTGTGGGCCATCCTGGAGGTTGTACTCCTCTGTTGTGATGTAAACAAGCTCTCTCTGTAATGAGCCAAAGAGCTGCAAACAATAGGTGAGGTGTGAAGCCAAAAAACCTGGAGCTCACCTGAAGCCTCCGGCGCCGTATTATCCCAGAGTCATCCATGGCGTAATGAGGAGCTGTTGGAGGGGATTTCCCCTCACTGAAACTCGTCCCCCCCTTCACCCTTCAGTATCCCACCACCGGCTCCTTTTAGCAGTTCCACACCCGGACTGCAAAGCAGCAGAAGCCGCAGCAGGAGGAGCAGCAGCAGGAGGAGCAGCAGCGTCCAGGCGCACTCGGAGCCAAAAAAAGGCGCACAGATATAGAGAGGGAGAGGGTGTCACGTCGAGGTGGAAGCCCAAGAAAAGACACAAATGTCAAACAGTCCCATGCTGTCCTGTCAAACAAGGCTCCTCTCAGCCTCCTTCTTCTCCTTCTGTCCTGTGTGTCTCAGTCTGTGTTCACGCTGCGGTCCTGCGCTCCGTCTCCGGGAGCATCCTTGACATTTTGCCAGTGCGCGTCTGGAGGCCTGAGCACTCACAATGTCCGATCTGGAAGAAACGTGAGCGTCTCCCCTACACACACACTCACAAAAATGACAACAAGCTCAGCGCATGAACAACAACCAGGAGATTATCTGACACACTACTGCACCGTGGTGGTGGTGGTGGTGGAGCGGCGCGGCTCCGAGACGCGCTTCATCCTTGAGCAGCTCGGTCGGGCTGACATTGCCGCTGATGTCTTGTCCGGTCCCGTGAACATCACCGTGAGTGAGCGAACGAGTGAGGAGAGCTCTTAAAGTTGAAAATCATTCATCCATTCACTGGCTCCTCAACCTTCACTTCCTATGAAAGCTGGTGCTGGTGACTGACTGGACGGGGCGACGAGCACAGCAACGCGATATTTGTAACCCCTTCCTGGGATTCCCTGCTCGCCCCTCCTCCTCCTCCTCCTCCTCCTCCTCCTCCTGCACGGCGTCTCTCCACGGATGAATGGAGGAGCGTCCAACCCGGGTCTGACACGGACAACGGAGGCCGGGTAGAGACAAATTCAGCACCAGAGACAGCGACATAATATTTACAGTAAATCATGTGTGGAGAAAAATGATTTACAGCACAATAAAATTAAATTTAAATCTAATTTAATCACTTTTGTTTTTGTTTTGTTGTATATATATATATATATATATATATATATATATATATATATATATATATATATATATATATATATAATACTAACACTCCTGGTGCTCTGAGCTCACAGGCCAGATAGCGAACTGAGCTAACAGCAGCTAACATTAGCTAACTTTAGCTGACAGCAGCTAGCATCAGACAACTTTATTTAACATTAGCAAACAGCAGCTAACATTAGCTAACTTGCAACAGCAGCTACCATTAACAAACTTTAATTGACATTAGCAATCAGCAGCTAACTTTAGTTAACATTAGCCAACAGTAGACATTAGCTAACTTTAGATAATATTAACCAACAGCATACAACATTAGCTAGCTTTAATTGATATTAGCAATCAGCAGCTAACTTTATTTAACATTTGCCAACAGCAGCTAAAATTCGCTAACTTTAGCTGACAGCAGCTAGCATCAGATAACTTTAGTTAACATTAGCCAACAGCAGAAAACCTTAACCAACATTGGCTAACTTTAATTGACATTAGCAATCAGCAGCTAACATTAGCTTACTTTAGCCAACAGCAGTGAACATTAGCCAATACCAACTAACACCACAAAACTTTAGTTAACATTAGCCAACAGCAGCAAACGTTAGCTAATATTAGCCAACAGCAGCTAACATTAGCCAACAACAGCTAACATTAGCAAACATTAGCTAACTTTAGCTTATTGAAGCTGAAGTATTTCCTTTAAATGTCGGACTGTTGCTTTAAAGCCAGTCCTAAATTTTTACTTTTCACCTGCTGTATATTTCTGTGAAAGGTTTAAATCAAATATATAAATACATACAATAAAATATACAAACAGGGAGCCAACTGCCAATTTGTTTACAAGGATCCCTCGAACAGGTTAAAACTAGTTTTATTCTTTAATGTTTAATATTTTAACTCTATTGTTGGTTTAATACATGGTTCCAGTAATTACAGGCCAAATTAATCTCTTATCCACAGTTCATATATGTCAGTATAATCTAAAGTATATTGAAAGAGTGTCTGTTTATCAATCCATAGTAATATACTGAACATCTAAAACAGACAAGATCCTCCAACACAAACAAACAAACCAGAAAAAACAAACAGACTCAGCTTGGACCTTTGCGGGGTCACACTGGGCAACACGATGTTTCCACCCATGACATTACTTCCTGTGATTGACAGGCGGGTGGCCCTTTGGCAAAGTCATTGCGTAATGCCTTGCTGGGGGATTAGGACTTTCACACAGTTTTTATGTAACATATGGACCGAGCGGCCCACGCAGCTACGACCTGATCGGTGCCAGACACAGCGAGAGCTCTGCAGCAGAAGCGGCGTCCAAACTCGGCCCACGCTGACCCACCCTGAAGGCTGCAGGGACGCTGCTGCTGCTCGGTGATCAAATGACTGACTAATGTTTGTTTTTCTGTTTTTGTAAAGAAAAATCTGTGTGCAAAGAATTCATATCTGGACTGACAAGCAAGCTAACGTTTGCCTCACCAGGTAAACCAACAGCACGGTGTTATGGAAGGTAATGTAAGCCACGCTGAGACTTAAACATGTCAACAACTGTCGGAGGGATTGCCATGAAATTTTGTACAAACGTTCATGGATGCTAAATCCTCCTGTCTTCGGCAAATCTCACTTTTTATCTGGTGCCACCAAAGATGCAAAAGGTCAAAAGATGTCACATGTCTCGTGGATACCTGAGGATCGATTGTAATACATTTGGGCTTCTTCCACTAGCACCACTACTTTATACTTTATACTATTTATGGCCGAGCGTCAACCTCCGTGGCTGTGAAGTGAAGCTGAAGTGTTAAAAACTGCAGTTCCTCAAACATCCACTTGAGGCTGGCTCCAGAAGTGAGTCAGTCTCCATAAGTCCCCATGTTGAAATGTCCAACTTCACAGCAGAAATAAACATGTTTACAGCCTGTCTTGGTCTCTATAGCTAATTTCCCCGTTCATGACAACTGTACTGAGGGTGAATTTTTTTACAACTCACCTGTTCAGATTATATTAAGCTTAAAGTTATGCAGGATTAAGAGCGTGGATGCTTTGATTGACAGGTGTGTGCTGTTGCAGGTGGCTTGTTTGAGCAACCAGGCGTCATTCAGCCCAACTCAGGTCTCATTGCCGTAGCACTTAGCTCCAAGTGCAGCCACAGAGAGATACAAAGCCAGAAAACAAGCAAAGATAAACAAAAGACAAACAAGACAATATATCACAAATGTCTAAACAGTGAAGCCCCCGCTGTGGCAGAACGTGTTCAGACGTACAAATCTAGTCAGAAAAAAAAAAACAGCCTCAGTAAGCAGGCTGTTATTTGTTAGATTAAATGGAGCTGTCAGAGCCGTCTGGCCGGCAGTCAGAGCGCCACATCATCTAAGTGCTGATGGCTTTGCTTTGTTCTGTGGTCTGTATGTAAACCCTAACAAACTCTCACAGCACCGTCAACTCCCTTTCATGCACACAAAGCCTCGCTGCTCCTCTCAGCTCTGTCAGTCGTGAGTGTTTGTGCCGCAGTGGACACACAGCAGGCGAGCAGAGTCTATTGATTTCTACTCTAAACTAAGCTCGCTGAGAGCAGGTGGAAGTCTGGTCAGGGTTGGGGGGGAAACTCACTTCATCGAGTTTCATAATGTCGTCATTACGGAGGCTGTATCTGTAAACTGCTGGTGCTCGGCAGCAGCTGAACGCAGAGGAGATGCTGCTGTCGTGTCCTCTTACGTAATGTTTTTGTAATCCTGTTGAGTTTGGAGAGTAACAGCTGCTCAGTTTTGTTTGGGACAAGAGTTGATGCTAGTCTGTTCATCACTGCGAAACACAGGGACAGACTAATTACCTCAGTAGGTACTGTATATAGTAAACAAGCTGTAGCCTATAACCAGTATCTTTACATTTGAAGGTCCTGGTGACCGACAGACAATTATCACCCGACTCTGCAGTTTCTCGAAGCTTTACGGGGCGTTAAAGTGTCTTTTAAAGTGTTTTGGTTCAGTCTCACCACTAATATGTAGCAGTGAGACAGTCTTGTATGCACAATCTTCTCTGATGCTCGCTCTCTTTCAGTCCTCATTCACTGTCGATGTAACTGGACCACCACAGACTCTGCAGCCAACACCGCCACAGCCAAATGAATGGAAAATGGCCTTTACAGGGCGTTAGAGTGTCTTTCAGCTCATTGTTTTGGTTCAGCCTCACCATCATCAGAGTTCAGACAAGTCAGGTGTGTGTACCTGTAAATTATTTACTCTCTCTGTTTAGATTCAGTTTTCATTTATTTTAGCATCCCTTTGCACTTTTCTTTTACCGTTTGTTTAGTGTTTTTTAAATGTTCATGTTTACCTTGTCAAGCTTGTCTTGTTTTTTTGTACACTGTAAAGAAAATCACAAATTTATGCAAAATAACATTTTCACAGTAGTTTTCAGTTTTTTTGTTTTTAAATAACATACATAAAATCAAATAAATAACAGTGTTTCTCATATATTTTAATTATGAATTAGAATTATGAATAACAGTCAAAAACCGTAAAGTGAAAGTCATATTTTACTTTACGGTCTTTGACCGTTTTTCTCCAATTCCTTTTACAGTGTATTTATGTGTAAAGTGATTTAAGATTTACTTTTGAAACTGAACTTTTGTAAATCTCAAATTATTAATTTTTAATGCAGAATATTTGTAAAGATGTCTGGAAATTATCTTTAAAGTTGACCTGTACACCTCTTTACCATTCACAGACTTCCATGCCATGTGACATAAACAATGAAAAGCACCATCACCAACAGTAAAGATGTCTAACGTAGCCTCTGAATAGCAACATTAAGTCAAAACCAGGTATCCTCCTCAGACACTATATTAATCATAAAACAAGCTCATTAAAGCTTCTGTTTCTATTATTTATTCAACAGCTGAGTCATTCGGTCCACACCAAACACAGCACAAACAAACAAACAAACCTCTCTTCTTAAATGCTCTGTAAGCTTGGACACAACACAAACACACACACGTGTTAAGAGAGACCTCTAGAGGATCAACACTACCAGAAAAATATTAATACACATGATAGTGAAGGTAAAGTCTGTTTTCAACTCTAATAAATCACAACTGTGACTCCTTGTGGCGAGAGACGGCAGTGCAATGAATCCATGAAAGCTGCAAAGCATGTCGCTCTGTGCGCCTGCAAAGGAAAACTTATAATCGTGATTTATTTCATCCTAAAACGTGATAATTAATCATCCGTCTGGCAGATACAAGTCCTGTCTTTTCTGCTGAATTTGCACAAGGCATTAATCTGGAATTACACATTTATTTAGGCACATTTTTCCTCCTGGTTGGTTTAATTTAAGCTTGACTGGTTGGGAAAATATCCTCATCTAAGAGGAGTTTTTAGTGTGGAGGCCAAACTAAAATCTACTGGGTTTTGACATCACCCATGGAAGATGTTAAATGGATTGTACTTTTACACTACATATCTCATTCACACATTCATACACTGGCTGCCATACAAGTTGCCATTGGGGTAACATTCCCACACACCGATGGCGCAGCCTCCAGGGGCCAATTTGGTGTTCAGCATCTTTGCCCAAGAACCCTTGAGACACTGCACAACATGCAGACTGGAGGAGAGACTACTTTTGTGGAAGCTAATGGGGGCTCCAAATGAAGGTAAATCAGATAAATTAAGCACAGGAAGCACCACTTAATCTGTAAGACGACCACAGGGTCACGATGAGGACAGAATTAAACACACAAACAAGTAACTTAAGGCTGCCAGGCGTCGTGGCAAATAGTCTTAAATCAGGAGTGCTTAGTGTTTGTCTTGTTATTCTGATATAAAAGAGAAGAAACGGTGGCTTTTCATTACTCCCGTGTTTTGTTTGCCTTCAAATGAAAGAGCAGAAGTGGATCAAAATGTTCCCATCTCATTCTTTATTTCCTCTTTATCTCTGTTTCCGTCCCTCCTTCCTGTCTTTGTAGACCAATCTTTAATTACACTAACACACCCACGTACTGACGTCACAAATTAGAAGGCTAGACAGGCAGCAGCGGGGCATTGTGGGTAATCTGATGGCCACGGTGTCTCATTCTGAATCAGTAGGCGACTCTCCTGCTGGCAGCCCAGAAGACCCGGCCCAGCAGGACGTCCCTAAACCCTCCTCGGCTCTGCATCACTGCTCCTGACGGATGGACGCCGTAAGAGGATTGCTTCATTCGCCGAGGCCAAATTACACACATTATCTAACACACAACAACACACACACATGCCACAATGCACATGTCAGCTCAAGCAGACATGTAATGAGCAGATAATATTGGAAAAAAGTGCAATGGGAATCAGCCCTGGAGGCAATAAGAGAAGGCATATAAACAAGACTAGCGCTCGATGAAAGAGTCAGAGGATCACCAAAGTTAGACAGATTCATCCTCAGGATACTGTGGATGACTGTACAAAGTTTCATCTGTTTTCACTGCAGAGTTGTTATAGATATTTCAGACTTAAAGTGGTGGACCAACTGGCTGACATCTCCATCCCCTAGAGCCACGCTGCTGACATGGCTAAAAATGAAAATACAGACAAACAAACAAAAGGCAGCAGAAAAGTCAAATATTTCAGGGGTAAAGCCTTTTAGTGATTCATATACAAGCAATATGTTTTTTTTTTAAACTACTGGAAAATAGAAGACAGTCTAAGATCTGAAGAAGTGAGGACACATCTTGTCAGGGTCCTGGTAGATTTTGTAGGCGGTAAATCAGCAAACAGGCTATTGCAGAAATCTCATTGTCTGATGCCAGGTCAGTTGTAGAGACAAGGTGTCTTGTTATATTTATGTTGTATTTGTCAGGTGATAAAAGGGTTAATAGCCTTAATGTGGTTGCACAAACCTAAGTCAGAGTTTACGTCTATGCCAAGATTCCTGACTTAGCACTAATTGTTTGCCTACGTATGTTGTGGAGTACCAAAACAGTTACCCATTAATCTAGTCAATGAGTCATAACTGGTTGGAGGTCGTCAGGAGAAAGGTGATAGATAAGGTGATACATAAAGTTGAGTATCGTCTGCATAATGTAGCACGTAGAGATGAAATAAAAGGGGACCAATGTTTGAGCCCTGTGGAACCCCGTCTAAAGTTCTTCTTCTGTAAATACAATATTTATACAGCGCCAAATCATAACAGAAGTTATTTCATGATCTGAGTTCTCTCACTGTCTATATAGAGCCTGTCTAGACTGTATTCTTTATAATGTTATTTACAGAGACCCAACAATTCCCACCATGAGCAAGCACTTGGCAAAAACTTCCTTTAACAGGCAGAAACCTCGAACAGAACCCGGCTCATGGTGGACGGACATCTGCCATGACCAGCTGAGTTTAGAGAGAGACAAAGATGCACAGCAACAATAATAATAATAATGATAACTACAACTATAATTATAATAATCAGGTAGGACAACAGCAGGACGCACAACCACAATCCCAAATCTAGGTGTAGCCACAATCTATGAGAACCTGCAGCGTAGAACACCAGGGAACCCTGACCACTGTGGTAAGGATATGTGGTATGAGCTCTATCAGGTAAGCTACAGCCTCTCTTTGCAGTCTTACCTCTTGGTTTATGGCAATGTAAACAACACCAACACTGAGAGATCTGCTTGAGCTCCCTCCTTTGTCTGGTATGAGCTGATCTGCAGAGGATAAGAAAGATAAACTGAGGAGAGACGAAAGGAGACAGAGGAAAGTAAAGCAGCGTCGTGGTATTATTCATGATTACAGAGAGACCAAACAGTCAACAAAGAGATGGAGAGAAGAACAAAGGTAGATGTTATTAGAATAAAATGCTTTTAGAGAGCAACGACGATGAATTGATTATATTTTTTCATGTGTGTTTTAGTGTTTGAATGAATGATAATTGGCTGCAGCTTCAAAAGAACACTGGCAAAAACCAAACCGGTGTTTTTAGTCCTCAGACAGTCCTAACCACCGACACACACACACACACACACACACACAGATAAGCCTATTACGATGACGCAAAGAGTCCTGCAGGAGTGCACAACATCCAAAAAAGTAGCACAGAGCTGCGACTTTGTGCTCAGACTGATGCAACGTTCACTGACCTCTTACACGTGTGCAAAAACGCTCATGTGGCTCGTTAAACGTGAAACTTTAAAAACAACCAAACAACATTCAATAATAATAATAATAATAATAATGAATAACTTTATTTATATATCACCTTTAAAAACAGAGACAAGCACATACGTGGATAGTCAGGGAAAATAATGATAGCAAGACAAAAATAAATGAAGTTAGTTAAGATAGTTACTTTGACGAGGGCAGTTTCTGAGCTGTGTAGGGCTCTAAAACCTGACTGCAGTCCCTCTAAAATGTTGTTGAAGGTTTGCGATATTAATAATTTAAAAACATGAGATGCTGCAGACAGACCTGAGAACAGAAGTGTTGCAGAGAGAGTGAAAGTGATGTTTGTGTATTGATCTAAGGTGTCATTTCAGAAGCAGAGTTATGGCAAAAAACGCAGCTGTTTGTCGGCACATTTTTCTGCCATCCGTCTACACGGCCGCAGAGCTTGTGCTTGTAATACAAACATGAATCTGTCTGGGTGTCTGTTGTGTGATATATCTTCCCAGAGGTGCACCCACACAGCTCGAGCATTAAGATTTGTCTCTTTAGTCCTTCAGGACAAACTTCAGTCTGATCGTGACTCAGAGAGTTTTTGTCTATACGTAGCGTTTCATTTCCTCTTTATGTGAGCAGAGGAAATGAGATATGATAAACAACAGGCCCCGTCCCAGAAAGCAATAATCTGGATATGGGAGAGATGATGAGGAAGACAACAATGTACAGAAGCAGCTGAATCAGAAGCTGATTTTCACTTCACACTGCCGAGGTAAACCCTGTTATAATCGTCTTATTCAGTAAAAAACTAACCACCTCTCTTTTTTTTGGACACTGACAACAAATCATCATCTGACTGTACAGTCAGTTTTTAACCTATGAGCCTCCATAAAACATTAATTTACAAATCCTAATGAAGAGATCTCAGTATTATTTAGTCTGAACTCTTTGAAAGAAGTTTCCAACAACTACACTCATGAGTTAACTCAAAAGCAGGTGTTGGTGGCTGAAAGTCAGCTGGTGTCACAGGTGAAGTGAAGCAGGTAGATGATACACTGGAGATCACAGGCTGAACAAAGCAAAGCACACTGGACTTTAATCTCCACATCAAAGCTTGCAGTCAGAAACACTGCAGACAAACACTCTTAAATCACTAAACGCTCGAAAGGTACGAAAGCTTAAGCCACAGCGTCGGATCTGGGATGATCCGGCACAGTGGACGCCTGACCAGGCTTTTTTAGAAGGTGTGATTGTTGGATGAGACACAGCTAGGTGTTTCTTGTTACCTGCACAGCCAGCCACGCCCTCAACCCACCCAGAGAGAGAAACACACACAACCAAACAGAAAAACAAGCTGAACCGTGACGAGATGCTCGTGTAGTTACACGTGTTCGGGTATCCGATCATTTTCCTCATTCTTAATGAGTATTTTATGATACCTAAACATGAAGAACACATAGCATTGGGCAAATATACTGAGTATCAAGTGTACTACGGTAAGAATAAAACTAAAAGTGATCCAGAAGTGGATCTGAAGTAAAGTTGTACTACTACTTGTAAGTATCTTTAAGCAATCCCAAAATATCTGTGTAAAGTCCCCCACCAACCCAAAACCGCTTCAACGTGGTTCTTCAGTGACTGTTTTTATTAAAAATGTCTAAAAATGATACTTATATAATGATTTAAATATATATAAAATGTAATAACAAAAGGTTTAATTAGACAGCTTGTGTCCAAACTTCTCCGAGGACTCACATCGCTGTAAAATCCTCACTTTAATTTCTTTTTTTTTTTAAAAAAGGACAATGTTTGAAACCCTTTGGCTCTTCATCGGGTAAAAAGCTTTCTAAATGTAATAAAGTAATAAAAAATTAAAGGAGCGATAGTGTTTCGAGTCCTCTGGGAGCAGAAATGTTACCGTTAATGGACACTATAACCGATCGGCAGAGCGAGTTTTGAAAAAGAAAAACAGAAAGTCATCGATCTCTTTTTGACATTATTGTGTTCAGTCAGTCCTCTGAAGCTCCTCTTCATATATTTATATACTGCAGTATATCTTACTTACATCATACGTTCATATTTATTTATACTGTGATACTTTTTATGTCCAGAGCTGCATTTTTTTTAGAGCTGTTCTCGTGTTGACTTGTTTCTCGTCCAGCACATTTCATTGTTCTGTTGACCCTTCATTAATCTACATAAAACTCCACCATAATATTTTATAGTACTGCACCCTGTATATTTTGGGGGAGTCGTAACACTGAGTTACAGCCCACAAGAACTACTGTCTTTAATATCTTTCTCTGTACATGTAGGAAAGGATATTTATTGATCACAAGAGCCCAATGTGCATGAATACCACCACAGATATAGGTAAGGTGAAACGTTTGACAAAATATGAATATAAGAAGCACAACTAAATATATGTTTTCCCAGTTCCAGCCTCATATTAAAGACTTCTTAAGAGTTTCATCTCTTCAGGAGGGATGAAAACACAGTAACCACCACCCTGTGTTTGGGATGCAAGGTAGGTCGCCATCTCCTTAAGGAGGTCCGGGAGCTGCATTCACAAAAGCTGACCTACAAAAGGTCGTCAGAAATATTTAGTTAATAGTTCTTAACATAAATCAATGTTTAAGTACAACGAAAGACACTTTTTAAAGATGGATCGTCACATCCTCTGGAATAAGTGTAAACATCATTGAGTTTCTTCCTGCCAGCTGATGTTTTGGGGTTGTTTTTGCTGCTTCAGGCGCTCGATGTCTTGACCGTGTGCACAACGTTGTGAAGTCTGAAGACTGCCAACAAGATCTGGGGCGCAATGTCAGAAAGATGGGTCTCCGTCAGAGGTCAGGGGTCTTACAGCAGTACAATGACTCGAAAAAGTACCAACAAATTGTTTAAGACTGGAGAACAAATATGTACAAAAGAAGTTCTGCCTTTTAGGAGGCATGATGAGGTGGTGACAGTTTCTCCAAGGACAATCTGAATCCAGGATTTTATTCTCTGCTGACTTTGGTCCTGAAATAACAGGAAGGTCACGCTGACGGACTGACTCTGAACAGTTTGCACTGCAGGCGGGAGCTCATTCATCCTGCCAGTCCTCTCAGCAGATTGTTGACGTCCTCTGGCACCCAGCACAGTTTGAGGCTTTGACGTCTGCAAACAAGGACGAGTGGATAAAAGAAGAAGCATGCGCGGAGAAGGTAACCAGGTGCACACCATTCATCCTGAACAGACAAACTCTCGAATCCATCCAACAACTTGTCGGAGTTCAAGGAGCAGCCCGTCTACAAAGGTGCAGGGATGGAGTCCATCGCTCAGACAGGGGAGGCGGCAGACGCTCACTTACAGAGGCGAGGGTGGAGGTTTGTGGGGAAGCGAGGGGCCTCGTCGCAGTTTGTGGGGAGCACCATCGTGGTGTTGTCCACGTATGCCATCGCTACCCTGACGATGAACTTTGGGAAAAACATCCAGGAGCGAAGGCTGAGACCAAACAACAACTAACAACTGCCTCAACGCTGAACTGTATGCACAAGAAAGGCAAAATAAGTGTCCTCACCATGGATGAATAATAATGAATGTATGCAGTGCTGCCGTGTGACCACAGGGTGGAGAACTGGGACTTCATCACCACTTTCTTGATTCCCATCAACATCAAACCAGAGGATCACTGGAAACTGGACGAGTCTGACAGTTCGACAACACAGGACAGTGAACGCAACCCTTTCAGTGCATTAGACAGAATGAAAGTTAAAGATACTCAGATGTTTTTAGGGTTTGTCTCTGTACTTTAATGTCTGTTTTTTAAAAAAAAAATCTTTGTCATAAAATCGTGCCTGTGTGATCGTGTGACATCGGAGATTTCTCAAATGTCTGTCAGCTGATGACTTTGCAAAAAAAACGTGTCTCGTGTGCAGATTTCTCTTCTGTGTTGATTTGTTGTCACATCAACAAATTTGATTCATTTGTAAAAATGAAGGTAGAAATACTCAAAACTAGCAGCTAACTTTGGATTCAACTCTTTTCCATTAAAAAAAATAAATAAATCAGAGTCACTGCTGCAAAACTCAGACTCCTGCTGACATTTGAAACTTTTCTTCTTCATAAAAACATTAATCAGCAACACCAACAATTTGGTATTTGACCAGCGGCATTTCTGTAAACTGACTTTGACCTTTGAGAGCAGCTTCCCATTTTTGTAAATAATCAGATGAGTTCAGGTCGAACGTGTCATGATCCAAATATGTAGTTCATGCATTGAATGTACAGTATAAAAGTCAACATTGTTACAGTACGAACTTCTATTTGGAGTGACAATAATTACTTTACTTTACATTAAAGGTTATTAACTGCTTGGCGTGCCTTTCAGCCTTTTATTTCACCAAGCTCTCACCAACCACTAAAAGTCAGTCCCAGATTTACTCTTGTCCGGCGGCTTCTTGCTCGCTCACTCTCTCATTTTCTCTTCTTAGCTTCCTCCGTCAACATCCTCTTCAGTCTTTTCTCCTTTGTCATTATGTCCATAGAAGCCAGGTTACAATGCCCACCTGCCCAGCTCCTGTTCTGGCACGACACCGGCTCCCCTCCCCATTAGTATTCGCCCACCTTAAAACCTCTTCTTCTTCCCGGTGGTTCAAAACTCCCTGTGGTACAAACACTACCACAGAGCTCACAGTCCGGGCAGCCCGGCTAACAAACTGAGCTAACATTAGCTAACAGCAGCTACAGCTGGCAGCAGTTTACTTCACTGTCCGTCAGGAAAACTCTGTAAATCGCAGAGAGTTGAGGCGGAGCAGCCGGAGGACATCAGAGGGAAAACCAGAAAACATTTTCTCCATAAAATATGATCCAGTTTCACCAAAATCAGTGAAATAGTTGGTGGTGTGTGACTTAGTGCCGTAAAGCGTTACGTACTTCTCGTGGGTGATCGTACCCGGAGCACAAAGTTACATAGTGTGAGAACAGACGTACGAATGACAGAGACACCATTCACCTGATTACAAGTCAGTGTGACATCAACGGATTTAAAATGTTGTTTTAAAGTCACTTTTAGCGACTTGCTGACTAGTTTTTATGCAAACATCCGAGCAATTTGTACCCTAACTGAAGAATTAAAAAGTTAGTTGAGTTAATGAGTTGAACTCTCTTCATACTGGCAGCTGCAGAAGTAGGCCTTCCCCCCTGAGGTACTCTTGTTTGGGAACCACTGCGGCACATAAACCATCTTGTATTCCCGCTCTCACGAAGAGACACTTTCAGACACTTCTCACCTTTTATTTCTAAACTTTGTGCGGACAGTTGCGGCCATTCTGCAGAAATAGGTCAGTGGAACAACAAATCAAAGACACCCCTGAACTGAAATGAATGAACGTTTGTCAGTTAGTGAGTCGCCAAGGATGGGTGACACTGTTTGCCAGCTGAGGGCCAGCCTAAAGGCTCAAGCGCAGGCAGTGACCCAACCCTGTTAAATGAGAACGACAACAAGGGTACACAGAGAGCGGCGATGGCCTGTTTTGTCCTCCCTCTCTCTCTCCTCTGTTCCCTGAATAGCTCCCACACAAAGGATATCGTTATTCCTCCTCTAATTACCAGATGGAGAGCTGTTTGTCTGCCTCTCGCTCCTCTGCTCTCACCCCCAGAAATAAAGTGCTCTGTGGTGACGACCCCTTCGGCGGTTATGAAACAGTCTGGTGGACAACAGAGCCCGAGAGCGAGCCCTCATTTCCTCCTTTGGCTCATAGAGTATGAATCTGAGTTGGAGTCTCCGCCGAGACCATTTCATCTGCACTCCAATCTGTGTGTTTATGTGACGGCCAATCTGTCTGGTTCCTTCCCGTGTTCCCTGCGTGGTCTAACGTTGCCAAAACCAATCATGTCTAAGGCGTGTCACCAATTTCACAGTCTTGGGTTTTAGGCGGGCGTATCTAGGCCACAAGACACTCTCCATCTGCTCTTCTGAGCCAAAAGCCTTGGGAGGTCACTCAGGGAGGGAGAGAGAGAGACAGGAGAGGGCGACGCACCCAGCCAGGGATTAGGCTGGTACACCAGGTCCAAGGGGAGGTGAGATTAAAAGCCAGGAGGAATGATAAACACCGGCTGCCCACACTCATGTGTTCATATAAACCAGTTCAGACCTCGTTTGGGAGCCGTCATCGGACAAATGCGAATGATTAAAATGACACAAAATGGACGGCAAGGTCACCGACTCTAAAGTCTAGTCTCTAGTCTGTTATTTGGAATAATATGCTGATGTATAACTGGTATATAAAGTGCCTGGAGGTCATGTAAACTCACTAATGAGCTCCAGAAGACTCCGGAGGAGAAAAGTGGATATTTCTTGGTGGTTTTTGTAAACAACTGTATGATTTCTACCTGATTTTTTATATATATTTTAACATGTTTTTAATATTTTGTATTCTGGATACTTGAAAATGTTTTTTGCAGCTTAAACCTGGTGCTGACTGACATATTTTGGCCCAATAAGTTATTAAATTATATTATATTTCACAGCTTGATCAACTGATTCAAAATATAACTATCTATTATATATTATATATATCATATATAACTATCTGTTTTTTCATTATTTATATATTAGTAGTGATATATTAAATGAGTAAAAACTGGAGGCAGAGCAGAACATAATGTGTCAAATCTAATAAATCAAATAAACTGCAGGAGGCATTCATCTGAAAATACAAATTTATTCAGTCATATTTTTCCTCCTGGTTGATTTTATTTCAGCTTGATTGGTTCCTTTGGAAAATATCTTCATCTAAGAGGATGTTTGAGGCTAAATTATATGATGTTATCTGGAATAATACACCACACTTCTGTTGTGAAAAACTAGTGTATACCAAGTGGCAACCTTAGTGGCTGTGAAGTAAATGTGTTAAAAACTTTTCGCGTGGAGTCCTTGAAGACTAGCATCCACTTTTGCGGATGCTAATAATAAAAGTAGATAATAACAAAAGTATCTTGAAAATTCATAATAAATTTGACTGTTTTTGTTCCACTCTTTACAGTCTCATTAAATCTGCACTGCACTCTTCCTACCCTTGCTTTTTCCTTGTTTTTCCTTGCCACTGTTGCCAAGCGCTTGCTCATGGTGGGCATTGTTGGGTCTCGGTAAATAATATTAGACCTACTCTCTCTCTCTCTGTATGGAAAGTGTCATGAGATAACTCTGATCAGGACTCAGGAATTTCACATGCAACCAATATTTATTTTATTAGCAAAACTACATGTTTGTGTCACCCTGCAGTTCCCCTCAGCTCTACGGAGCATCGCCAAGTGTTTGCTCATGGTGGGCATTGTTGGGTCCCTGTAAGTCCTCCCCATCTCTCTCATTAAATTCAGCCTGTCGCGGCAGACTCCCGTCCACCGTGAGCCAGGTTCTGCTCGAGGTTTGTGCCTCTTAAAGGAAAGTCCTTCCTTGACACTGTCGCCAAGTTCTTGGTCATGGTGGGAATTGTTGGGTCTCTGTAAACAATATCATAAAGAGGACAGTCTAGACCTGCTCTAAGTGTCGTGAGATAACTTCTGTTATGATTTGGCGCCTTTATATTGCAGCTTCTTTAATTTGTTGTCTTATTATTGTTGTTGATGTTGTTGTGTGGACCTCTGGAAGACTTTTTTGTCATCCAAATGAGGATTAATGCTCCTAGCTTGATGACCGACATGACCTCATTGACACAGGTGGTTTAAAAAATAAAATAAAAAAACACACCTGCATGCGGAAAAAAACAAAAAACAGCTGAACTCTTTATGGTAACAAGTCGGGGTTTTGCAACACGCAGCAGCTTCCCCCCCTGTGGTGTTTTGTTCTGCAGAGATTTGTGTTCCCTGTCCTCAGCATATCAGGCAGTATTAAATCTCAGCTATACCCTCCTCTAACCCTGTCATCTGGAAAAAGCCCTGACCTCCAGAGAGAGAGAGAGAGAGAGAGGAGAGGGGATGAGGGAGGACAGGTGTGACTCAGCACCACCTGTGAATGATCCTCTCCAAATGAAGGGCAGCCATACATTTATGTTTGTATGGAGAGTTTATTTATTGTTTCCGTCTTGGCATGGAAGGCTGTCAACAAGGAGGATTTGGTAAACATCTCAGCGGGAGATTAACAAGGAGGGAGTCTTTTCTCTGTGTGCAAGGCGAGGGAGGGGAGGAAAGAGAGAGAGAGAGAGAGGGAGAGAGAGGGAGATAGAGGGAGGGAGGACTTCCCAGCATGGGGCACATGAAGGGGGAGGGAGAGAGTGAGTTGCCTGGTGGAAGAGACTGAAATGTCCTTCATATAAACCGGTGACAAAGTGGCGAGCAGCGGCCCCCGGGCAGCAGAGATCACAGCCAGCACAGACAGAGAGAGAGAGAGAGACAGAAGAGGAGGTGGAGGAGACCGAGAGGAGCACCGAGCACCGAGGACAGCCGCTGATCCACAGCAAACACACCGAGGAAACTAAGCCGGACGCAGCATCCTTCACCCCACCGACAGGTAACAAACAAATACTGTTATTTTAAAAATTTTAAGATTAAACAACACCTGATTCGACAGGTCGTCCTGATCTATTTATTTATTTAATATTTATTTATATCACAGCAAAAACTACAGGTTCATGTGGGCTTTAAAAATACTGTGGCACAGCTGCTACACCAGATAAATAAATAAATATATATATATATATCATAAAGTGGCTGGAGGTCGTGTAAACTCACTAATGAGGACCAGCAGACTACAGAGGAAGAACTGGATTCTTAAAGGTTTTTAAAGATGTTTTTTTAATATGTTTTTAATATGTTGTTTGCTGGGTGCTGGGTGTTATTTTTAATGTGTTTTATTCAGCTTAAATCTGGTGCTAAATGACATATTTTGGTGCAACAACTCATAAAATTAGACCAAATTTTACATCATAAAGGTTCAACCAACTGATTTGCATTCAAAATATAGTTATCTATTATATATATCCTGTATAACTATCTGTTTTTAATTGATTATATGTTAGTAGTGTTATAATAAATGAATAAAAACTGCAGGTAAAGTAACAAAATGTGTCAAATCTCTCTGTTGTGGCCGTCTGGAGGCCATTTGGTCACGTCCGGCAGATTTGTTTAATTCGTTGTATGTGGACTACACATCGACCGGGCTTGCTTGTCAGATTAAACAGCTACGCATGTCATCCAGCTCAGCACGGTGCCTCACAGTCCCACCTAATTAGGCTCACCCTGTGTACGAGGTCAGAGCACGCACGGAGGTAAACAGCCTGCTGGACGTCTTATCGATGCTGTTTAAGTCGTTAGATTTAAACAAGAGTAACTTCAATTAAAGGTTTTAGATTCACTGGTTTGAACCATCACAAATTAGTTGATCTGATTTACATTCAGGTGTGTCTGCCCCCTTTTTTTCATAGGCTTGTTTGTGGCTGTAGAGATGGGTGTCACCTCTCGCTCTCTGCTATTGGTTTCCGCATATTTTGCGGCCACGCTGATTGGTGGGACTCACTCGGAGGGGGTGTGTCTTCAAGACGGCAAGCACAAGGCCACGCCCAGCCCAGAGCCACACCTGACGGACTGCACGCTGTACGCTGACAGTGAGTGTTTCTTTAATGGTGTAATGACAGCCGGGGATGAAAATATCAAACTAAATCTCCGGATTGGCTGACAGCTGGCTGAAATGTTTTCTTGTCCTTGTTGCCGACAGACAGCTGCTGCACAGAAGACGACATCCAGGATATCTCCCATGTTCCCTCTGCTATCAATAAGAACGAACCCTGGGACAAGTGTGGGCCTCTGAGCTCTGAGTAAGTCTCATACAGTAGTTATGACGTTAAATTTCACCTAAAGGCAAATTAACCAATATTGTAGGCGTCACTCTGCAGCTCTACGGATCATTATAACCTCTTTAAACTCTTGAACTTACAGTCTCTTCCTACCCTGAATCAGCTAGCAGACAAATTAGCAACAGGTTTTTCCTTGCCACTGCCTCCAAGGGTATGAAGTGAAGTGCCAAAAACTGCAGTTCCTCAAACGTCCACTTGAGGCTGGCTCCAGAAGTGAGTCAGTCTCCATAAGTCCCCATGTTAAAATGTCACAACTTCACAGCAGAAATAAACATGTTTACAGCCTGGTACAAAAAACAGTTTTGGTCTCTATAGCTAATTTCCCGTTCATGACAACTGTACTGAGGGTGAATTTATATACAACTCACCTGTTCAGATTATATTAAGGCTTAAAGTTATGCAGGACTGACAGTGTGGACGCTTTGATTGCCCGAAATGGCACCCACCTCAGGTCCGCCAATGATCCACGTCTTTGCCCATTTTTAGATTGGACTACTGGCAAGTGGCTACAACAAGAGTGAATATTGGACTTGCATTTGTTAGGCTGCCAGAAAAAAGCTGCTGAATGAATCCTAACATTGCCCTGCTAGGTGTGTAACAGACAGCTGTTGCTAGAGTTGTGTTTAGAGCTTGTTTCTATCGCTCATTTTTGTGCCAACGCTAACCTTGACTAAACTGTTTCACCATAAATGCATCGTGACTTCCTAAACTAAGATTTTACACAGGTTTGTGTGGCTAGAATCAGAAAACTAGGACAAAGAATCACCTTTACCTGCCTTGGGACCAGCTATGCCGAGTCAGTCTTCCCTGTGTCAATAAAGGTTTAAATACAAATGTCACCATCCATCATGTTAGCACTAACCGGTCCCCCCTCTCTCTCTCTCTGTCTCTCCTCAGGTGTGAAGGCTTCCTGAAGCGTGTGTCATGTTTTTACCGCTGCTCCCCTGACGCCGCGCGGTGGCCTCATCCCCATCGCCGCTCGTACATCCAGGCTGTGCCGCTCTGCCACAGCTTCTGCCGTGATTGGTGAGGCTGCCAAACACGTTGCCAAGCAAACCTAAATCAAACTAAGCATCAGCCTGTAAGGTTCTCAAGAGAGAGATTGCAAGCCGGTGTAACAACAGCATGCTGTGCCATCAGTACAGAGACAGAGCGTCTAATAAAGAGCATGAAACTGGTTAAGACTTACATATATCAGGGTTCTCTTATAAAAGCAGGGGGCAATAATGAGCAGCAGCGGTTCATAGACACCAAGAGGAAACATCTTTATGTCCTGGTTGTTTGGTTTCTAGACACAAAACAGGGATCTGCATCAGTGTTGTAGTCAAGACTACCTAAACTTAGACCAAGACCAGACAGTACAGTCTACTCAGGTTGCTAATATATAGGTGTATTTTTCAAATTTCATTGGGTGTCCTTTAGGATGCTGTTTAAAGGATGAAATTATATTACAGAAGGTTTAGTCGACGTCTCCTCAGACAAAGATTTCTATAGTTGGAAATGAGAAGGAAATTTTTAGCTCCAATCAGTGATGATGTAAAGAAATAAATCAGATATCGCTCTGGCAATTTAGTCGTATCCCCAGTCTTGAAATAAAATCCAGAGTCCTCTTTGTCCGAGACCGAAACAAGGCTGAGTAAAAATGTGATGAGATCTTCAAAAAGTGTTCTTTAGTCCAGTCTCAAGGAGTACAACAATGCTGCAACAAAAACAAGCAGAGAAAAAATATATAAAAAAATATAATTAAATTTCAGTTGCAACATCTGGTTTTAGGGTACATTCAGACAGGATCAGGCATTGCGGCGAAAACACAGTTTTTTTTCCCCATTCATTTAAATGTGGTTAGTGTATTTTGGCTGAGGTGGTGCAGGTGACGTGCAGCAGAGAAGATGAGCCGGACACACCTTTTGGAAAAATGCATCCGAACGTCACGTAGCAGCCGCCAATCAGACGCTCAGAGCGCTCAAACCGCCACAGTCAGCCTGAAATCTAAACTCTGATACTCTACCTGTGTGTGTGTTCTGGCTTTGTTTATTTCATGAAGCAGCTTCTAAATCTGAGTCTGACTCGCAATTTAAGCTGCAAAACATGAGACATGAAGAAGTTTGATTTGATTTGTATTTGATGGTTGAGCGACACAGACAGTTATTGAGAGTGAGGGAGCGCCAGCCTCGATAAAGACGGTTAATCAGAGAAATAAAAAGTTATTTCCTGATTGTTTGACAGCGGCTACGTTAGGCACAAACAGACACACCGCCAGAACAGTCTGAACGCACCATTATGCTAAGAAATATTCTGTTACACAGACGCCTACAAAACAGCAAATTGTTGAGATGTAACATTTTAATGGACAGAGCCAGGCTAACTGTTTTCCCCCCTTGTTTCTTGTCTTCATGCTAAGCTAAGAACCTCAGTCCTCTTCGGGTAAAATTACAGTCTGCTTACATGTTTTTTTTCTTCAGGTTTGACGCCTGCAGGATGGACATGACGTGTGCTCGTAACTGGGCCAGAGACCCCAGAGGACAGAACTGCACTGGAACCTGTGTTCAGTATCAACAGGTAGGCACTGACACACCTATAACTGGTTGTTTAGAGCTTATATTTTCTATTTGTTTTGGTTTATTAGATAGACATGACATTCAAGCTCCCCAGATGATGAATCTTGCTGGGCAGGTGACACAATTTACATCATGCAGACCTCTCCAAACCATTAACCGACCTTTAGATGGCTGCAAAGCATCAGGATGTCATTGTGAGCATGTAGGCGTTAGCATCTTGTCACATAATTATAAAGAGCTTCCAGTGTAATGGGCGTAGCTTTAATCTGTAACCAGCTGTCTAGTAGCAAGAATATAAAGTGATGCCTTATGTGAGCAGACTGCAGTCGCGCCTTCGCTTTGATTTTCCAGCCAGCAGAGGAGGTGAAGAGGTTTGAATCCCGTTGACAGACCCTGAAGCTTGTCATTTCAGTCGTGTGCTGTGGGTAGAAGGTGACATACTGTGTCACAGGCGAGCGAAGGGTTAACAGCTCGGGGTGACTCTGTGGGCTGAAGCATGAAAAGGTTCGGTCCTGCTTGAGTGGGCAGAGGCCAGCTGGGTGATATAAGAAGAGACAGAGTTACTGAGGGGCTGACAGCGAGCTAACTGTCACGCCACATGCCATCTATCTATCTATCTATCTATCTATCTATCTATCTATCTATCTATCTATCTATCTATCTATCTATCTATCTATCTATCTATCTATCTATCTATCTATCTATCTATCTATCTATCTTTACCCTTTTGATTATCTTTGCTTGTTTCCTGTCTTTGTATCTCTGCTAGCAGCTCTGTGAGACTGTCAAACATCAAGCAAGGTCACCAACAGCAGACATAGCAGCCAGCTAATATTACTGACTAGTCCAACAGCAGTCAGCCCAGCTCGGCGTCTGTCTTTCAGCCTTTTATTTCACCAAGCTCTCGCCAACCACTAAAAGTCAGTCCCAGATTTACTCTTGCCCGGCAGCTTCTTGCTCGCTCACTCTCTCATTTTCTCTCATTAGCTTCCTCCGTCAACGTCCTCTTCGGTCTTTTCTCTTCTGTCATTATGTCCATAGAGGCCGCTGAGCCCGGTTACATTGCCCACTTGTCCAGCTCCTGTTCTGGCACAACCCCCGTCAGCATTCCCTGTAAACCTCCTCTTCTTCTTCTTCCCTGTGGTCCACAGTTCTCTGAGCTCACAGCCCGGCTAACAAACTGAGCTAACATTAGCTAACAGCAGCTACAGTCGGCAGCAGTTTACTTCACTGTCCATCAGGAAACTCTGTAAATCACAGAGAGTTGAGGCGGAGCAGATGAAAAGTCAGATTCACCAAAGTCAATAAGATTTAGCATCCATGAATGTTTGTACAGAATTTAGTGGCAATCCATCCAACAGTCGTTCTTTCTCTTTTCCAAGGAAAGAGAGACACACACCAACAAATGAACACACACCCCCAGACACCAGACCTGTTAAGCCTCTCTGGTGGATATCAGACGATTACTGGAAACGACAGATTTGTAGTAAGAGAGAAAAATGTGTTCTGTGTGCCTGTGCACACCTGTGTATTTTGGTGCTTTGTGTACTTGGGATTGGCCCATTTTCATGTAGGACGCCGCTAATGGTACAAAATAGTCTCCAATAAATTTAAGTAGCTCTCAAATCAGGAGTGCTCCTCAATACAAAAAAAATGAGTCATCGCGTTCAGCACATTCAACAAATCACCTCAACTCAGAGCGGCTGCCTCTCGCTACAGTTTTGGAGGTCACAGCACTGAAGTTTCTTTTTTTTTTATGATTTCTTCTTCAGCCAGCGCTGATGGAAGATTTCACAGCGTGTCCACCTCACGGCACTTTAGTCCACCTCGACCTGAGACCTGCTGCAAAAGTGCCCAACATGCACAGATAACATGCGGTCCTCTGTTCGTGAAACCTTTAAACAAAATCCTCTGTGGTGTTTCTTCCAGCTCCTGACAAGTTCACCGGATACATAAAAACAAATTGTAGGTGTGTGTGTGTGTTTACACAGATGAATGCCTTCTGCAAATTTGCATAGAAATGAGCTGATATATTTAAAAGCACACACATTCGCTGCATGCAGAAAAAAGAAAAAGAAAAATCCCTCTGGCACTCGGCATCTCACTCTCTCTTTGTACTCATTGCTAACATTATTTGCCAGCCAAGGACTGATTTATCTCAGCATTAGACACTCTTTCTGCTCCGGATTTTGTGGGAATGAGGTTACATCTTGCAAAAGAGAGTGTCCATGTCTGTGCCGGATGCTGGCACCAAACTCATTTGGGCGACGATCTGAGGAAGGGGAAATGATCACGTGAGGTTATTGAACCGTGAACTACCGTGAAATACCAGCTACAAGGGAAGAAGTACAGAGAATACGGAGGGAAACAAATTTACAGGGGACCTGAAAGTACTTTTTAAATTACCAGGGTTATAATAAATAACTACAACGCTCACAGCAGTTTTCTTTACATAAAGTTAAAGCAACATACACAGAAATTTGTATTTTTGTGATTTAGCGCCCCCAATTTCAGATTGTAATCCCACTGTGGTAAATATGGACAGCTGTACACCTCGGCGTCTGTCTTTCAGCCTTTTATTTCACCAAGCTCTCACCAACCACTAAAAGTCAGTCCCAGATTTACTCTTGTCTGGCGGCTTCTTGCTCGCTCACTCTCTCATTTTCTCTTCTTAGCTTCCTCCGTCAACGTCCTCTTCGGTCTTTTCTCCTTTGTCATTATGTCCATAGAGGCCAGGTTACAATGCCCACTTGCCCAGCTCCTGTTCTGGCACGACACCGGCTCCCCTCCCTGTTAGTACTCGCCCATCTGAAAATCTCCTCTTCTTCCCGGTGGTCCAAAACTCCCTGTGGTACAAACAAAAACACTCCCCCGGTGCTCTGAGCTCACAGTCTGAGCATCCCGGCTAACAAACTGAGCTAACATTAGCTAACAGAAGCTACAGTTGGCAGCAGTTTACTTCACTGTCCATCAGGAAACTCTGTAAATCACAGAGAGTTGAGGCGGAGCAGCCGGAGGACATCAGAGGGAAAACCAGAAAACATTTTCTCCATAAAATATGATCCAGTTTCACCAAAATCAGTGAAATAGTTGGTGGTGTGTGACTTAGTGCCGTAAAGCGTTACGTACTTCTCGTGGGTGATCGTACCCGGAGCACAAAGTTACATAGTGTGAGAACAGACGTACGAATGACAGAGACACCATTCACCTGATTACCAGTCAGTGTGACATCAACATGATTTAAAATCTGTTAGTTTATGAGAGAAAAGTTACACAAAAGTTGCTTTAAAGTAACATAAAAACTCTGTTTTATCTGTTTTAAACTGTTAAATTGATGCAACATTGGGCTAAAGCTCATGAGCAGTCTTCAGTGTGGTCATTTGTTCTCAAATCGTTTCTATTCAGTTACTGAAAAATAAATTGTATCTCTTTCTTCTCACCTTGAACCTCGGCCTAGAGAATAACCACAACAGACGACTGCTGCAAGAAAAACTCTATCATTTTGTTGCTGCCAACCAGTTCAAGAATTTAAACCCTTTCTCTTCTCTTCTGTGTTTCCTCTTCACACCGGGTGTAATGTCATGGGTTTTTTCGGACAGAGAAGGGCAGAATTGAATAAGATAAGGATGTGGAGGACAGGATGGAGCCTCAGGAAATTTCAGTATCTCGCTTATTCGATCACACCATGTCGTCTAAAGCCACTTGTGCTCGTACTGAATTAGCTTTGGCAGGAAGCCACGCCTGAGGACGGACAGAAATGTGTGTGCACTGCTGTGTGTTATTATGGGGGGGTCGCTGCGATAAGACCTAAGTGTCAGACAGAGAGTGTATGTAGTGGAGAGAAATAGCCGTCATCCTCTTTGTCCTTCGAACGCGGTAAATATATTACAGCTTTTTTCTTCTTCTTCTCCCGTGCGCCCAGTGTGACTCAGTCTTAATCCCCCAAACAGACAGGAGGATGAAAGGAAGCAGACGTCGGGGTGGGGGTGTGCTACAGAGGAAGATATACAAACAGAAAGTGCAGCAATAAGCAGGGGGATGTATAGTGGAAGTTACAGTAGATAGAGGACAAAATGAGCTGCTGCAGGAAGAAGAGAGAGACAGCACATCTTAATGGATCATAGTTACGCTGTCGTCACTCAAAGAACGGCAGCTTTAACACAGAAAAGCACATTGAAACTTCACTAATTAGCTTCCCCAACTATTTCTGCCATTTACACTTAAACAGCTTAAACGTTAAATAGTTTTTTTTTGTTGCAGGTTTTAATCCGTATATGTGTCTTATTAGAGGGGAATTTAATTTTCACGCTCCAGAAAACAAGCTAACGTCAGCTGTAATTGGACTTTTATTTCCTCTCAGAGTCTAACTTTATAAAGACCGTCGCAAAAAAGGTGCGAGTGACCTCTCTGATTAAGTTTGAGGCTTCTTGACAGAATCGTCACTCTGCCGTGAGAGAAGTCTTTCAGATACCAGTGAGCTGAGCTGTCCAAGGTCATCTCGTCTTATAATTTGCTCCCAAGGCTGGTGGAGCCGAGGTGAGGCGAGCGGAGAGAGAGCGAGAGCGAGGAAGAAGACAAAAGCCACTTTGCGAGAGCAGCTGTCAGGTGCCTGCAGCCCCCCCACCCCACCACCCTCCCCTTTAAAACACCTGGCACAGGGTGTTTGTTTTCAAGGCCGGCGCTGCCCTGAAAGGCTAAAATCTATTATTTCTATTGATGTTTACAGGCAAAGAAAGGCCACACCTGATGGGATGTTACAAAGAAATAGTGTGCATTTACTCCAAAGTGGAATCTCAGTTTGAAAGAAATGCCCTCAACCTAATTTGACATTCATTAGCTGTTTCTATAGAGAGCTCCCATAACTCTAATGGGGACCAGTGGTTGAGTACAATTTGTGCTACATTCAGGGGCAAACAGCTACATGTAACAGCTACATCTTCCAGGTTTCAAGCGGTATTGCAGATGAAACTCAGGCGTTCTTTAGTTATGTAGCTGAATAGATCTACTCAGGCTGAAGTCATGAAAAAGCTCCATCTTTTATTATCTTGAGCACCTAAGATGTAAAGAAATATTTAAACTTAATTAATTTATCTAGCTTCTTTCATGCAAACCAAAGAAATAAAAGCCAAAAAACAAGTGCAACCAGTGCATAGCAACCAGGATCAATTGGGAAAGATCATAGACTGTAAATACAATACGTAGTGTCCGTGACGTCACCCACCCAGGTTTTGGAAGAGCTGCCAGTGTGTGATTGTGTGACTGTTTTTTGAACCAGGCTGTAAACATGTTTATTTCTGCTGTGAAGCTGGACATTTTAACATGGGGACCTATGGAGGCTGACTCACTTCTGGAGCCAGCCTCGGTACGTAGCTTTGCAGGATTGTTAATCAGTCAGTCAAGTCTTCATGGATCTACAACCAAGGCCAGTTGCCCCAGAATTAACCCATCTCTAAGAAAGATGACCTGGATGACTGAGAACCTTCATAGTGTTTTTCTTTGATAATGGACAGCCATCATTTTGTCAGATGAGGTAAATATCTCTGTAAATATTCTGTTTGTCTGCAGATGTACCAGCACGGCAGAGATCTCTGCGAGAGCCTGTGGGGTGACGCCTTCATGACGGTGGAGGATGAACCAGAGGAGGTGGGAGAAACCGGAGAAGTTGGAGCGGAGGGCGACGGCGGTCGCCCCTGTGGCTGCCTGACCCTCAGCCCCTCGGACAAAGACGTGATCGCCGCCCTCAGGGCCCAGCAGGATGACCCGGAGGAGCTGGACACCACTAAAACTGGCCTGCCTCAGTACAGGGCTCCATGCCAGGCCAAGCTGCCCCTGCAGGCTAGGAGCGGCAGGAAGGGCAACTCAGTGCTGCGTAAACGCTCCGTCATAGTGGACGACGTGGAGGGAAGCACGAGCGGGAACGGCTCGTAGAGAGCAGTGATAGATGGGAATATATTTAGAGATAACTGTCACAAAATCTCTCGAAATGTAACTAACCTTAGCTCGCATAATCACCACATCCTACATATAATCTCTATGGTTTTGAATAATTCTGTATCTGGTGTAAGATAGAGTCAGATATTTGAGTAAACATGAAAACATGATTAAAGATGCCACAACAAAAGAGTATTTAAATTCTGCAAGGGCTCTGACTTCAATAATAAATACAGTACCAGTCAAAAGTTTGGACACACCTCCTCTTTCTCTTGGTTTTTCTTTATTTTTGTTACTTTTAAAATCTTAGATGAACACTGAAGACATCAAAACAAAGAAATAACACATAAGGAATTATGTGGTAAAGATTTCTTGCCTTCTTGATGCGCTTCAGACCATCGGTTGTGTTGTTCAGAGGTAATGTTGGCAGTAAATAGATCTACTAAACTACTGTAGTAATGCATATTATGGCAAGAACCACTCAACTAAGTAAAGAGAATCAACGATCCATCAATACTTTAAGACATGAAGGTCAGTCAGTCCAGAAAACATCAAGAACGTTGAATGTGTCTTCAAGTGAAGTCACGAAAAACCATCAAAGAGATGAAACTGGCTTTGCTCCAGCGAAGGAAGATCAAGAGTTACCTCTGCTGCAGAAGATAAGTTCATCACAGTCACCGGCCTCAGAAATTAACAGCACTTCAGATTAGTGCTCACATAAATGTTTCAAAGAGTTCAAGCAGCAGACACATCTCAACATCAACTGTTCAGAGAAGACTGTGTGAATCAGACCTTCATGGTTGAATTACTGCAAAGAAACCAACGACTGAGGAAGACCAACAACAAGAAAAGAACTGCTCGGACCAAGAAACACAAAGAATGGACTTTAGACCAGTGGAGATCTGGACTTTGGTCTGATGAGTCCAAATTTGGGAAAACTGGTTCCAACCGCCATGTCTTTGTGAAGGTGAACAGATGTTATCTACATGTGTGGTTCCCACCACGAAGCATGGAGAAGAAGGTGTGATGACGTGGGGAATGCTTTGCTGGTGATTTATTCATAATTTAAGGCCAGAATTTCTACCAGTGACCAAAACATCCCATCAGGTTTGAGTTTAGTGGGACCATCATTTTGTTTTTCAACAGGACAGTGACCCCAAACACACCTCCAGGCTCTGTAAGGGATGTTTGACCAAGAAGGAGAGTGACGGAGTGCTGCGTCAGATGACCTGGCCTCCACAATCACCCAACTGAGATGTTTTGGGATGAGTTGGACCACAGAGTGAAGGAAAAGCAGCCAACAAGTGCTCATCACTTCAAGACTGTTGAAAAACCATTGAGGTGACGATCTCATGAAGCTGATTGAGAATACCATTCAAAGCAAAAGGAAGAACTACTTTGAAAAATCTAGAACATATTTTTCTTTGTTTACCACGTAAATCCATGTGTTATTTCATAGTTTTGATGTCTTCTGTGTTAATTTACAATGTAGAATTAATAAAAATAAAGAAAATTATTGAACAAGAAGGTGTGTCTAAACATTTGACTGGTACTATTTATTGTTAATATCCCCTAACGGTTGCGCAAATGTTTAATTTCCAGCTCATAATTTGTCTTTTTAACACGATCTTTATCAGTGGTAGGTATTTAAGTTGCTTTTTGGGAAATATAAAGTCATACAGTATTAGTGTTTGTGAATGAATCCAACATGTCACCGATAACCAGAGGTCTTTTCAAGACAGTATTGTAAACATGGCGTCCCTGCAGCAGTGCTGTTAGTCCGTTTTTAAACGCAGATGTTATAATGTTGTGATTATTGTGCAGTCTACACGTCATAATGCGTATGATAGTGGAGGAAGTCACGCAGAGTAATGATAATAATGAATGTAACTTAGGCTTTCTAACAGAGATTACTGGCCTGAACTTTAACGGAAGTGGTAATGAACACAGAGAAGAATGCATCACACGTGAGGGAAGGTTTAAATATTCAGAAACAAAGTCTGTCTACCAGATTTAATCCACAGAGAGGCAGCGCTCACACCAGCTGTGGTTGTTCTGGTAGTTTGATCATCATCGGTGTACCGTGGATGTTTCTTTCTAATGATGTCACGTATTTCTCGGGTGACGCGCTGTTAGATGTAAATGTTTTGTAAAAAAAAACCAAAAACAAAAAAACAAACTGATTTGTCTGATTTATGGTTAGCTTGCTGAAATGTTTCTGTGATTTACGTTCTCAATAAAGACAACATTTGTAAAGGCCATCCAGAGCCTGTCTGCACTTTGTCATCTGTAAATCCCCCAAAACAATGATATATTATCAGCTATCGGCTAATAGATCTATCCTGATGTTTCTGTTTGTATAGCCGAGGAAGGGAACATACTGTAATACACTGTTTCCCAACCTTTTACTCCTGATGTACCCTCACAGCCCTATCTGACAGATTCAGTCAGTTTTATCTAAGTACGGCCTAATTAAACCATTTATCCATTACATTTAGCTAGCATTAACTTTAGCTTGCGTTACTTTTAGCTTATTACTTCAACTTAACTGCTTGTTGCTTCTGTGTATTCATACAATGAGCTAACGCTAACTATTTAAGTTCCTTCCATTTAGTAAGGCAAGTTTATTAAGTAAGTTTCAACTGTGATTCATCATATTTGACTAACTATTTCAGCTAGTTTTACCATTCCATTTAGGTAGCATTACCTTTAGGTAGCATTAGCTTTAGCTTGCCTTACTTTTAGCTAACTACTTCAACTGTATTACTTTTTCCAACTACGAATTGCTACTGCGTATCCATACAATTAGCTAATACTAACTATTTAAATTCCTTGCATTTGGCTAACAGCTATTTAGTCATTACATTTAGCTAGCATTAACTTTAGCTGGCGTTACTTTTAGCTAACTTTTTCATTACTTTTCAACTGCTTGTTGCTACTGTGTATTCATACAGTAAGCTAACGCTAACAATTTAAGTTCCTTCCATTTAGTAAGGCAAGTTTATTAAGTAAGTTTCAACTGTGATTCATTATATTTGACTAACTATTTGAGCTATTTTTACCATTACATTTAGATAAATGTTTTAACTGTTCATTACTTGCATTCTTTTAACCATTTATCCATTACATTTAGGTAGCATTAGCTTTAGCTTGCCTTACTTTTAGCTAACTACTACAAATTGCTACTGTGTATCTGTAGAATTAGCTAATGCAACTATTTACATTCCTGACACGGCATTCATACGGTATTTTCACGTTAACAGCGTTCTTTTGATGGGAAAAAACTTGTATTTATATGGTAAAATATGGGGGGAAAAACCCAACAACCTTAAAGGTGAAACCAACAGTAATATCTTATTACCAAAATATTACAAAAAGTTATACCGTAAAATTCTGGCAATCACAGCTGCAAAACAAATGTTTTGTTTTTAACAGTACAACGCTGTTATATTTCATGGTAAAACGTTTGTTTTATACGGCATTTGAATGGTATTTTCATTTTAATTATACGGCAAAATTATAAAATATGGAATAAAACAACAATCTTAAACGTGAAATGAACAGTACTACTATCCTTTTACGGTAATATTAGAAAAAGTTAGATCATATTTTTTACAGTAAAATTCTGTATTTCAAAATACCATATTCCTCTGATGCTTGCACTGAAATTTAACTTAAATTTCTTGTATATTAGATTAAGTATATTTCCAAATGTCCTGTCTTCGTGGTGTAAGAAAAGCATTAATAACAGTGTATTTTGACATCCTTCAAACCCAGCAGCCTCAAACATCACCCCCGGATGAGTACTGCATGTTGATATGTTGACATGCATCTGACTGCAGTGTGTGTTGGTGTCTCAAAACATGGCCTCCACCTCTGATTATGGGAGTGTGTCTTCTCACCACTGTCAGCTCCCAATTTACTGATACAGCATGACAAGTGTGTTCACCCTCCCATCACCGACAGCTGTCACTCAGTCTCGCCATTTCCTAACGATCGCTTTAAGGGAGAAATTCAAACAGTCTTATATTTAAATATCTTAACACTGTCAGAGTCTGGTTTTATTTTATTTGAAATAAATGCCTTTTGGGCCTTGAAGGATTTAAGTCCATCAACCTTTGCAGCATTTGAACTGAAACCAGCAGCTCCTCGTGATGAATGTCGTTCAGATTAACCAATTAAATCCAGGTTATGAGCACAGTGTGACTTTTTTAATCTCATTAAAAGTGACTAATAAGTGGATTTTTTAAGACATAAATCATGTTGGAGATGTCTCTCAGCGGAGCAGCGTGTGCCCTCTGCAGGTGAAAATGAACACAAGCTGTGCGTCATGTGGATAATGTCACACACCACTTGACATTTTTCTGTTAAAAGGAAGGACAATGAGGCACAGTGTGTGTGTGTGTGTGTGTGTGTGTGTGTGTGTGTGTGTGTGTGTGTGTGTGTGTTTAATGCACTGCAGCTATTTCTGTAGTGAAGTGCTACTTGATGTTAGCTAATAACGTGTCCTCTGTGAAAGTCATCATCACGGCAAATGACAGAGGCAGGCAGAAAGGGTTACCAGTGACATTCACATTACACACACACTCACATTATCACACACACACACACACACACAAGATAAGGTTCTTTTTAATTTGTTTCAGACATTTTGCGGGGGCGTCGTCTGAGGGAAAAGAAAAAAAAAAATCCAAAATCTGACCTCCAAAGTCCAAAACACATTTTGTGTCTTTCTTTCTGTCTCTCTCACGCTCACTTATTCTCAAACACACACAAAGTACATCTGAGAGGTGACTAACGGCGCCTCCGTGTGTTTGTCAGGTTTTATTCGAGTCCTCAAATCTGTGGATTGTCCTCACATGAAAGAGGAAACTTTCATACGGATTGTAAATAACTTAAATAAATGGGTAGACAAACTAGTAATAGCAGAACAGAATAAAATATACAAATAAATAAATATAATTCAAGTAAAAATCCAGGCTAAAAAGATCCTTTAGTTTGCTTTTAAAAATATATACAATAGTCTCTGCTGGCCTCGGGACTGTAACAATAATTCTTTTATTTGTTTGCACTACAATTTAAAAAATATATATCATCCTCGCCCTCTTTTGACCTCGCTCCCTCCCTGATCACCTTCATACAGTGCTTTACTGAAATTAAACACAAACTGTTGTAATCCTAGAAGCTGTGCAGACAGATAAATGAATAACAAAATGCACTTTCTCTGCATATCCCATTTCTCCACAGCACTGACTGTCCAGTGTTAATGTTTAATAATCAAACAGAAATTTGAACTTCAGATTTATTTGTCATGTGTAGGTTAACGCAGGGTCAACAGTACAATGAAAGCGTGTTGGAGGAGAAAAACAGCATCCGGAGGACCAGTTACAAAACAGCTTTAGACAAAATATGCTAAAATTTTAAGTAAAAACAGGAGTGACCTAAATACAATCCTTAAGAACCCTTTTAATTGCTGTTCAAGTCATAATAGCGACACTTTTTTTATGGTTCTTTGGAGTTCTGATTAACGGTTCTTTAAGTTGTCTTTTGCAGTAATGTGACCTGCATGAGATAAAAACCAAGAAGATGGCTGCTGTACGCCAACCTATTGACTGTGTGTAGAAATTATTGTTGTGGTGCCATTTCTATTTGTAAGCAGTAATATTCTACATGTTTTAAGTTAAAAAAAAAAACTTGATGTGGTATAAGTGTGCTATAAACTGTAAAAATGTGAAAGGATAGATGTGGTAGTATTTAAATGACTAATAACCAACTCAAAGTGAAAAACCAGGTTACATCTGGAAAATAATTACATAATTTCTGATGTTTGACCTGGTGAGAGAGTAAGTTCATTCAACATAAAATATAGATTATGAAGCCGATAAGGGTTTAACATGTTACCACGATCACAGCAAAGGCTTTCTGAAACTGGGACAGCTATTATTGGTGCTCAATCCATCTTGTTTCCAGCTGCTGTTCTCATTTTATTCCACTAGATGGCAATGTGCACCTACCAAAACACTCCACGGTGATTCACTGGTTTCTGCTATGTGTGAGTCCAGACCTGCTTTCACCAATCAGCCATAACGTCACCACCAACTGCCATTGGCATGGACTCCAGTAGACATCTGAAGGTGTGCTGTGGTATCTGGCACCAAGATGTCAGCAGCAGATCCTTTAAGTCCTGGAAGTTTCGAGGTGTGGCCTCCGTGGATCAGACTTGTTTGTCAGCACATCCCAAAGATGCTTGGTTGGATTGAGATCTGGACACTTTGGAGGCCAAGTCTACACCTTGAACTCGACGTTGTGTTCCTCAAACCATTCCAGGGGATAATGTTTCCGTGAAAAGGTGTGAATGGTCTGCAACAATGCTTAGCTAAGTGTCCAAGTGACCCAAGGTTTCCCAAAGCATCACACTGCCTCCATTGGGTTGCCTTCTTCCCATAGTGCATCCTGGTGCCGTGTGTTCTTCAGGTAAGCAACATATCTTCTTGTCAAAGTCGCTCAAATCCTGAAATCAACTTGGACACCTCGGATCTCCCCAATCTCTCCCAAACGTCTTCACGGATCGACAACCAAGTCCAGTTGCCCCAGATCCAACCTTCTTGAAGAAAGATGACCTGGATGACGGAGAACCTTCACAGAACTTTGAGGACAAAGTGTTCACTTGCTGCCTGATGTACTCCACCCACTGACAGGTGCCATGTGAACGAGATGATCAGTGTTATCCACGTCACCTGTCAGTGGTCGGTCATAAGGTTATGGCTGATATATTCAGCGAATAAACGCCAACAGCTTTGTCTGATCACAAACACATGACCTCCTCTGGCAGCATTGTGACGGGAACAGTTGGTGCATGACTGTGACACTGTGTTGTGTTCATTATTTGTATAAGTTTAACATATAAGAAATCTCTATTATCCCCACTAGAGACCTCGTTATAGACTCCCCACACACAAACCTTAACAAAATGTGAGTAATCTCACATCTATATGAGGTTCAAATGTCTTTTTTTAAAAGACTGCAGGTCTCCTAACATACCCTAAAACTTGTAATCCAACTTCTTTAAGAACCTCAGATGGCCGCTGCAAGGTGGGAGGAATATTCATGGTTCTCAAGAAGATAACAGAAGAGGAGAGAATGACTGAGAGAGCCAGGCCTCTCTCTATCTCTCTCTGTGTGTGGGAGGGGAAGGGGGCTCTTGGAGAGAGGAAAATCAAAACCCACCCGAAGCTCTTCATACGTCACTGTTCGCATCACAGATGTTCCCACAGACACTCAGTGTGGGTTGTGGGCCGAGGCGTGTGGAGAGCCAGTATGGCTTCAATTGGCTTGTTTTTTTGGACTGCGCATTATAATATGTAGGCCTACTGCTGCTGCTGCTGCTGCTGCTGCTGCGTGCGTAAACGGAGAGTCGAACACTGCAGTGGTATTTAAAAGAGTTTCTTTGAGTAGGAGATTCAAATAGCTTCACTGTACTGAGAGGTTTTGATGGAAAATGAAACACTGCGCTTCAGTTCTGATTCTGTTATTGATTCTTTCGTCGAATTTTGAAACTGTCAAATAGGGTTAAAACAGGCACTGAAACATATGTACATCCCCTGAAAATACAGGTTTCTTGATAAATAAAAAAGTAACAGGAAAGGAGAAGTCGTGTGGGCGTGTCTTGTTTCCACGACCATTGGCAGAAAAAGAAAATAAGGGGAGTTGTTATTGATGGAAATTAGACTATTTCAATACGTCTCACATGAAAAGAGGGTAAAACCTTCCTCTCCAAAACAAGCCTGAGGTGAGAGTGCGCTCAGAAAACCACAGCCTTCGCTCCCAGGCTCGTTTGAAGTGGTTTTTGTAAGCACCGAGAGAAAGAAGCGTTTTTTTTTCAGTCCAGACTGTCGGCTGTCTTGTTTACGTGTACGTCACAGGGCTGCTTTTAACAGGACTGAAATCCCCCTTCAGTCTTCCTGAGACTAACTTCTCTCTTGGCGAAGGGTCACAAAAAGTCTCTTTTTAAAATAAAGGTTACAGTTTGGACCTGAAGGGGTTCTTCACGGCGATGCCACAGAGGAACCAGAGGAACCTTTTTCAGCTCTGCAAGGAACATTTTACCTATTGATTGGTTGGTTGCCCCAAAAGGTCAACTTCAAGAACCTGTAATCAGCATTTCAGAGAACATTTTAAAGAAAAAATAAGATTATTAAACATAAAAGGGTTCTTCAAAGCACCAAAAGTGTTGCAATTGTGACTTTTTTTGGCCTTCAGCTCTCCAAAGAAGTCAAGTTTCAGGATCATCGGTGGACCTGAGGCGTGAACCAGAGCGTTTCTACAGTGTTTCTACAGTAGCCCAGAAAGGACAAACTACACACTGACTCTAGACAGGGCCTTTTGCTTTTTCATGGCCACCGTAGTTTCTTCTTCACGCTAGGAAGCACAGAGTGAGGCGAAGGGGTCACAATGCAGTAACTTCACCCATAGATGCCACTAAATCTTACGCACTGGTCCTTTAAAGTAGTTTAGCCAATGTTGCATTATAAATGAAATATCCATCCAGTTTTTGTAACCACTTATCCTCATCAGGGTCGTGGGGGTGGCGCCAATCCAAGCTGGCATCAGGCGAGAGGTGGGGTACGCCATGGATGAGCCATCTGTTCATCACAGAGCTAAAATTAAAGATTTTAGTTCAATAAACTCAGGGAAAATTCTATTTAGACTAAATTCTGGGATGAATTTGAATGTTAGTCACCATGATGAGTATTTAGTCTGCCCTCCATCAGCTCCCCCACCTCATATTATCATTATAATCACTGTTTTGTGCATCTGGGCCTCATGAAAACGTTCACTGACCTGTGGCTAACGGCCTAATGACTCACTCACGTCTACTTAACGCGGGACTTTCCCCCCTTTTCACTCCTCCTCCACCATCCACACCTCTTTGAGCCCCTCGGTGCCGGACATATTTGCCCTCTGATGTGTCCCGGCAGAATGTTGTCCTTGGCATGCGCATAGCTCCATAATTTCCATCTCATCCACACACACAGACAAACACACACACACACACACAGATGCTCCTGCGCGCTCCTCCGGGACGCCCACGCTCACCCACCGCTCTGCCAAAGCGGCGTGGCATCTTCTAAGACGCCCCCGACATTCCTGACGCCACTGTCACTTCCCCTCTCCGCGCGTGTGTGCAAATCCTTCAGTTGCACTGACACCTCAAATATGCGTTTCACGCGTGAGTGGCACCGACACGTTGCTCCGGATCGGATGTGGAGTCTTTCTGTAATAATAACTCTTTAATGTGGTTCTACTTCCTTGTTTGTACTTCGGACTCTGTTTGTGTGACTGCTTCATCTAAAAGTTGCACAATAACAAAAGGAAATTCCGCCACCCTCATCAAACCTCGCAGGTTTTATCGATATAATAGAAGGGAGGGATTGAGATGAAACCAGTTTTCGTTACCTGGGCGGGGGTTCCCAGAAATCCTCCCATGTGACGAAGTAGTCACTAACATGCCCTTATATGGACAAGCCCCGTGCGTAATTAGGAAAAGGACCCACGTACGCAGCGTTACGCTCTGTGCGTAAAAGTAAAAAAAAAAAAGTGGTTGTGTAAACGGAACCATGGTTACTGTATGTATGGAAATAAACCACTTTTTTTCCTGTTTATGTGTGTGTGTGTGTGTGTGTGTGTGTGTGTGTGTGTGTGTGTGTGTGTGTGAATCTGATTTATATGAATTAAAAACACAAACACAAGTCCTTCGTTTCATTTTAAGACACTTTACTTAAATACACATCACAAATAATAAAAAAAGGAGACAGTGTAAACATTGTGGACATCATCAGTTTGTCTGGATCAACCGGACAAACCAAAACAACAACAAAAAATAATTTACACATTGAATAAATGCAGCATTGCATGACAATATCATCCAAATAAAAAGTACAAAGACAAACAATGATCATTCCCATTTTTCTACCATTAGTAAACCCGACTTCTGGGCCTCTGTGGCCGCTCAGTGTCTCTGCTCAGTCTGGATGCTGCCCTGGTGTTTCATTTGAATGGTCTTTTGAGCGATGTCCAGCATCCAGCAAGTACCATTTCAATCAGTCTTAAGTGTGTTTCTGTCAATGTTGACAACACATCAGCCGGTATCCCAGTGCTGCGCATGCAGAACATGACTCCAGTGTTATTACTTTTCAGTCAGTTTCAGTCTGTGTGTGTGTGTGTGTGTGTGTGTTGTCTTTAAAATGCTTCCATCTTGCTTGTGAGCATCAGCTGACAGCCGCTGCTCACGTGTGTCAGGACTTTCTGTTTGAGCTGAGCGACTTGATCCCGGAGCACCGACGCCGTGTTGGACAGCCCCTGGTTGTCGTTCTTCAATCCCTTCACCTTCTCCTCCAGCCGGGCGATGCGCTCCAGTTTGCGCCTCCGGCACTTGGTGGCAGCTAGCCGGTTCCTCAGCCTCTTGCGCTCCGCTTTGATCCTCTCCTGGGTCTCCAAGTCGATCGGGGACATTGGAGGCGAGCCGTCGCTGCTCAGGAGGTCGGGCACGGTCTGAGGCTCCTCTTTCAGGGCTACGAGCCGCTGCGGATGGAGCCCGGAGCCGGGGAGAGAGTGCTGGAACGCGTGCGCGCCGTGCGTCGAGCTCTGCGGGTGGCTCTGCTGGTGAGGCGGCAGGTAGCTGATGGTGGCTGTGGGGTAGCTGGATGCGGAAGAGAGGCTTGTGTTCGGGCAGTAGGCGTTCAGTGTTGTGTAGATGGGAGGCTCGGGCTGCAGAGCGGAGCCGAAGACACTAGAGGCCGCCGCCGAACACGTCGTAACTCCACCGGCTCCGATGGACACATTAGGAGGGGGCATCTGGTTCATCTTGTGCAGCTCGTCCAGGGCTTTCACAAACCCCTCAGCGAAGCCCTCCTGCTCATCGGTGATCCCCCGGTTGTAGAAGTACTGACCCGGGGTGGGAGTGGTGATCACACCGTTACTGTTTTGGATGATGAGCCTCTCCAGCTCCGGAGAGGCGAGCTTCAGGGACCCCACGTCTTGATGCCCCCCTTGGTAAAGCTCTGTCTCGGCTCTCAGCTGCGATTTCAGGTTGCGATATGGCTCTGTCAAGTTCAAATTCATATTCTGCTTTAGCAGTTTGTAGTCGTGCATTGCTGCATCTGAGTGGCCGTAAGGTGACAGAAAAGAGTCGTCATGATAAAAAGGCTGCTCCATCTTTGTAGACATAAAGTCGTAGGACGGGAAAAAACAAAGTTAAGAGCTTACCAGCTGCTTATAGAGACACAGTCTGTGGATAATCAACAAAGTCAGTGTCAGCACAGAGCATGCACTCTTCTTCTGTCTCAACAATGTCCTACAAAAAATCAAAGTGAAAGTCCAGAATCCAACAACAAGCTGCTCACAAACGAAAAAGTCTTTCCGGCGTTTCAATCCTGTGAAACTTATAACAAACTCCTCTGGGTCAGCTGTTGCTCTCGCTTCGCGTGTTGAAGGTGTGTTCGCTCGGGTCGATGTGCGTCTTTATATATAACCAGAGACACACGGGCTGTGCGGCGCGCTGATTGGCCGAGCGGCTCCCTCTCCACGCCCGGTGAGAGCGACGTCATGTGACGCTAATGCCGGGAAGAGGCGACTGTAAACAAGCCCTGTAGGCAAGACAGCTCGCCGAGGAGGGAGCACCGGAGCCCGGCGAAAGACGCACAAGAGCCCGCTGCCAGAGCCTGAATGCGTGTTTTTATTATACATGAAGAGGTTATATTACTCTGTTAGATCAAATTAGAGCTTTTAATTAATTTATTTGTGTTTTTTATTCATTAAAAAATGCGTTAATTTATTCAAACAAACCTCATGTTAAATATGAAACCCGCTGGATTTATTACACATGAATTACAGCCTGTGTGTATTTAATAAAACACCATTTTACTGCGCTGTTTATTATGATACATCCTGTAGAGGAAGTCCTCAGGCCTTATATGGGCACGATGACGTGCCAGTTCCTCTCCAGGAGAACCGGGAAGCCACGCCCACCCCGGGCCTCATTCCAAAAGCAGTCCAGCTCCTGCATAAAACCCTCCTCCACCCTCCATCCATCCAGGAGCTGGTTTAGTTAGGGACTTTCTGTCTCAGCATGGAGGTGAAGTGAGCATCCATCTGTTTCCACTGAGAATATGCAACTCAGGCGAACTTATTTTGTTTATGTATCGTTATTCAAATCTGGTTTAGATGCCCCCAAAACACACACACACAACTTCCTGTTTTAAGTATCCTGACAAGTTGGGCATGACGCCTGAAGTCTGCTTTGATCACAAATGAGGAACTAGATGAATAAACTCGAGCCAAACCCCGACGTTCATCTTCAGTTATTTATCCTTTTGATGTCTAACGTTAGCCGTACCTTTTCCTCCGCAGGTAGACGACTTGTGGTGCAGAGAGAGAGAGGAAATGTGATTCCTCAATAGTGCACCTGTTTCAGCCGTGGAGAAGGGCACCTTTGTCTCCTGTTTGTAATTCTTCCAACGCCCACACACACACACACACAAACACAAAAATGCCTCAGCCGATGTATCCCAGCGCACAAAACAAGTCAGGTGGGATGCTTCTTCTTTTTTTTTTTTTTTTGTCGACAGGCTGTGCATCCTCTGGCTGCACTCGTGGGATGAATCTCTGATCGTGTGTTCAGCGGTCGTTTATACCGGGAAACACATCAATAACGAGTGTTTTGTTTACAGATGGAGACAAGGCCTCTCTGCTGCTCCTGACTCCACCACACAGGACCAAGCACCGAACCTGGGGCGACACAGTCTTCTCCACAGTCCCACTGGAGCTCGTGTCTGATGTGTTTTTAGTGTATTGTTTCGATGTGTTGTGCTCTCTTTAATAAAAATGTATTATCATTATGACAAAATATAGAAAGTCCAGATCATAGACCGTATAAACATGGACGTCCTCCATCTTGGCAGTCCTGCCTCTGCCACCTACTGGCTAATCTAAAAATGGGCAAAGATGTGGATCATCGGTGGACCTGGGCTGAATGACACCTGGGTGCTCAAAGAAACCATCTTTAATGGCATCTACCTGTCAATCAAAGCGTCCACGCTCTTAATCCTGCATAACTTTAAGCCTTAATATAATCTGAACAGGTGAGTTGTATATAAATTCACCCTCAGTACAGTTGTCATGAACGGGGAAATTAGCTACAGAGACCAAAACTGTTTTTCGTACCAGGCTGTAAACATGTTTATTTCTGCTGTGAAGTTGTGACATTTGAACATGGGGACTTATGGAGACTGGCTCACTTCTGGAGCCAGCCTCAAGTGGACGTTTGAGGACTTCGCGTTGGCTTCACTTCACGGCCACAGAGTTTGCCACTTGGTCCGGATTTGTGGTTCCTGAACTCCCCCACAGCTTTGTAAGATGAGTTCAAGGACCTTTTCAACAACACCGCCATGTTCCAAATATGTTCTTACGAATGAATTATGTTAGTTAGCGCCATTAATTGAACATATATGGATATTAAACTGTCAAAGCGACAGAAACTGGATGTTTCAACCATTCACTGATTACTTTTAGTCAACCTTTTCAGTATATTTGGCCTTTTTATTCATTCAAACATACATAAACATCAAAAGTGCGCACGGTGTGTTCGATTCTCCTTTTCTTAAGATGTTTTTTTTTACCTCTGGTTTGGGAACAACCAACCAAGGCCCCAGCAAACTGCCAAGTTAAACAAGAACATTTAAACATTTCAAAACACCTCAATTATTATTTAACCTCGTCCACAGATTATCAGTGAACCTGATGAGGCTGAATCGAGCTTTCAGCAGGTTTCCCCGTTGGCAGCGAACAGTTACGACTTACCCTGTAACAACATGTACTCGTTGGAGATACAAAAAAAAAAGCACATGCAAAGATATTTGCTCCATCAGATCCTGTTATCATGTTCAGGCCTAAAAGGACTCTGTTAGGACACAACTGTTTACCATCTTTTTTAGGGTCTCCATGCCTGATCATAATGACCTCATCTCAGGTAATTGTCTGGCATTCGGAGTGACTATTTTAATACTATGGCTTTTTGTCAGTATCCATGGGAATATGAATAAACAGAGGAAAACAACAGTTCCTGGCAGTGTTATGCCTCCACTTTGCCACCTCCCTTATAAATTCTATTCTCTGTGCAGCTGCCTGTTTTCTGCTGCTGCTGCTCGGGGTTTTAACTTTTATTCAGCGTCGCGGTCGAGGTTGACCACAATCCCAGTGACATTTTGGCAAAGCACAACAGTATAGGGTCCAGAGTGGTGAGTGTTTACGGGAACACTCGTGAGGTGGCAACCTGCCAACCTGCCAAATGTTAGGCAAAAAAAAAAACATGTTACTCAACCAGTGTGGAGAGAGAGATGTGTGAACACTGACACAGATGTATGATGTGTTTTAGATTATTGGTGATTAAGCACCATCGTCAGTTATTAACAGTGGACTCTCAGAAAAAATGGTTCTTGATAAGTGTTCTGGAGCACTTTGAGTTCTCCGGAGAACCCATACTTTGCTGTTTAAGGTTCTTTGGGGAACTGAATACCAAAAAAAGGTTCTTTAAGTCATGTTCTTTGGAATACTGATTACGTTTTTTTTAAGTTTACCATTTACAGCAAATGGTTCTCTGAACCAAAAATGGTTCCCCCGAAGAACCACTTTATGTTCTAACTCAAATCGTTTACTTTATCTTTACTTTGAGTTCTCTGGAGAACCTTTTTTTGCTGTTGACGGTTCTTTGGGGAACTGAATTTCAAAAAAGCACTTGGTTTGAAGAACCTTTTCATGTTTATTAATCTTTTTTTCCTTCCTTAAATGTTCTTTGGAATATTCATTAGTGGTTGTTTGAAGAACCAATAGGTAAAAGGTTACTGGCAGAACCCAAAAAAGGTTCTTCTGTGGCATCATCATGAAGAACCACTTTGAATCTTGATTTTTACTTTATCTTTACTTTGAGTTCTCTGGAGAACCTTTTTTTTTGCTGTTTAAGGTTCTTTGGGCAACTGAATGCCAAAAAAAATAGTTCTTTAAGTCACAATTGCAACACTTTTGGTGCTTTGAAGAACCTTTTTATGTTTAATAATCTTTTAAGGGATGTCCTTTTATAACCAAAATAGGTTCCTCTATGGCATCACCATATAATTATTAATTATTATTTCCATGAAGAACCACTTCAGGTTCTAACTTGAATCTTTATTTCCAAGGGTTTGGCTGGATTCAGATCTAAACAATGACATGTGGTGATTAGTCGAACACTTATCAGGTTTTCGCGAAACAAGAAAAAAGAAATGTGACCCGACAGCTTAGTCAGATCTTGATTAGTCACATCTCTGTTTAGTCTGTTTAGATTTAGAGTTGTTCTGTGTCCTCTGAGTTCTGCTTTTTTATCGCCAAAAAACTGCTGCAGGATTTTGTGTTGATGTATTTCTTTTTTATGCATATTTTTTGGGCAATCTTTCAAAGAGTTTCAGGGCAGGACGAGCTGGTTGGCAACAGACTCGGTTTTAACAGTCGGGATCACATGGAAGAGTGCCAAAACCAACCGAGTGTTACCTGCTCTTGTTCCTGGGTGAGTTTGGGAAAGGCAAGGCCTGAGGGTGGAAGGAAGCTGTTTACCGTAAGATTAAGCAAAGTGTGTGTGTGTGTGTGGAAAAGCACGTATATCACTCAGGGTGGAGTATTCATGAGTGAGGAATCTTTTTTTTTTTTTTAACCACAATGTGAACATCTGCATGAAGGGAAGAGATAAGAAACATATTTTTAAAAATTATCTCACATGCTGAAAAAATGTGTTTAGCTGTCATTAAAGAGACCTTTATCTGACCTCTGCAATAAATAATGCCAGTAGGAAACTGTTTATGATGTGTGTGAAAGAGATTAAAGGAGCATTACACAGATATTTGATCTTTTTTGTGATTTAGTCGCCCCAGTTTCAGATACCAAATGCAAGATGACATCTGGTCCAGATGTAATCCCACTGTGGTAAATATGGACAGCTGTACTCGAGTATTTGTTCTGATTACATTACTTATGATCAAAAACTAGTGAGTCATCAACTTTGCTAACAGCCAAACATCAAGACATAGCAGCCAGCTAATATTACTGACTAGTCCAACAGCAGTCAGCCCAGCTCGGCGTCTGTCTTTCAGCCTTTTATTTCACCAAGCTCTCACCAACCACTAAAAGTCAGTCCCAGATTTACTCTAGCTTCCTCCGTCAACGTCCTCTTCAGTGTTTTCTCCTCTGTCATTATGTCCATAGAGGCTGCTGAGCCCGGTTACATTGCCGGCTTGCCCAGCTCCTGTTCTAGCACGACATCAGTTCTGCTCCCCGTCAGCATTCCCTCTAAACCTCTTCTTCTGTCCATCGTTCTCCATAAAATATGATCCAGTTTGACCAAAATCAGCGAAATTGTTGGTGGCTTGTAACTTAGTGCCGTAAAGCGTTACGTACTTTATACATACATAGTGCAGAAACAGTCAAAAATTATTTAAAATTGTTATTTTATAGTAGAAAATTTGCTTTAAGTTGTGCATTTTTAAAGAAAACGCATCTTTTCCCTCCTTAGTTGCACAATATGGACAATTCCTACATGCAGGGAAATCCCCTTAATTTCTTCACCCTATAGATTGTCTATTTTAACAAAGCAGGCCTTCACAATAAGATGCTTATGTTGGGGATTGAGCTCTCCTCACCTCCTCCTCTCAAACCGTCCCATTGTGCCTCGCCACCTCTGCACAACTCTCCTTTTGTCAGCAGCCTCTTCGCCGTCTTCGCACTGCGCCCTCTTGTTTGGGAGCGACGGCCCCGTCTCTGTGACTCACAGCAGCTCGGGCGGCCGAGAGGCCAATCAGGGGTCAATGCCCCGAGCTCGACTCCTCACTTCAGAGTCTTTGCCCTGACCTTCACAACTCCTCCAAAACACCCACTCAGCAGAAAAGAGTCGCGGGGTTACAGCGCAAGTGAAAGAGAAAGACACGCTCAGTCAAATGAGGTTTGTTTGTAAAGTTGCCCTCTTGACAGAGCGGCTGAGTCCTTCGTTGGGACATAATGGGGCTTCTCATCCATAGCGTCGCTGTTCTCCTTTGTGACTGCGGTCACTTTATTGCCAGGTCTATTAATAGAGGGATCCATCATTGTTTACATCACCATCATCATCCTCGTCAACATCACATGATGGCCTGATGGTGTTTTCCATCTCAATCTATTATTCCCAAACGGCCGGCACTCGAACGCAGCTTGGTTCTCATTTCACCTTTATGTGCCTCTGATGTGAAGGCTGAAGTTCGTGAGCTTTTCTAATCGGAGATGCCATCGAATGTCGCATGACAGCATCGATATAAAAGCGTCTTTGAGGTCTCGTAATCTGCCTTAATATCGTGTCGTGCTCTACTGGGACTTGTTTTCAAAGAACTAATAGAATAATTAGAGAAATAATCATGTTTAATGGGATTTTTTAATTACTTTGATTATGAGTAGTCTAATTGGGTTTATTTTTAGCAACACAAGCAGCGTGGCTCTGTGTCTGCGTCAGGCTGTCAGTCAGTCGGGCCACTGATTTGGTAAAGCATTGATCGGCATGAAATTTACAGACATTCATGGTCCCCAGAGGATGAAACACAACTAAAAAAAGTGAGTAAAATGTAAATAGAAACAAAACAAAACCCCATATTTAATTGAAAATAGAATTTTTATTGTTTCTGCTAAACATTTTGAGTTTGTTGGCAGCAACATGTTTCAAGACAGTGGCAACAATAGTCTGGAAAAGTTGTGAATTGCTGAAAGAAAACAGCTGGTGCAACATCTCAGAGTTAATGAGGTTAACTGGCAACAGGTTTGTAACATGGTTGGGTATAAAAAGAGTCTTTGTGAAGCAAAGATAGGGAGGTGAAAGATTGAGAGAATCAGAAGAAATCTCTCTGTACACGAGGGACAAGGCGGAAAATCCAACATTGGATGGTCGTGATGTTCTTCTTCTGTCGTGGACATCACTGCACGGACTGAGGAACACTTCCAAAAACATCGTCTGTGAACACAGTTCATCGCTACCTCAACAAATGACAGCTGAAACCATGAAATTTCGAGCCACCCAGTCAGAAATTTCAACAGCAACGCCCCATGAAGTTGGACTCTATCTGTGAAGCCAATGCAAAGTCCTCAAACGTCCACTTGAGGCTGGCTCCAGAAGTGAGTCAGTCTCCATAAGTCCCCATGTTAAAATGTCCAACTTCACAGCAGAAATAAACATGTTTACAGCCTGGTACAAAAAACAGTTTTGGTCTCTGTAGCTAATTTCCCCGTTCATGACAACTGTACTGAGGGTGAATTTATATACAACTCACCTGTTCAGATTATATCAGTGGCTTGTTTGGGCAACCAAGCCACATCCGCATACGCCGTCCGTTCTTTATACTGTCCGTGTATAAACAGTCAACCCCTGTGTGACGCCACTCCCAGCTCTGACTTCTGAGTTAAATGAACTAAAATAACAAAAATATCGTGGTGCCTGCTTTTATTTTATTCAGTTAAAAATCAAAGCTCTCCCTGGCATTATTAAGATTTTCCTTGGTACTCTTAAAAAACTCAATTTTCTAATGTGACAAATTGTTGGACTGATATTAGTCACGTCAGGCTTAACAGGCAGACGTACATCAGTCATAGTGATGGACACATGTAAGAAACGCTGCCAAAGCAAATAAAAAAAGAAAGATCTCGCTGTTCTTACATGAAGAGATAGTTGGAGAGAAAAATACCGCGCCTACGCCCATGCCTGCGGCAATGTACGGAGGACTTGCACAACACAGATGAGCAGCAGTGGAAAATCTGTACATCTATCATTGGAAGACACTTTATATTACGTGTCAGTGAAATGTTTAAATCTGTTTAAATCCACGCTACTTTTCACTTTTTCTTTGATCATTTCGGAGTCAAAAAAAGGACAAGTGACCTCTGTGTGCTCACTTCCTTTATGACAAAACCAAAGGGGGGAGTAAAGAAGCCTGCCGGGCAACCACATGGTCTGAAAGGACTCAAAGATCTCTTTTACAACATCCCCGTGCCCATCCTGTCCGCTGAACCTCAAACTGCCCTTCAGGAGCTGCCGTGACTCAGGTAGCTGACCGGAGGGGGTTGCAGCATCACTCGCAGGTAGCAGGCTACGTTCTGCAGAGAGCGAGAGAAAAACTGTTAGCCAGTAAGTAGCGCCAGAGGTCAACATGTTCAGCTCTGTCGTCTGCCTTTCTTTGTTTATTAGTCTGCAGCACAGGAACTCGCAATCATTGTAATGAATGCAGAATGTGCTCCCAATTCAGGGTTATAAGATAAAAGGCAGGCAGCCTGTAGCACAAGAGGACATTTAGCGTAATAGGGTGGAGGTGAGGGGGTGTCGTGAGAGAACATTGGCTTGTGTTTGTCTCAGGGGAGGACGGCAAAGAGAGGCAGAAGATAGCTGACAGTATTGAAGTGGCAAAATAAATAAGAAGTCTTCTTCTTCCTCCTCCAACCAAAGTCTGCACACATTTGATCCCACATTTTGCTCCCTGCCAAGATTTCCTTTTGAGTCTCAGTTCTGGTTTTGGCTCAGCACAAGCAGCCACAGCTGCTCCTTCTTTTTTGGTTTCTTTATCTGCCACATGGTTAAAGCATTGCTTTGGCTTCTATTAAAACAAAATGCCATGTCAGCCTCAGAGGAGCTCATGATGATGTTTTTTTTTTACAGTCATCAATCATCAAGCCGAGCATTTATTTCTCTCTTTGGCAAATTTGGCAAACCTGAAAGCAGCTGCTCTATCGTTTCTGCTCTCGCTGCTTGATAACCAATAAAATCTTTTTCACAAATCTGCGTGTGTGTGTGCACGCTCGCATGTGCTCTGCAAAACTCCCCTTTCTTCTTTTTTGGCCTGTCAGCAGTTTGTTTCTTGTCTGTGTTGAGTCTCATCCTCAGAGTCTGGTCCACTTCCTGGTTTCCCCTTCTAGTCAAAGTCCAAATAAACACAGCGGAAAAATTTGCCGTGTTAGACATCAGGTCGTCATACCGTTAAAAAGCCAGACTAGGGAATCCCTACAGGAGGGAGGGAGGGAAGGAGGGAGGGTATGAATTATGGGAAGGTCATGACCTTAAAAGAAATGACGTCACCGGTTGGCAAATACGACGAGGTGCAGAGTTCAAGTCGATGACAGATGACTGAGTAAGGTTCAAGTCACACACGCACACACACACACACACCCTCTAATCTCAATCAGTAATATAAACAAACAGCAACACAATCAGGCGTATAACACACACGTGTTTGCTTTCACTCCGCTACAAATCCGCCGGGTTTTTCTCAGGTTAGGGATAGTTCAGAGGAAAGATGCAGTGCCAGCAGTTTCTCGGGGCAAACACACAACTCACATGCAAGTTTTTCTGTCAACATAAAAGACCACAGATTTTCTGACTTTGTCTGCGTCGGCAACTCCTGTTAAGCCTCAGGGAGCCTTTGCGTGATCCTGTAAACTGAGCACCAATTCCCCGACGCACCGGGACCCGGCACGTCTTTAAACAAGCCTGGACACGGACGCCCTCGAGTGAATCAGTGCCTCGTAAAAAAAAAAAAAAATGATCCAACTCCCCCACAAACACCCACATATTTCATCCACTCACACACAAACCCAGACACTGCGCTCCACTCTCGGCTCACAGTCACACTCTTACTCACATATGTAAATGCACTTTTTTTTTCTCCGCCGGTGCAACCGAACAAACACAAACACAAACACACACCACATCGTGCCTCAGCTCAGCCTGCTATCAGACGTGTTTTTCTATCACACCTCAGCTGACAATTACTGTTTGCGTGTTTGTGTGCGCTCGGAACGGTGATCTCGTGCAGAATAGATGCCGAGGTTACTATTAAGAGAAGTCTGCAGGTTGTGTTGGGTGGAGGCGAGCGAGAGACGACCACAGGCAGCACAATTAGCAGTTTGTGGTCTGTTGTGTGGCGCACTAATTACCTCACATTTAATGTAGTTTACCTTAAGTGGTGTGTTTAGGAAGCTCTGCTCCAAATATAGACTCTCTAAGGGCAATTTAAGAGTCTTGTTTGGTCACAAATGACTGTTTAATTGTTCGCATGGCAGAGTTGTTTACTACTGTTTCAAACAGAGAAGGTTTTGGATGTTCTGAGGCGGTCACGACTTTAAGAAAACATTTAAAACTTGCATGATAAGAAGGAGTAAACGTATTTGCTGTGAGATTACAGCAACATTGTGTAGAAGTTTTTGCAATTTAGCGTCGCTCGGTCAACGTCCTCTTCAGTCTTTTCACTTCTGTCATTACGTCCATAGAGGCTGCTGAGCCCGGTTACATTGCCTGCTTGCCTAGCTCCTGTTCTGGCATGACACTGGCTCCACTCCCTGCCAGCATTTGCCAATGCCCAGGCCTAAAAACTTCCTCCTCTTCTCTTCAGTCCAAAACACCTGTGGTACAAACACTAACGCTCCCCCGGTGCTCTGAGCTCACAGTCCGGGCAGCCTGGCTAACAAACTGAGCTAACATTAGCTAACAGCAGCTACAGTTGAGGCGGAGCAGCCGGAGGACATAAGAGGGAAAACCAGGAAACATTTTCTCCATAAAATATGATCCAGTTTCACCAAAATCAGTGAAATAGTTGGTGGTGTGTGACTTTATGCTAAGCTAAGCTAACCAGCTGCTAGCCGTAGCTTCATATTTAATGTACAGACATCAAAGTGGCATCAATCTTCATCTGTTTCACCTTTCACCAGAGTGACACGGGGTGGTTGGATTTTTACGTGACCCAGCTTCAAAACAGGAAAAACCTTATGTAGCATCATCAAAAACATTTCAAATAGTTTTCCCTGAAGTGGAGAACAAACAACATCTCACCCCTTCATATCTCACTCTGAAAGTTTAGACTTAGTCATCTTCACAGTGCCTGTCAAACAGTTCGCTGCTTTGCCATTACTCATCACAGTGTCAGTCTGGGCAAAGTCAGAGGTGTCCTCGTTTATTATCACATCTACCTCCGTAATAAAGGCCAGTTTGTTTTTGCTGCATCTTTGCAGAGCGTTGTGCGTTTCGTCCTCTGTTCTCCGACAGGAAACAATCTCAAGGAACATATAGTTCAGATGTTGCCCTCGAACTATTCAGGATTTTATTTTCCACTTGAGTTTCCTGTCGTGGCTGCAGCTCGTGTTTTTGAAGCGCAGCTCTTGGTAAATGGGGGCTCTCTCGCTTCGATGTTTCACTGTAAAACTGCCGAGGACAGAAATAGCTTAAACAATGCCTGGCGGCTAGAGGCTCGCATCCATAATGACCCCAGCCTTGTGATTGAAGAGGCCCCCTCTCTCTAAAAGAGCAGAGCAGGTGGAAGTGTAGGTGGTCTTCCCCCAGAGCGCTCTCCTCACACTGCACACAACACACTGTCGGTGTGTGTGTGTGTGTGCTCTGCTGGAGATGTTTTCAGTGTTGCACAATTTCGCTGCTTCATTTCAAACCCTTTAGCTGCACACACACCATGTGACAAAAATGCTTCACAAACGGGGGGAGAACCTCCTCTCTGAGCTCTTTGCTGTATTCTTGTATTCTCGCATCAACACAGCAGCTGTAGGGAGCCGTCAACTTTCTCTTCTGTTGTGAGTAATAACGAGAGTTGTACTCTCATCCCATTGACGTTCTGAGACGGCGATGTGGTGGAAGTGACTGTTAGAGAGCTCCGTTTGTCTATTTGAAATAACGCCCCGTGGCACTAAAGAGGAAAACGGGTTTCTGCAGCAGACGTAGAAGGAGCTCGGCTTCGTCTTTAACCCACCACAAACACTTGATAACTGACTTCTCAGCTCGAGCTCTTTGTAATTACTCACAGAGTGTGTGTCTGACTTTTAATTGATGTTATCTGGGTTGGGAAATTCTTCCGAAAACCATACCAGCATTCAAAATTTGTGACTCACAAACACTCTTGACATCTGATCCTGAATATATTGGCATGTGTACGGCGGCTCAGAATTCGAATGGGAAAGTAATTTTGGCATCCAAGTCGTTTCGGTTTCTTTCTTCTGCTTGCTGACAGATGAGCGCAGATGTTGCGTGTAGATGATTGCATGCAGGTGGATCGGCGGACAGATGTTCCTCTTTGCTGAGTCGGTCGAAAACACACACTTACACACACACACACACACACACAGTGGTGGTCTCTACCATCTGTTTCATCACGTACACTGTTTACTAAAGAAATATTAAAAGTTGTTAATCGACCGGTCACAGCAGATGGCCGTCCACCGTGGGGCCCAAAAGAAGTCTTTTCCTTGCCACTGTCGCCAAGTGCTTGCTCATCGTGGGAACTGTTGAGTCTCTTTGAATAGTATTATAAAGAGTACAGTCTACACCTGCATCTCTGTGCAGTTCAGACGGCATTAAAGCAACGCCGTGTAGAAGTTTTGTGATTTAGCACCCTCCCAGTTTCAGAGTGTAATCCCACTGTGGTAAATATTTGTTCTGATTACATTACTTATGATTAGCAACTTTGCTAACAGCCAAACATCAAGCAAGGTCAACAACACGAGACGTAGCAGCCAGCTAATATTACTACCAAGCTCTCACCAGCCACTAAAAGTCAGTCCCAGATTTACTCTAGCTTCCTCCGTCAACGTCCTCTTCAGTGTTTTCTCCTCTGTCATTATGTCCATAGAGGCTGCTGAGCCCGGTTACATTGCCCGCTTGCCCAGCTCCTGTTCTAGCACGACATCAGTTCTGCTCCCCGTCAGCATTCCCTGTAAACCTCTTCTTGCCGATTGTCCAAAACTCCTGATTACAAGTCAGTGTGACATCAACATGATTCAAAATCTGTTAGTTTATGGTAAAAAATATAATAATATTATATCAATATTAGAGGCTGTCATATGCTGCTGTAATCTGAAGGTGTTTTTCTTGGGATGCTTACTAAAGAATTTTCGCCTTCAGCCCTGCGATGAAGGAGTAAATCAATCACACTGTGGCTTGGAAATAGGGCATCTATGTCAGTCAAGATTTTAATCACATCACACTACGATTACAGAACAATTACAAAGAAGTCTCTTTGTGGTCTTTCAGTTATTCTTTACCGTATTTTAGAATTTGTCATTTCCTGATAAACAATAAAAATTGTTGACTCATAATGTACTGTAAGGATCCATGGCCAGGCCTCACTGATTACTGCACAAAAGCACAGTTCATCAGATTTTATACAGAATATATGCCACTGTATTCCCCCGTCAAAGTATTACTTTACATTAAAGGGTGTTTGCAGCATGTTTTGGCTCCCAAAAATAAGTTAATGCAGGTTTAATCAAGTGTTTTAATTGACCAACCATAAACACACGTAACCATAATTTAGTTACCGTTACCGTGACCTTTCCCTGACCTTAACCGTACCGTAGTTGCCATACACGGATATTGTTCTGCCTCCTCTTTCTGTTGTTTGCTGTGCTTGTTTTTCTCTCTCTCTCATCTCTATCCCCATTTCACCCCATAACTATCCTTCTTTACAACATGCACCTGTGCTTCAGCTCCTTCAAAATAATAATAAAAAAGAAAAAAACCTAAGCCACCATCTCTGCTCCGCCCTCGTCCGGATAACACAAACCACCTTGCCAATAGCCTTGATCAGAGGCACCATGTGCCCGCAACCACATTTGCTCACAGCAGGGGCAGTGCTTCAGACCGATGCATGCGTGAGTGCAGCCACTTAAACTGGGGCCATTCAAAGCCATGTGGACCCAGCAGGTGCCTCCTACATACACAACCCCCCCCACCCCCCTCCCCACGCCTTCATCTTCCTCCTCCCTTTTTGCTAGCTAGCCTTAGCCATCCGCCCACATCCGTGTATCAATTAAGAAGGATCAGAGAGCAAAACAACGTCCTGAGGCGAATCATCTGCAGCATCGAATCACATTAGCGCTGACTCTTTTCACACAGGTCGGTGCGCGCGATCGGCTGGATGAGCGTCTCGCGTGGCGATGAATGGATGTTATCTAAACGTCTTTCAGGAACTTTTTCAACTCCCAGCTTGCATATGGCAGCGAGGAGGAAGTTGCATTGAAACCTATTAGTATTGATTGCAATATTTGCGTCATTTACTTCATTCAGCCTCAGCTCGCTGCGGTGCAGTCATGTCCCATCTAACCCCTGTGTCCTTCCTTACAGACACACTTCCTGTGCTGCTGTGGTAGTTGGGTTTTCACACAGGATGTTGAGGGGGCAGAGAGGATGTTCGAATTCTGATCGCATCCTGTGGTTGTGTGTGTGTGTGTGTGTGTGTGTGTGTGTGTATTCCCGCCTCTGTCTGTTATTTATTTTTCGCTGGAAGACGCAGAACATAAATGATAAACTCTGATGTGTGAACTGACTTCCAGCGCTCACCCCTGTGCTATCAAAAGACACACAGCTGTACTGATTTTTAACGTCTCACTTTCCACAGGTCAATCTTTTCCGACTCCTACCGGTCTATCACCAGCTGAGGTGTTTTTGTGGGTGTATTTTGCGTCTGACACGTTTCTCTTCTGACATTATCTACTGCAGGGACAATGTGCAAAACATCACAACCTCATATTTAAATAAAAATAGCACAAAGACAACTTATCAAATGTTCAAACTGAGATATATTATTGTTTTTGGTAAATGATATGCCCATTTTGAATTTGACGCGAGCAACATGTTGCAAAAAAAGTTGGAACAGTGGCAACAAAAGACTGGAAAAGTTGTCCATCCATCCATTTACTTCTGCTTATCCGGGAGGTTTAGCAGGGCGTTCCTCTTCCAGAGGCGTTCCCAAGCAAGATGGGCTATGAAGCCCCTCCAGCAGGTTCTCAATCTGCTCTGGGGTCTCCTCCCAGTTGGACATGCCCAGAGCACCTCCAAAGGAAGGTTACCTATGAGGTACCCTAATCGCACCCTATCTCTAAGGTTGAGCCCGGCCACCCGGCAGATAGAGAACTCATTTTGGCTGCTTGTATCCGCGACCTTTCAGTCACTACCCAAAGCTCATGACCACAGATGAAGGTTGGAACGTAGATGGAAACTCCAGAGTTCCCTCTTCCCCACAACGGTCCGATACAGCCTCCGCAATACTGCCGACGCTGCACCAAAAGTCACTCGCCACTGGAAAAGTTGGTGGAACATCTCACAATGAATAAGGTTAACTGGCAACAGGTTAGTAACATGATTGGGTTTAAAAAGAAAAGAGAACAGAGAGGGTGAGTCTTTGTGAAGTGCATACAGGGGTTTGCCCAGTAGACGTCTTTTTCAGGGACGGCCCGTGATTATTTCATGTCAAACCACATCATGGCTACGTAGTTAATGAATGAATTCAAGTGCTACTACAGCTGACCAGCCTGAAGTCCAGACTTGACAAACTACACATGGACTTGCACAGATTTCTTTGACAGTCAGGAAGTAAATTCACAAGAGAACTTACTGAGCGACTGGCCTGTAACCACTGGAGGTCCAGCGGAAGACGACCCCGCAGATCCCACAAGAAAGCCAATTGTGTTTTGTGTGTTCTTCTAGCAAAACAAACACGGATGGCAATCAGCAGCTCTGCTCTGTTTATATGCAGTGACATTTGTGCTGAAAAGGTCAAAAAAAGGGAGGAAAGAAGCTCAGAATCTGGCTGAGATCCTGGACAGAGAGAGCCGTGGGCAACGTGGACAGTGTAGCCGACAGAGAAGAGTGAACTTTGTGAAACAAAGCTAAATTCAGGTGACGCACAATCACCGGTCGCCAATGTTCGTCACAAATGTTCTTGATCTCTTGAATAATTTATTTGGCTTTTCCTGAACACTAGCGTGTCAGCTACTTAGTGTAGGTCGACACGTTACCACAAGCCAGCTGCTTATAGTTTCATGCATGCAACCAGTGAAATAAGAGTCTTAATATAATCAGAAGGTTGCTGCGCTCTCTTCGGCGCCAAACAGGAAGGAAATCGGTCAAAAGCGTCCAAAAATACCGTCACACGCACGACAGACAGTGAATTAACAGTGTGTTAAGTCTCTGTTTAATTTTGGCATACAAAGTTGTCATCAACGTAACGTTAACGTAACTGTTGTCAGAACACCTGCAAAGTGTCTCAGCTCTATATCAGCACTCATGGGACGACTCTCGTCCAATCAGATTACTACCTGCTGTATAATAATCTTTGGATTTACACACAATATCACGCAACACAGAACCAGTCCAACACACCCAAATCATAAGTAGAATTGCCTCAACAGTCTTTTATTCACGTCCACGCCTTAAGTTTAGAGGACAAAACAAAAACCTGCTCCGAGCAGGTGATTAACATCATTAGGATTTAGTGTCTTTCAACGGCACACATTTAGAGTATTACGAAGTATTAGTAATATACTCACAGTTTACATTATGACATGTGTTTTAACAATGAAGGGACACATTTAATGTGGTAATTGGCATAAATATCCCAGAATCAGCACACCCTGTTAAGTACGCCTGAAGAAAAGAGCCGTAATACACTGAAATAAAGGAGCTGTCTCCCACATTTCAATGCTTCATCCTGATAACAGAGTCCATTAATGGTAACATTACATCAACTGGAAGAAATTAGTCAAGCATGCTTTTAAAAATAACGTTGTAGAGTTGGTTTGTACGTGACACCTCAATGCTTCCTGCAGTAAAGAGGGTGGTGTTAAACGCATTCTCCACAAACCACGTGTTCAAACTGACGTTTTCTGAGGTTATTTATTTATTTATTTATTTATTTTTAACTTTGTTACACATGAACCTGCTACCTGATAATTCTCATTCTCAATATAGTTTACGAAGACGCTTTACTTAGCAAGCCTTGTAGTTTTTTTGTCTCGATAGCAGCACGGCTCAAAGAAAGATGGTGGCTGTGCTGGTGTCATGGCACCAACACAAGGTTGACTTTTATGTTTTTTTGGTGAACTATTGGATTGATTCCTATAAATTTGGGTAGAGGTTTTAATGTCCCTTCAGGATGAACTGTAATTGATGATCAGCTAACGCAGGAGTGTCCAAACTTCTTTTAAAGAGGGCCAGATTTGACAATGTGAAGATGTCCGGGGGCCGATATGAACATTTAAATTATCAATTAAAGTTGCATACAAATGTTCTGTAACAATTTTATTTTCATTGTCACAAATATCTTTTTTTTAATGGCAATGTCACCAAATCTAAGCCAATCAGGCTTCTTTTGTTTCACATCTGGAGTCAGATAACAAAGAATAAATTGTACGAACACGTTAAACTTGCATGAAGTTGATACAGATCTGAACCTCATGTTCATTGTAAACATGACTTATTATGACTAATGCAAACGTTTAGTGCATTCAAATGCTTCATTATGCCAACCAAAAAAAGCTAGCAACCATACAGCTTCATGAAATCCAAACTTTGGACATGCCTGACCTAACGCCATCATCATCCATCATACTGGATCAAAGCGTCAGGAGCGGAAAGGACAGTGCAAACCATCCGTACCTTCTGTTGTCATGTCCTGTCCCTAATACGTTGGAGGAGCTAACAGCGCTAACCAAGGTTACTACAGAGGTAGTACCGAGAGTGTAGCATCACAGAGACGTGGCTCAGTGAACTCACTTTGGACTCACAGGTAACACCTGAAGACAGAAAGGAAAGAGAGAGGAGGAACAAGACACAGCAAAGGAAACTCTAAATACACTTTTGCTCTTTGCAGATATTGCTGTAACAAGGACAGGGCTTACACCTTTGTGTAAAATACAACACTTTGTTGTATTTATTAAAGGAAAACTCAGTGTAAAAAGGTGACAGCTGTCAAATGAAGAGGAGCTTTACAGGGGAAGTGGAGTGGGTGTCGTGCCAGAACAGGAGCTGGGCAAGTGGGCAATGTAACCGGGACATAATGACAGAGCAGAAACCCAAGAGTTGCTAGTTTTTGATCATAAGTAATGTAATCATAACAAATACACGTGTACAGCTGTGCACATTTATCACAGTGGGATGAAACTGGGGGGCGTCGGGTGACACTATATGAGAGAGACAAACACAAAGCAAGACAGACAGACGGGCAGACAGGCAAGGACAGGCAGGCGAGAGACCCAATGAGAGGAGGCCGACAGGAAGGATGTAGGCCTACAATGGCTCGTCTGCCAGAGCGCCAGAATAACAGAGAAATAGGAAGAACTCCATGAAAAGAAAGGAAGAACAGAAGCCACAGGGTCAGACAGTACACACAAAAACCTCAGACTGGAATACTTTACACAGTTTCCATCTCTTTTTCCATCAGAGCCATTGTTACCGAAGCGAGACCAGGTCTGAAACTCCACAGACGGCGTCGGTTAAAGCAGCGCAAAGGTCACGCTTTTCTTCTGACAACGAGGCCATTGAGTCAGAGGTGATTGTCTAGTGTTGCCTGCAGAGGGTTTTACAGGAATGTGGGGAATGTCTGTTTTAATGTATCGCTATTTGTTTGTGCATCTCTGCTCGTGTGTGTGTGTGTGTGTGTGTGTTGGTATTGCTTGTCATGGGGGAAATCGTGTGTGGGTGTACTCTCAGCCCTAGGAATAGCATTTGCGTCGTAAATGCTCTGTTTAAAACAATCAATATCCACTCCGGCTTATACACTATAAAAGAGCATGAAGTGTTGTTGTTTGATGTGTGTGTGTGTGTGTGTGTGTGTGTGTGTGTGTGTGTGTGTGTGTGTGTGTGTGCACTTGCATGATGGGAGCCCTGATGCGGCAGGGTGAGTATGCGTGAGCGGGTGTGTGGGCTGCAGGGCCACCCCTCTGATCGTCTCCTTGGCAGCCGCTGTGCTGGAGTGCACTCTGGGTAACTGAAGAGGCCTCCCAGAACGAAAAAGAAACAACAACACACACACACACACACACACACACACTCCAAAAACTCTTTATCAGAGCTGACAGCCTCTTTTTCGTCTCTACACTCGGGCATAGCCTAGATGCATCTCTGCAAGCTTTTTTGTTGCCGTGTTATGATGCACACGCACTTGTCCGTGCACATGCGCACACATGAACCCGCCGCAGCTCCCTTCCTCCCCCACTTGTGTGTTTGATGTGGTCTTTGGAGAACCATGTTTAAAAGAAATTCTTCTCCAGCTTTGAAGTCGCTCTGTGTTTCTCTCTCTCTCTCTCTCTCTCTCTTTCTTTGCCGTGTGTTTCCCTCTTTTATCTTCTGACAGTTTGCGAGTTGGGAGGGAAACGAGCCGGTGTGGAACAAGATACTCGCCCCACATAAGGCTGTTTACCATGTGTTGTACCTGTGAACTTGAGAAGTTTCACAAGCAGGAGCTATTGTTTCCTATGAGATATGGGTATCCCCCCTCTCCTCCAACCACCACCACCACCACCACCACCACCTCTTGCCAAAACACTGTGGTCGCTTTCGTCGAGGAGCTCCTCTTTAAACAAACGCCTCGGGAGCGAAAAGTTTTGATGTCATTCCAGGCATTTATCAAACATCGTTTTTTCGGGGTGGTACGTCTGGTATGCTTCTTACAAGTAACTCCAGGTGTCATTATAACTTCTTGCTCTACAAAGACACGCTCACTTCAAAGCATTCATCCGTAATCAAAGCTCAAAAAAGTCACTCATGAGCGGCAATGACGGTGGAGAACATGCAAAGGCAAACGTTGACGCTGACGTGCTCCTTTTTTTCTCAGACATGAACATTACAACATGTTTTGCTCGAATAATTTAATGAGAATTAAACACATCATGTGATGCCGCTGTTGCGACACTGCTTCCATCGAATTAGGCTCTTGTGCAAAGATCCCAAACACAGCTGCAATACTAACAAGTGTGTAAGCTCCCTTCAGGTTGAGAAACCTGCAGCTGATTTGTTCATTTGTTCTCAGCGAAGCGTTAAGTTTTAATAAAGGGCAAATTCTCATGAAGCAGGAGTTTGCATCCATCATGCTTCATTATGCAGGTCTGTATCATTAAATACTGCTCTATAGGCTGAAGCACAGTAGTCTACATAGTAATTACAGAAAAGGCCTGTGCACTTACAGGGACTCTGGGGTCTAATTTGTTCCTGACTTGCACTGACCTTCCTCGCCATGTTGAGTTAGTTTGTCCCACAGGTCAGCGGTACCCACATCAATGTTTACAGATGATTAATTATCCTCATGATGTAACAACGTGTACAACGTTCGCGCAGCTCATTACTCGTTGAATATTATTTAGGCTACAGCGCAGATGTTTTTGCTGGCCGCTTTATCTGAACGGCACTGCAGAGATTCGGTTTTTGTTAATGAGAGGAGGAATCTCAAACCGCCATCCTGTAATTAGTCAGTTACAGAACAACGTTGTGGAGCCATGAGGTCAGCTGAGGCCCTGTGATCTCTAATCCGGTGGATTAAAAAACATCACAAGCGATTCAAAACATCTGCATCTTTTCGTCAGAGAAACATCCGTGGCGGAAGTGCCTAAAAAAAACTGCAGTTCCTCAAACGTCCACTTGAGGCTGGCTCCAGAAGTGAGGCAGGATCCACAGGTCACACCTGTTAAAGTGGATGTACCATCCACCACTGTGGTGCTCTTGCTTCGAGAAGGTTTATTCTCCGGCCAAACTTACGTTAGATAGTGTACGTGTCAAACCTATTCCTCATCCTCAAATCTTTTTCGCTTGTAAAAACTAAACATCCAATCCTGTAACACAAGGGATGCGACGCTGATCCTTATTTCCATGTCTTATATCTGGATCATCACCTGCTAACTTTGGCCTAACACGTGTAGCCTCAGACTGTTCATCATGTATGTAGCCATCAAGAGCACGTTAAAGACTCTTTGACAAAGTTTTGAACCGACTCTCCGCGTTTTACCGAGGTAAAACCTATAGCCACACACACACACACACACACACTTGATACCCACTTCAGAGCCACTTCATTATCATTAGTGAGCTCTCTGCTGCTGCTGCTGCTGCTGCCATCACCACCACCACCACCACCACCATCATCATCATCACCCCCTTACCCCTTCCTCCATGGCAACACTAGACAGACAAACAGGAAGCAGCTGTTGCCAGGGAAACAGCCAGAAGGTCTGCAGTGCTACAGTGTGAGTGAGGTAAGAAAAGAGAGAAAAATGTGGATGGAAAAGGGTCGCTGTGGCGGTGGAATCTAATTAGACTGTGACAGAGGATAAATAGGGATATATCCAGCATGCGGCTTGCGTTGATACGAGTGAGAAAGTGTGTGTTATGTGTGTGTGTATATATATATATATATATATATACTCTCATTTGCGCAGATACTGTACCTGCGTCTGAGCCTGGGAATAGGCTGACTGACGCACAGAATGACAGACAAGCTTTGGAGTCCTGGCAACCCTCCTCTTCCTCCTCCTCGCACACCCCCACACCTCCTTCATCATCTCTAATCTGCTCCGTCTCCTCCACGTCTGTCTTCTCCCCTGGCATATATATATGGATCGTCACATAATCCGATTGTGTCACTGAGAATAGACAGAACAAATGAACAGGTTTTGGACCGGAGTCATTACTTTAGTGTTCGGCGTGCACCTGCGTGGAATTAGTTTCACGGAGGCTGACACGGCTCTCACCTGTGAAACGGTGTTATGAAGTGGATAGTCTGGTTTTTTGGATCGACATTAAAGAACTTTCCGAGTGACACGCAATGCAAACTCCCCCCCCCACCACTCGACCCTCGTTACGAGCTAATTTTAAGGCACCCTGACTTTGATCTCGTGCCGAGAAAACAAACAGGAATCTACCCACTTTAAAGCTTTTTTTTTTTTTCACATTCAAAAGGAGGACAAACAATAGGCGTGCGGAGTCAGATAGCTCGCAGCGGAATGTCAAAGACAATGGTTATCATCTGATCTTCATATCACCGTGTCATGTATTCATTTCAGTCATTTTACTGTAACACTTCAGTCGGGGTGCATTTGTTTTTTTGCCCTTGGGAGGTGAACACAATGAAGGATTTCCATCGAAACAGGGATGCCGCTCAAGGATTGTCCCCTTGTATTTTGGCTGATATCCTTTTCCTGCCCTGTATTTTTCCATATTTCCTTCAAACTGCGGGCCGTTCGTACTTTCGCTCTGCTCGCCCCCTTTCACAATGAATTTTCAAGAAAGGCCCCACGAAACCTGCCCAGACTCTCGTGGGAAGGAGTCCAGTATACGCTCACACTCTCCCTCTCCTTCAGCAAAGGTGGCAGATTTGTGTGAATAGATGGACAAAATACACGAAACACCAAGCAATACATTGCAATACCAACACAAGTGATGGCAAGGCTTTAAAAATCACCTCATCCCACACCTTCACGATGTTGGATTGAGGTCTGACTTCTTCGACATCGGATGGGTTCAAAATCACAGATCATTACACCGTGAAGGCGATCGGCCCGTCTTCATTTAATTTGTATTTATCTGTTAGTGTTCGTCTGATGCAACAGTAGCCAACAGCGGTGTTGTGATTATCTGGAGTAAATTTCCTTTCCAAAGACGACTGGTGATTTGACACATATGCCAAGAAGTTTTCAGAAGTCGAGTCATCAACTTTTTAAGTTTTCTACGTCAATGAGCGGTGTTGCTCAATCATCTAAGCAACCACAAATCAAGGAAGCTGTGAGCTCACAGGCATCGAGGCTTGTGCAAACGATCACGGGAGGGCAGCTGTTAGAGAACACACAATATAACATTTTCCATAAAGAAATAGGATGAGAGAAGCGCGAGTCACTCGTGTTTTTTCCACTGGAAGAAGGCTGTTTTCATAAAAATGTGTTCTGACCTAAAAACCTACAAGAGACTACAGATTGTTTACTACACAACATAGCGTGTGGATGTGTGAGTTCACACATACGTTTCCTTTGTCGTAATTCACTGAATTGAGTTATCTCAAAACAATCTTACAAAAAAAAAAACCTCACAGTGAAGAGACGGTGATGATGATAAAGCGCTTTATCATAGCACACACACACACACACCGCCTCCCTTCAAGTCGCACTGCAGCTCACACCTCTTCCACACGCAAAGATCATGGGTGGATCTAAACATAACAGATTATTTTGGGCTAAATTCCATGACCGAGTCTAAAAATATATTTGCAGAAAGGAAGTGATATTCTTTTTTCTTGTTAAAGTTCAGCTGTGACATGAGTCGTCGTCGCCCGCCCCCCGCGATGACAAGAATCACATCCTGAATAAAGAAACCTTTCACCTCTAGCCTGAAAAGTAAATAAATGATAAATATCTTCTGTTCTGACAGAAGTGAAACTTCAGCAGTTCTTTTTTTGACATCATTTCTGAGACATAGTATTTTTGTCATTCAGCGACCCCACCTTTAGCTGGGTTATAAATATGGACACATGATGTCATTACTTGTGATCAAAGCGAGCCAAACATCACGCGGGATCAACAACAGCAGACATAGCAGCCAGCTAATATTACTGACTAGTCCAACAGCAGTCAGCCCAGCTCGGCGTCTGTCTTTCAGCCTTTTATTTCACCAACCACTAAAAGTCAGTCCCAGATTTACTCTTGTCCGGCGGCTTCTTGCTCGCTCACTCTCTCCTTTTCTCTTCTTAGCTTCCTCCGTCAACGTCCTCTTTAGTCTTTTCTCCTCTGTCATTATGTCCATAGAGGCTGCTGAGTCCGATTACAATGCCCGCTTGCCCAGCTCCTGTTCTAGCACGACACTGGCTCCGCTCCGCTGTAAACCTCCTCTTCTTCCCGGTGGTCTAAATTTCTGTGGCACAAACTCGAACACTCCCCTGGTGGTCTGAGCTCACAACTGAGCTAACAGCACCTATACTTTGACATCTGTGACTGTTAATTAGCCTGATAAGGTTGAGTTGTTTGATGTAACAAACGCTAAGCTCTCACAATTGGGTAATGTAACATTGGTAACATTGGGCCCTGGCTAACAAACTGAGCTAACATTAGCTAACAGCAGCTACAGCTGGCAGCAGTTTACTTCACTGTCCATCAGTAAAACTCTGTAAATCACAGAGAGTTTGAGGCGGAGCAGCCGGAGGACATCAGAGGGAAAACCAGAAAACATTTTCTCCATAAAATATGATCCAGTTTCACCAAAATCAGTGAAATAGTTGGTGGTGAGTGCCGTAAAGCGTTACGTACTTCTCGTGGGTGATCGTACCCGGAGCACAAATTCACCTGATTACAAGTCAGTGTAACATCAACATGATTTTAAATCTGTTAGTTTATGGGGGTAAAGTTGCTTTAAAGAGCCTCAATATAATAATCTTGTGATATGTACCACCACAACCACTATGACTCTTTAAATTATCACTGTTTTCAATCTGACAAGCAGCCCTCTTCTTCTTTACCATCACAGTTACTCATACCAGGTGAAAACCCCTCACTCTTTCTGTTTCTGTGTGTGTTCTCTGACCCGGTTAATGTCTAGCGTTCCCCCTTGTTGACCTGGAGGGACCACACGAGTATCAGACCACCGCCGTGATGATCTCAGACCACCAGAGCTGTTGGGAGGGAAAGAGGAGAACAACAACGTAAAAAAAAAAAAAAAAAAAGAGGCGAGGAGGGAGAAGAGATTGATGAGTGTAACTGAAAATCAGCCATGCGGTAAGTGCGATCTTAGGGCGAGGATATGAAAACTAGATACAGGCGCAGGGACAGACCCAACTTTTTATGTCGTACATCAGTGAACAACGCTGCTCGCCGAGCCACCGTTAACCACAGAGCAGAGCAGGTTCACGTCTCATATTCTCTGCGCTCATTCACCATCAAGTTAAAGTGGTTAACCGAAGTTTGTGTTGTGGATTTACAAGGGCAAGCCTATGACGGCGGGCGTAATCCCCCATGAGCTTCAGGGGGAGTAATATTTCTTCCCTCTCCCATCACTCAAAGCTGAACCAGGAGTATTTACATCCATACTATGTGTGTGTACATATTATTTGCATATGTCATAGTGTGTCTGGATGAGTCCCTTGTGATTTAAGGGGGCGGGGGGGGCAGTGAGTCATGGGTGAAAACCCCAGAAAAGATCTGCTGTGGTCCTGTAGTTTCATACGCCGGGGCTTCTACGTGGACTTTCTAAACAGGATATGGGAGAGTTGGAATCACTCTTTTGGAATCTGACTGCTTTCTGTTCGTGACAAACTCGTCTCACTTCCTCTGCCATGACCGTAACCTGAAATTTGACTCACACAGACAGGAAGATATAGCTGCTACAGTGCATATAGACCAATTTCTGTGTATGATATTGGTATTATTGTCAGCTAAATTGACGACTACCGCTCGCAGATTTTAGTTAACTAGCTTGCGTAAGCTAGTGCTGTTTACAGTTGATTTGTTTTCAAGTGAAAAATCTGTAAAAGAGTCTCAAATACACACTTGATGATACTTATATGACTGCTGCGAACTGTAGCTGCTGTTAGCTGATGTTAGCTCAGTTTGTTAGCCAGGCTGTGAGCTCAGTGCGGCAGGGAGTGGAGCTGGTGTCGTGCCAGAACAGGAGCTAAGCTAGTGGGCAATGTAACTCTGGACATAATGGCAGAGGAGAAAAAACTGAAGAGGACACAGTGGTATTGCACTCTGAAACTAGCCGTGACCTTCAACCCTTCAGACAGCACTGCATTAAAAACAGATTGTACATGAGTGTATTAAGGATATTATTACATGGACTCAGGGACACTTCATAGTTTGTTGCTGTATCTAAAAAGGCTCATCCAAAGAGAAAGTGTATTTAGTTTAAACGCTTTATCGGTCACACTGACTCAGGGGGTTGTGAGGCTGAAGGTGATTCGAAGGACGGAGGCGGATGGCGTGGCTTGGAATGGTTTAGGGCTGGTGGTGTGACTCAGGACAGTTTAGGGTTGGGTTGGACAGATTCTTTTGGTGCAGGTGCAGGGACAGATCGGAGCCAGACGTAGTGGGTTAACCGGATTCCCGGAGAACAGGATTAACAAAGATTCAACAGTGTACGGAGATGCATAGTCACCACTATGTATTATATACCACAAACTGCATTTAGTTGTCTCAGTACTTTGCGCAATAACAATAAAGCTGATGTGATGTGAATGATCTAGGCTGGACTGGCCTTATATACTGTGAGGGTTGATTAGACGATGAGCCACAGGTGGTGAGGTGCAGAGCAGGTGAGGTGAAGACCAGAGGCCATGCCCAGCAACACAGACAACAGAGAGAGACAGACAGACACGAGAACACAGCAGGCCAGGAGGAGGCAAAATCCATCATACCAGATATGAACAACGAGTCCACATTTCAAATTGTATTTGGAAATCATGGACGACGTGTCCTCTGTGCAGTCCTGTCTCTTGTGTTTGGGCAAAGACGTAAATTATTGGCAAATCAAATGAAGCCTGGTTGCTCAAACAAGCCGATACCCAACTGTCATTTAAAGCGTCCACGCTCTTAATCAGTGTTGTATAAAAATTCACCCTCAGTACAGTTGTCATGAACAGAGTTTTTGTACCAGGCTGTAAACATGTTTATTTCTGCTGTGAAGTTGTGACATTTTAACATGGGGACTTATGGAGACTGACTCACTTCTGGAGCCAGCCTCAAGTGGACATTTGAGGAACTGCAGTTTTGGCACTTCACTTCACAGACACAGAGATTGCTGCTTGGTTAGTACACGTGTATGCTATGTACTTCCGATTTGAGTACGGCCATTGTGCACTTATTGGACATGACAGTCACAACATTTTACCTTTTTTTTCTTCATTGCTGCAACCGCTTCAGCTTCAGCAGCTTCCTCGGGCGCCATTTTCACAATACGCATGGTCCCTCCTCTTCTGGTACGTCGCCAAAACGGCGACCACTGAGCGTTCCACACTCAACTTTTTGACTGCTACAAGTTCACCATCCGGGTACTCACAGTGCACTGACTTCTGCCACGATTGACAGTGTGGGTGCACTTATGTCCTCAAAATAGCAAGCGTAAAGTGTGGAAGTACGAGTTTCATTTCTCAATCAGTCTCTTTAGGACTTGCTCTATAAGTAGATTCGTAGCTCAGAGGTGGGTGGAAGAGAGCGAGAGTGTGTGTGCACATTTACATTTAGGAAGGAAGCGTGAAAAAAACAGATAACAGATTAGAGACGATGGATAAACAGCCTGATAAGACTTTATTACTCTCTCGGGGGATTGCAGGCAGAGCAGTAGGAGTTGTAAAGAGGAAAAAATAACTTCTTAAATTCTTCATCTCCCCTGCTGTTAAATCACAAGGCTCCACATTAATGACCTGCACATGCACAGATATTAAATTCATTATGGCAATCGTGCCATATCCTCGCTCCCTCCCCTCCTCTCTCTCTCTCTTTCTTCTTCTCTCTCTCACTTTTCTCTGAATCAGCCACTCCAGGCCACAGCTGCCAGCGTCTAATGGCTTCCAGATCTCCATCTCTCTCTTTCCTCCCTTTTACCCCGTCTCGCTGTTTTTCTGTAGCGCTTCTGATGAACGGGCCAAAGTGGAAGTGGAAATCCGCTGTATTTCAGCCAGTGAGTCAGCTAGCAAAGCACCCGTTTGAAGGGAAAACCACAAGCAGAGGTTTAGGAGAAGTAATGGATTTTGTTTTTCATAAATCACGGTAGAGGTTGTTGGGGTTTTTTTTATATATATATATATTTCAAACGGAAGGTCTTTGATGAGTGTATTAGTTAAATATGTGTGTTTATGCACAAGGGAGCACATTCAGAGAAGTGCTGTTGAAGTTATTTACCTTTACTGGAAACGGAAAGAAGCTGGTGTGTAAGTGCTGTGGGAGACTGGATCTGTGTTTTTAACTTAGTACAGGCGTATTAATGTGTACACACACACACACACACACACACAGAGTGAAAGAACGTTATTTTAAGATCTTTCCACTGAAATGAATTTCATTTTTCAATTTAAGTTATGAGAAAATGTGTTTCAGATTAGATCTGTGTTCGAAGGGGAATTTCATGTTTATCGTAAAATCGATGAAGCACACACTGAAGAGAGAGTGAGGGAGGGAAAGCAGGGGCACCATGCAGGCTGTTGTTATGAATGCAATTTGTGTTTATGAGTGATGATGGACAAATGCCTCCCGACAACAACTGGCACATCTGCAAATGGAACCTGACAGGTGACACGAAGCCAATAAGGCCTATATGTCACATCCGACCTGGCCAGGACATTTTAACATGGGGACTTATGGAGACTGACTCACTTCTGGAGTCCTGGCCAAGACATGCAGCAGCACCAACTAACAAGTAAATTAAAACAAACAGAAGACAAACAGAGTTTTACAACACATAACATCCCAAAAATTAAAGGTGCAGTACAAGTCCTGAGTGAAATGATATCAGTTTAAGTAAGGACACTTCAGTGATTCGTCTTCAGATCTTTTCAATAATAAAGACGACACCAGCATGATGGTCAAGTGATGGAGGGGTAAAGGATGAGGGTTGATGGATGATGGGGTAAGGGTGATGGTCAAGGGATGGAGGGTAGGTAGATGGAGGGGCATGAGAGTCAGGGGATGGAGGGTAAAGGATGAGGGTTGATGGATGATGGGGTAAGGGATGGAGGGGTAAGGGATGGAGGGGTAAGGGTGATGATCAAGGGATGGAGGGTAGGTGGATGGAGGGGCATGAGAGTCAGGGGATGGAGGGTAAGGGATGAGGGTCGAGGGATGACAGGGTAAGGGATGGATGGGTAAGGGTGACAGATGGAGGGGTAAGGGTGACAGATGGAGGGTAAGAGTGGAGTCAAGGCATGCAGGGTAAGGGTGACAGATGGAGGGTAAGGGTGACGGTCAAGGGATGGAAGGGTAAGGTGACGGTAAGGGATGGATGGGTAAGGGTGACAGATGGAGGGGTAAGGGTGACGGTCAAGGGATGGAGGGGTAAGGGTGACGGTCAAGGGATGGAGGGGTAAGGGTGACGGTAAAGGTGACGGTCAAGGGATGGAGGGGTAAGTGTGACGGTCAAGGGATGGAGGGGTAAGGGTGACGGTCAAGGGATGGAGGGTAAGGTGACGGTCAAGGGATGGAGGGGTAAGTGTGACGGTCAAGGGATGGAGGGGTAAGTGTGACGGTCAAGGGATGTAGGGGTAGGTGGGATGGTCAAGGGGCAGAGCGGTAAGGGTGACGGTCAAGGTATTACGGGTCAGTGGGTGGAGGGCTAAGGCATGAGGGTCAAGGGATGGAGGGTAATGGATGAAGGTCAAAGGATAGAGGGGTAAGTGGTTGGAGGGGTAAGGGGTAAGTCAATGCTATGCTATAGAGACCCAAACTGTTTTTTGTACCAGGCTGTAAACATGTTTATTTCTGCTGTGAAGTTGGACATTTGAACATGGGGACTTATGGAGACTGACTCACTTCTGGAGCCAGCCTCAAGTGGACGTTTGAGGAACTGCAGTTTTTGGCACTTTTACTTCACAGTCACAGAGGTTGCCGCTTGCTTTTATCTAACAGGCTGAGCGTCTGCCACAGCTGACAAAGGTGAGAGACACTTATCCACAGAGAGCAAACAGACTTATATCAAGCACTTGATGACATTTTAATGGTAACAACCATCTTTGTGAAGCAGGCCAAGTTTCTGCGACTGTTTTGATTACTCACTCTTAGTCATCATCAGCAGCAGCAGCAGCAGCAGGAGCAGAAACAGCAGCAGCAGCTTCGAGGCCTCATGTGCCACATACCACGACGGCCGCACTGCCACAAAGAGCCCAGTAAGACTGAGGCCTATCAATCAAGTGAGGTCACCGTGGTCGGGGCTGAGAGGAGAGTGGGACGGTTGCCCTTTTGTTGTACGTTGCTGTGTTGCGGCCGGTGACATCATCCTTTGTAGAGCCTGTCATTAAAGAGTGATAAATATCCTGTGTTTGTAGCACCGAACAGCGCCCCTGGAGCTAAACAGCCGCTAATAGAAGGTTTGAGGGTGTTATTGTGCGGCTACAGGGGGGGGCCCTCTGGGGAGAGTCCCTGACCGCAAAATGATGTCCACGATCAGAGAGCTTTGAGGACGAATGAGTGGTCACACAAAAGAGCTGACTTAAAAATAGGAGAAGAAAGTTCAGCAATAAAAAATCTGTGGTTTTCTCTATGAGATTTTAATCACTTTCCATTATGGCGTGCTCCTAAAAACTGCTGTAAAAGCTCACAAATTTGAGCCATGTCATCATTTTACAAGCATTCGTCAGCATGTTATTGTCACACAAGATGAAGTTAGCGAGTAATAAATTCTCAGCATGGTAGCAGATATCTCCACTGACTCATCTCACCCACTGGATTCGACCCGATCACAGAAGAACTGTTTAACACGCTCACGAGAACAAGAACCTGAGTGACAAACGGAGATGGTTGGAAGCCAGCAGCGCTTCATGTCATTGCATGCTTATTTTTTATTCATGCCGTACGTCTTCACATGTTATCTCCTCGGGTTTCAAAGTGTGCGCCAACAAAGAAAGAGAGAGAGAGAAAGAGAGAGAGAGCTTTATGGCAGTGACAGCTGCAGCTCCGGCAGTTCAACGCTCGATGTGAGGCACTTGTCAAAACTCAAGAGGGCCCATTGAAAACATGACAGGGCAATCTGCCGTGGAGGTATTCAAGCGCTGCGTTGAGATGCCAAACTGGGGGGGGGAGAAAAGAAAAAGTGATGACTCACGAAACTTCCCAAAATCCCCCTCCCTCCCCCGTCCTGGTTTACGGGAAGTGGAATGCTGTTTTTTTTTCCTCCAGTCGCAGACGTTCATCTTCTTGACAAGCTGCAGGGTCAGGCCCTGGGTTAATGTTTGTCTGTGGGATTGTTTCATCCCCCTCTCTCTCTCTCTCTCTCTCTCTCTCTGTGGGGGCCAATCTGGTGAACGGGTTTAATTATGTGAGGCGGACATTTGAAAGTTTGTTAGCAGCGTGCACACAGGGGTGGGGGGAAGACATGAATAGATGTGAGTGCTCAACTTGTGGAACAGATAAGCCTTTGTTCTGCATCATAACCAGACCTTTTATACCAGTGATTTACACTTGTGAGGTTGGGATTTACCAACTGCCAAATTAATTCATTGTTAATCTAAAAGGGATTAGAGGATCAATTTAAAAAAAAAAAAAAAAAAAGAGCTGCTTAGTTTTATGTTTCCTAAAGAGATTTTAATAGACCACACTGTTCATAAGCTGGCCCGTGTAGCCCTCGGGGCACAAACGTGCCGCTCACACAGTACTGTAGTAAAATTGTGATTTTTTTTTTATGGCGTTTAACCTACATTGAACCGGTGTGTATGTTATACATAAGTGTGGGATGCAATAAAAGTAACACCTCAACATTAATAGACCTGTGCGCCCAACTTGTAATGTTTATAATGTCAACTCAATGCATGTATGTAGGTTTCTGTTCAAAATATGTCACCACCATCTTGGTAGTCCTGCCTCTTCCGCCTACCAGCTAATCTAAAAATAGACATGGATCATTGACGGACCTGAGGTGGGCTTGTTGCACAAATAAGCCATCTGTAACCTGTCAATCAAAGCGTCCACGCTCTTAATCCTGCATAACTTTAAGCCTTGATATAATCTGAACAGGTGAGTTGTATATAAAGTCACCCTCAGTACAGTTGTCATGAACGGGGAAATTAGCTACAGAGCACCAGGCTGTAAACATGTTTATTTCTGCTGTGAAGTTGTGACATTTTAACATGGGGACTTATGGAGACTGACTCACTTCTGGAGCCAGCCTCAAGTGGACGTTTGAGGAACTGCGTTTTTTTTTTTGGCATGCCCACATTGGCTTCAATTCACAGCCACGTAGGTTGGCGCTTGGTTCGAACCCAGAACTCTTGCTATGAGGCAACAGTGCAAACCACTGCACCACCATGCCACCCTATTTGTCATTTCTTATCACAAGAGTAAGAGTAAGAGTAAGAGGCGGCTTGCATCATCACAGGGCTTACTCATATAGACAAACAACCATTCATGGTCACATTTACACAATGGACACAATTTAGAGTCACCAATTAACCTATTAACCTGTGTGTAATGTAATAATTTAAGTAAAAATGGTAATTAGATTACCTAGCCAGCTAACTAGCTAGGCTTGACTGTTAGCTTGGACTCAGCATCAAAGTTAACAGCCAGTGTTAGCAGCTAGCTCCTGTTGGCTAAAGTGTTCTCAGAGAAAGTTGTTTTTGTCTTCTTGTCTTTCTTGGATGAACATCTTTAGACTCAAAGCACTGCTGAACCAGCTAATGTTAGCTGCTGCCATTAACTCTGAAGCTGAGTAATAATTTAAGCACACCTAAGTTGGCATGTGCTGCCTTGTTTAGCCACATTAATTTAGGGAGAGGTTATTTTATGACTTTGCTATGTTTATTTATATCAGCCGCTAGTTAGTTGAGTTGCTTTAGCAAGTAAGAGCTTCATGGGGTGTGGTTGTCGTCGTGATAAATGAACATTATAGAACAAAAGAGTATAATCCTGCTGTGGTAAATATGGACAGCTGTACAAGTGTAATAGTTATGATTATATACTTTAAAAAACTAGCCAGTCGATAACTTTGCTAACAGCCAAACATTAACTATGTCCAACAGCAGCTAGCTAATTATTTACTAGTCCAGCAGCAAGAAGTCCAGCTTGGTTACATTGCCCGCTTGCCCAGCTCCTGTTCTGGCACGACACCGGCTCTGCTCTCACCTGTAAACCTTCTCTTCTTCTTCCCGGTGGTCTAAAACTCCTCTGGTACAAACACTAACACTCCCCCGGTGCTCTGAGCTCACAGTCTGAGCAGCCCAGCTAACAAACTGAGCTAACATTAGCTAACAGCAGCTACAGCTGGCAGCAGTTTTGCTTCACTGTCCATCAGGAAACTCTGTAAATCACAGAGAGTTGAGGCGGAGCAGCCGGAGGACATCAGAGGGAAAACCAGAAAACATTTTCTCCATAAAATATGATTCAGTTTCACCAAAATCAGTGAAATAGTTGGTGGTGTGTGACTTAGCGCCGTAAAGCGTTACGTACTTCTCGTGGGTGATCGTACCCGGAGCACAAAGTTACATAGTGCGAGAACAGACGTACGAATGACAGAGACACCATTCACCTGATTACAAGTCAGAGTGACATCAACATGATTTAAAATCTGATATTTATGAGAGAAAAGTTACAAAATGTTGCTTTAAAGAGTTAGACTGGATGGATTTACGACGTCATTATGACGTCACCTGAAACATCTGTTGGAAACAAAGGAACAGAATGAGACTGATGTTGTCAGACCAAATGTGAAGAGGTCAAAGGTCGACTGAAGTTACACACTTTCCAAAAAACTGCAGTTTCTCAAACTGTCTTCTGGACGGGGTGTTGGCAGTGTTAGCGTGTTAGCATGGCTTCCTCCCACTGACCCACAGTCCAAAGACGTGCAGGTGAATATGTCATCTGGTTTAAATTAAATGGTTAATTAGTGTAAATGTGACCATGAATGGTCATTTGTCTCTATGTGTCAGCGCTGTGATGATCCAAGGCGTCTTACCCAACATTAGGTGGGATTGACTGCAGCCATCGTGGAAGTTTTCTGCATTACAATCTGAAATAGATCTTTGCTTGTCACAGTGAACTTTTGAACTACACGTTTGTATCAAGATGAAGATTTCATCACTGATGACAATAAAGTCCAGGATGATTTCAGGCGTGTTTATCCAACAGATAACAGTAACAGTGGCCTAACTGTGAGCTGTGAGTGGGAGTGAGATCATCCGACTTTTTGCGGTCAGGCAGCGCTGCTCGGAGGAATTCATCCTGACCCTTCAGCGCGAGTTGAAAGGTCGTGGGAGTTATCGCTTCAACGAGGCTCTAATCCTACATGACAACTCCCTTTTCAAACACCTTTCAAACCGAACCTTCATTCACTCTCCTGTAATTATCTCTCAAACCACAGGTGCTATCACTTCTTCTTTGTGTATATATCTCTTTGTAGCTGCAGTGTGTGACAGCTACATACCTTTTAATGTGTGTTGACCTTGTGATAGCCATCGGCACTTCAAAGAGGCTTTGAGTTTGTGTTAAGAGTTCGACTCAGCTTCTCAATCAGCGGCCTGGTTTTCACTAAACAGAGATCAGAGACGTGACAAGCGTGCTTTTTTTTTTTTTATGTTGGATGATTTGATTCTTAAGAAATGAGACAACATGTCGGGTTAGCAGTATTCACTCCTCAGATCAGTCACTGGAGTGGATGTCTGATCGGATCAGCCTCAACTGGACAGGCCACGTTAGGTTTGTGCTGACAGTGCTAAAGACAGCAACAAGTGGACAAACAGCACAGAGCAAGGGTGAAGTGAAGCCAACAACTGCAGTTCCTCAAACGTCCACTTGAGGCTGGCTCCAGAAGTGAGTCAGTCTCCATAAGTCCCCATGTTAAAAACTTCACAGCAGAAATAAACATGTTTACAGCCTGGTACAAAAAACAGTTTTGGTCTCTATAGCTAATTTCCCCGTTAATGACAACTGTACTGAGGGTGAATTTATATACAACTCACCTGTTCAGATTATATTAAGGCTTAAAGTTATGCAGGATTAAGAGCGTGGACGCTTTGAATTAAAGGTGGTTTGGCGGTTGCAGAGGTTTCCAGCAGCCCTTTAGAAACCTGTGGGTGAGGTCACGGATACTACATCCATGTTTTATACAGTCTATGACGCAGGCAGATATATAGACATACAAATACAACATATATGAGACATGACAGCTCATAAATGTATATGTGAGTCATATTTTTGTCCTAATTCATGTGAGAAATTATAAATGTGAGCACTCAGTTTTATTTTTCCTGCCTGGTTTATGTTTTGCCACTTGCTCAAATATACGCTGGCCTAAATACATTTTTCATTTTCACTTTTACTTTGCCGGTAATTGAAAATATTGAATTTTAATTTGATTTGCCGTGCATCAAGCGCGGCCCGTGCAATTCAATTTAACGTTCTCAGCAGGATAATTTATGCAGATGCTTCCACTGTGTGTGTTTGTGCATGATTAAGTGTTTGCACTGTGCGTGTGAGCTTAATTTGTTGTTGCCCCTGCGTGCTAACTGGATGCACTCTGAAGTGGAGCAGGAAGGACAAAAGATGGTTGTGGAGATGAACCTGCTACCCCCCCTCCATCCTCCACCCTCGCCGTCCTCCGTCCTCTCCTGGCAGCGATAAGGTTAACAGATGCAGGCGTGTTGATTGCGGTGGACAGGTCTAGCAAACAGTGCTGCTGAGTCAGGTGCGGTGTCACTCCGGGTGAAGGGCCGCGGCTTCACTCAGGCCACACTTGTTGACAACCCACTCTCTGCCCTCAAAGCCCTGGCTGTGTAATTTAGGGCCGTTACGGGGAAGGGCATCAATTAAGCTAGGCCGGCTGGCTGGCTGCTGAGGACTGAGCGAGGGACTGATGGGTGAAGAATGTTTGGGTGTGTTTGAAAGTGTGTGTGTGTGTGTGTGTGTGTGTGTGTGTGTGTGCACGGGCTGAAAGAATAGGGAAGTTGTGCAAGGTTTGAAGGTGTGGTTGACTTTTTTTTTTTGGCATGCGTTGACAATTCATTAGAATCTGGTCTCACACCCAGCAAACGGTCAAGAAACCGTGGCGTCTGAGATTACTGCTGTGTTTCCACGTTAGTGCAACACTCACATCTGTGCATTGAAAGATGTTTTTCTAATGTTTATCGTGGCTGTGCAGAGATCTTTTCGTGACATGAGTCCAGAGATAGAAGACTTAACTTTCAAAGATCAACACTAGCCAAAGTCAGACTGATAACACAGATTGAGGACTATAAAAACACTTTTTAGGGTTGTATGTTGGGAAAGAACCAATAACAAGAGAAGGGAATGCTAGTTTTGGTTTAAAACAGATCTTGTGGATCTTTATAATAGAACAGGAGCACACAGTGTCAGACAAACCTGACAGGTACATCGACCTTCACACATTCTCTGCAGTATTGACAATGATGGCTCACTTTAACAGGATAACAGGCCCAGTCCTGTTAACCACACGCCCTGTCAGCGTCAACCCAACCAGCCATCACCAGTAACACCAAGTCCTGTTACACATGAACCCCTGTAGGACACAATATTCTGGTAAAGGGAGTGTGGAGCGTATCTGAAAATGCAAACAGGGTGGAGGTGGAGCGTACTGCACGCTCCGCTATTGTTACAGTTGGCCGTGGGTGTATGAGGTGTGTTTGCTGGTTTGTGAACATGTGCTGGGAGGAGCAGGCTTAAGTACGGTGCCACTAACGTGTTATTAGTTCTGCACGGTAATCATCACATTCATGACCGCAAAATAATAACACATTCAGGCTCCTTTAAGCCGCACTTCAAGAGGTGATATTTGCAGGTATTATGCGGTGTTCGCTTGTTGATGACAGCGATGTGAACTGCTTCGTTTATGTGGCAATAAATTAAATAATCACATGTAATCACAGAGAAATGCAAATTAATTTTATAATATATAATTTTAGAATATAGAATCGAGGGTCTAGCTTTTTGTTAACAATTGATGTGACACAGTGAATAACACTGTTAAATCATGTATTTTTAGCCATGCTAGCTCTGTGGATGGTAATGTCCAATGGATGGACTCTAGTTGACAAATTTTTACAGATATTCATGATCCTCAGAGGATGAACCACACTGACTTTTGGCCTTATTTCTAGTGCCAGCAGCACGTTGGCAAGTCGTTTTCCAGAGGATAACCTCTGATGACTTTCCCTGTAGCACAAACCATGAGGTTCACATTTTTAACGCATTCATAAAGACATTCATGTGCCACAGAGGATGAACTGTAATCACAAAATTCAAATCTGTCTTTGATTTATGACTAAAAACCTGCAAAACTAGCAACATTCTCATCAGCCCTTACCTTGTGTTTAGTCTTAATTAGCATGTGATAACATGCTAATCTAACATGCTTAGGTTAACATTGTAGCTTCTTAACATTATCGTGTTAGCAATGTTGACATTAGCATTTAGCTAGTGCAGCCTCATAGAGTTAGCATGACTGTAGACTCTTAAGCGGTGTCTCAGTTAGCATGCTTCCATTAGCACACTCCTGTGCAGTACACTGTGTACTTCCTGGCATAGTGCGCTAATTTCAAACAGGGTAGCATTGTCTCGATTCAAGTTCAGCCGCTGTTGCACAATAGCAACATTTCACCGCTTCTTCTTCGCCAAATTGCAACCAGGGCGGAGCATTAGCACCAATATTTGACAGCCAAAATCTAAATATAAAACATTTGTGCAACTTATTTTTGTATATTCAGCTCCAGAAGCTTCATTGGCCGCCCTTTTTGACAATGCCACATCCACTACGTAGTGAAAATGGTGACCTCTGAGGGCTAAGAAGTGTCCAACTTTTTGCTGGATTTTGCCATAACTGACAGTGTGAACAAACTTATGTACTCAAAATAGCAAGTTTAAATATGGAAGTATGTGAGCTACTTGTTGTAGCTGCAGTCAATATTTGTGTTTTTAGGCTCTAATATGTGTTGTAATGTACCTTAACTTCTTTTAAAAGTACAGTTAAATTAAAGTACATTAAATAGTTTTTTTCAGTAGTCTGTCTCATCATACTGTGATCATGCTGTGTAGCAGGCACTGTGCTTGTTACTTCTGGGCAGGTCGACCCTCTCGGCATACAAGCCTGTGAGCCCATGTCAGCGAGATATCCAAGTAATTGCATCCTCCAAGAGTCTCAGTGTCTCACAGAATACACTTCAATATTTCTATTTTTAGATGCACAACAGTCAAAACAACAAACAGAAATGAAACTACAACCGCAGTCTGCTGCTTTTTTTTTTTTTTTTTTTTTAAAGAAGGTTTAAGATGTTGAAAAAAAACCTTTAATACTTTAATTTTTTTATCCTGATCTCGGAGACAATGAAGCTGTCCGATGAGTCTCACGTTGCCCGGAGGAGTAGTGCACCTGATACACTCATGGGGATTGGCCCTGTAATCACATGGACACATGGAGGGACTCTCCCTGAGAAGAGGCACTTGTTACCAGGCCACTGTGACTCACTCGCGCTGGCCATGTGCTGCCTGTTTGTGTATGAGAGAGAGAGAGAGAGGGCGAGGCTTCAAAACAGAAAGCGAGAGAGAGGCTGAGATAGGGGCTTATCGAAAACACAAACTTGATTGTGCGGCGAGAGTAAAAGCAAGCAGAGCACACCTGTTTTGTAGCTACCATAACAATGATGGATCACATCACAGCTGATCCCACCTCCTCCTCCTCCTCCTCCTCCTCCTGGGCTTCTGGTTTGATGTTACACTGGGTCAAGCCGTGAAAGAACAGAGTGGGGTTTGACTGCTGCAGTTTCTGTGACTCACGTTAAGATTCAGATCAATACATACGAGGGGTCGCTTAGCGCCTGTTACATAAGACGAGTAAAACTTTACTGCTGAGTGTCACAGACACAACAATCACTGAGTCACCGGAGACGAGCTGAACTAACCGGCTGCATATTCAGTGGGAGAAATGTTGCCTTCAACACGTGCTGCTGTGTTTGAACCGGGATTTCTAGAACTGGTTTTGTTTTTAGACGCAGACGCCCTTTCTATGGGTCAACAACCTTGTCTGTTTCAAAACGGACACTCCCTGCCAGGTTCCAGAGGTGAGGCGACTGTGGTTCGAGAGCAAAAAGAGGGAGGAGATGTGGCCATAAATCTCACTTTTCTCCTCGGCTCTGCTTTTACGTGTCTTGACAGCGCATAGCTGACCTCATGTCTAGAAAGGGGCTTTCTGATCAGACTCCCGGGTGTTTGTCACCTCCATCCTCGACACACCCTCTCTCTTTTTCTTTTTTTAATTCATGTGCCTGTCCATCTCTGTTTTGCGGTTTTGTTGTTTTCCTTCCCCCCCTCCTCCTCCTCCTCCTCCTCCTCCTGTAACACCTGGGAAAGAAAACGCTGCCAGCTTTCCAACACATTCCTGCTCCAAATGCCTGGGCACAGCCGCACATTGTTGGCATTCTTTCACTTAAAGGTGCAGCACTTCTTTGTCTCTCCACAACACCAACATCATTTATTCAAATGAAGGCATGTGGGGATCTTTTCAGGCGGCTGGTTTTCACAGTTTGCTGCTGACAGGTCGTGGCCGAACTGAACCTGAAAATGAGGACATAGAGGACAAAAGTACTTCCCCCTTTCAGATATGTTTTAACACATGAAGATACTCTGCTATGCTCAGTGTAATAATTAATGTTTTATACAGTTTAATCCACAATTTAAAATCCATAAAAACTCATTTTGTCAATGAGTAAAAGTGAGGGGAAGTGTCAAAAGCTGCAGTTCCTCAAACGTCCACTTGAGGCTGGCTCCAGAAGTGAGTCAGTCTCCATAAGTCTCCATGTTAAAAACTTCACAGCAGAAATAAACATGTTTACAGCCTGGTACAAAAAACAGTTTTGGTCTCTGTAGCTAATTTCCCCGTTCATGACAACTGTACTGAGGGTGAATTTATATACAACTCACCTGTTCAGATTATATTAAGACTTAAAGTTATGCAAGATTAAGAGCGTGGACGCTTTGATTGACAGGTAGGTGTGGTAACAGGTGGCTTGTTTGAGCAACCAGGCGTCATTCAGCCCACCTCAGGTCCACTGATGTCTTTGCCGGGAGGCGGACGAGTCAAGGTGGCGGCACAAGCTTCAAACCTGTGGTTAACGTCACACCTACACCGTCTATTCTTTATACTGTTTTAATTCAGCATTTGAATTTATTAATAAAGCAGATGGAATAGGTTTGTTAGAAATAAGCAGCATTGTTTTGATGTCATGGAGGTTTAACATCATGGAGAAATATGAAGTTTTCAGGGGCTTTAAAGTGATATCAGCTCCTAATATGCAAATATTATTCATCTCAGAAGTTTAACAAGACTTCATCCCCAGGCTCAACATCAAGTTGCATACTGGACCATGATTAGCTTCAAAAAAATAGTTTTGATGTCATAAAATCATGTTGATAAATGCACATATTAAAACTGTGAGTTTTCAAGGCGAGCACGGAGAAAAAATGTTTTCCCCTGCAGCAGATGAATATGAAAACAGGCGTGCAGATACACATCGCTCTGCACAGAAGTACATGAATTTCACAATGCCGCGTGTCTTTGTAGAGTCGATCGTTTGCTCTGTGCACTTTAAGAATTTTTAAAATAAGGAACTATCCCGTTTTTTTTTTTTCCAAACAAGAAAACCGCAAGCTTCAAAAAAAGGAATAATTACTCAATCTTTAGCTTCTGGCCCTCCCACCTCCACCCTCCTAGTTCCCCCCAGAGGGATGCAAGTGCGTCAGTGTGGGGTTGGAAAAGAGGAGAAGTAAAGCCTTTTTGACTTTCAGGAAGGAAACACATCTGGGGAATAAGGAAAGAGAGAACGGGTGAAAAGAGGAATTAGCGTGGAGGAAGAGGAGCCGGCCAAAAATAGTCAGCCTCCGCTCGAGCCATGCCTCGCCAGTGCCCCTACCACACCTCCTTCCACTGAAGCATTAGTCAGCCCTGACCTATCCCTCAGCGGGTGACTAACTTCTCTGCTGAATCCCCCCTCCAACCTCCTCAAATCACGAACCTCACTTCCTCCCAGGTGTCCTCCAGTTCCAGGGGTTACTCAACTATGAGACCCCACGTCCAGCTTTTATCTCTAAACATAAAAAATACATAAACTTAAACTTTAATCAGACGGATAACAGGAGTGATTGAGGAACAAGTTACACCAACATGCAGTGGAGGGGAATGTCTAAACATGTGCATTCCTCTGGCTTGAAAACCATCTAGAAAAACAGGAACTCTGGCCAGACAAACATGGTGAAGCCAGATGTAAGGCGGCTTCTGTGACCGGACTGGTTTTTGAATAGGAAAGACCGGAAGAATAACAGAAATGCCATCTAATGTGCAGGTGCAACAAGAAAAAACAACAAAAAAAAAGATAGTGGACTAGTGGCTAACACACAGTCACCGGGGTTAAGGTTTGCCAAAGCAAACAGGAAGCAGTAGGTAGTGTTCTGTGATTGGTCGCCGTAGTTTGATCTGTGACAGCGAGAAGAAAAGAAGGCAGGAAGGAGACATGTGGAGAGGGAGATATGCAGATGACTGAAGAAAGGGAGTACGTGTGTCAAAGCATGTCATTAACCCGAGCTGTAAATCACAAAACACAAGAGTGTGGAGGCTCCAAAAAATATCACAAAATAATGTCACAAATTAAATGATAAAATGCCAACTGGTAACTAAACAGCTGATTTCTATCCCTGCTGCTGATTTAAGAGCTGCTCGCTCTTATTATAAAAGTTTTTATAAAGCACCTGTCATGGGCAGTGGAGCTGAGACCGAGAGGCGGCCAGTTGTGTATGAAGCTGTTTTCTCTGGATGTTTGTTGACTAGAGCCATCCAGTGGTGCTTTGAGGAACTTTGAATCCAGCGAAGAGACAACAACAGAAATATTATGCTTCATTAAATAAATAAATAATCAGACAACAACTGAAGAGCAGCATTGATCTTTTACAATGCTGTATTTCTAATTTCTATTTCTGATATATTTTCTTGTCTTGAGTAGAAACTGGTGTTTGGGGGTATTTCTGATGTGTTACTCTCATTTAAAGGTGCAATACTTCTTTGTCTTTCCACATGTTGGATCTTTTTAAGCACACAGCAGCCAGTTTCATGTACAGGTGTTTCCAGTGATACTAATTAAGGCTCTGTTCCATTTATTGTAGCAGAGACAGCGTGCACCACAGCAGCACCCTGACTCTGTTTGACCTGAATGGAATGGGACCTTAATTAGTAATAATAATAATAATAGTGTTGGTTGTCCACCAGCGATCAGGTTTCTGCCTCTTAAAAGACGTTTGTACGAGTGCCTGCTCACGGTGGGAAATGTTGAGTCTCCGTAGTGTAATGAGATAACTTTGAAGCTATGAACTGAATAAAAGCAATTAGATATCAATCAATCAAACTGTATTTGTATAACACTTTTCATACTTGCTTCACACACAGACACACCCAACTCCGTTCTAAACAAACAGCACAAACTGAGGTTTATCTTATCATTTTGCAGTGAGGAAACACCTCAGGCAGGTTAAAATAAATAAGTAAGTAAATAAATAAATAAATTCATAAAAATAAAGCACAGAAGTAACAGATTAAAATGCTTAAATAGAAAAATGAATAAATAAATAATTCCTAATAAACAAAATAAAATAAAAAACAGATTAACATGTATAAAAATAAAGGTTAAAAAAAACATGCAGACAAATTAACTAAATAAATAAACAGTAAAAAATAATGCAACAGATTAAAATGCTTAAATAGAAAACTAAATAAATAAATCAAATTAATTCCTAATAATAAACCACATCCAAATGTATAAATAGATAGACAAAATAAAATAAACAGATTAAAATGTATAAAAAGGTTTAAAAAAGGTCTTAAAATGACTTAATACTGAACTAAATAAATAACAGTAAAAATGTTTATTTGTATCGCACTTTTCATACAAAACATGTAACACAAAGTGCTTCACACAATAAAATACTTAAATAGAAAAATAAATAAAATATAAATAAATAAATATAGTTCAAACGCAGGTCTGGAGTTTGATATTAAAAATATAAATAAATAAGATAATACATTAATAGTAGTGCAGTGTGTGATTATAAGCGGGCTGTTGCCATGGGAACGCTCTTAATACGGAAGCTCGCTTGGATAGCAGAAACTCAGAAAGGTGGAGGGGGGAGGTGGTGTAGGAGGAGCAGCAGCAGGAGCAGCAGCAGCAGGAGGAGGAGGAGGAGGCGGCGGAGGAGGCCATGGCTGGACAATGACTGACGTGGAAAGTGTCAGGAGTGAGTAACAAAGTTCAGCGTGGGTTAAAATAATAAAAATAAAGACAGAAAGCAGATCCAGCTGCTGCCCCGAGAGCCGCTGCGTGTGTGACCGGACACAGCACGATGAGTCTGGACAAAGCGAAGCTGTGTGACTCGCTGTTAACCTGGGTAAGTTTGGATGTTAGCGGGGGCTAGTGGGGCTAGCCAGCCGGCTAACAGGTGACAGCAGGTGTTTGCGGGGGGAAAGTAAGAGCTGAAAAAAGATTAGTCACCACGTATGGTCGATAAGTAATCTAATTTATTCACTAAATTCACGTTTGGGCAGATTAAAGGCGTAAAAGTTGTGTTTTTAAGATGCTAACTGACGCTAGCCAGCTGAGCTAACTAGCTTAGGTAAACACATTTGGAAGTTTGCTCCTGGTGGTCTTATCAGGACCAAACTGACTGCTGACTGCTGCAGAAAGTTAAAGGCCAGACAAACACACAACTGCACACTAATAATAATAATGTGAATATATAGACGACATAACAACTCCTCCAGCGCAGAGGAAATCCACCTGTTTGGCACCTGAAGCCATGAAAACCAGCTCAGCTCTGCAGCACTGTAATCCCCTAACCAACAAACAATACACCTGCATTGTCTGTCAGTGGGTTTGTAATATTCAGGACACTTTAATGTGTCTTAGTGACATTAAAGAAAACACATACAGTGCTTCTCAAAAGTTTGTGAACCTATTTTTTATATGAAATAACAGGTGCAGGTTTATCAATTCAATATACTGAAAAAAACAAAATTAATTGTGTTGTCAAGACTAAATTAAAAAGAGTTTTAGGTCGACTTATGTAGGTGCAAAAGTTCTTGAACCCTGAGCTGAATCTGGTGGCTAAATGAGCCACTGACATGGACCGATTACATCAGAGATGTTTAGGGACGAAATTGTGCATCACTAATTGAAACAGAGATAAAAACCCAAGTCTCTTTAGTCGTACCCGGGTGAACCCATACAGGTCAATCATGCAGAGAGGAAGCGAGATCTCACAGCACATTTGTCTACAAATGTCTACAACTCTGCCTAGAAGTGGACGACCTTCTAAAATATCAGCAAGAGACACAAAAACATTGGAAATGACAAATATCCTCCAAAGTAGACGTGAGAGACTGATGAGTCACTACAGAAACCGTTTGGTCGAGGTTAGGAGTGAGATACTGAAGGGGTTCACAGACTATTGCACCCATGAAATCAGATTTTTTTTGTGTTAAATCAAACCCTTTTTTAAAATAAAGAGTGACAATATAACAATTTCTTTTCAGTATTGAAGAATTGGGGTATAACTTCACATTAAATAAGGTTATTTTAGTTTGTTTTTACAAAAAGTTTGACAGTCGCTGTAGGGTTCACAAACTTCTGAGCAGCACTTTTAATTAAACGCACATCGACATCATAAAATACGTCAGCGCATTAAAAACTTGCTTTTATCGTCTTTGTTTCCCAGTTGCAGACGTTTCAGGTGCCGTCATGCAACAGCAAGCAAGACCTGACAAGCGGAGTGGCCATTGCACACGTGCTGCACAGGATGTAAGGACACACACATGCATGCGAGTATCTGTGGTTACTGTGTTGTTTTTTGGTTGCGTGAGTGCACGTCATGAACAAACGGACAAAACTCAGATGGTGGAAATTCATTCAGAAACTCCCTCGCTCAGATTTGCTTATCTGTGTGATTTGCCCTTTGAATTACGAGGCGTTATCTATGCAAACTCTAAATCACTTAAAGGACACAGTCTGGATTTGTGAGGTCAGCTTTCAAACGTAGGTGTATTTTAACGTCACTTTAATGTTGAACCCAACTGATTCTCGAGTTCCTTACATTCACATTTAGTCATTCAGCTGACGCTTTAATCCAACGTGACTTACAGTGCGACAAGGACGTGTTAGTGCGGGAATACTCGCACAGAATCAAGGTCCATTTGTAGAGCGGGATGGATTTATCATGTCCAGTTGTTGGTAGTGTTGTAGAGGAGGTCCTCTCTGAAGAGCTGGAGGTCTTCAGGAGGTTTTGCCCCTGATCTGGTAGGAACTGGTAGGACTTTCCAACAGACGAGGGCATCCCCCCGTTACAGTAATCAAGTCATGAGATGACCGCAGTCCTTCCCAACAAAGCATTATTCCCACATGTGACTTTAATGAACTGTTTGTGCTGAGCAGCACAGGGCCTCAGTGCCCGTGGCCTCCTGTGAGTCTGTGATGTCCAGAGATGTGTCGTCCTTGTCCTCACCAGAGCTCTCTCGTGCTCTCATTAACAGAGACCGCTCTTGGTTTAATGAGACGTGGCTCGGCAGGATCAAGGAGGAGAGCGGGGCCAACTGGCGCCTCAAGGTAATTTGTGAAACAGCAGGATATGACATGAATACCCGACGGTAACAAAATGACCAACATGTCTCCGATTTGTTTCAGGTCAGCAACTTGAAAAAGATTCTGAAGAGCATGCTGGAATATTATCATGATGTAAGTATAACTTTTACTGACTTTAACACTTGTGGTACCCTTTTTAAACTCTGCTCGACCCTCACCTCAACCTCACTCTCTGTGAATAGGTGCTCGGGCACCAGGTAGCAGAGGAGCACCTGCCGGACGTGAACCTCATCGGCGAGATGGGAGACGTCACTGAACTGGGGAAGCTGGTGCAGCTCGTGCTGGGCTGCGCCGTCAGCTGTGAGAAGAAACAAGGTGAAGAAGTAGAAGTGAAAACACCGGATTAACTCTGAGTCAAATCACATGTTTCTTCACGGCCATCACAAGCTGATGCACTGACCACATGCCTTTCCCCCCCACATTAATCATCATGTTTGTTATTTAAACATCAGTTTTATGAGCGCGGCGTCTCTGCCAGATTCACTGCTGGTTTGGTTTTATTTGCGTTAATCTGCATTTGGCTGCACTTTGCCGACTTTGTGTTTGTTTTCTCCTGAACAGAGCAAATCCAGCAGATAATGACACTGGAGGAATCTGTCCAGCACGTTGTGATGACAGCCATTCAGGAGGTGAGTGAGCAATTATCCTCCCAGGTTCTCTCTCTGCTTTGCGTTAATCCCAGCTCTTAGTCATGGTTAATTCAAAATTTAAAGAAATCCGGATAAGACTGAGCCGAGTCCCAGAAACCCGCTCTGAGATATTTCAAGAATATGTTCAAGTGTTTCATTGGCACCTGGAAAATCCTTGAATGTGCTCCAGGTTTTTACCAAACAAAATTCTCCTGAAGCTGCTTTTAGGAACAAGTTCTCGTGTTTTTCCTGTAATCTGAGCGTTTATGTTTCTCTCTCACTGCTCTGTTTTAGCTTTTATCAAAGGAGCCTTCATCAGAACCGGGAAGTCCAGAGACCTACGGGGATTTTGACTACCAGGTGAAAACCGCGACGCTTTGATTCCTCCTCTGTGTATTGTTTTTGTTCAAAGCTGTTACATCCTCTTTTTGTGTGTTTTCACTCTTTCATTGATGTTTTCTCCCTCCCACAGTCCAGGAAGTATTATTTTCTAAGTGAGGAGGCGTACGACAAGGAGGACCTGAGCCATCGCTGTCGAGACCTGGAACATCAGGTTGGTTGTACAGGAAACCTTTTAAAGTTAGAGTCTTTAAGATTTGGTGACACCCGTGGTTACTGGTGTTTTAATACTACAGGACCCAGAATTCAACATCAAACACTCCTTTCATAGAAATACAAAAGTGAGCAACCGGTTTGTCTGTTTACAGAGAGGCCAAACAAATTTAACTTGGTTAAATAAAGAAGTCAGTTTTCCCATCACGCTTTGAGCTCCTGCAGCCTGATCTCATGCTGAGAAGTTGAAGGTCATCAGCCCTGTTGCCTGACATTTCTGATAAATGATCGCTGTCGGCGCTGTCACTACATCACACATGGTAATTGCTTCACAATAAAAGCCACCCCGTTAACGTTAGCGGTGGCTAAACACAGCTCTAAAACAGAGGTAGTCGACATCAGTGACATAAAATTACAGAGTCAAGGTCCATCAGAATCGCTGCAGGGTCATCCAGTGATTGTGAAACAATCAGGAAATAATCAGGCTTTATCGAGGCTGGTGCTCCCTCACTCTCATTCACTGTCTATGTCGCTCAACCACTGCCCGCTCTCTCTTTCAAACCATCGGACACAAACCAAATTAAACTCCTTCCTGTCACTATTTTTGCAGCGTAAACTGCAAGCCAGACTCAGATTCAGAAGCTGCTTCATGAAATAAACAAAGAACACACACACACAGGTAGAGTATCAGAGTTTAGATAGTCTCAGTCTCAGTCTCAGAGACATTTCAGGCTGACTGTGGAGGTCTGATCATCTGATTGGCGCCTGCAGCGTGACGTCGCCTGCGTTTTTCAAAAAGTTTGGATCCGGCTCAACTTCTCCAACACAAGTTGCTGCGTTTTTTTTTTTGGCGGAAAAATACCCTGCAACTTAAATTAAGACTCTTTCTGAGGGTGTGGGTGTGTTTCTCCCCACCGTCTGTTCTCTCTAAAGACAAAACAGTTTTGTGGTTTTGGAGTCACAATAAACCATTTCACCTTTCATGTACCTGACTCTCGGACACTTTGAGGCGTGTTGCTGTGCTGTGTGGTCGCAGCTTGTTGTTGAATGTGGTGCGCCTGCTGCTTTTTGTGCTCCGGCCTTTATTGATTATCCTGCCTGAGACTTTGTTTGTGTTCCCATGGCTTGTTTTTTTGCACCACAGACTGAGAGGGGGACTAATTTAGTGCTTTTTTTTTTTAAAGCAGAGTCAATAGTTGCATAACATCAAGATAAAACTGACACATCGCCTTGGGATGGAGCAGTAGCCAACAATAATTTGTACTGCTCTCAGCCCACCTGTTTGTTTACTTACTTAGCCCACGCTTTAGAGATTAGTCACTTGTGTTGTTTTTGAAAAAGCTATTTACTGTTCCTGTGCTAAAGCATGCAATCTGTCCTTAAAGTTCAGCGTAGGGTTTCGCTGTATTCAAAGTGGAAAGATGTCCAACAGGTAAGTACGCACTCCCCTTTTTTTGTAAACACTGGAATGCCAGCTTGTCTAACTGCAACTGCAGCAAGACTCCGTCGGCCTCAAGTTGCAACATTTCTCCCCCCTTTTTTAAAAAAGCATTAACGTTCCTCAATGAGCTGTGCATATTCATCTATTTATATCTCAGAAATCTGGTTTCAAGCCCGAGGCTAGTGCTAACAACTTCACTATTGAGAAAGTTTCATCTGCCTGAGATCATTGCACATCAGCTGACTAACTAGCTTTTGACGACTGAGCATGTGAGCATGTGTTCGAGGTCCTGTAAGCATGAAAAGTGGTGAGTTTGTCACCGTGTGTCTGCTGCGTTTTACGTCTCTGAATCTGTCCTGTGTCAGAGTTCTTCATGATGTGTTGTTCTTCTGATGCGTCCTCTTCGCCACTTCTCTCTCAGCCCTCCATTACCTCAATCTCTCACCTCTTTTAACAAAGTTTGTCCTCTCTCTTCTCTCACACAGCTGTCGGCGGCTCTGGAGGAGAGGTCGTCCCTGCTGGCCGAGACCCGCTCCCTGAAGGAGAAGCTGAGTCGCTGCGACTCTCTGGACGCCTCCACCACCGCCATCACTGGCAAGAAGCTGCTGCTGCTGCAGAGTCAGATGGAGCAGCTTCAGGAGGAGAACTACAGGTACAAGCTGTACACACACACACACACAATGTTACATAATACAGACATTTACATAATAACTTAACTTTTTAAGAAAAGTCTCAAATACAAATGCAAATCAGAGGCTGTTGTTGAGTTGTTAAATCACTGCTCTCGTATCATCTCAGGCTGGAGAACAGCAGGGACGACATGCGTGTGCGGGGAGAGATACTCGAACGAGAGGTCACCGAGCTGCAGCTACGTAACGAGGAGCTGACCAGCCTGGCGCAGGAGGCCCAGGCCCTCAAAGACGAGATGGACATCCTCAGGTGAGACCAGCGCTAACTCACAAGCCAACCATGGACCAGAGCCGTGGACACGTGGAATTAAAAAAAGTTATTTAACTTGAAATCTGGTTTTATTTACCACAAAGTCGAGGAGGCAGTGTGACACACACGTGGCAGCAGTTACACACTGAGTAGCACGTGTGTGTTGGTTTTACTTCCTCAAAGTACGCTGTCTGCATCAGCTTTATTTGGGCCACCTTGTCCCGTAGTGCACTGCTCTGCTGGGTGCGTCCTCCTCGTCGGTCGCCTCGTCGTTCATCCCGTTCTTACTTTTCTGCTTCCCCGTGTTGAAGTCTGCAGATTTGTTGTTGTGATGTTAAGTGTGTTTTTTTTTAAAGCAGTTTTGTAGATAGAAAGTTTAGTTTTGTATATTAAAAGTTTAATTTTGTTGCTAACCTTAACTCCAGTAGCTCACCTGGTAGACAGCACCTCACAGAGGCTCAGCTCGGGTTCAGCTCCAACCTGAGGCCTTAGGCTGTGTTTGCCTAGTCATAATGTACGTGTGAGTCAGCTGCACATACATTGTTTTGGTGCTGTAAATGCTCACTAGTGCACATTTCTGCAGCTGAAAAAAATCCTTAAATATTTACTCCTGCTTGAGCAACATATGCAAATTACATAACCAGTCAGAGATATTAAACTGTAGCTCATTTTTTTTCAGTAGAAGCTGAGAGACAAACCTCTCTCTCCTCCTGTCCTCCAGGTGAACAATTAATTATTATAAATATAAAGGTGAGCAACATGCCCTGATCTTACCGCAGTTACCTGGGTTCGACTCCAGCCTCCATCCCCTCCCTCTGTCTGTGCTCTCTGTATAAATACTTGAACTCGTCCATAGCTGTAGGATAAGGCGTGTTACTCCACCATTGCTCAGTAGCTCCTCTGTCCCCTGCATTCATTTTTTGTAACATATATTGTAAATATTATCTGACTAGTTGGTCAACTGTGATTGTTGCGAGTAAGTCAAATAAATGCTCTGTTTATTCTTTATTAAAACAACGAAGATCACAAGAAACTGCAATAAAAGCCAGAGAGAGACGACTCTGACATGAAGAAACAAAAGCCTCAAATAGAGACAAACACAAAGAGTCACGGTAAACATACGAAACAGCAACAGCAGAATAATTAATACATTTTTGTTTCAGTGACTCTTTTCTCAGGAAAGTCTGTTGATGTTCGACATGTTTATCGTCAGTCACCAACACTAAGCCCTGTGTCAGTGCGTCTCTGTACATCCTGCTGTAGCGTCTTCTCTGTGGCGCCGAGCTCCGTTTACAAACTCTTCAGGACACGTCAGTGTTTGGACAAGCGCTGTGAATTTGCCTAATCCTAATGTACGTGTGAGTCAGACGCGCATACATTGTTTTGGTGTCGGCGCTGAAAATAGTCCTCAAATATTTACTCCCGTTAAAGTAACATTTGCTAATTACATAACCAGTCACGGATACGAAAGAACGGATCAATGAACTCAAGAAAACAAACAAACACATTGTTGTTTTTTTTTGTTTCATAACTCAGTAACACACACATAGATCGTCGAGGATGATACTCTTTCATTCACATTGTGTTTACTACAATTTCACTTCCCTGTCCCTGTTATCCTTCGATATGTTTAAAAATGTAGAAACAGAGACTCGTAAACTCAACATCGAATCCCAGAATCATTCATTTATCGTCCACATTGTCTCCAGCGCTGGTCCTGATGTCCGGTTTGTTTTGATTTCTCTCTCCAGCTGTGTGATTTTTGTGGTCGTCGCCTGGGTGTAGATGATTTCAAAGTCCAGTTCTCTTTCCAGTTTCTCTGTTTCATCAGGGAAATATTTGAACACACACTCCCTATAATTTGAGTTGTAGCTTCTGTGTGACCCCACACAGTTCTTCCTCTCTCCATCCCTTCACCTCGTTTACAGAGTAATGTTGGATTTGCGTTTGTCTCTCTAAACCAGCGTTCACCAACATTTTTGTGCCATGAACCCGTTTCATGTAAGACAGACCGACCTTCGAGGCGAGGGGGACAAATATGACAAAATCAAATGATACCACCGACATAAAAACAAATATAAAGTGCATGAAAAAATATAACTGAAGTGTGTTTGTTACGTCCAGCCTGCCCCGTCGTTTTGTCTGGTTTTTCCAAAGACGTTTGTTTTTTGCTTATTTTAGCTCGTGGGCAACGTATCATGTGACGACACTCAACAGGCGGCAGACGGGTCATTTTTCAAAATAAAACATCTCAGACTATGATAGTCAATAAATATTTTTTTTACTCATTCTTTCTGTGCGGCTCGGCCCACGTGCTCGTGTGGTTTAAGCCATATTTCTCAGACATAGACTGGAAGTTATGTGAGACCTTATCCTCTGTCTACATTTTAAATCTCTGGATGCCGGCTTGATGATCGATGATCGACGTGCAGCCCGACAAAGATTGAACAGATTTCCTCACACATTGCTGTTTTTGATCATTTCGAGGGATTTATTCTCTAAAATCAGGAGTACTTCATCTATTATCAATTTACACTCACAGAAACAACTCCCACACTGCCCACACACAGACGTCCATTCAGCTCCTCTCCCTGACATCTCTGTTGATAATGTGAATTTCATGCGTTGACACTGTCTCTGCGTCAGAGTTGTTGTTTGTTCAGGAGTTAAGCACATATCCACACGGATGCATTGTGTCAAAAAAAAAAAAAAAAAAAAAAATCATATTCCTGTGTCTGTGTACTCAACGCCTCCCACACTGTCCTCTCCTCCTCTTCCTCCTCCTCCTCCTCCTCCTCCTCCTCCTCCTCCTCCTCCTCTTTCCCCTCAGGCACTCGTCTGACCGGGTGAACCAGCTCGAAGCGCTGGTGGAGACGTACAAGAGGAAGCTGGAGGATCTGGGCGACCTGCGCAGACAGGTGCGCCTCCTGGAGGAGCGCAACACCGTGTACATGCAGCGCACCTGCGAGCTGGAGGAGGAGCTGCGGCGGGCCAACGCCGTCCGCAGTCAGCTGGACACCTACAAGAGACAGGCAAGCTGTGGCCTGGAAGGAGAGAGGAGGGACGTGTTGACGTCTGGCTCCTTCAGTTTTCATAAAGAGCTCTTGCCAACGCAGACTGTCTCTCTGACTTGCAGGTTCATGAGCTTCACACCAAGCACTCAGCAGAGGCTATGAAAGCTGAGAAATGGCAGTTTGAGTACAAGAACCTTCACGACAAGTATGACGCACAGCTGAAGGAGAAAGAAGTGAGTCGGTGAAATAACAGAACACTCACAAAGTGCTTCTTACTGTTTGTAGTGGCGTTCACGGCCGCACACTAAAGCCCCGCGTTATTACAAGACGACACGCAGCGATGTAGTTTTTTTTTTCATTCCGCCGTTGGCCGTCCTGCGAGGATCAACATTTGTTGTGGTTATTACCTCCCCGCAGGAGGAATTGTTGCCAGGGAAATCTCGTACTATTCTTCCCACGTCCAGTGTCAGTTCTAGCACCTCCTGCAGTGTCACAGGAGTGATTAATGTCCTCGGTTACTCGTGGGTGAGAGTAAGAAATACATACTGTACTGACTGTACTTCTGCTGGTTGAGTCTAAATGGAGGCAGCTCATTGCTCCACAGAGGTTGAAGCCGTGTTGCAGTCAAGACCAACTTAAACCGAGACAAAGCCATGACAGTTTATTTCCTACTTAGGGAGCTAATATTCACCAGAACTCTTTGGGTGAACCGTGGCTGCTACATTGAGTCACCTTGTTGATGAACTCTCTGAAGTTTCCTCTCAGAGAGTTAACAAATAAATCAGATCAGCCCTCAACACCGATCGGTCTTGAACTAAAATCCAGAGACTGAGGCCTTTTTAAAAGTTTTCTTGACTCCGGTCTCAAGGCCAAGACCAGCTGATAGATAGATGGATGGATGAACATCTTTGAAACAACATTTTTAAATTTATAATCTGGAGCAGCTGTACTCCTCTGTAATCTGAGGATTGTTCAAACAGCTGTCACCACCCGCTCATATGTAGATATATATTGTCACTTCTGATTGGTCCCCTAACTGGTACAGTCTTGTAACGGGTACCTCCACACCTCACCATTTACTTCTGACATCCCCAAATAACATGTAAAAAAAATGTCTGACATTCCCATCAATCAGTTTCTTGGTGAGGCATTTCACTTCAGGTTCACACTGGATTGACCAAAGCAGCCTGTGTTGAAGCTGAAGCCTGTGTCGTGTTTTGTCCTGTAGCGTCTGATCTCGGAGAGAGACACACTGCGGGAGACGAACGACGAGCTCAGGTGTGCACAGGTGCAACAGAGAGGTCTCAGCGGAGCCGGTGAGTTACTTCATTTAGAAATAAATCTCTGAACTGCGAGATAATCTCCCTTTTGGTCGAATATGTTTTACTTTTATTTGTTGTATATGCCTGTGGCTAATTAATAAAAATCTGTAAGGTTACGAGTTGACACTTAATCCCTCTCCCTCTGCAGGAGGCCTGTGCGACAGTGATGTCACAGTGGGAAACCTGGCTGCAGAGATCATGCCCGCTGAGCTCAAGTATGTCTTATCTGTGTTTATAAGCCTCGACGCGGGGGTTAACGTGTGCGTAGCGGCTAAATTTAAGTGTAACGGATGAGATTTTCCTTCTAAACCTGTAACGCACATGCATTGTGTCACTATCAGCAGCACACTTGTGCCTTTTATATTCGTCTTCTATAGTACGAGAGTCGCCCGAAATAGCCACGAATGTCGGAGCTGAACATTTGGCCGGGGCGTTGTCACATAGCAGGCTCGGCCAACTCGGCAGACCTTTTATGACTCTGTCGCTCTCTGACCCGTTTCATCTGTCCTCCACTCCTTTCTCCAACCTCCTCCTCCTCCTCTTCTCGTCGTTCATTCTCCTCGACAGGGAGACGGTGGTGCGTCTGCAGAGCGAAAACAAGATGCTGTGCGTCCAGGAGGAGACCTACAGGCAGAAAGTCGTGGAGGCGCAGGCCGAGCTGGAGGACGCTCAGCGCAGCAAGAACGCTCTGGAAACTCAGAACAGGTACGAAGGGAGAAGAAGTTGTGAAGGTGTGTGTGTGTGTGTGTGTGTGTGAAGTTTGAAGCAATCGCTCCCCTTCCAGGCCTCCATATTGTGTGTTCCTGGACATTAAGCTGGTTGTTTGGCTGATGGTAGGAGTGCTATCTGCCTAAATGTCAACTCACCCTCTGGACTGTGTGCTCAACTGAGCTGTGTGGGCTGGACTGGAGGACAGACAGCAGAAAGCCAGATTGTCCCTTGACTGTGTGTGTGTGTGTGTGTGTGTATGTGTGTGTTTACATGCCTGTGGGCATGTGGACATGTGGGTGGACTGTGTGTGTGTTTGTGTCCATGCAACACCAGGCCCAGGGTGTGGGAAGCATCCTCAGCAACAGTAACAGGAGGGAGAGAGGAGAGGAGTGGAGTGAGCATGCTCAGTAGAGAGCAACGCGGTGAATGGCCAGGCAGGCAGCACACTTGGTGGAGTGGATGAACACTCCCTGCAGCAGATGTACAGAGATCCACATGATACTTTGCAAACATCTTCCACCCACAGTATCGGCTAAATAACCTCGTGTTTCATCTTCACCATCTGCCTCTCTTCTCATTGTTACTCTCCCACAAATGAAACATTCTTCATTTAGTTTCTTGGATCTATTTTTTTGTCCCCTGTCCTGACCTTTTCCGTGTCCCTCTTGTCCCCTCGTCTCCAAGATTAAACCAGCAGCAGATCTCAGAGCTGCGTTCTCAGGTGGAGGAGCTCCAGAAAGCGCTCCAGGAGCAGGACAGCAAGACTGAAGATGTGAGTTTCTTCACCGCAAACCGCTGTTATCAAAATACCACGAACAAATGAGTGTGTGTGTGTGTGTGTGTGTGTGTGTGTGAAATCAAGGCATCGACCTACCAGCTTATTTATTTATCCTGATCTCATTTTCTGTGAGGTTTGGAGCTGACGTACCGTTTATCCACAGGAATGTCAAAGATCTGAATTTCATGTCACTCCTTGAAGAAATGTCTCAGAGCGCATTCAGACAAGGAAAAAGTCACAAAACAGTGAAAAATAATTTCCTAGAGCTCAAAATGATGTAATCAGATTACTCACCGACTGTCTAAGACACAAAGATATTCAGGTTATCATGTTATAAACCTACGACGTTCAGACAGGAACTGGCGCTGTGGCGAAAACGCAGGTTTTTCCATTAATTCGAGTCCGGGAGTGCTTTCGTGACACAGCCCGACGTCATACTACGGCGGCCAATCAGACGCTCAGACCGGTCAAACCTCCACAGTCAGTCTGAAATCTAAACTCTGACTTTGTTTATTTCATGAAGCAGCTTCTAAATCTGAGTCTGACTCACAGTTTTCGCTGCAAAATACAGACACGAAGAAGTTTAATTTGATTTGGTTTGAGAGAGAGAGAGAGAAGCGGTTAAGTGACATAGACGGTGAATGAGAGTGAGCGAGTGCCGGCGTCTATAAAGTCTGTTTCACAGCGGTTACGTTCAGCACGAATAGCTGCACAACCCTGCAGTGATTCTGCCTGAATGCATCTGAAAAAACAAATATTTGCATGGCACACCGAGTACGTTAAACACGTTTTCAGGACTGCAGTGTTTGTTCTTCCACTTTTGATACATGTCGTGTGGGAATTTAACCCATGTTTGCCGTGGTGATTCACCGTTAACGCCTGCCCCTCTCTGTCTGTCTGTCTGTCTGTCTGTCTGTCTGTCTCTCCGCCTGCCCCCATCGATCAACTCTGCCAAAATCAGGCCATCGTAAGTACGGCCCACCCTCTGTCCAACTGGCCCATGATTTAACTCTTTCACAGCTTACACTCCGTGTATGTGTGTCTGTGTGTTACATTTAGAAACCGTGTGTGTGTTTTTACTCAGTTTAATGTGTTTTTTCCTCTTTTTAAGTCGTCCTTACTGAAGAAGAAGCTCGAGGAGCATTTGTAAGTAATCATCTCACAGATTATGTATCGATGTGAAACCACAGTGACTTCACACACACTCCTGACGTGTGATTATTTCAGGGAGAAGCTCCATGAAGCTCACTCGGATCTCCAAAAGAAACGAGAGGTCATCGATGACCTCGAGCCCAAAGTGGACAGCAACAGTAAGTCGTAGAGTTGTAGCCTCTTCGAGCACACGCCGCTCTTTGTTCGCTTCTTAACGTTTTGTTTTTCTGCCTCTCAGTGGCAAAGAAGATCGATGAACTCCAGGAGAGCCTGCGGAAGAAGGACGAGGACATGAAGCAGATGGAGGAGCGGTACAAACGCTACGTGGAGAAGGCGAGAACGGTCAGTACACCCAAAGAGAACATGTTGTCGTCAGCGTATGGCTTTAAAATGAAAGTGTGAGGGTTATTTTTGTACTGGTTAAAGAGGAACTCCCACAGATTTTTACACATCAATGTTTGTCTACTGGTCTCGGAGTAAGTTGTAGGAAGAAAGCGTCCACGCTCTTAATCCTGCATAACTTTAAGCCTTAATATAATCTGAACAGGTGAGTTGTATATAAATTCACCCTCAGTACAGTTGTCATGAACGGGGAAATTAGCTACAGAGACCAAAACTGTTTTTGTACCAGGCTGTAAACATGTTTATTTCTGCTGTGAAGTTTTTAACATGGGGACTTATGGAGACTTATGGCACTAAACACACCTGTATCTCAGACGGAACTGTCGGTGATTGTGTTGCATTGTGGGTAATGTAGGCACGGGTTTTGAAAAGATAATAAGATCATATCTCTGCTGAATTGATTTGAAACTGTCCGTCATGAGTCTGGTGGAGTAAGAAATGTCCTTTTATGTGCTCAGGTGATCAAAACTCTGGATCCTAAGCAGCCGGCCACCGCGACTCCGGACGTTCAGGCTCTGAAAAACCAGCTGACGGAGAAGGAGAAGAAAATCCAGCACCTGGAGGTCTGAACCTTTTTGACATAATGAGACAAATTAGGTCGCCGCAGCTCTTTTAACATTTCACTAATGCCTGACGGTCTGTTCCCGGTACACAGCATGACTACGAGAAGAGCAGAGCCAGGCATGACCAGGAGGAGAAACTCATCATCACGGCGTGGTACAACATGGTGAGTGTAGAAAACATGTCGGATTTCAGTTCTTACTCTCTACACGACTACACCTGATCCCCCTCTCTTCTTTCCTCGTCCTCAGGGGATGGCGTTGCATCAGAAGGTTTCTGGCGAGCGGCTCGGCCCCTCTAACCAGGCCATGTCCTTCCTCGCCCAGCAGCGACAGTCCACCAACGCCAAGAGAGGCCTGATGCGACACCACCCGAGATAAAACTGTCCTCCTGACGGGCAGATGAGGTGACCTACAGTAGACTCCACCTGAACTCCCTGTACCTGTTTTTGTTGCCTTTAATGCCTTCGACTGGATCGCTGCGCCTCAGAGAGAGTATTCCTCATGCTGCTACTGCCCCCTGCTGGCTCTTTGATGAGTTTGTTTCTCCGTGGAGCCTCAGAGGAGAACGAGACACTGCTGTCTAGAGCCTGAAAAAAGAGGCTGTCTCACCTTTTAAGGTGACTTTTATTTCCTCTGTAGCCTCTTGAACTCTTTCCTGTTTGTTTTAAACTTTTTTTTTAGTCTTTTATGTTAAACAATAAGCTGGAATGTGAAGTAGATATGTCGAGGTTACAGTTAGAGGAGTTATTACGAAAGCTACACAGTCTATAAACTGATTTATTCAGCCGTTAGTACATCTACGTGGTTTTTGTTTAGAATTTTCTCGTCGCTTTTATTTTTGTCTTCGTGTTTTTGAGGTGAGTTCTTTTCTTTTTAATCCGAAGGACCTCGAAAAAGATGTAAAAGACCATGAGGGTGTGTTTAATGGCTTTAGTTTTTTTGTCCTCTTTGTATTCACTTGAATCTTTTTCTCTAAACACCAAAGCACTTTCCTTACTTAGAACGGTGGGTTTGTCCTCGGGTGCCTCGCTGAAAAATACTTAAAAATTCTCCCTCTGTGGACGAGTCTGAAGTTTGAGATACTCCTCGTCTCTCTACACGTCCTCACTGCAGGCTCGTGATTTTTCATTCGTTGCCTGTAAATTTACTTTTAGATTTAATATTTTTGCTTCCCAAAGATTGAAACAGGGTGTTGGTTGTAGGTACGATCTAAATGCACTCACCACTTTAGACTCTGACGTGAATATTTAAGGCATTTAAAGGCCTCACAGACTGGAAAACTACTAACATTGTGATTTAAAAAAACACTAAGATGACTCAGCTCGTGGCTGTTTATCACCTCATTTACAGTTCAACTGAACTGGAAGTATTTGTACTCGTCGATACGCTGGAATTCCTGCCTGCTGACAGGATGTCGGAGGCGGGTTTAAAGGTTGCGCCTCCTTTAAATAGACGCGCTTTTATTAACGCTAACCTTTTTGTTCACTGCTAGTTGATTTTCCTTTTTCAAGTCCTTTTTTTTTTAGTGCGTCCCATCTCAGAGCTGCCCTGTCTGCGCCTCGTCCCCGTGAATATTTGTGCTGACCGTCTACGCCGACCAGAATCCTGCTGTTGTGTGCACACGTTTTCCTGCTGATGTTTGTTTTAAGTTGATATTTATGGCGTTTAAATCATGATCTTTGCTACACGTTTGCATGGTTTGAAGGGGTTAACTCATAGTGTTTTGTTTGTGTCATTACTGGTCCAGTAGATTATAGCAGAATGTCCTTCACGCGGGGATCTGAGGCGAGTTCAAGATTTGTAGTCCTGTTCTACTTTTGCACTACAAATAAATGGGATCTTAAGATAAAACATGGTGGTCTTTTCTTTGCCAACACACACACACACACACACACACACACACATAACAGTTCGTACTGACGACACTGTATTAAAAACTTTATCCAGAAACGTCAGAGAAAGCAGACCGGCCCAGGTTTTATCACCTCTGTCCTTCTTGTGAGTAAACTTTAACTCCATCATGATCTAAAGGCCAAACCGATTAGTCAGACTTCTCACATCCTTTGTGCAACGGCTGTGTGAAACGTTGAAAACATTGTTTACCTATCTCACCACTTTCATCAAAGGCTACATTTAACTGACAATTAATCATGGAACAAAATCATCACGTAAAAACTGCATTCATCTTTTTACGTTGTAAACAAGTACAGTACTGTTTGTTTCAACTTTACAAACTGAAACAGCTCTTTGGTTTTCTCGGGGAGATCAATCCTAGAATTAAACTTAAAATATAGCTGGCTATTATCATCGTCATCGTTATTGTTATTATTATTATTGATAATTATTAATTATTATTTGTTGTACCAAACATTCACTCATCTGTCAGTTGTGAGGATTTGTGGCTTTTTGACCTCATTATAAAGACATCTTTGGGTTACTAACATAAAATGGTTAACTGAGGCTATCATGCCACGTTTATGCTTTTTTTTATTATTATTATTATTATTATTAAGAGTTTTAATGTTTGTTTGTTTTTAAAATAGAAATTAAGAGTTATTTTTATTAGAAATTTTAACAAAGTTTTAATGTTTTTTTGTTTGTTTTTTAGAAATTTTAAGAAATTTTTTATTTTTTTTATTAGAAATTTTGAGAAAGTTTTAATTTATTTTTTTTTACCATTAAGTGACTATTTTTTTTCAGCTTCGATAAGATAATAGATTACATAGCATAGTGCGAAGTATGATACTGATGGGGTTATTTTGCATTATGAGTATTTTTTGCTGATAATACTCTCTTTGTTAGTACTTCTAAAGATGTTTGGGGTTTTTTACTCACTTTTTTATTGCACACTTATAAACTGACTTACAACTTACACACTCATGCAACATACAACAAGAGGTGGTTCTGTAAGTTACACCTGTTCTAACATGTAATCATGTCCACGTACCATTCCTTCTTAACAGGAGGAAACATGAGCAACGTGTAGCATCGGATACGTACATTTACTATCAACTGCAGGGGAGAGGAAAGAAAAAAGAGAAATGAGGCGACTTGTTCCGTTACATTGGGAGGTTGTGGCTTCAACCGAGAAGTTGTTTTGTCAGAATTTTCAGTTAATTCTCAGGAAGTCAAGTGTACAGTACAGTGCTGGATCTAAAGTAAAGTCCAAAAGTACCCAAAGCGTGTTAAATTTCCTTTTGAATATTCTTCCTAGAAATCTTCAAATCTTTGGGCAGTCCCAAAATATGTGTGTAAAGTCCCCCACCAACCCACAACACAACCCAACACAACAGGGCTCTTCAACCTGCAGGGGGTCCAACAACTTTTGTCATAATAATTGACAGTTTCCACCAAAATAATTTTTTTTTTACAAAATTATATTGAGTAAACTTGAAGCATTAATGTGTAATAAGCTACTTTTGACAATAAATAAATAACTCCATTATGCATGAACTTTTTATCAATCCTAAACACATATAGGCTAATAACCCAGCATATTAAAAGGTTAATAAGTTGTCTCTCTTCCAAGAGCTGAAAAAGGTTGAAGACTAACAAATTCACCTGTCTGGATATTTGTTTTATTTTGAAGTTCTCCGCTTCACTTCCGGCACAGCAGGCGGCGCCACAGTCTGTCGCGACGTGACGTCATTAGTGGAGAATTAAACATGGCGGACGGCAAGAAGTGATGGACGGCTGAAAGTTAACGAGAAGAGTCGGTTAAAAAAATCTTACAAACCTCTCCCGGTGTGTGCTGCAGATAGTCGGTCCGTGTCGAGCTCACTGACGGTCTCACCGCATTCAGACACGTTCCCGCGCATGAACCGGAGGGGCGGGACGTTGAGTTAGTTTGTCCGTTAAAGGCCTCACTTGAACCGGGCGTTAGCCCCGCAGCGTTAGCCTGCTTTTTGTTGTCGTCCCCGGGCTGACACCGTGAAGCGTTTTAGCCTTTTTTTTTTTTAATCGACTTTTTCATTAAATAAAATAACATTTTGGATCAAAAACTGTGTCGCAGTTTAAACACCGGAGCCTTTTTTATATCATATATCGGGCGGGGTCCGGTCCGTGTTGTACCGCAACTTAGCCCAACAAAGCCATACTTTTTTCCCCGCAAACGGACACGCGTTGAACCGCTGGACTTTGCCTGGAAACATGGAGTCAAAGCGGGCACACGGTAAACCACAAACAAGCACCACCACCACCACCTCCACCTCCAGCAGCAGCAGCAGCAGCACCGGCGGTGAGTCCTCAGGCTGCGGCAGCCCCGCGTCCCCCAACTCCGGCAGCAGCAGCCCCGCACCGACAGCCACCAAAGCCCCGGTGCCTCCTGGAGGAAACGTGTTCGCCAACGACGGCAGCTTCATGGAGATGTTCAAGAAGAAGATGGAGGAGGAGGAGAGGAGGAAAAAGGAGACGCAGCAGCAGCAGCGAACAGGTGGAGAGGAGGCGAGAGCCACCGAGCAAGGACAGACATCTGTGGAAAAGAAGCCCCCACCCGTGACGAGCTTTGTAAGGGGTTTGGCAAGTTGTAAGATGAGATAGCAGTAGTTTGAGTTATCCTGAAATAATGGCCAACATTTCAGTGCTTTTGTGATATACTTGCTTTATATTAAGTGATTCTTTGTAGAGCAGTCCAAAGGTTAGGGATGCTCCTCACTCATTGATGGTTTTCGGATGGTGGTTTGCGGGCGAGAGAGACTAAAATGTAGACCTTCTGCTCTGGTGTAGTCTCCTTCATTGGCATTGGTCCATCTGCAAGGGCTCCTATAACGGTTTCAGTCTTCTATCCCCTAACCCAGGTGGGGAAGCGCAGAGGCGGGGTGTTCCTAAAGACCGGCATGGTTGCGAAGAAGCAGAAACACGACACAGAAGTAAAGAGCTCTCCCATCTCATGGTGTTTTTGATTCATGAAGGTTTGACGGGCGACGTTTAATCTTCTCCTCTTTCTTTCTTCTCGCAGGTCGAGCCGGGCAAGAGCGATGCTTGGTCAAAGTACATGGCCGAGGTCAAAAAGTACAAAGCCCACCAGTGTGGCGACGACGATAAGACCAGACCTCTGGTCAAGTGACACGAAGCGACAATGTTTTGAGAAGCTCCAGGAGAGGCCGGCCGGTCCTGACCTTCTCACACTGCCAGTTCAACGTGAAGAGACAAACTGCTTAGATTGACAGACCTTCTCTCTTCTTCTTTTTGTATCGTTTTATTTGTCTTTGCTTGTTGGACTCTTTCTGTTGGTAAAATCTGATCTGGTGTCATTGAGAATCGTACAGTATTGATCATTGCTGTTGAATATTTTCACTTTTTTTTTGTCATGTCTGGTTTCAACAACTTTAGGGTTCATTTAATATTTTGAATTTGATTTAATAGCCAAAAAAATCACACACAAAAAATCAAGGTGTCAATTAAATCTACACTGCCCATTAAAAGCGTGGTGTTGTGCCTCAGTTCTGTTAGATTGCAGACGATGGAGCTCGTCGTGACGGGCCTCTCGTCGAGCTCCACCTGTAGCAGACCCAACCAAACTTTTCTCGTCTGTTTGGTGGAGCATCCGAGCCGCTCTACCTCCTGAAGACCTCCAGCTGTTCAGAGAGAACACTACCAACAACTGGACATGATAAATCTGTCCACGAGTACTTACGTCCTCGTCACACTGCACCTTGAATTTTAAATGTAAACGCAGTCTAGCTGTAGTTGCTTTAACAGCTGTTTGAACTTTAAATGTCTCAGAGAGGAAACACTGGACCATCCTTCATCTCCTGCAGCTCTTTCTCTAAATTTTAATAACTAGAGGCAATAACTTGTTTATATCTGATATCTAATCGTTTATTATTTAAACTCTGAGTCATATTTTTCATCAGGTCGTCCACGATTAGGTTTAGAGTAAGGCCGCACAGGAAGAAGTATCTCATTTTGTAGTCCATCTTGTGGACTTTGTAGTTTTACCACAGGGCACGCCTCACGTGAGTGCAGTCGTCTCCTAACTCCTCGTGAATTCTCCTTCACATCTTTCCTTGATGAGGTCAAGGAGAAGTGGTTAGGAAAGGACTTTTTTTGACCTACAAACAGCCTCCTGAATGTGACACATTTAAGTCTGATTGAAGGAGTCGGTCGTGAAGGGAAAGATTTTAATTAAAAGTGGGTTTAAGTTCTATACAGAAACGAATTCATTCAGGAATTCAAGTACAATGAAAAAGTGTACAGCTCTCATTGAAAAACAAAAAACACAAAAGCTCAAATTCAATTTGCAGTTTACATTTCTTACAGGTATCAGTGATAATTACATGATAAAAACAGCACCGAATAGACACACTGACCATGCATCAGAGAGGGAGACGCACATAGAAAAAGGCAATCCCGACATTCAAACCCTCACACACACTCACACACACTCCCTCGGCTATAAATCATTCACTCCTCCCTGTCCACAGTGATATAGGTCTATCTTGTAAACATTGACAAACTGGATTTGTCGTTTTTCATTTTCTATGGAAGGATAGTATTTAAAAGTTATCAAATCGGGTTTAAAAAGTTAAATTTTAACTGTGATTACTCGTGAAAAGTTGAGCTCATCTCCTCTCGGATCATAACTGTCCTCGATAACGTCGCGTCCCGACCTGGAGCTTCATGATTTTTCATGACCGGACGACGCGGACAGCGTTTGAAATCCAGCCGTATCATAGAGTCTTCCTCTTAGCGTCTCCTCCCTGGCTTTGACTGACATCTGCACACGGGTGGGGGGGGAGATAACACGGCGTCAGAACAACCAAACGGACATCACAAGGAGTCAGACGACAGCTACAAGTGACTATAAAACAAAAAGGCATGCGGCCACCGACAGAACAGACGAGCAGAGAACAGAACGGGACCAAACCAGAGACAAAAAAAGCACATCAGACACTTGAAAAAGAGGAAAAAGGACGGCACGGAGGGAGGGAGGAGTAAATGGAGCAGGCTTTTGAGTTTGGAGGGTGGAGGGACGGACGGACGGAGGGAGGGTTCAGATTTTACCTGAGAAAGCGAGCTGCAAGTGAGGAGGCAGAGCAACCTGAGACCCTGACTGGAGACTCTTATACAGATCTGAGGAGAGACAGGACAGGGGAGCAACAAGGAGGGACAGATACGAAACAAAATGGACAGGAGGAGGAGGAGCAAGATGGTGTAAAAAAGGACAGCCAAACAGAGGAGGAGGAGAAGGAGGAGGTGGAGGTGAAGATAGAAGACCGACACAGGAGCAGGAGCGCAGAAAAACAACAGGAGAAGAAGAAATTTTGGGGGGAAATGAAGCAAACAAAATGGAATAATGTCACAAATCGATCAATTTGACACGATATGGTGATAAAACGAACGATGCTCTGACGTACGACACCAAACACAGCCTCTACGGGAACAGACAACATCTGAGCAACCTACACACAACGCCTGACTAACGTTTACAAATGTTTAAGTTCAGTTAACTCACATTAGTCATTTATGTCACATTTACATGTGTGTGTGTGTGCGCGTGTGTGTGTGGGGTCACTCACTCTGGGTCAGGGTGGAGAACGATGCATTGCTACTGGCCGCGGAGCCGCTGGCCGCTGTGCTGGAGCCGGCCGCGCCCAGCGGAGGCAGGTTTAGCAGCGGGGGGAACTGGAAGGGTAAAGACACGGGCACCAGGCCGCCCAACATCCCGAACCCCATGGGGAGGGACGGGGCGGAGCCGAGCAGGCTGCCGCTACCTGCTGTGGAGACCTGAGAGGAGGCGGAGAGCGACGGTGATCGAACACACACTAAAAACATCACATCACATTCACTGTCATTAACTGTCTGTTTGTAAGCTCCTCATAATTTCAACTTTTTCTCATAATTTCACATTTTTAATCTCATAATTATGATTTTTTTTATTTCATAATTTCAACTTTTTCTCATAATTTCACATTTTTATCTCAATTTTGACTTTTTATCTCATAATTTCAATTTTTTATCTCATAATTTCACATTTCTATGTCATAATTATGATTTTTTTTTAATCTCATAATTTTGAATTTTTTTAACTGGCAGAAATGGACTTCTTATTATCAGCATTGACTGAGTAAAAGTGGCTGTAGGTGTGGACGTGGAGTTTTCAGGCCGATTGTTGTGGATCTTCATTGTAAGTCCAGAAAAATGAGCCTTTCTCAGCCTCTCATTGTACCCTGAGAGGAGGTCGTGTAGAATATCACTGTACGAGCCGACGTGTGTTGTGCTTCTTGTTCTCTGGGTCTCTATAGTCTCTGTCAGCCAGCACAGGTGTGTGTGGTTTCACCTTACTTCACCTGTCGGTGCCAGGATTCAGACAAAGAGTGCGAGCGCGGTATCGGATATTTTCTGTCGACTGTTTTGTCTCGTTTTGTTGTGACAGGTTAAGTTTTGTTGTTGTTATTTTCTATAATAAAATACGATAAATCTGACGTGACTGTTGTCTTTCTGCTTTGCAGCGCCCCTCAGTGGTCGTTACAGTCTGGAGTCGACTTCACAGAGGAAAACTTTACACACTTTAGCAGCAACATTTCTCGTCTGTTCAGTTACTCTGATTCACTTTTCATTAGAAATCTCTGTTGAAGTTTTTCGCCTGTTTCTAGCATCATGAATTCAGCCTGATGCGCCGCCTTTCATGCGCTCAAACGGACGTTTAAAGTCTGGAAACGTGGACTTGAAATAGGAAAAATATAAACTTTGATGTTTGACATCAAAAAGGTGAGAGTCTCATTAAGCGTACATAAAAATCTGAGTGTTAATAAACGTTCAGAACTTTGAGAAAACCTCGTTTAAAACCGTCTGAGCTCAAACAGCCCGTGTTTTTCTGTCGATTCGTGTAAATGTGATTGAATCTGATTAAAACTTGTCAGGTTACTGGCGACACGTTGGCGGTACAGACCTGTGGCAACTGAGACGACACCGATGATGGAACAGACGCGACTGGCTTGGCCCCCTGAGGTGTCCCGCCCCCGGGCCTCTGGCGCTGGCCTGCGATGGCAGAGGCCGCCGTGGGGGAGGCACTGGATCCTGAATGTTTGCTTATGGATATGGTGTTAATAAGGCTGGTGTTGGTGGTGCTGTTATTGTTGGGGGTCTTCTGGCTCCCTGGAGAAGTGTAGCTGCCTTGCCCCGGCCTCGTCGCTCCTCCTTGGGCACCTGAGAACGGCGGGCGGAACCCTGCTGGGCTTTTGACGGAGTACTGGTGGATGGTGGGGGTTGCCTGAGACCTGGGGCTTTGGGAGATGGAGGGGGAGGCTGAGGTGGTGGTGGTTACGGCAAGGTTCGGGGTGCGCGGGGTGAGCTTGACGATGGGCGGGATGCTGCTGTGGGTAGACTTGGTGAGGGTGGCGTGCATAGGGGTGATGAAGTTAGACTGAGGCCGGGGCTGGGGCTGAACTCCAGGGAGCGTCTGAGAGAGGGAGGAGGGGGACGGGGAGGACTTACTCTGGGACGTCTGGGGGAGGCGAGGCGTCTGGAAGGTTTTGGGGGTCATGTGTGAAGCGGACTGGAGGGTGTGTGCTTGAGACTGAGGCGATGTGATGATGAGTGTGTCGCCGCTGTTGGCTTTATTATTATTGCTGCCTTTGAGGAGGCCAGACGGGGGAGCGGACACCCCCATCTTTGATCCCGGAGCCACGAGCGGGGACGCGGTGGGCGGCGGACGCGGTTTAGGCGGCGACGCCGAGGCAGGCATGTTGGCTTTGGCCACGCCCACGCCCAAAGTTCTCTGAGTGTTCAACACCGAGTGTCTGTGCGCCTGCACCGTGCCCTTGATCACCCCCATCCCGTCCACCCTCACCGAGGCCAGAGGGGAGGACGCGATGGAGGGAGGCCGAGACAGAGAGGTGGAGGAGGAAGACGAAGAGGTAGAGATGTAGTGAGGTGTGTTGGAGCTGTGAGTGCTGACAGAGTTCTTTTTCTGCTGCTGCTGCTGCTGTTGTTGTTGTTGTTGGATGAGTGGCGAGGAGGCGTGGTGAGAGGAGGGGTTGGTGGCAGTCTTCGGTCCGTCCGGGGACGGCGGGCTGTCCCCGTGAGCCAGGCCTTTGGCTGCGTTGCCAAGGATGGCGAGGGCCTGGGAGATGGAGTCCAAGGAGGGAGCCGTCAGATCGTCGTCGAGGGAATCGAGACATATGGGCTCAGACGGCGACGGAGGCGGTCGCTTGGCAACCTGGGCTGCAGGCGAGGGAGTGGCAGCAGCTGAAGGCGTGGACCTCTGAACCCACACGGCCTCCTGGAGGTACACAAACATGCATTTAAAATAAAGTAAAAATATGAACTGTGATGTTTGATATCAAAAGGTGAGAGTCTCATCAAGCATCCATAAAAATCTGAGTGACAATAAATATCCAGAACTTTTAGAAAAGCTTGTTCAAACACTGACGACCTGCCGTGAACTGGAGGATCAGCTTCAGCGTGTGCTGAACTGAATATTTTCACAGCGTTACTTTGTTCTTGTGAAGCAGTCGTATCGTCCTCTCCAAAGCTGCCAGACTTCTTTGACATAAACAGGAATTTTACCAGAATATTTTCAGGTCTAACTCGCTGAATTGAAGATTTATAATCGACCAAACTAGAGCTGGAAAAGCTGCAAGCTTATGTGCTTCTTATGCACTCTCTACTGCTGCTACTCTGCTTTAAACATGCTGCTGGGCTCCGGCTGAGAGCAGAACTATACCAACCCAAAGTTTCTAAAAACTTCAACCTGCATGGATTTGGTTGGATTTTTCTGGTTTACGTGCTTCTAAATATGTAAATATGCTACGTAGTTAAACAGTTTCCCTTTTGGCTGTTTTATTTTGAAAATCAACCAGATTCTCGATGCTGTTTGTGTGTCTGGCTTCCTGTCAGCTCGAGCTGCTCTGTGCAGATTGACGCCGGCTGCTCGCGACATCCGTCAAAACTAGAACAGCGACGTGTTCCCGGTGCAGCTGCTTCTGCACGGACCGCGGCGCCTCGGGTGGGGTTTGAAACGTTGACTACAACAGCCGTGATTAACTCGGAACGCGTCGATAACATGCAGCCGTATCGTTATCATAAATAAGGTTTGAAGTCGAGTCTGACCTTTGGCTTGGCCTTCGGAGTCGGCACCATCTTTTTCTTTGCCCTGAAACAAAAAAACAACACGAGTGAGCGAGAACGAGCCGAACACGTCAGAGCTAGATATGAAGATTTAGTCTTATAAGTCACATGACTCACGTGTAGCCCGTGAGGTGACCATGAGCCATGATGCTCTCTTTGAATAGCATCCTGTGAACACAGATAAACATGTTTGAAACACTGAAACACGTAGAGTTAGACTTCACTCCTCAGCCAGCCTGTAAACATCTGCACACACCTGGCCTGCATCCAGCCTTTAGGCCAGAGAGGTTTGACTTCAGTCTCCATGAAGGCCTTGAGGTAGTCCTCTAGAGACAGCGAGTTCTTGCCCTCCAGCTCGTAGCAGCCGAGCTTCACCCGCACCAGGTTACACAGCAACGACCTGCAAAGCACGACCTGCGGTGAGTACTCCATCGCTACACGTTACGTGAACGTTCACGGCCTCCTTTCCTCCGTGAAACCGACCTGAGTTTGTCGTCCCAGAGAAACTTCTTTCGAGGGCCCATCACCCTCTTCCCTGGTTTCTCCTCGTCGTCATCCTCTGACCCGTTCTTCTCTCCCTCCTCGGACTGCTGCCTGTGAGCAGAGATATAAATGTGATAGTTAAATATAAACACACGCCGAGCGTGACTCAAAATAAGCTGTGTCGGGATTCGGTCCCTTACTTTGCCACTTTAGCGATACAGTCCATGTTGTATCGAGCAATCTGCTCCGGCATCACGCTGCACACTGCCAGCTTCAGCTTCAGCAGGGGCGTTCGAAGGCGGTCATCCTGGGCAACGGAGACGAGCACGGTCAGAAATCACAGTCGCGTATGCCGGGCGGCGTACTCATCGGCTAAATATAGACTCAGATAAATGGCACGCGGCCAGCAGACGCCGCAAAAACAGTTAGAAGCACCTGGCAGCTCGCGGCCTCTCGCAGCTGCATAACGAAAGCCTCGAGGCCTCGTTTGATTAATGAAACAGACTCAGCATGATTACACAACACATAGCTGCTCGGCTCATCACATTTCTTCCTGTGCTGCACTGTGCCATCTTTTTTTGTCCCCGCGTCTAAGAATAAAAAAATCACTCCCACACACCTGTATGTTGAGGCTGAGCTTCTTAAGGCGTTTCAGCAGAGCTTCTTTATTGCAGGGCACGAAGGCCTCCAGGTGAGAGTACACGGCTGAGCGGACCTCAGCGGGCTGCTCCTGAACCTGCAACTCGATGCTGAACATCAAAAACACACACAGACGTCAGGTTTACGGTTTTTAACGCTCCGTCTGCAAAGATGTTAAAATCTAAAAAAAAAAAAAAAGGCGCTCACTCGAGTAAGATGTTGTTCATGTCCAGCGTGAAGAATTTCTTCCTGCCTTCTTCGTCGAACAGACGGGACGCCTGCGGAAAAACAACACGAGACGTCTTTGAAACATGTTACAGACACAGATTTTTTAAAAAAGGAGGCATCAGGAATTAACTTTTTATTTCACCGATTTACCGACTTTATCGAGGCCGGCGCTCGCTCACCCTCATTCACTGTCTGTGTCGCTCAACCACCGCTCTCTCAAACCAAATTAAAACTTCTTCGTGTCTCTATTTCGCTGCGTACATTGCGAGTCAGACTCAGATTTAGAAGCTGGTTCATGAAATAAACAAAGCCAGAACACACACACACACACAGTCGAGTATCAGAGTTTAGATAGTCTCAGTTTCAGAGGCGGTTCAGACGGACTGTGGAGGTTTGACCGATCTGAGCGTCTGATTGCCGACCGCAGCGTGACATCGGGTTTTTCCAAAACTTTGAACTCCTCCGCTGCAGGTTGCTGCTTTTTTTTGGCGGACACTCCTGCTGCCTGCATCACCACGCCTAAAACGAACTATCCTGACTCAGATGAATGGAAAAACAGTGCCGGTGTAGGTACCAGATCAGCTGTCAACAACGTCAATGAAAGGAAGCACAACTAGATAAATGCTGTACGTCCGTCGGAGAGTTGTCTATCTATCGTGAAAAATCGGGCGTAATTTAGTTTGTCTGAAGTGGCGTTGCCGTAGATACCGTATTGTGTGACGTAATCAGAAGGACCCCGAGCCGATCCGGTACCCTAGACCGGATCCTGTCTGAACGCACCCTTAGTCAGTTTGGTAATTAACTAAAATACACTCACAAATTAGATTTTTCTCTGCTCGTCATAGGTTTCTAACACTATAGACTGAGTATCTTTGGGTTTTGGACAGTTGGTAAGTAATCTGATTACATTATTTTGAGCTCTAGGGAATAATTTTTCACAGTTTTGTGACTTTTTCTGGACAAAACAAGAAACAAACAAAACCTGAAGTTAAATACTGAAGCTCGTACCGCTCTCAGGTCCTCAATGCGCTTCAGGAGTGGTCCGGGGAGTCCACTTGGCAGAGGTGGAGGGGTCATCACACTCCCCTGCGCCACCCTGCTTCCACCCGCTTTATGCCCGAACGAGCCGTTCTCTCCCTGCACCGGGCTGGACGGCTGAGGAGAGTCCAGCATCGTAAAGTCCAGGTCGCCCATCATGTCCTGCAGTATGTCGTTATTGGCCGAGCCCAGCAGCGACATGACGGCCGGGTCGGCGCTCAGGTCGGCCATGTTGCACTCGTTGCCGCCGGCGGCCTTGGCGTGGGTGTTGAGGAGCGCGCTGTTGGCGTTGGGCACTTTGGTGGTGGCTCGCGGCAGACCGGCTGCAGCCATGTTCTTCTTGCGCATCTCCTCCTTTTCTCTGGTGAAGCGACGCAGCATGTTGGCCAGGTGGATGGAGTCCTTCATCAGCTTCTTCCTCTTCTTCTTCTCCGGCCGATGAACGTTCAGCGCTGAAACTCTGCCAGAAGAAGAAGAAGAAGACGTTTAAGCACAGAAAAAAGGATTTGAGTTTGAGCCTGAGATGAAACACTGAAACAGAAACTCACCCAGGCTTTGGTACTTTATTCTTTCTGGGTTTCTTCTCCTCCAGAATTCCACCTTCTTGCTTTTTCCGTCGTTTCTTTATCACCCGCTCTGCGTCTTTCATCTTCTACACAAAACATTCAGTTTATTAGCGCAGTACATCAACAACAACAACAACAACAACAACAACAGGGGTCGGAAAATGTCACGTGACACAGTGCAGAGCAGCATGAACGTACCTTGAAGTGATTATCCTCCGTGCCTGCGTTTTCTCCCTCAGAGTCCGACGCCGCTCTGAACTGCAGAGTGCCTGTGTTGATGTAGAAACCTCCATGTTTTGTGGTGAGAGAGGCCGGTACCAGCTCATCGTACTGAGTCCAGAAGAGAAGTATGATTACCATTAGAGTTTTGGTTTGTTTTCTACGACTGCATGCAGCGCCAACCTTTTACCAACAGAGCAAAACGCAACGGAAAATGATACAAGACATCAAACTACAATGTGAGAAGTCCAAAAGAAGTTTGTATTGAACGTAACCGCTGTGAAACAGTCAGGAAATCACTTTTTATTTCGTTGATTAACCGGCTTTATCGATGCGCTCCCTCACTCTCATTCACTGTCTGTGTCAAGTAAAGTTAGTCGAACAAACCTCAAAGATTTACACCGTTTTTCTGTTTTCTAAAGATCTTTCTAAAGCAGCTTCACCACCGACCACACTCCACCACTTCCGTTACCATCATCTGACATACTCTAAATCCATGTATATAATAACCGAAGCTGTGACGCAGTGTGTAACTTTGTGTCGTGGTGATCAGATGAAGTGTGTTTGAACAAAGCTACGCTCGATTCAGCCAAAAACAGAAATCATTTTTAGAAATTTAAACCTAAATTTTCACTGTTCAGAAACAGAAGTGACGACATGCGAATAAAGTGATGTGTGTGCACTTTGTCAGAAAAGGGAACTCACCGCCTCTGAATTGTCAATGAAAGGATCGGTCTCGTCGTAGCCGTATCCGATGTCGATGAGGTCCTGCATCCTGTCCTTTTTCTTCTTCTTCGGGGCGCTGCCGCCACCCTGAGCACAAACATTTCAAATAAATAAATATAGATTAAAACATGCACACAGTTACAGCTGGAATAATACACTCATATCTTAAGAACGCTCACATATTTGTTCTCAAATTTCCGTGCCAGCTCTTCCACCTCCCGTCTCTCCCTGTCGTCGTCAGCAAAGGGGTCGTTGGGGTCCAGGGGAGGAGTGAGTCCTTTAGGGACCGTTGAACCTGCATGCTTTACCTGAAGGGAAACAAAGGAGGAACTAGATCACCAATCGGGGGTGTGACGACGCCTCGGAAAACTTGTAAATACGACTGATAAACGTTCTCATACATCCGCTTTGTAACACATCAGTAAGTTTAATGGATCCAGCGTCATACTGTCAAAACACAGTGTTTATAACCCTGTAACCCGTTTTTCCCACCGTCTCTACCATCCATTCTATGTGACATGAACGCACCATTAACCTGGAAGAAAGCACCAAACTTCAACACATCTTCAACAGCTTCCATACTAATATCCCGCCTCTCACAAATGACCCAAATTTATAGAAATTAAACTTAATTATCCGAGCTGAATAAATAACACACGTGCACTCTTAAAGTTAATAACAACATGTCTAATTAAAGTGCAAATGAGCCTCGCAGCCCCCAGAACAGTTGCGGCATCCCTCCTGTGAAGTGATGCCCGGTTAGAGGGCCCCTCCTGCGGGCACATCATGGTGCCTCCTCCGCTCTCTCCCTAACCTGAGTGATGAGAGTTGAGTTGACCAGCTCGCCGTAGTTGAACTCGGCGGACGCTCGCTCGTTCGGCTCGGTCAGAGGGAGGTTCAGTCGGACGGTCGGTTTCACCTCCTCGGGCTCCGCATCGCCTCCTTTCGCGTTACCAAACGGAGCACCTCCACCGCCGCCGCCGCCGCCGCTACCGCCACCACCTCCTGACCCGACTACCGGGACACTACTTCCACCACCACCTCCACCTCCTCCATCTTTCCCAAAAGTGATCTCGACGGCCTCATCTTCTCGCCGGCGCTTCTTGCTTGACTCCGGGGTCGGCGGCGACGTGTTGAAGGACGAGATGGTGACGAACGGCACTTTCCTCGGCTCTGCCATTTGACGCTCTCCGTCCCGACGACCGGCCACGCACAACGAGAGCAAGCGGGGAGGGAGGGGGGTGAGGGGGGGAGAGAGAGCCGGCCGACACTCCTCTGAGGCGCCGCTGGCTGGAAGAACCTGGAGATGGTCGACAAGCACAACTAGCTCGCTGCTAGCTCGCTTCCTCGGTATGAGTGCTGCGGGCCACACGGTCACTTTTATCTCCTCTCAGCCCGGATCAGTCCATAAAGTAACACCCCCGGCACCGACCCCGCCACCTACGAGGGACTCAAACAGCGGGAAAACGCAGTTTTGAGTGCTTCCATGAAATCGGTGGTTAGCTACCGCAAGGAGGATTCTGTAGTAGCCATCTTGATCGTTATTATCATTATTCAGCGGCGGGGCGTGCGTATGAAAAGAAAGCGGAAGCCGGGGAGGAAAGGGAACCGCGCTCGACCAATGCGGGGAGCCGGAACACGCCCACCGCGCGAGACGAGCGCGAACGTGCGGGGAGATGATTGTTCAAGAACAGGCGGGATGTCCGGAGACCCTGAACGCACCTCCACTGTTTACTAACTACAAGGAGATGTTTGCGTGTTTGCGTGAGTGTGCGGGGTTTGTCTGTGCTGCTGACTTTAATTCAACAAGATAAAGAAGATTTATGATTATTAAAGTATGTTTACTGTTATATATAGATATATATGTGCACGATGCAACATTATATTTGAAAGCTGTATATAAGTTTATTTTTTCTATTTCAAGTATATCTTAGATTTTTTTTCTATGTGATCTATGTTTTTATATATATCGTTATATTTTATATATATATATTTATGAGTATTTTTCTTATCCACTTTGTATACTGTGACCTGCTGCAAGAAGTAAATAATATAAAAAATACAATAAAGTCTAAAAATTATTGGAAACTCACCTTTCTAATGAATCACAAAGATCATTTTATGTCAGTTTTGCGATACAGATGCAGAGACTACAGATGTGAATGTGTGAATTCAAGTTTTGACACATTATGTGGACACAAACAAGGAGTTTGACTCCGGTTTCACTTTGCTCTTACACATAGACTTAAACACAGATAAAAACAAGGAGCTTGAGTGTGTATATAAATATATATATGTTTCTCTCTTCATTAAAACCTCGTATTTTTAAGATAAACAAAGACAATCTTCAACTTCACCAGAGAGAATGTCAAAGTCAAACTAAACAATAAACCAGATTAAATGAGATTAAATTGTAATTTGGACCTTTTACTGCTCATAAATCAGATTTTTGTGAAGTAATGTTTTTGTGCACTCTGCGATATTTGCATGTTGATTTAATGTTTCTGTAAAAACTGAATATGAGGAATGTAAAATCTGTGTTCTTACAAAACAATCCAAACTTCATACTTCTGCTGTAAAAGGTTTCAGTGTGACATGGAGTTATAGAGACATGAATCATGTCAGGTATTTATATTTAACAGATGATCGAGGGGATGATAATCTGTCTTTTAAATTTGTTGGTTTATTTAATAGGGACAGTGAACATTAATAAAACATTAATAAAACAGACAGATGTTACAAATTCAGCCTAAAAACAGAACACATGACTAAAATTACAAAGTTATTCAGATCAGTAAGCAGTCAGTAGAAACATCTTTCAGGTCACTCTTATTCTACATTATCAGGTTCTCTTTAAAGCACAGAGGCTCATAATGCTAATGCAGAAATAACACTATAAAATGAGGGACATTAACGTTAATATGGACTAAATACTGTCAGACACTGAAGCATGAACATGTTTTTATGTTTGTTTGCTGAACTGCAGTTGTGTTTACGTCAAATGTGAAATAAACATTTAGTGAAAAATTTAAATGTTTTAACAAATCTGTTCAAATTCATTCTGTATATTACTCCCAATTTTATGGTAACTTTTACAGAAAACATTTACAGAAATGTTTCATTAATGTTTTATTAATGTTCACTGTTAAAAAAATAAAAATTGAACATCGTTAATTAAAGGACTGATACTAAAACCTTTTACAGCAGAAACATGAAGTTTGGATTGTTTTTTAAGAACATAGATTTTACATCTCAACATTAAGTCACTATTCAAACATCTCTGATTTCCCCAAATTATTTATAATAATCACACTATGATCTGATTTAACTCTTTTTAGTCAAGTTGAAGATCATCTGTCAAATCCTAAACAGATGTGGTTTTATTGAGAGAAAACTAAAACTAAACACTGATAACTGAGAGAAAGATTTTATAGAAGCAAAGATATTTCTCCCTCAACCTTGTCAGATAATTTTAGAAACCTGAAGATACAAAAAAGCTACAGTGAGAAAAAGTCTTCTCCATCCTCCTCCACCTGTCACTGGGTTGAACACAGCCAGGTGTGCATCAGCTGCAAACACTCAACGTGCCACGTTCAAAAACTCCATTATCGTTTAATCTCTTATCTCAGAGCTTCAGCTCGTCCCTTCATGGTTTTTTAATTTTATCAATAACTCAGTGATTCTTTTGTTACAGTGTACAAACAGCTCATCCAAATTCCAAATTCAGAGTGACATTTTAAAAACATTTGCAGCATTCAGGGTCAGATATTTTAAGTAAATTAGTTCCTCTGGCTCATCATAGGAGATAAGTCTGCTTCCTCTTCCCCCTGAACAGTCCTTCATTTACATGTTCAGCTTGTGTAAATATTGTCTCACTAAACCCTGCTAGTGTTTTTATTTTAGAGCACATTAGCTCCACACTAATATTATATTAGGGTATCATATGGCTGTCATGAAATCAGTAATTGATGGTGGTGCAGTCTCAAGTTTCACATATTTAGTCTTTAGTAAATGAACCAACAGGACAAAGTTAAAGTGTAAAAAAACACTTTTATTGTGGCCATATTTGATGATTTAAGACCAGTCAGAAGTGGCACCACCCCAGTCAGATGCCTGGGCGGTGGGGGCGGTGGACCAGTCCTCTGTGGCAGGCTGAGTACTCCAATCCTCCGCTGCTGTAAGGAGAAGAATCAAGTTCAGTATGTCGAGTGGAGAAATCAATACAAAGACTTTCAGATCATTTGAGATGTTACAGTAACTCACCAGCAAAGACTTCGCCAGTCTTCACAGCTGGAGCAGCTGGAACAAAGTTAAGAGACAAATAAGATACAAGGACTGAATAAAGATGAAGTTTAGTTATTCAGAAGACAACATACCTGCAGGGAACTGCTGGATGGGCACAGATGGCACAGCGACACCCTCAGACCAGTCAGCCACCTCAGGCTGGGTGAACTCGGCTGCGGGGGCGCTCCATTCGCCCTGGAACTCCTCCTTTCCAACAGCCTTCTCAGCTGCAGCCTGCTCCTCCTTCTCAATCTGCATCAGAAACATCAGAGCGCGTTAGAGCAACTTTCACACGCAGACCGACATCAAACCATTCCTCCGTGCACGCTGCGTGAGCCTCACCTCCTCTGGATCTCTGTAGAAGTACAGATCAGGCATGACCTCCCATGGGTGCTCCCTGGAGATGGTTCCCCTCATCCTGAGGACCTCTCTGGCCAACATCCACCACATGAGACCAACAGAGTGGTGACCCTGAAAGAGTCGGATTATGAATAACTGCTTCCATAACATTCAAAAAGAGTGCATGACAATCTACAAGAGTTCGGCTTTTTGTGGCAAGACCTCTACCTCCACCCCCTTCAGGTTCAGAGAGTGGACACTTGAGGTCAAGCGTTTTTATTTAGCACACATCCTACACCCCGCACAGCACAGACAGGACCGCGCCGGGCTCTAACGGTGTGCAAGACGCAATGATTTATACGGAGGTGGCTTCATCTCGTCTCACCTTGTTGTTGCATGGGATGGCAATGTCCACGTATCTCAGTGGGGAGTCGGTGTTGCACAGGGCGATGGTGGGGATGTTGACGTAGGAAGCCTCAGTCAGTGGCTGATGGTCAGCACGAGGGTCTGTCACAATCAGGAGGCGGGGCTCTCTGAAAGCTGCCTGGATCTGATTGGTGAAGGTACCAGGGGTGAAGCGACCGTGGAAGGTGGTGGCACCGGTGGCAGAGGCGAACTTCAGCACAGCTCTCTGAAGAGGACAGAAAGACGAAGTTACACTCGTGATCTCTTAAATCTGAATGAATGTTCTGTGTTTGTTTAGTTGAACTGTGGCTCAGGTCACTATCAAACCCCAGTCATGGGACAGCCGTCCTCATGGTGTTAGCGAAAACCCGGCCGGATCACTCTCGCACACTTCCGACACCTGAACACCGACATCGGTGCCCGGCTTTAACAGTGCGCTTACAACAGGACAACAACTTCAACGCCGCTTAAGTGTGTTTGACGTTACCTGTCCGGTGTTCCTGGAGGAGATCACACACACATCAGCTGGGTTCTCAATGGCAACAATGGCCCTGGCTGCCAGCAGCAGCTTCTCCCAGGTCTTCTTCAGGTTGATGATGTACACACCTGGTGACGGAGGGAGGAGCAAAGCATGAATATCGTGTCATTTATAACCAGTCACTGGACAAACCGCGCCATCTTCCACTAACTCACCGTCGCTTTTTCTCTTGTAGACATACTGATCCATCTGGAAGTCCAAGTTGGTGCCTCCCAGGTGGGTTCCTGCGGCCAGGAACTTCAGCACATCCTCCTCCTTCATTTGAAGGACATCCAGACCTCCGGACATCGTGACCACTTTCCCTGCGTTACGAGTTAGATGGGAGAGCTGCGAAGAGACGCGAACGACAATCGGTCAGGACAAAGATGCCAGGTTCGTGTCATAGCGTAGGCTCAGAGTGCGAGTAGTCTGGAACGAGCCGATTCAAAGAGCCGGCTCCGGGACGTGAGCCGTTGAGCGATAGAAGCAGCATTTGAACCCATTTTAAAGATTTTCTATCTGCTTTGTGTAGCAGAGTGGTTCTACAAGCAAGTTAGTGCATTCATTGGACGGTTTCAGAGAGTTACAACGGGCTGTAAACGCAATGAAAACAGTTGGCTACAGCAATTTATTGATATTAGAAAATGTCATTTTTACTTTTGAATACTTCAGTACAAAGGATGTATTGAATATATGATATGTGTACAAACACAAATAAATCATATCAGTGCTAAATTTGGCTGAATTATTAAAAATGTATAAGTGGTAAAATGAAGAGCCGTTTTGGAGCCGACTCTTCTTGGTGAGCTGGGTCAAAAGTTCTGACTCCCTAAAAAAGAACCGAACTTCCCATCACTAACGAGTAGCATAGCATAAAAACTTTATCTCGACTGTCAGTTTATTGTTCAGAGACAGGACGCATCTTTGGCTACGAAGCCTTGAGCTCATAGCTCAAACATGCGGGTAACAAACGGCCGTTAAACGCATAAACGCACGCATCAAACCAGGTGTCTCTATCTCACTGTCACACCTGTAACGGCGGTTATTTAACCGCTTTTCAAAATCGACCGTTAACTATGACGCGGTTTAGAACCATGGAGCGCGAGGGGGGCTATAACACTGCGACTCCGAGCGCGTGTCACCCGCTAGCACATTAGCTCTAACGTTAGCCTGTTTTACTTTTTGGATAATTTCAGGCGATAAATAAAACACAGACTCGGTTTGTGTTTCCCTACTGCGTGTTTTATGATTAATCTATCACCACTTGGTCGCCTTTGTGTCGTTTAAATGTTTATTAAGTGATATATATAACCGTTAAAACTTACCACGAAACAACGCCGTATGGAAGTCTGACCACACGGTGAAAAAGAGGGCGCTGTGAGGAAATGACGTCGTATAAATACTGAATTTCCAAGCGTGTGATTGGCTGGTTTTCCGGCGGTTGGAGTCCATACTGTTGCATTCACTGCCCCCCTCTGGTCGTCACTGCTTCACTGTTTCCAAATCCATCATATTATTTTAATTAATTAAATTAATTAATCTAATCTAGATCCATCTTCTCCCCTCGCTAGAAGCACATTACTAATCCGGGCTTCATATCATATGTGATATGTGTTAATGTAAACCATATTGATATATTATATATGATATTTATACAATATTCTTATCTATTTACATATTTATATTCAGAGTATATTATTTATAGTATGTATATCTTGTATAGTCAAGTATTTATTATGCACATATTATACATATTGGATAAGATTATATATTTATATTCACTCGTAACAGCAGCAGAAATTGATGTGTAATATTATAACTATAGAAGTAAAATAAAGGGCAAACACAACGAACAGACAGAAGTGTCCTTCAGACTATACAATAAACAGAAAAACAAACAGACAAGTGTACAGACGTGCAAAACGAGTACTAAAGGTAAAGTGATCTAAATAATATGCACATGGTAGTAATCAGAATGACAATGTATAGATAAAAATAAAATAAATATAAAAGCTATGGTGGGTAGTAGGTGATATATGTATATATACATGTATTTATACATGTGTATATATTATATATTGCAGTTATGTATCTATGCACACCTTGCACAGGCTAAATATATGACACATTTCTATGTGTATCTCTACAGATATATTATTATTATTATTATTGTTATTACTATCTATCTATCTATCTATCTATCTATCTATCTATCTATCTATCTATCTATCTATCTATCTATCTATCTATCTATCCTCCTCGCACCCACCAGGTGGCCCGCCATGCCGGCCATGTGGCTGTTGCCATGGGAGCAGAGGTAACCAGAGGTCGGGTCGGATGGGTCTCCCATATTAAGACAATGGGCGATGGAAAGACCATATTAAGACAATGCTGAGACGCTGCGTTCTCGGTGAAAGACTGACCTGTGTCGCAACTTTATTTGCGAGAGATAAAGAGTTCCAGGCCAAGGGGACATAATATTTACACAGTTGAGAAAGAGTTCAATGAAACGTGTCTTATGTGCAGAACATCATATTGTGATATGTATAAAAGCATAGGTAGGTTTGGGTTAAATTCAAGGTGACTTTAGAGGTGAGATTTACAAATACGGAGTGTGTCACACGGTGGAATAACATGTTGTGGAGTTGTTTTCTGGGAAAATCCAAGTCGTCAATACTCAGAGTCACCTTAGTCAGTCACCATGAAGTACAACATGAAAATATGGTGCAGATTATAAATAAGAAAGGTACAAACCGTGGACAACAAGAGGTCTAAATAGTCTACATGGTTATAACAATCCTCATTTTCCCCAGTACATATCCACCTGAAAGTCTCATCTTCAGCACTGTTTGTAACAAGACCAGTCTTGTCTTGGACTTGGTCTCACCCCTCAAAGTCTTGGTCTTAAGGTCTTGGTCTTGTCTTGGACTTTGTCTCACCCCCTCAAAGTCTTGGTCTTGTCTTGGACTTTGTCTCACCCCCTCAAAGTCTTGGTCTTAAGGTCTTGGTCTTGTCTTGGACTTTGTCTCACCCCCTCAAAGTCTTGGTCTTGAGGTCTTGGTCTTGTCTTGGACTTTGTCTCACCCCCTCAAAGTCTTGGTCTTGAGGTCTTGGTCTTGTCCTGGACTTGGTCTCACCCTGTCAAAGTCTTGGTCTTGGTCTTGTCTTGGACTTGGTTTCACCCCCTCAAAGTCTTGGTCTTGGTCTTGTCTTGGACTTGGTCTCACCCCCTCAAAGTCTTGGTCTTGTCTTGTCTTGGACTTGGTCTCACCCCCTCAAAGTCTTGGTCTTGTCTTGTCTTGGACTTGGTCTCACCCCGTCAAAGTCTTGGTCTTAAGGTCTTGGTCTTGTCCTGGACTTGGTCTCACCCTGTCAAAGTCTTGGTCTTGGTCTTGTCTTGGACTTGGTTTCACCCCCTCAAAGTCTTGGTCTTGGTCTTGGACTTGGTCTCACCCCCTCAAAGTCTTGGTCTTGGTCTTGGTCTTGGACTTGGTCTCACCCCTCAAAGTCTTGGTCTTGGTCTTGTCTTGGACTTGGTCTCACCCCCTCAAAGTCTTGGTCTTGTCTTGTCTTGGACTTGGTCTCACCCCCTCAAAGTCTTGGTCTTAAGGTCTTGGTCTTGTCCTGGACTTGGTCTCACCCCGTCAAAGTCTTGGTCTTGGTCTTGTCTTGGACTTGGTCTCACCCCCTCAAAGTCTTGGTCTTGGTCTTGTCTTGGACTTGGTCTCACCCCCTCAAAGTCTTGGTCTTGTCTTGTCTTGGACTTGGTCTCACCCCCTCAAAGTCTTGGTCTTGTCTTGTCTTGGACTTGGTCTCACCCCGTCAAAGTCTTGGTCTTGGTCTTGTCTTGGACTTGGTTTCACCCCCTCAAAGTCTTGGTCTTGGTCTTGGACTTGGTCTCACCCCCTCAAAGTCTTGGTCTTGGTCTTGTCTTGGACTTGGTCTCACCCCCTCAAAGTCTTGGTCTTGTCTTGTCTTGGACTTGGTCTCACCCCCTCAAAGTCTTGGTCTTGTCTTGTCTTGGACTTGGTCTCACCCCCTCGAAGTCTCGGTCTTGTCTCAGTCACAATGTGGTGACAAAATCAAATAAAAGTAAAGAGTAACGAGTCTTCATGAAGTTTATAAACACATTTTTAATGAGTGGCTCATGAATAATTAACTTCCTCACTCTAAATAGCTCACTATCTTCCTTCAACCTGACAATCATCCACCCCTCTGCTGCTTATCTCCGTCTCTCAGCGCTGTGGTAAGTCTCTGGACTTTCTGTTCTTCATGCTGAGCGATACGTCTTTCTAACCTCTTGGCAGTCAGTTATCTAGTCGAAGTACAGATCACTGTACAGACACTTCAGCCGGTTTAACTCCTATCTGACTGATAAATAAGTCTCCAGCTGTTTATTTCTGGTTCTGCCGCTGACCCAGACGAAAGCCCGAGTTAGAATAACCGTAATATTAAGCATGTTGTGTCATAGTGACCTCTGCCCCGCCTGGGCCGACGATTAGGTGTCATCAGACACGAGCTGCCGTATCTGCTCGGCAGCGTTTCAGAGGTCAGGCAAGCTTCAGGCTGTTACTTTGTGCTGAATCATTGACATGTTCCACACACAGAGATACTGTACAGAGTTTTATTCTGAAAACATGCTCCAAAGAAACATCATTACAGCTTTAAGGCAGATGAACGAGCTAAAGGCATATGTTAGTTTGTTTTACAAACAATATCAGGATATAAATACACGTGTGTTACTGGAGTCACGTGGATGTTTTCCACTCAAACATGGAAAATCTCAGGATCCATTCCTGCGGCAAGAGCTCAGTTTTTCCATTTATCTGAGTCAGTTAGTTTTGGCCGCCAAAAAGCGCAGCGACATGCGGCAGAGAAGTTGAGCCGGATGCAACTTTTTCAAAAAAACGTAGCCCGACGTCAGACTGCGGTCACCAAATCAAGACGCTCGGATCGGTCAAACCTCCACAGTCGGCCTGAAATGTGTCTGATGCACTACCTGTTGTGCTCTGGCTTTGTTTATTTCATGAAGCAGCTGACTCACAATTTACGCTGTAAAATACTGAAGAAGTTTAATTTGGTTTTTGTCCAGTGGTTGAGCGACACAGACAGTGAATCAGAGCGAGCGAGCGCCGGCCTCGATAAAGCCGGTTAATCAAGAGAAATAAAATATAGACGCTCCTCCGGCAGCTCCACACACCGCTGCACAACCAAATGTGGCTTCAAGGAGCTTGTAGCGTACCTACATTATTATTATTACATTATTATTATTAGGAATATTTCCTCTATTTACGAAGCACAGGCCCAAAAATCTGAACTTCATGACCCAGAAAAGCACATTTCACTGAGCAGATCCTCCACATCTCTTCCGTAAAGTGCGTGTTAGTCACTTAACAAGTGTTCGCTCTCCTCGCTCACCACGTCAGTCTCTGTGAGCATCGTCAGGCTCCTTCGCTCGCCTCTGTAGCAGCTCCTTCCTGTCTTCACTCTGTGACTTGACTTTAATCCTTCCTTCCTTCTTTCCTTCACAAACTCTCTCCTTCAGGACTTCAGTCCGACACGTGCCATCATCTGCTCGTACACCGTCCACGCCATGGCGGCCATCATCGTCCTCCTCAGCGCCCGAGGTACGGCCCCTCTGAAGAAGCCCTGCAGTCCATGTTCCTGAAAGAGAGAGAGGACAAGATGGCGTCAGGTTTGATCTTTAATCGTACCGTGGAGCCGTGCAGTGAAAGAGGAGTGACAGTTACCATGTAGATGTATCTGACGGCCTCTGCCGTCTTCAGCTGTGGATTCACCTGGACGTTTGTTTTAACCATGTCGGCCGGCTGCGTGATCAGAGACGCCAAGATACCCGCCAGGATCCCACAGCTGAGGTTAGCCAGCGGGGCGGACGCAGACTCGCTGATTTCTTCAAGAAAGACAGACAGGAGGTGTTTAACGGACGTTCAGACCTTTGCGGCTGATCGTTACTGATCGACTTCAGGGTGGAGGCTCACCTTTTGTACGCGGCCTTGGTCTGGCTGTAGAACATGACGTAGATACCGGAGAAAGGAACGTCTCTGAGGAGAGTGGCCATCAGGCCGGAGAACAGAGCAGCAGGACCTTCAGTCCGACACACGCTGCGCAGAGCCCCCGTCACACTCCCATAACTGTACCTGCCGCACTGAAACACAAAAACACACACATTTTAGTTTAATACACTCAAACACAAGTGTCACACACCTGCAACTATTTCACAGATTTTTGCCTGTGCTCACTTCAAATCGTGTTTTGATGACGGTGACCGGCAGCATGAAGACTCCCGCCACCGTCCGGGCCCCGCCTCCCAGCAGCACGGCCTGCACGGCCTTCGGGTTGCTGTCCTGGAAGAAGTGCTGCTTCAGAGAGTAGTAGGTGCTGAAGTAGATCCCGACGCCCGGGATGGTCCGAGCAAACGACTGGAGGAGCAGACGGACGACATGTTAGAGACTGGAAAGAGTTTCAATAAGACAAGACGGGGAGGTGGAGAAAAGATGAAGATGATCTAACCGGTGAAATTCCTTTCCACAGTCCGAGCAGCCTCTCTGTTCGCACCACGCTCAGGAGCACCGTCACCATCCCGACTCTGCCCGAGCTGAAAGAGAAACATTCAGATAAGCTGATCAATAACAAATAATATCTGAGGTCAAACTTTCTGTTGTCTTCTTCGATCAGTGTAGCAGATTACTGATATCTGTGTGTGTGTGTGCAGACTCACCCGGGCTGCATGCTGCTCTGCAGAGTCTGCAGACGGGTCTTGACCAGGTCGAGAGGCTGGAAGAGCAGAGTGGAACACGTCCCGCTGAAGGAGCCGCACATGAAGGCTTTGATGGCCGGGTGAGCCTGAAGGAGGAGAGAGGAGGAGAGGAGGAACTAATTACTTTAATTCCTTAAATGTTTGTTTGAATGGGGTTAGTGCATTTTGGCTGCCAGAAAACCACAGTGACCTGCAGCGGAGAAGTTGAGTCAGTTCCAACTTCACACTGCAGTCGCTGATCGGATGATCAGAGCGGTTAACCCTCCACAGTCAGCCTGAAACGTCTCTGAAACTGAACTAAACTCTGACACTCTACCTGGCTTCTAAATCTGAAGCTGCGAAATAGCGACATGAAGAAGCTTAATTTGGTTTGTGTCCGGTGGTCGAGTGACACGGACAGCGAATGAGGGTGAGCGAGCGCCAGGATCGATAAAGTCGGTTAATCAGAGAAATAAAAAGTGATTTCCTGCTTGTTTCACATCGATTAGCACAAACAGACAACCCTGCAGCGACAGAGATCATGTTTTGATTCACGTCCTTATTATAAAATGTGCTAGGCACTGAGAGCTGTGATGTAACAGCGCAGCAGCCTTTTACCTCCCCTCATTCACGTTATCTACAACCACCTGTGAACTCCCTGCATGTTACGAGGCAAAGTGTAAAACAAGCGATGATCGTGTCAGGCTGTTATCTGTCAGACGGGATGCCCTGACCTCGAGTCAAACGGCGAGGCGACTCACCAGTGACAGCTCCATGATTCCTCAGTTTCTCCTCGTCTTATCGAGTTTCACTCTGCACACCTTTAAAAAAAAAAAAAACAGAGAAGAGCAGAGCTTTAGTGCAGTCTTGTCCAGATGATGGAGGAGCATGTGCACCGTCCTGCTTGTCTGTGCCAGGCTTGCACACGTCTCCACACTTAAATATCACAGATCACCTGACCAGCACCGCGTTTCTCATTTGTGACCACTCGACACACACGCAGCTATTCATTAACTAAACAAAAACCACTGCGCTGCATATTAGGATGCATCTGAAGCCTGTCAGTCTGCTGCACGCTCTTCACGTGAGAGTGAGTCTACGGAGAGCAGAGAGGCGAACGAAAGCAAGACAAAGTAACGGACAGCCAAGATGAAACAGTATTTAAATACTATATGACAATTAAAGTCTATAAAAGTGTGTCTTAATAAGTGATTTAAGATATAAGCCTCGGCCAGGAGGTCCCACCTGACGATTTAAATCTTATATTTTCCCGCTTTGTCTGGTTCTCTGCTGAGTATCCTGTGTGCTCGTCTGTCAAAGCACTTTGTAAACTCTGTTTTTAAGGCGACATATAAATAAAGTTATTATTACTTCTTGGGGAAGCTCGTGCTCTTTAATGTGCAGCACATACTAAAGAAGGCTGAATCTGGAGCTGGTTGTTGAGAGGAGGATGCTCCATAAACACCTGTCTGTCTGTCTGTCTGTCTGTCTGTCTGACCTCCTGTCTGCTGTCAGTACAGTCTGTGCAGAGAGGAGACAGGACGAGTGTAGATAATGGATAACAGACTTATTATGATAGATAACTTGCACTGACACACACAGAGCGATATTTAAAGAGTTATTTCACTGTTTTTTATACTGCAGCTCCTCTAAACTTTAAACCTCGTGTCTGTTTGTGTTTGTAACTGACTGTAAAATGTTAAAAATCAGTTATAGTTCATCAGTTAACAACCTAACAGCAGCAGTCCGACATGTCGAGGCAATAATTAACATTTTATATTAAATCAAACATCTTAAAAATACGTCAGGTGTGTTCCTCTGCTTCTTACCTTCCGTCTGCTCAGGTGAGCTGTGACGTCATTATAGCTCCAATAAACAGATATAAAACGTTTGTTTGATCCTCCGCGTAAATCCTCCAGCCCGGCTCTGTTAACTTGCAGTACAGACAGACCTGACGTTCACCTGTCTCGACAGCTCCGTGCTTTGACGTTAAACTCCGGTAACCGGCCGTTTTCACTCTGACTTTTAACCGGCCGGCTCCGGTTTGATGCCGACCTGACAGTGTGGCGTCAGTGAGTAAGCCCCGCCCATGTGAGTGAGTTTCTGGCTCCTGATTGGTTCAACCAGCTGCGAGTGATGTGAATATTAACCAATCAGTTGAGTTGACATACAAAAACTACAAAAAAAACTTCATTTAAGGCGGAACAAACGTGTATTTAATTAACTTTAAAACTACATCTACGGAGCGGGACACGCTCAGTGTGACAAACGGATTAAAACTGTACTTCTATATCAATAAAAACAAGCAACTGTCGCTTTGTGATGACGTAAAACCCGATAAACCGGCTTTCACTGAGAAGTTAACCGGCCCCGCCCACATGGGAGTTGCTGGCTCCTGATTGGCTCACCAGCTGAGCGTGATGTGAATATTAACCAATTAATTGAGGTGAAGTAAACAAACTACAAAAAAAAAAAAAACATTTAGGAAGAACATGTGTGTATTTAATTAACTACTTTAAAACACAAAGTACTACAAAGTACACGTACACTCAGTGTGATACAGGGATTAAAAACTATATTTCTATAATAAAACAAACAAATAATGTCGTTTTGTGATAACTTAATGCACATAAAGTACAGAAGTTATCAGCTAAATGTATTTAAAGTACAAAAAAAAATGGTGCTGTGAAGATGTTTGTATCATTTTAACACATAGATAACATGTCCAACATGTGTGTCAGATAAACACAGGAGTAAAAACTATGAATATTCTCTCTGACTTCAACAGAACTACAAATAAAGACATAAAAATACACAATATTCATATTTTTAAAGAACACCTTGTGCATTTACATACACATTTAAATTACAAATACTTGAGGAATGATGAAAACACGATTATTAATCTGTTATTATGAAGTTAAGTCATGAATAAAAGTGTCTGATCTTATGTAAGAAGACAGAAACAGTTCTCACCCAAATTTCTCCATCCTTGTTTACTATTTCTGTCTCTGGTTGAACCGGTTCTGACTCGCCTCTGCTCCGTTTGTCCCTCATGGTAAAACCCAGACTGCCCTCTGCTGGTGTCAACACATCGTTTCATAAACAACAACAACAACAACTTCAGACTCAGAAAACAAAAACAGACAGTGGTCGCCGTGTAGCAGTTTAGAAAGCCTCTTTAATTGCAATAATACCAACATTTCACAACATGATTTCCATTCCAGAGGTGCAGGACAGACAAACATTACAGACGAATTGTTGGAGATTTTTTTATTTTTTTTAATTTTTTTTCCTTTAAGTGCACTGTGAGCTGTTATTTAAACAACACATTCCTCTCACTTCCCAGCAGTGTGAGCCAAAAGCCGCCCCCCTGAGCACAGCCTGCGAGGGGAGATACATCCGCTCAATAACCTGGCTACATGTTCCCCCACATGTGTGTATATAAAGCCCTGTTCAGCCAGAGTACAGTGATGATCCTCCTGAATCTAACCTTTGGTTTGTCACTACCACAGCTGCTGCTGCCGCCGCCGCCTTCAACAAGCTGTGCTCTGAGAATACAGTGTGTGCTGTGAGTAATAAGCTACCCCACCACCCCGTTTAAACCTTCAACATTAACAAAAACACTGATAGTGATAAATGTAAAAATCAATGCATGTCCAGAAGAAATAAAGAAGCCGCCGAACACCCGCCCAGTAGGATTGCAGCTGGATTTAAGGCCTTAGTGTGTTGGCAGTCCAAAACTTCCAAAGCTTCTCCGTCAAAGTTTCAATGAAACACACGAATGCAGTGGTTTATAACGTGTAGGCTTTAAGTGTTTTTGTTTGTTTTTAAATCATCTCAGTGCAAAAATTAACTTCAGCACAGTCACAATCAAATGCCTTCATCGAGTCTCCAAATTTTGACTTGAAAATCTGTCTCCGATTTTTTCTTTTTTTTTTCTCCACATGAAATGTGTGAAATTATTTAAGCTCAATAAAAAAAAAAAAGCGAAGTCGCGAGCACTAACTGCGGCTATATCGATAGAGAATACATTTCAGCGTATAAACCTTCATTATAAACGAAGAGCGCGAGCGTAATAAACATGAAGCACTTCCATTCTTAACCATTATAAAAAAAAACTAAAAAAAAACAAACTTCTGCATAAAATACAATTCAAATAAGATTTGAGATATTAACTTTGGTCCCCCTTCCAGTAATCCGTCTTCATTTATTTATTCATTCATGTCTACTTCTCGCTGTTCTTCAATTAGAAAAATAGATCCTAAATCAGGACTATTAGAATTGGAATGTTTCCTTATAAAAATATTTTTTTTTTATTTCCCAGAGACTGAAAAATGAAAACAAAACTGAATTTGGCCCAAAAATAACGTGTGTGTGTTTGTGTGTGTGTGTGTCAGCATGGTGATTGTCCAAGTGTACTGGCATCTGTGTGTGTGTGTGTGTGTGTGTGTGTGTTAAGAATGCATAGATTGTCGGTGTTGACTGTCGCAGGACTAAACTCGTTTACATCCTCATGTTTGTGTCGCTCTCCGTTCAGTAGATACAGTCGTGTGTGCTCATTGGGTGAATTTTGGGATCTGGTCTTGTTATTCATGATGATGATGATGATGATGCACTTCTTAAAGGCGGCACTGTGCGGATGTTTTCATTCAGGCTTCGGCTCGGCCGGCTCGCTCTTGGGCTCGCTCTCGTCGTCGCTCTCGATGCCTCCGCGGGGTACGGTGCGGCGCACGGGGAAGGGGAGGTCGCCACGCCTGAAAAAAAACAAACAAACATGAATAAAATCAGTGACCACGGCGGCAAGGACTGCGACTAAACGAAAGCTGGTGGCTCTCTGCAGTCACCTGAGCTTGTTCTTCAGGGTGGTGACTTCACGGTTCATGGCGTCCGCCGACTCCGTGGCGTCCTCCAGCTCCCTCTGCAGTTTCCTTCGGTTAGCGTTGGCTCTCTGGGCCTCCTCCTCAGCCTCCTCCAGCTGACGCTTCAGCTGCTTCATGCGAGAGTTCAACTTGTCGACCTAAAATAACAAAGACGAAGTTAAGTGCTGATTCCTCCCAGATGTTTGTACAGATGTTAACATGCTGTGATGGCGGTAAACCCCTCACCTGGTCCTTGTGCTGCTCCGTGTTGCGTCTCTCGTCGTCCACCTGCAGGATGACTTCCTTCAGTTTCTTCTCCGTGCGTCTTACCAGCTTGGTGGCGGCCTGCCTCTCCCTGAGTGGAGAGCACGACATCGGTCAGAATAAAAACACTTAAAGAGAAATGACCACAATGAAATCATCATTTCCTGCGTGTACGCTCGGTGTCGCTGTGATATCAAAGACTCTGGTCTAGACTTCAAGTGCATGCACGGACATCTGATGATTGAACGTTTAGGTTGTATCCAAGAACAACTTGTGGACACGCAGTGTCGGGAACATCAAGATAAACATCTCAGTAGCTTCAGTAAACACGACGTCTCGCACTGTTAGCTCATAAAACTTCATGTTGAAGTGTTTAGATCCTCTGCTCGTGTTTAAAGAAGTACGCCTGCAGTACGATCGAGGATTTAAGTGTGCTGGAACGCTCCAGAAATATTTGCCAAGACCAAATAAACACGAGTGAAGGAGGCAAAAATAATATTTAGAGTTCGAGGTAGAAGAAAATAAATGAAAGCTTTTTGCTGTTTTCTTCTAAAGTAACTGGAGCTTCACGGAAAAGATTATATTGTGTGTTTCATCTGAGATGAAGTCAGCTCTCACCTGGTCTCCATGTCCAGCTGTTCCTCCAGCTGAGCGATCTTCGCCTCCAGAGCGGCCATGTTGGCCTTGTACTTGGACTTGACGGTTCCCTCCAGCTCCTGCAGCTTCAGCTTCAGCTCCTTGTTCTGACGCTCCAGCTGAGCGCGAGCTCCTTCGACGCGCTGGGAGCTGCTGCGCTCCGCCGTCAGCTCCACGTTCATCTGGTCGGTCTGAAGACAAAAAAACGTTAAAACAACCTTTTTCTTACCAAAAGTGCCAAAGAAACCTGTCGGCTGAACATCAAACACACTATAACCGCTGGTTCCACTGACCTGCAGCATTGCTTTCTTCAGCCTGTCGTTGATCAGCTCGGTGTTGCACTGCTCCTCCTCCAGCTCCTCCTCCAGCTGAGCGATACGAGCCTCCAGCCGTCTCCTCTCCTCCACAACCTGAGCACTGAGAGAGGAAGAGAGGTGGGAAGAAGATGAGCACGTGTGTGTGATGTTAAAGTTTTCTCATCGTGCTGCTGTTGGACAGGCGTCTTACTTCTTGGTGGCCTGGTTGTTGATCTCGTCCTGCAGCTCGTCTCTCTCCTGCTGGGCCTGTCGCTTCACTCGCTCTGCAGCTGCCAGCTCCTGCACGGGAAAAGGAGGAAGAAGTTTAAGTGTGCAGCAGAGGGAGGGGAGTGGAACAGAGAGTTCGAGGAGGTGAGCGTGCCGACCTCCTGCATCTGGAGCATGTCGGCCTCCATTCCCTTCAGCTTCTTCTCCGTCTCCTTGCTCTGAGCGAGGATCTCCTCTCTGGACATGCGAGTATCATCCAGCTCGCGGATCAGATCTTTCATCTGAGCCTGCAGGGAACAAACAAACGACGTGGTCAGTACTCAGACGGCTGAGCTGAGCAGCGTTTATGTTGTTGTTGAAGATGTTTCGACTCACTTGGAGTTTCTTGAGCTGCTTCAGAGCCTCGTCGCGGTTCTTGTTGGCCATGTCGATGCCGGCCTCCAGCTCCTTCAGGTCCAGCTCCATCTTCTTGCGAGCGGCCACGGCTGCAGAGCGCTGCTTCCTCTCGTCCTCCAGCTCCATCTCCATCTCACGCACCTGAAGGAGGACACATTTGATTTAAAGATACTCCACCTGCACACCGATAAGGTGAGATGACGGCGAGTCTGTATCCTGTTTGTACCTGTTTGACCAGCGACCTCTTCTTCTCCTCGCCCATCTCGTCACGTCCTGCCAGGTCTCGCTCATACTGGGCCTTCATCGCCTGCATGTTGACCTCCAGACGCAGCTTGGCATCCTCCGTCGCCTGCAGCTCGTCCTCCAGCTCCTCCAGCTGAGTCTTCATCTCCTCCAGCTGCTGCTCCATCGCGCGCTTCGCCTTCTCCAGCTCGTGGACCTGCAGGAACGAGGAAGAAGATTTATGATGAGGTATGAAGAGGACCACACGGGCACAAACACGCCTCTGAAAACACGTTAGAGACTTACGTTCTTGCCGACGTCGTCCTTAGAGGATACCAGGTCCTCCATTTCAGCCCGGAGCAGTTTGTTGCTGCGGTCCAGCTCCTCCTTGACGTCCATCAGAGAGTCCAGCTCACGGGTTAGAGCCAGCGCCCGGGTCTCCTTCTCACGGGCCTCGGCTTCAGCTCGGTCGCGTTCCTCTGCATAGCGGGCAGAAATGTTCTTCTCCTCTGCGAGCATCTAAAGTCAGGACGACAGTGTCAACTCTTCATCCAGAGTACTGACGCCTATCCACGTCACACACATTGTAAAACACTCTCTCACCTGGTCAAACTTCTTCTGCTTCTTCTCCAGGTTGGAGACGATCTGTCGGAGGTGGTCCTGGTCGACCAGCATGTCGTCGAGCTCCTGCTGGAGACGCGTCTTGGTTTTGTCCAGCTTCTCGTAGGCGGCACATTTCTCCTCCAGACGCTGATTTGTTCCCTCTAGGTCCCTCTGAAGCCTCTTCTTCGACTCCTCGACGGTCTCCAGACATCCGGCATCCTGCTCCACCTTCTTCTTCATTTCAGTGAGCTGCGAGGAAAAAGGCGTCATCACTCAGACGTTCAGCGCCGTGAGGCAGAGCGTTGAAATTACACGTTGGTGTGTGATTTTCTCACCTGAGCCTGAACCATCTGAAGCTGTTTCTCCACGTTTCTCTTGGCCTCTTCTTCCTCCTCCAGCTGTTCTCGCAGGTTGTTCTGCTCGTCCTCCAGTTGACGCAGACGTGTGCTATGTGACAGCTTCTGGCGAGTCTCCTCCTGGAGTAACTCCTGTTGTAACCATAAATTTTTGGAGGACATCAGTGAGACTTGTCCTACTTTTAGGCTACAGCCCTTTAAAAAGTCATGTCACCGTCTGCGTACCTGAACGTCCTGCAGCTGGGACTCCACAGCAGAGCAGTCTTTGGCCGCCTTGATGGATTTGCCCTCCACGTCACTCAGCACAGTGCTTACATTATCCAGTTCAGCCTGTGGACGACAGGACAACAGTTGAACCACAGAAAAGACACAAGAGATCGTCCAGCGTTCAGTTTAGTAATCGTCGATGTTCTCGTACCTGAACTTTGGACAGTTTCTCGGCCAGCTCCACTCTCTGGCGCTCGCTCTCTGAGTGTTTGAGCAGCAGCTCCTGGACTTGGCCTTCAGCCTTCTTCCTGCGATGCTCGGAGTCTGTCTTACCCTGCATCAGCGTCTGTATCTCGATGGCCAGCTCGTTCCTCTCCGACTCCAGAGCCTGCTTGGCCTTCTCCATGGACACTTTGTTCTGCGGGGAACGACAAGTATGAATGAGTTCTGCAGTGTGAATTGAAGAGAAATTAATTTCATTTGATAAAACAAAAGGTAAATTTACCCTCTTGGCCTGCTCCAGCTGCTCATTGAGCTCGTCGAAGGCCTGGCCGTGTTTCTGCCTCATCTCACCCAGCTGCTGTTCGTGAGTTCTGGCCTCTTCATCCAGAGTCTTTTTAAGTTGTGCCACCTCTGTCTCACGCTTGGTCCTGAGCACAGAGAACAGAGGTTAATCTGCTTGTATCGAGACTCAAAGTAGTGAAGACTCACAGTGAAGTTCTAGATGAGTATGTGTACCTGAGTTCTTGCTGAGCGGCGGTGGAGTCCAGAGTGTCCTCGAGCTCGGTCTTGAGGGCCTCCAGCTCTTCTCCCAGGTCCCTGCGGTGTTTCTCCGCCTTGGTGCGGGCCTGCCTCTCCAGCTCCAAATCCTCCTGCAGTTCAGAGAGCTGAGCCTCCATCTCACGGATCTTTTTCTGGGCCAGGTTCTTCTGCGCTGCCTCCTCCTCGATCCTTTAGTGAGGAGTAGGTCAAGCGGAGATGAGTAAATGGAGCAGGGGGTGGAGAATCTACAACAGTGCTACTGACTGATGGAAAGCAGTTACTCATACAGACCTGGCCAGAGCTGCCTGGAGCTCCTCTTCCTTCTTGGCTAGCTGAGCACGGAGCTCGGCGATCTGGGCCTGCAGCTCGGCGATCTGATCGTGAATCTCGGTGAAGTCGCCCTCCAGCTTGCGTCGGTTCTTCTCCAGCTCCTGGCGCTGCTTCTCCTCCCTGCGCAGTCGGTCTGACAAATAAAACAAGTTAGAAGCTGTGATGCCACCTCGTCCTGTTGAAGATCTATAACAGCGATCATCTCTTCTCACCCTCCAGGTCTGTGATCATGGCCTCATGTTTGGTCTTCAGTTTCTGCAGGCTCTTGGATTTCTCCTCCTCCTCCGCCAGGTTGGTGGTGAACTCGGAGATCCTCTCCTCCATCAGCTTCTTTTCCTGTATTCATTAAAGGTTACAGTTAGTAACTCCAACTGACCAAACACGTCCACCTCAAATGTTTGCAGTCGTTTTCATCTTAACCTTGTTGAGTTTGTTGTTCTGGTCATCTAGAACCATGACGTCCTCTTCGATCTTCTTCATCTTGGCCTCCATGGTGACCTTCTCCAGCTGGAGCTTCTGTCTGGCCGCCTCCTCTTCGTCGAGCTGCTGCTCCAAGTCCTGTGAGCAGAAAATCAGTCAGTGTGTGCTCTGTGACGTTTACAGTGCACACTACTGGGTAAACATTTTCCTACTTACTCCGATATTTTGCTGCATCTTCTTCTTCTCCGCCAGGAGTTGAGAGGCGCGCTCCTCCTCCTCCTCCACGCGGGCCTCCAGGTCGTGGAGGATCTCCTCCAGCTCTTGCTTCCTGGCGGCCAGACGGGCTCTCATCTCCTCCGCCTCGGCGCAGAGTTCAGTTTCGGCCTGAAGCTGCTCCTGCAGGGCCATCTTCTCGGCATTCAGCTGCAAGCGGAGCAAAAAACATGGGTTCAGTATCTCACACACTTAACCTCCTCCTTCATCCATCAAGGAATGTGATGTCAAACTTCTTCTTCGAGTTTACCTGCTGCTGTTTCTCCTCCAGATCTTGGAGCTGCTGCTCAGCGTACAAGTGCTTCTCCTTCACTTTGTTCAGCTCCTCATCCTTGGCCAACATCTCCTCCTCCTGCCTGCTGACTTGCAGCAGAGGCTTCACCTGAAGACAAAACGGTGGAAACGAGGCGAGTTAGAAGAGACAAAAAAGGGAAACGTGGACGTGGTTGTGTGGTTAAGATGTTGTCGGAGATCGAGGCTCACCTTGGTGAAGAGTCTCCACCACTGCCAGTTCCTGAGTTTAAGATAAGCGGCACAGTTCCTCTGGATCACCTTCATGGCGGTCAGCTGCTGCTGTCTCTTGGCGAAAGCCCTACCAAGACGATCGCAACATTCATGTTACAGTTCAGCTTAAAAACAAGTAATACGCTCACGTTAAACATCAATGAAGTCATTTCTGTCTCGTCTTACTTGCGGGCGACGTAGCCTCTGCACCAGGCCTGGAAACTGATGATGATGTCGGTGATCTTCATGTCCCTCTCCTCCTCCAGGTGAGCGAGGACTCCCGCTCTGAAGAACACTTTGCTCTGTCCGATCCGGTACAGGTTGGGATCCAGCTCCAGGCTTTTAATCTGACGGCAGAGGAAGCTCAATGATCAATCACGCTGCAGACGCGACTAGTTACTGTCAGCTTAGCTAGAACTCTGTAGACGTCTTACCATGAGCACACAGGCCTGCTTTCCATCCATGAAGCCCTTGGGGATGGAGTTGGGAGTGAGGATTTCATACCTTAGGAGAGGGGCAGATGATTGGATTAATGTTTTCTTACATGTACCCACCGCAGAAGAAGACACAGCGTTTATATGACTCTGCTACCTCTGTCTGAACTCCTGGAAGACGATGCGGTTGGGGAAGCCCTGTCTGCAGATACGGATCCCCTCCAGCACACCATTGCACCTCAGCTGGTCCAGAACCAGGTGTGGGTCCAGTTTGCCAGCCTGAGAGAGGGGAACATTTGTGGATCAGCAGTGCGGCTAAAACAGACTCTTCACAGTCGAACATTTTCCCACCAAAAAAAAAAAAAAATACGAACAATGACGGAACCTGAAGAACAAAAAGTCCCTTTTTCACCACATCTAAAGACGTCATGTTCTTCCTTGTTTGCTTGTTCACATGTGGTCCATGTGTTTAGCACATGTGGAGACACAGAGTCGCTGTTGTTTTGTGTGTTTGCGTGACTCTGATGTTTGAGCTGGATGTAATCATTGAATGAAAAAACAGAAACAGTTTATCCCCTGAAGCAGGGACTTTTTTCACACCTGGAACTTTCATACAGGAACTATTTTCTCCTTCCTTCAGTCTGAACGTGGCTGACCACGGCGATGTGCTAAAGAGGATGACTTAAACTTGAGGGAGAGCTACGGAGTTACTTTCTCTGATACCTTTTTCTCGTGGTTGGGAATAATGCAGCGAACAAAGTTGGGGTTTGTGTTCCTCAGGGTGGCCATGAGCTTGGACAGCTGCTCCTTGTACAGCTGGCCCACGGTGCGGAACATGCCTTTACGGGTCTTGAAGGCGCCGGGCATCTCGGACATGGACACCTTATCCAGACCGACGATCCGGTCCACTGAAAGAGGAGAGAAGAGAGACAACAAGTGAGGCGGCGAGGTTTCAAATGAATTATTTAAAATATTCAACCAGGCAAACTCAAACCAAACGCATGTCATAAAGGAAGAATGAATATGACCATTGTCTCTCCACTTCCTCGTTGTGAACGAGAGCAGAGGCAGTTCATAACACCAGGACGAGTGAAACACCACACAAACACCGAGTGGATGCGGAGGGATCGGGATGACAGAGTGGAGTCACAAGCGTCAAGCGTGGAGAGATCACACACCATAATGAGAAATCAAATAAATCAGTGCAGTGAGTGGACCGGTCGGGTTTTAACACCTCTGCCAGTTTGTAGTTATCTGAGTGGAAACTATGTGTGATGGTTCGAGTAAATAATGTATCAGGAAGGTGACAAACTTTGGTGGTTGCAGTGGGTGATGTATCTTTGTGGTGATCAAAAAGAAACCAAACCAAACCCATGCAGTATATATACCCATCTCTGCTGTACCCATGACCAACACCAGGAGTCCCCAAACAACACTATCACACAGAGGGAGAGAAGGAAGAGTTCAATGACAGAGCATCGAAGATGACCAGAAGATTTTGTTACAGCTGGTTAAAAAGACACGGAAAACAACAAAATCTGAAGTCTGCGGAAAGTTGTAACCCGATAAACATCGAACATTTAGGAGGAAGGGACGGACGGCAGAGAGGATTCGTGGCATGTTTGAACGTAAAGCAGGAGGAAGAAGGGGAAACTGAAGAAATGAGAGAAACCCAGTCACCTGAGTCAGAGTGTAGAATAGGAAAACGCTGATAAAAATAGGCTCTCTGACAGTTCTGTACCTCTGAGGCCCAGTAAGAGAAGAAAACGACAGACAAAACGGGGCCGTACAGAGGAAGACATGGATGAAAACAAGAGGGTAAAAACAGAGGTCCACACACCGGACAGTAAAAAGAGAAAGAAAGTACGATGAAATACAAAAAAACAAACAAGAACAGAACATGAAATCTATTCCCACGTCGAGCAGCGACTCCTGGATTAACACGAGTTAACATCTGCCTCGACTCACCGTCCCTCCACAGCTCAGACACAAACTTGTCAGTGGACTGGTTGAGCAGCGTCGCCACGTTGTCGTTCAGGGGGTCCATGTTCTTCATCAGCCACTCGTCGGCCTTGTAGTCCACCTGAGGAGAAACATCGAGTTGTTACCTTCTTCTTAAGACTCTCATACATTCGAGATGTGAAGATAGTGACAGAAAACTGTGTTTACCTTGCCGGCGTAATGGATGATGCAGAAGTCGGCTTCATCCTTCAGTTTCTTTGGCTTGAAGAACTTGGGGTGAGTGCCCTGCTCCTGGAGCACCTTCTCCACAAAGCTCTTGTCGGTGGCTTTGGGGAACCAACACTCCTCATCCAGCAGAGCGAGGATACCAGGAGGACTGGCCTGCACACAGAAGAGAGAGTGTTGATCTTACTGCATGAAGAACGAGAACAAGTACAAGCACTAAAACATGACATAAAAGTGTCAAACTCACGGGTTTCTCGATGAGGTCGATGCAGGGCTGCAGGTCCAGGCCGAAGTCGATGAAGCTCCACTCGATGCCCTCCCTCTGGTACTCCTCCTGCTCCAGGATGAACATGGTGTGGTTGAAGAGCTGCTGCAGCTTCTCGTTGGTGTAGTTGATGCAGAGCTGTTCGAATGAGTTCAGCTGGGAGGACGCGGGAGAAAAGATGCGTTCAACACACACTGTCCAACAACAACGATTTATAAACACACATTTGTCTCACTTCTATACCTCAAAGATCTCAAAGCCAGCGATGTCCAGGATGCCGATGAAGGAGGCTCCCTGTCTCTTGGTCTTGTCCAGAGCTTTGTTGATCCTCATGACGAGCCAGCGGAACATCCTCTCGTACGTGGCCTTTGCCAGGGCCTCCACAGCGAACTCTGCCTGCTCCTGGGTCTGAGCCTTCTGGACGTAATCTCTGCCCACCTTGATCCTGGGCGACAGGATGGCCCTGGTGAAGTCTGTGACGTTCATGCCCATGAGGTGGCTAACTTTCTGGGCGGCTGTTTCAGAGGAGAAGGGAGGAAGACTTGAGATATAACTGCAGGAACTAGTCGTGAACTAGCAAACTTCAGGTGAAGTTCTGACGTACCGGTGTTGTCGGGCATGGAGGCCTGGTCTGTGTGACGCTCCTTCTTGAAGTTCATGTTACCGAGCTGCAGCACAGAGGCCACCACCTTCAACATGCCTGCACAAAAAGAACAAACAGGAGCATAAACATGGTTTAATGTCGCACTGGCACTCGTAGGCAAACAGTAAGCAAGAGTCCCACTGCCGTACCAATCTGCTCGTCCTCTGGGATACTCATGATCTTCATGGCCTCCATGGTCTCTGTGAACAGATCCTTGTCCTGCTGCCCGGGAATTGTAACGTTCCCGTTGGAAAGGAAGCGGTAGTTGTTGTAATTTTCAAGGAGGAGTTCATCTGAAAGAAAAGGACAGTTGGGATCAGATAAATACAGACTAAATCTTTACACAAAGTCTTCAGAGTATCCTCACTCTGTCTTTACTTACTGCGCAATTTATCTCCGGCTCCTGTGAGCATGTAGTAGAAGATGTGGAAGGTCCTCTCGTCTTTGGCCTGACGAATGGCGCGAGACTTCTCCAACAAGTCTGGAGGTCGCTCTGTCAAGGAAGTTTTCTAATACATATATCGGTTTGTAGGATTTTGTCAGGGTCTCATTGCATTACAGCGCGACAAGGACGTGTTAGTGCAGCAATAAGTACTCGTAGATAGATCCATCATGTCCAGTTGTTGGTAGTGTTGTAGAGGAGGTCTTCAAGAGGTTTTTAAAGGTAGAGAGGGACGCCCCGGATCTGGTAGGACGTTCCACCAACGGGGAACAACAGACGAGAAAAGTTTGGATCGTCCTGAGCATACAGGTGGCAGAGCCAGGCGTCGTTCATTGGAGGAGGTGAAATATGTCTGTATGAGGATGCTCAAGTACAGAACCGGAGACTACTTTGTAGTCAGCATTAGGGATTTGAATTCAATCCAAGCTAAAGAGAAGCAATGACAAGGATACAAGTTTCAATATTGGCACCAACGATGTAACCGTTGACATCGAAGTTGATCCTGATGAATTTTCCCTGGAGAAGGAAAGAAAACACTGATTATTCAAAGTTACAGGACGTTAATGAGAAGTCTGAATCACATCACAGATGTAGCACTGAGTCTTACGAATCGGGAAGAGTTGTCATTTTTGACTGTCTTGGCATTTCCGAAGGCTTCGAGGATTGGGTTAGCCTGCAGCAGCTGCTTTTCCAGCTCCCCCTGGTGGAAATGAAGAGAACAGCAACGCACGACATAAAGTACTCACCAATACCACCTTAAAAAAGACAGTTGTCAGCCATGGAAGAAGACCTTAATCACTAAAATGTGATTCACTGTGGATGGATCATGAGAATCTCATATTGTGATCTGCCTCTCATTTACTTCAAAGTGGGTTGTTTGCTTCGTTTTAAATAAACACACTGACATTGTGGTATGTGTTAATTAACCCATGATGTACTTACGTCTGAGGAGGAGAGAGAACACGGAGCGTACAAAACATCAAACAAATGAAAAGGTGGGATACCGTCAACACGTACCAGCAGCACACACAGACACAAATCACACCCAAGCATTTTCCCCACAGACGTGACGTCATGTTAGAACACCCAGAGACCCTCGTCAGTAACCCATCACCCGTTACCCAGGACAGAATAAGCACAAAACAAACGCTCCTTTCAGCTTCTTTCTTCAAACACTGCTGGCTTTCAGTGAAGCTCCTGCACCTTCAGCATGTGTATTCAATTAAAAAGCCTGTTCTGTTATCGGGTCGTCTGATGATGACTCGTAACCATCCAGTAAAAAACATGAATGACATCAGCAGAAATCCAAAAGATACCGCTGTGCTGAGTCACATTAAAGCACATACTCAATGACAGTCTACTGTACGGATGTTTCTCAGAAGATCTGATTACTACGGAAGCCCTGAGCGGTCATACATTCATATATTTTAATTACATTCGTTTTCTCGAGATCTCGAGTTATTTATGTCGTCATGTCGAAGTAACAAACGTCATCCTGAAATAACGGGATAATTTCCTCGAGATCTTAGAAACTTCCAGCAGCAGCACGAGACACAGTAAACATTAAAATTAGACCTACGGGGTAAATCTGAATTGAATTAAACTCGTGCAAAGATTTTTACAAATAGAAAACTAAATAAAGATCAAACTTATAAAATTAAATTAGACTGCAGAAAATGAAAGCCGGTGTTGTAGAGAGGTAGTGCAGCTGAGTGAAGATGTCAATTTGTGTATTGAAGATGATGAAACTTTGTTTTCCAGAGATAACATAATTAATTTGTGTTTGAGAAAACAAGGATGGTCTAGTTTATTAAATCATTGCAGGAAACCTCATTCGGTGTAGCAGTTTGAGAACGTTACAATGATTTAACGTACCAGACGATCTCAGGATAACAACGCTGGTTATTGCTACATAACGACATAAATAACTCATGAAATGAACTCGTTATCACGAGAAATGGCTGCTTAAGGGCTTCCGTAGTTTTCAGAGTGACAGAAGTAATATTAATATCAAACTATCCAGCTGATTCTGGATTCTTTCACTAAATCTCTTGATCAATAAAATAAAGTGATAGTCGATCACGTAGGTGCAGATCAAGGGCACAAAAAAAAGAAAATATTTGTAAGCTACGTTACAATTGTGTCTGATGTTTGTATGAACACTTTTTTAAATGCAACAAAGAGAGAAGCAAACTTTGGACTTGGTGCACGCACAGAGCAGCGATACAAATGATGAAAAATTCAACCAGACAAACAGAAATACGTCTATCAGACCAAACAGTGCGGTGTTGTTTTTGACCCCTCCCCTCTTATCCTACCATTGTCTGGCTGAATTTTTCACAGGAACACAAAACGGCTCGCAATGATCTGAAAACAAACTCCCTCCCTGCTTCCCATTGGCTGGCAAGACACGTCACCTCTGCCCTTAATACAGAGCGACTCCTACAAATATTGCGCATCGGCGAAGAGGAGGAGGAGGAGGAGGAGGGGAAAAGGGAAGGGGAGGATGAGGAGGGGGGTGAGGAGGAGGAGGAGGAGGAAGGTGATGACAGAAGCAGGTGAGGGAGAGAGGAGGAGTGAATGGAGGGAGAGAGAGTTAACTCACATGTGACAGGATCGAGCTGTTCTGTTGATGGGAAGAGAGAAATACAACAACCTCAAAAAAAATGGATGATCGATGTGTCAATGTTTTTCAGTGAACCCCACCGGGTCGCATCTATCATGTAACGCCGGCAGGCCAGAGGACAGTAGTGCAGTTTTTCCGCTCTGACATGACGCTCCGCTGAGTTTTATTTCTGATGAGAGGACGCAGTAAAAATCAGCTCATACATCACAGATGAAGTCAGGCCTCTCTGGTCTTTATAAAAATGTCACGAGCTGCAGAAGCTTTCCAAGCTGCACTACTGTTTTTCTGCGCCTGCAGCGGCGTTAGCGTGATCGCCACCCCCCTTTTTCCTTTCGATGGCAGCTCATTTCGGGGGCACATACGGCACAAAATGAGATGTATGAACACAACAGTGACGATGGATTAACAATCGTAAAACACGCGCACACATTCGCAATGAAGAAATGTGGTGGATCGAGTGTGTAAAGAGGGATGAGGGGGGGAAATGTCGTTCCTGCGTGATAAAATGAAGCTCTGGATGACTTGAAAATGAAACAGCGGGGAGTGAAGTGAGAGATGAAGGGAGGAAGGAAGTGGAGAGATAAAAAAAAAAAGGCATGACTGAGAGGATGTGAAGGATGAACTGTTTGGATGAGAGGCAGGACTGACCTGATCTTTCTTGGTCTTGTGAGAGGAGGCCACGTGAGCCAGATACTGGATCACCTTCTTGGTGTTCTCTGTCTTACCAGCTCCAGACTCTCCTCTGTGAGAAGAGACACAGAATCAAAAGGACTCAGAGGAGGAGAATATTTATTTAACGTCTCCGTGATGTTTATGTGCAGTTTGTAACTCACGTGCAAAGAATGGACTGGTCTTCACGATCTGCAGAAAAGAAATGCAAACGTTTATTGTACAACCTTCTGCAGAACATCGACGCTGCACGCTCGGCCTACGTTATCATCGCAGTGCATACAGCAGGAAGTGCGTTGCCCACAGACAGGAAATCTATATCCGGCTTCCTGTGACTGGAAAGAGGTGCTGCTGGGTGGCTGACTGACTAATTAAACCAAAAGGACCAAACATGGTGAAAAGAAGCACCAAAAAGCGATGACGAAGGGTGGAGTCACATGGGTGGTGGCCATGACAGACAACACAGCTCAACACGTCGAGGAGGTGGACTGAAGAAAGACGTTATAATACAATAGCCCTGCAGGAAATACCAATTAGGGGCTCGTAATGTTTACAAAATGTAATGTGGCCTAAAAAAAACAAGACGACATGCCAAACACAGGAAATGTGCATTAAAGTAGTAAGAGGCACACTTAACAGGATGTTTCTGACACAGTCATGGCTGCATCAGTCTCAAAAACAAACAGAAATATTAAGAAATTTACTACATTTATATCTAAGCAGATTTCTTTTAAACACCCCGTGTATATCCTTCCAAAGAATGCAACAAATCAGCTCTATGAGTTAAATACGACCTTCCTTAGCTCGAATCGAGGGCATCTGGTATTTTCTGGGGCCAGCGGGGGGAAAGTAACTCATATGAGACACTCTGCTGGCATCAAATCCAATATTCAGCAGCAATTGGTCCCCAATGTCTTCCACTTGAATTCCTCAAGCGACTCGTGTGCCTCGTTTAAATTTTTAGAGCGTACTGATGCAAATAAACGAGCAGCGCTGCAGTACGTGTGCGTATAGTCTAGTCTCTAAGGAGTGTTACAGTTTACAGCTCGAGCACAGAAGCTTTATTGACAATTAAATCCCGAGCGTTGGGATGCTGAAATAACTTGATTTTATTACGTAGCCCAGCAGACACCTTCTAAATGTTCTCATGTTTGTTTCTCACCCTGCATCATGCTTCTGTAAGACGTGTCAGTGATGGCGTAGATGTGAGGTGGCATTTCGTGCCTCTTCTTGCCCTTGTACATGTCGACGATCTCCTCTGAGTAGATGGGCAGGTTCTTGTAGGGGTTTATGACGACACAGAAGAGGCCGGAATATGTCTGCGGGGCAGAGAGATGAAAGAAAATTCATTTTAATGGATAAAAGCTGAGAGGACGTGAAGAGTGGAAGAGGAGGTGTTAGGCGTTAAATACCATGAGGGAGAATTTAACATGCAGAGTTGAGTCAGGATCGTTGGATCTTGATCATTTTATATGCTAATGAGCACTCGTTTCTCCGGAAAGTGATTGATAAACAAAGCCTTCCCATCCCCCCCATCAGCCCTGAGCTGAGAGTTTCTCATGGTTTGTTAACCCTCCTACATTATGTAATCTCAACCCCACCCTGCTGCAAGTTTAGACTGATGATTGACCTTCACGTTGTAAAACTGCAGCTGCTCGACAGGTTTTAGCCGAGTCGTATCTCAGATCTACACGGCATAATGATCTTTTTCTGCTCCTCCTCCTTTCCTCTCTATAAACTGCATTAAATCTCCTCCTGCCATAACTCTGCTTGCATTCCTGCGCTTCCCTCCCAGCAGCTCTTGTACAGGTCGGGCATTTATCTACCTCTGCTGTACACCAGCTCTCCCGAGAGATGGTCAACCTTAACGAGTACAGCGCCTGCCCTGGAGGCACTCTAACTGACCGTAGCGAGGATCTCTGGAGGGAGGCGAGGGAGGGGTTAGACTGTGTTGATATGACCCGGTCACACCACAGAGTCAAAGAGACCAAATCGCTCCCAGCCCGAGACACATGGGGGATAAAGAACTTTAATTACGCCGGCGGTAATGGCAGCAGCTACGACACAATTTACATGCCACGTCCATCTCTGCAAGAAGCTGGACTCGGCAATAAAACTCTCCCCTCGCCTCTCTCTCTCTCTCGTACTCTGGAGTGCATTGTTCCTGGCAGCTTCCTGTTTACAAGATAACTACAAACAAAGAAAGAACGCGGAGAGAGAGCGACCGAGGACTGGAGGGGAAGAGAATGCAGGAAAAGATAGCTGAACGTTGAACTATTAGTAAAAAAGTATGGGAGTTGAAAGCAGTGACAATTTGTGCACAATGGGACGAATTAAACAACGGGACTTAACAAGCTAAACTGAATTGGAACGTGGCCATGGCAGATTGTTTTCTATAAGCCAGTGGGAATTTCATTTCATGACAAAAGGAAAATGTGTTAAACGCTGCCAAACGGACTGAGTCACCCTGAAAATTGTTCGCCGAACAAGCACATCGAGAAAATAGTCTCAACACAATGCTGAAGGAAACATGACAAACGCCTAAAATTACACATTTGAATAAAGACTGAAAAAGTTAGAGTCCCATTACTCACGTATATGAGACCAGAGTAGTATCTCTCCTTCAGGTTGTGCAGCACGGAGGCCTCGTTCAGGCAGGTGAGCTCGGCCATGTCCTCCACCTTGCTGAACTTGGGCGGGTTCATCTTCTGGATGTCGTCCTTGTTCACCTTGATCTTCTTGCCAGAGTCTGCCAGCTCCACCACGCACTCGTCGCCCCGCTCCTCCTTCACGGAGCCGGCCTCGAAGCCCAGGCGCTCGGCGGCACCCATACCAGCTTCTTGGTGGCCCAGTCGGCCTGTGCCAGCGGGTTGTTGACCAGGTTGCGGTCCACGTACAGGAACTTGTCTGCGGCGGACATGGTAGCTGTTTCACAAAAAGAGGGAAATGAGATGTTGTGGTTAGTACTGGGAAAGTGAGGAAATCATTGACAGGGATCCGAAACACATACATCAAACCACAAAAACAGATTTATTCTGATTATTTAAAGACGTGTAGTGCTTCATGTGTATAACTGATTTCAGTTTGAAGATGAATATCAAAGAAAAAAAAGGGTGTGTTGGTTGCATAAAAAGGTTTCCTTTACAGGACGAGACCTTTGCCACCCTTTCTTCTTCTTCTTCACATGCGATCTGAGGAATGCAAAGGTCAGCCCTGATGGGATGTACAACAGGAAGAGTCTGCTGCAATTAGGTCAGGTCGACATAAAACACGACTCGAACACGGCTCCGTGTCGCTTCTTGGCTGCTGTGAATACTTAAAAAATTTCCAGCTGCCGGACGATCCGGGGTGACTCGAGGAGAAACATTCGCCCGCAAAGATTGAAGTTCATCTCGCAGCAGAGGCGCCTCCAACAAACACAACTGTCTGTTTGCTGGTGGGAAGCCAGTGAGGGAGCACATCTTTGTTCTCGTTCCTACTGGTTGGTAAGTGGAGGAGAAGGAGGAGAGCTGACTGTGGGTGATATCTGGGAGATAGCATAAACCTCTGCATGACTTACGGTCCTTGTCAACTAAATAATTCCAGGAACTAAAACAGGAAACTGAAAGTCTATTTTGGGACGTTTTACGAGTTATCTGAAGCCAAACAAAATAAAAGAATAAAAAACTAGTTTGAGAACATTTTTTGTACAGAGTAATCTTTGGTCGTGGTTTTACCTTATCGTTACCCGTGCACTTGGCGGCGAGTTGGACAAAGAGGGTGACACAGGCTCCAACATTTTCTGTTGGTCATCTCCTTACTTATTATCTCATATCATATACTTTCGTCTAGATCAGTCTGTCACGTTATGCCAATTTAAGTTTGTCAATAAGTTGTTATTAAGTTGTCTCTTAGCGACGTTTTTTAACGGATAGTTGCTGCTGCTCTGTTTCTAGCGTTGTCAAAGTAGCAATGACGTTATGAGTTTTGTTTCTCTGCATCCTCTTTTAACAGTTCCCTTTATTAAGCTTTGATATCATGTGTTTGTTTTCATGTCAGCAACATTAAAATAAATTCCCCATTCCCAGTCCAAATATTGATACTGGCAACCTGCAATCTTTACCCCACATATTCCTGGGTTCTCAGAAACTGGGGACAAAAAAACTGGAGCTAGCTTGTTGTTGTTGAAGGTTTGTGCGGTGGAAATGCTGCAAACTGGAGTTGGTAGCAAAGTTGCAAACAAGCTTTTTAGCAAAGTCAACAATTTATGTAACAGCAGGAGCGATTATGCACTCAGAGGATTGTCTCCTTCAAACGTTGTGTCGATGAGCAGATTGAGGTGGGAGGATAATTGTCAAACTAGATTAAGCGTCCTCTAAAATCTGCAGTGAACCAACACAAATGCTGCGTGCAGAAGTTTCATCTCAAACACGACCACACTGCCAGCTGTATTTTATCCTGTATGTGGATATAGACGAGCTGTGCACAAGCTGTTCTTGCTCTAATGTGTGTGTGAGAGCTTGCTGACAAGGAGTGCTGCGGTTTAACCAATATAGAAAGTGACTGGACGAGTATTACCAGTACCCGGGAAACACACCCAGCTGAAGCGAGTGCTGAGAGAGACTCTGGATGATTAACTGAACGTGCTGTGCTTTCACTGACCAGACTTTACCATCTCAATTATCATTCCAGCACAACGGGGGCATGACACCATTTTCCCCGAGCACCGCCGGGGTCGTTCGGCTCTCTCGATGCTCCCTCACCTCCGACTGAAAACTGAGAGCCGCTCTATGGAGGCTTGTTTGCATACGATGTGTTGCACATATGCAAACATTAGGGAAATCACAGCAGAGGTCGGGTTCTGCGCAGCCTCGTGTTTATCAACACGACTGAAATAAAATATATCAGCCGGACGCGTTTCATGAGGTCCATGAGAGTGTTTTCACATCGCAGCGTTGTCCAGTGGGACGAGGTCCTGGTGCCAGATTCTCAGGCTCAACTTCGACTTCAAACATCGCTTGTACACAATAATGTGGAAAATTGTTGGATCCAATGCAAGAATAATAGACGACTGGGGAACAACGATGATCTTACAAGCCCGTCTTAGTGACAGACTTTAATTTTACAGTCCTCAAGATGATTACAGTAGAGCCACTTCAATGTGACTTTATATCTGAATAAGTATTTCAGAATGTAAGTCCCAGCTCGTGTGGGGGAAAGGAAGTAACACAAACCAGTTGTTCCTGGTTAAACAAAGTTATTTATTTTCTGGAATTCAGATTATTATCGGTACAACAAAAAGAGGTGAGGAAACAACAAGAGGAACAAAATACCACCACACAAGTCAGGCAGTTCTGACATTTGGGAGTTCAAACTCTGATAACGGCACATCGGACGATCGTAGATACTCAACATTTTACAGCTAAAATCTGAGATCTTAAACTTGGTTTGGCATTTCTGGACTGTAATTTGTAGTTTGTCAGTCACAATATGCACAGATACAGATCGACGATACAAGGTGCATTTAACACACTTCACTTCTTCTCACAGGCTGGAACAGATCGTGGCTTTGCCTTGATCCGGGATTGGTCGAGCCTGCTGTGCACTACAAATACTATGATTATCATCATAATTATTACCTTTATTATCTCCATTAAAGTTTATAGTTATTATTTTACTGCTGCTGTGCATCTGATCCACGTGTTTGCTGATTTTTAGATTAGCTGAGATTGAGCTGGGTTCTGCAAATATATATTTGATGTATGGTATTAAGGTTTAACTTGCAAACAGCACATGAAGATGTAATCATACAAGAGACAGCCAGCTGACAAGTTAGATGCTATAGAAGCTATAGCTAGTCTTATCATGATGCTAGCTTTCCCCAAAATTCCATAATTCCCATAAAAAAGTATCTGATTTGGAATATTTCCCAAATTCCCCAGCTTAAGTTCCAATTGAAAGTTTTTGGAAATTTATGGAAATTTTCCACCCCTTTGCAACCCTAGTACTGCTCGAGGTTTCTGCCTGTTAAAAGTCTTTCTTTGCCACCGTCACCAAGTGTTTGATATTATTTAGAGACCCGACAATTCCCACCATGAGCAAAGTCCGGTGTGGACCTTCACTACATGGAAAGACTCATAAAATAACTTCTGTTCTGATGTGTGTGTCTACTGGCCAATTGGCTACCTCCCTGTAAACAGATTGTTTTATTGGCTGATGAGTGAGTCACCAAACAGATTCTCCACAACATTCCTGAGACTGTAGTAAAAAAGGTAAGAGACCCCTGAGAAGAAGAAAAGTTCACCGTGTCTGTTCTGGCTGTTCCAGCACATTAACCCTGATCTGTGAGAAACAAACCAGAGCGAGAGCCATTCTTCTCATGACCTCCTGCCTCCCTCCATCCTCTATCAACGCCCCATCAGGCTGCACTACAGCTGACGTCCATCACCGCTCCACCCGCCTCTCCCAGCTCATCTCTTGTATACAGACCCCATCCTGTAACAGAACGTGGTGCTAATTAGTCCTGCTTTACCTCTCAGCTGGCTCCACGCTGCCTCCTCTGCCTTCAGACACCCTCCACTCGCCTCTCCAGAGACCTAACCGCCCCACCCTCCTCCTCCTCCTCCTCTGTTTATCCAGCCTTTTCAGGGTCGCATTCCTCCCATACTCACCCTTTATCAGGAAGAGACAGCAAGCAAAGGCATTCCACAAATTTCTGTCGTCTATCCTCTATGCCCCCCTCCTCCTCCTCCTCCTGCTGCTCCCTATTCTCTGCCTTTCCTTCCTGTTTTTTGCCCTCCTCTTATTCCCATCACATCGGCAGGTCATGTGTTCATCACTCGGGGGACATCAGCATCACCTCGCGTTGACTAGATCGAACAAACCCGAGTTCCCGCAGTCTCTTCGTGTACGTATTTCACCATGACTCGCTCCAGTGTTCGGATCAGTTGGCCCCACACGGGGTTGAGTATGAGCCATGACTGATTATAATCCCCGAAGCTTTGTTGTTTGGCAAAAACAAGAAGTGAAACAGAACAAGCTGAACACACCCAAAGCTCTGGAGTTGCTTTAGCCTGCTATGTTTTAACAGTATACCCAAAGGTGAAGGAGGCCACCATGGAAACAACATCTCAAACACTCGGAGATCTGCGAGCTGCTGACACGTTTGGGCTGCAAAAAACTATTATTTGGAATAAAGAGTCACAGTTGTCTTTAAAACGTCCAAACAGTCGCTTAACGTGTTTTTTTGGTTTCAAAAAGGCCAGATAACAAAGATATTCAGTCAACTATCACATAAAATCAGCAAGTTATTAGGATTTAGGAGCTCAGTTGAGAGCATGTTTTGTATTTTTACTGGAACAAGATTATCAAAACCCCATTAATTTCCCTCCAGTTTGGACATCATTTTACAGTCAAGTCTGTTGATGTCTGCCTCACATCCTTGCCACAGATAACTCTCAGTGACACACTTCAAGCTGCCTCTCCAGAGAGTGGCACGAGGACTAAAATGACTCCGACAGCTATTCTCGTTTGACCACCGCTGTTCTATATTGAAAGTAGAAAGAAGGGGAGGAACTCCCATTGGATCACTTTAAAAGCTTTCCTCGTGGATGTTGACTCGACTTTGAAACGAAGCCGGCACCAGCCAACCCCACTTGGCTCAGGTTCCTGCCATAATGCCGTAAAATACACGGTCTACCTGACTCCTTTCACTATCTGTTCTGTTTATTAGCTGCTCTAGATATCCATAACAAAGATTACTCATTAATTAAATACGTGGCAGTAAGTGAAACAACGCAGTCACCTCGAAACTAAATCTTGGCAACGACGCCCGAGACACCATTAAAGGATTACGTTCTAAAAATGCCCGAGAGTTAGCAGAGTATCCTGTCGAAGCAGCAGCAGACGACTTGGAAAGGGAAGAGCGCCCATGAAATAATAACACAAGGAAGAGAAGCCTGTTTTAGAAACCGGCCTCATCACAGAGACCAGAATGTGGTCGCAAAGAGGAAGTAACGCAGGAGAGCCAGGACTTTAGAGGAACGAGGAGAGGAAAAGGGAAGAGCTACAGGGCGTCCTTTTCAATCCCCCGACTGTCCCGCTTAGAAAGCAGGTCAGCCTCTGTCTTTTATAAAAAAAGAAAAAAAACTGAGGCCGTCCATCCATCAGTCAGACTCGCTCTCATTCCTTTCCACCTCACTGACTCTCCCTGAGTTACTGTAAAAAACCAGGAATCGTGACAACCTCTGCCACAGCATGACCATGTACAGTCAAACCTCCTCCAGCTCCAGCTAAAGGGGAAACCTATAAACCAGCTGTGCACCATTGACAGGAATATTAATAGAAGTCAAAGTCAATAACACCAGTCAACATCCCAGCTAGCTCGTCCTCATGCAGTGGATACTGATGTCTGTTTATACTACCCTCTCCAACACCAGTCTCCATTTCTGGTGTCAGCCCCTCCTGGGTCTTGGCTTTACCACGTTCAGACCCGTCACAGTCGCTACATCATCGGACTGTGACGGACCAGAAAAGGTACCGAGTCAGTTAAAATTCCTCATGGGCTCATACGTCGGCTCTTTCTTTCCTCCTCTCAAAGTGGGAAGGGTGGGGCAAGCAGAAGAGAGAAGAGAGGGGAGGAAAGAGGAAATGACAAACTAAGAAAACTATTTTGCCATTTGTGGAACTTGTTGTGTGCGAGTCTTTCAAAGGAAGGAGTGAGGGAAGGTGGTGTTGCTGGCGGAGGTTTCTTGAGAGCATGCTGAGCGGGCGTCCGTGTACCGAAAAGTGAATTAAGCCCTTGCTGCAAAAAATAACCGCACTGCATGACAGATCTGCATCACTTTCCACATTACTTTTCACATTCCTGCCACAGACCGGGATCCAATTTCACTTTTTTAACTGTAAGCCGGCCGATGCCATCCAACATTTACAACCAGAGGCCCCTGCCAGGTCTTTACTGAAGCCCTCAGCACATCACCTACACCGGTGGCTCCCAACCTTTTGTGGCTGATGGACTTAACCCTTCATTAACACCACCAGTCCTGTATGAAATGTGAATTATTTAACTTTTAATGACATAAAAGTGGTTAATAGGATATGTTCCAATAAATGAAATATGCAGTGGTTGGTTTGGTCAACGCTGAATGGCAGAAGCTGAACTTTAACCATTTCAACTGTTTAGCTAACTAGTTTATTGATTAATTGACATATTTGCACAGGCTTCACTTCACTTGGTTTTAACATGTTTATCCTTAAATTTAAAAGGTGATATACCAAATGAAACTAAAATTTCATTTCTCATCTAAGAACTTAAACCAGCAGGAATATATGATAAAAAGGTAAAACACCACACTTTAATTAAACGCCTGAAATACAACAAAACAAAGTGCCGAGGAGCGGCATGCAGGATCTTTGTGTAGATATTTTTGGCATGATTAAGGGTGGAACTGCAGTTTTAGGCACTTCCGCGTTGGCTTCACTTCACAGTCGTGGAGGCTGCCGCTTGGTATCAACTCGAGCGTTCCAGGCTGTGTTCAAACATTCAGCATAATGTGCGTTTGGTCGGTGGGAGTCTGAAGTTAGACCCGTTGAAGGGCGTTGGTCTGATAAGCACTTCCATCATTTTCAGGGTCATAGAACAAATTCCACATATATCAATCAAACCAGCGATCTGATTACAGCATTGAACGCGCGATTGACAGAACAGAGCTGATACTGCACCGGTTTGCCCTTTTTCCCGAAAACACCCTGGCAGTATTGACCATGAGATAGATAGATGGATGGTTACGTAAGCCGTTTAAACAGACGGTGAAAGAATGCAGAGGGGAGTTAAGATAAACATTTCAGTTTGTCAGCAATCCTTCTTTCTGTGGTATGCTGCACAAGTTTTATTTCAGACAGGAGAAGCGCTATTAGGACTTCACGGCTGCTCCTGTGTTCATCCTATAACCAGACAGCCCTCCCTGCTTTGATTACCGTGTGGCTCTATGAAGCAATATCACTAGTTTTAGCTCCGCCGTGGGCACTCCCTTTGACAACAGACAGACAAAACAAGGCTATCTCATCAAAGCAATCGTCTCAAACAATGCGTTCACACACAAAGAGCCACATGCTAGTTTGACAACCTGGACATCTGGCGTGCAACACGGTTTTTAGGCTGACGGGGGAATAAATAAAAAAAAAAAATAACGTCCAATGGGAGACGAGCAGACGACATTACACAGCAGGTCTCAAAGTTCAAGGTGCAAAAGTGTCTGGAGATTGTGCAACACGCTCACCGCAAAGTACTAAACCACTTCTTTATGCAGCACCAGGTGTGTAGCTCTCACACACACACACACACCCAGACAAAGTCTATTTTCACTCACTGTTCAGTGAGTTTCACCACAATCACCACCGACTAGGTCTCTCTTCTGTTTTAGGCTCATCATGTGATGTCTCTCTGCTTCTGAATAACCTTTAAAAACACTAATGAGTCGATGAATCGCTTAAGAAAAAAAAAAAAAAAGACTGTTAGCTGGATTAAACTGGCAAAAAACTACAAGGAAGTTGTAAAAGGAAATGGACAAGCCGGTGCTGGATTATCTTATCATTAAACAGGCACTTCAGACTGTAGGTCGAGCATTACCTCATGATTCATGCCTCAACAGAAAGTACTAATTCCACAGTAATCATCATCAGCGAGCCCCCTTCTCTGTATATAGACAAGAGTGCAACTGTTTCCTGGTATTGTTCGGCTCTATTGAAACCTTACAGGTGCACGCTGTGGGTGGGAGGATGAGGAAAGGACGAGGAAAGGATGGGGGCGGTGGCGAATAACACAAGGAGAGGAAGAGAGGCAGGAGAAGGAGGTGGAGGAGGAGGAAGGGTCACGGAGAAACGGGTCGACCCAGTAAGAAAGCCACAGCAGACACTACTGAAGTTTCGTCCTTGAGCTCAGGCTTTCTGACTGAGCCCGACTTAATTACGCCGTTCATGTCAACCAGAAGAAATATGTTTGGGCAGAGCAGAAATAGACGAGCTGGATTAAAGGCCAACACGAGTGACGTATGGAACAATGCACAGCTGAATGAAGTCTGTTGTGTTGTCTGCCTCCATCGTGTGCTGCTGACTGCATGCTAAGAAAACGGCATGATCAGCTCGGCCACGGTTAATAGACAATCTCAACAGTCTCCGCTCTGACTGGAATGTTTTGCCTGCATGAATGAATATCAGCTGACTGTGTAGGAAACTCAGGATATGCATGCCATTTTACCGCGCTACCAATCGCCGCCGCCGCCGCCGATGTCCATTACTAGAAAACGCACGGGTAACGCGCTCGAAATAAAAACTGGCAGACGGCCTTGTTGTGTTTCTCAACCTGAAGTTAGGAGGTCGCACCCACAGACACACAAAAACACACACACGACAGATAAGATTAAAAATACCTCTTATTTGTATAACCGTGCTGTAAAGGAGGGGGGGGGGCTGCAAGTAATCTGTCTCTGCGAGGGAACGACCGGCCTTCAATGAAATCCAAACACCCACAGGCGAGCTCAGACTGTATCATTTTGAGAAGATTGAAGTCACATTTTAAAGATGTCTGTGTGTGATTTTGTGATTTTGTCTACCCTGCAGTACATAACTCTCCCAGGGGTGTGGTGGTGGTGGTGGTGGTGGGGGGTTCAAGTATGGACATTGCTGACACATGGATGAAGGAATGTAACGATCTCTGCGGGGGGCCTCTATAACAGCGTTGAAGCTGGCAATAAGCGAGGGGAGCTGGCCTCGGAGGAGTTGTTGCACAATGCGTTTCCAAGACTTGGTTCGTGACTCAAATGCAATAAGAGGATATGACACACATGTCAGCCAATATGCGCCTGATACGGGTATTTATTAAATTTCTCAAGTGAGACAGCAAATAACTTGGACTGCAACATGCACCGTGAGAGATACACACGACTACCAACACACGTTAAAGCCTTACCTCAGCATCGCTTGCACAATCATATCTACGAGTGTCAAAAAGTTATTAATGTGGTGAACTCACACTGAGGTTTAACGGCTTCTTGGCAGAAAACGAGTATGTTTCTAATTACTACAGACGAGAGCAAAGAGGCGCTCCTCCACTAACACTTCGTACAATAAAAAAAGCAGGTTTGGGTGAAGCGATGCCAGAGTTAGCAGAGCTTTGATGCCCGGTCTGACTCAAGTTTTTCTGGCACATACTCAGCCACACAAGTCAAAAATGAGCAGGCCGTGCAAGCGTACCAAAGTCTGTTTGCTTGCTTGAGTGCAAACACAATGATGCGCCATCTAACTGGGCAAACACGCACAGTGCACACTGCACTGACAGAGCACGACATTATCTAGATAGACAGGCCTGATGAGAAAGTGACACTTAAGATAGATCTGAGGAGAGTCTGAGATTGTTAAAAATCTCAGTCTGAGTTTAGAAAATATGATGTGAGTTGCAGTAACATGAACGTGTCAGGAGGAAGTCAGTTTCCTGGCTGCAAACTGAAAAAAATAATCAGAAGACGCTCTTACACTTTTTGTGCTTTAATGACGTAATACAGTGACTGTAATCTCACAATTGCTACTTCCTTTGCAGGTCTAAAGTTTAAGCGTGTCCTGTGATCTTACAGTTTGTGAAGCTCCATTATTTATAACTTTGGCTTGCAGAAATGAAATCATCTCATCTTGGGCTTTGATATCGATGGATGCCATAAAAGAAATCGCCATGGAAAACTCTCATGTTGCCGAGCTGATGTTCATCACAGTGCACTGCACTGTAATTAGAAGACAGACCTGGTCATTTTCAGCTGGCGCACTCGTGCACTTCAGGAAACATTCTGGGTTTTAAAAAAAAAAAAAAATCTGGCTAATTGATATAACATTCAATATTTACCTCTTAAACTCAAACTTTATTTATTTATATAGCATCTTTCATGCAAACATGCAGCCCAAAGTTGCTCCCAGAGAGAAATCAACAACAATGAATGTGAATGTAGTTTAAGAACTTTTGCTTCTTTGCTTCTACAGTTGGAGGACGATCAAGACGTAAAAGCTCAGCAGTGAATGCTTAAGCACCTTAAATAAAAGTCTAAAAAGATTACCTACAGAGGGGAAGTCCCTCACATCCACAGGCCTGACTGACCCAGAGATGGGAGGTCAGACTCCCCCACAGTCTGATCTGAGCTCATCAAAGCTGCATTGTCATATTATATATCACATCCTGGGCTTGCAAGCCAAATGTCATCTGCATGAGGCGTTCAAATGCCAAATCCAAAATGTGTTTTTAAGAATGCAAATGTTTTAAATAGTCTCTATATTGAGCTACATTTGATTTAAGAGACTACATATTACAATTAAAACTTCCAAAAATATCCATTTTACTCCAACTCATGAGTCATTGCCATCATGAGGCGTTCAAATACCCAATCCAAAATGTACTTTTATGAATACATATTATTAAAATAGTCTCTCAGCTCCTATATAGTGCTATGTGTGCATGTTGTACATCATTATGTGACTTGAGAGACTTCACAGTTGCATAACATTACAATTAAACTTCATTTTACTCCAACTTATGGTTGTTTTCCATCATGAGGCGTTCAAATACCAACTCCAAAACCTGTTTTTATGATGGATAAATAGTGTCTCAGCTCACCTATATTGTGCTATATGCGACTTCACAGTTATAAATATTACAAATAAACTTCATTTCACTCCACTTCATGGTTCCTTCTCCATCATGAGGCCCCGTCTCCAGAGAAGGTCAAGGTAAGCTATAATGAACAGCTAAATCACGGCCACCTCTTTCACGGAGGGCGGAGGACTTGAACACCCCTTCAAGGCGCCTTGAAAACCCTTCAAGGCCCCCGGTATGTCATTAATATCGGTGTAAAGACGGAGGAGATGACACGGTGAGGTGAGGGTTGAGGCGGAAAGGCGCCTCATTTTTTTTTTTTTTTTTAAAACCGGTGAACTACTGACGTCATGCCGCGAGCCAGACATAGTACCGGCCACACACAGCGCCCGTTTGACCGTTACAACCCGACAACCGCGAATTAAACACTTGTTTTATATATTTAACGTGCTCCGGTGGCGTAACATGTAGTCACTTTTCCATCCAGCTTGAGCTCATAAATAAACTCGGTCACCGGCCCACAGATTTTTTTTTTTGCAACTCATTCAACCGAATCACTTCCTGCCTTTTTTTTTTTTTTTAAACCTAACGGCCACAAAGCTAACGCTATATTTGACGGCTAATTACGTTAAAAAAGACAGCAATAACACGTGTAGTTAAGTGTTACTTTAAAAGCTCACGTTAAAATCTAAGCGTTAAATCCGTTAACCGCTCCACCCAAAGCACCAGCAACCAGCAAAGCAAGCGGGTTGCTGAAGTTGCAAGCAACTTGAACTAGCAAACCGTGCTTCCTGGTTCACTTGCTGCACTTGCTCGCTCCCTAGCTCGCTGATTTGAATGAAAAATGGTGGACAAACGTGTTCAAAAAGTTTGAAGGTATTACCTGCTTTTTTTTCCTGTCAGTTGGGAGAAGGGGGTGGGTGGATGTTGCAGGACGCCTTTCAAGAGCTAACAACAACCGGGTGGCTCAGTCAGCGTCGCCGTGAGTCCTTTTCCTGTCGACAGCAGCTTCGCAGAGAGAGTTCAGGCTAAACTACAGTGCTGGTTTCCTCCCTCTCTTCACTCACTCTTTCTATCTTTTCTTTTTTTCTCTCTCTCTCTCGCTCCCCTTCTTCCTTCTGCCCTCCCTCCTCCAAACTGGCTGCTCACTGGTTCGCGTAATTTCACTCAGCGCGTAAGCCGCCAGCAGGAGCCCGGGGTGCGGTCCAGGACGAGGCGGGCCTCTCTCTCTCTCTCTCCCTCTATGTAACCGCCCCCTCTCGACCAATCACAGCCGAGCTCTCATAAAGACACACGCGTTGTGGCCAATCGCGTTCGATCTTACGTAGCGACGAACTGGAGGAGTGACAGCCACTGTCTGGGGCTGAACTTGAAAGAGTTGAGTGAGGAGGGAGGGGGTACAGATAAAGCTGTGTTTAATGAGAAAGGTATGTACATACTAAGGATTTTTATGACCATATAAGTACCAGCCACTCTCAGGATGGACTGCATCATCCAGGGTCTTCCTCAATGTGTCAACAGCGTCCAGTCTGGCCACTGTCTGCCTTGAAAACAAGTGATCCAGGAGCCCAGACTAACTATTTTTACTGTAAAGGTGTGTGTAAGGCAAATCTCATATCACTAATGTGTTACATCAAATAATTTCACTTTACAGACAAGAGTATTTGTTTAAACTGTAAACTATGACAGTATTTTAGCCTCCTTAAAACTGAAGATTTGCATCAAACCTGATACTGGGATAAAGATTATTTATTTATAGGTGTTATATTAACAGGTCAGCAGCAGAACAGGGCAGATGGAGCTGATATGGTGGCCCAAGGACACTTTTTAAACAGTGACCATGTCATTGTTCACCCCACCGGCCCCTGTTTACCCCAAGGGAATTAAAGTACTTCATATAAACGAGTATCAAGAGTAGACTTTCCTCTATATCAGTGTTTCGACTCTCTAAGTGTCACTATTGTAAACAGACGTTAAAATCCAGCAGACCGACTCTAATCAGCTACAGACAGTTCATGCAGGAGGTTTATTCCTAAGAAGAAGATTATTTATTGACTTTTGTTGAATGCTGAACAGACCCGGTTCAAGATCCTGATCCAAACTTCTCTACCTGATATTTCTTGTTTGGAGCTACGATTGCAGAGTTTTAATTTATTTCATTTCTCTCTATATTACCTATAAATTTAAGGATGAATAAGTTAAAACCAAGCGGCAACCTCCGTGTCTGTGAAGTACAGTGCAGAATTAAGAGCATGGACACTTTGATTGACAGGTAGGTGTTGTTACAGATGTCTTGTTTGAGCAACCAGGCGTCATTTGGCCCGCCTCAGGTCCACCAATGATCTATGTCTTTGCGAGTGAGGTGGAAGAGACAGGACAGCCAAGAACCTGTGAGTGACGTCAGGGATACTGTCAGTGGTTGTGACAGATTTAAAACTCTCTAAACCTTTTAGCGAGCTCTGTCAGCGCTCATGTGCTCGGTCTTTGCGTAGCATTGATTTGCATTTATTTAAACGCATCGGTGCATCTCTAATCTAAAGGATTAGATCACAGAGACCTTTAAAAAAACACATGGAGCGCAGCACAGTTATGTGAATCAGTCTCACAGGTTCCCATCACTCAAACAGGTAAGTCTGGATTCATGATCAGACACGTTAACTCTACATGCATGAGAAGCGCTGCAGGTGATGATCTAATTAGATTGAGGGCGGTAAGCACTTGTTCAGTCTTCAAAACACTCTTGACAGTTGTTGTTCTTGGCTCCCTTAAAACACCTGACTTCTTCTTTGGAAGTGTTAGCAATAATGACAGACAGACAGATATGTAATGCAGGTGAATTTAAAACAGAGAGATGTGTAGCGCTGATAGGAAAGTGGAATCAATGGCAAGAAGGTGCAAGAAAAGTGAGCAAATAAAGCAACCTGAGGGATGTCGAGATGAATGTTCGTGGTTGCAAGTTGCCAAAGTCTACACACAAAAGAACGGTACAATGTGAACTGGTTTACTTCAAACACTCTCCTGGGATTTAGTTTGGGTGATCTGATTCCAGTTTGCCGAGTGGAACTGGAGGCACGGAGCCAACGCACATGCCACAACCAGCAGGGATACATTAGAACTGGAAAATAAATATTTTGTACTTTCTCACTGTGAAGCTTTTGATTGAACGTTAGCAGCACAAACTGAAATGGAAAGATCATTTAGAGTTGTCATTCTCACCTCAGGGGAGGAGGGGTTCATTGTAAGATTGTACAGAGAATTAATGATGATGATTTGATTTAAAAAAAAAAAAATTAAATATCCGCTTTTTTTTTTCTGTCAGCATGCATGGAATTTAGAGTTGGCAGGCGAGAAGATAAATCCAAACAGCTGGATTAAAGTAATGGATGAATAAATGTCAAAAGCAACGTAGGAATCATTGAAATAGTTGGCTAAAAATAATGGTTAAAGACCTGAAATAGATTGAAATATGACTAAAAGAATAAATAAATGGTTGAAACAGTTAGCTAAATGTAATGGATAGATGGTTAAGATAGCTAACAGAGAAACAGTTGAAATAGTTAAGACTAATAGATAAATGTTTGAAACAGCTAATGGATAAACTGTTTGACTAGTTAGCTAAAAGAATGGCTAAGCTGTTGAAATAGTTAGCTATAGTTAGCTATAGATAGCTTAAACAGTTAGCTAAAAGTAATGGATAAATGGTTAAAATAGCTAACAGATATTTGAAATAGTTAGCTAAAAGTAAAAAAAAAAATGAACAGTTAAAATAGCTAATGAAGAAATACTTTGAATAGTTAGTGAAAAGCTATAGCTAAAACTCTTGAAACGGTTAGCTAAAAGTAATGGATAAATGGCTAAGATAGCTAACGGATAAACTGTTCCAATAGTTACCTAAAAGAATGGCTAAGCTGTTGAAATAGTTAGCTAACAGATTGTTTAAACAGTTAAAAGTAATGGATAGGTGGTTAAAAATAGCTAATGGCTAGTTTAAATAGTTAGCTAAAAGTAATGGATAGATGGTTAATGGCTAACGGACAAACTGTTTGAATATTTTGCTAAATAGCTTGATAGCCAAAGTGTTGAAACAGTTAGCTAAAAAAAAAGGATAGTCTAAATTGCTAACTAATAAACAGTTGGCTAAAAGTAATGGAATAATGGTTGAAATAGCTAACAGAGAAATAGTTTGGGTAGTTAGCTAAAGGGAATAGCTATACTGTTGATACAGTTAGGTAAAGGTAATGGATGAATGGTGTAAGAATGGTCCAGCAACGGCTACTAGTAGTACAAATGTAAATTTTTACCAAATTAACCTAAATGCTAACAATTAAACTGTATGAAACTAATATTAAAAGTCACTTTTTAATCATGTTGAATAACATTCAGTTTAAAGTCGATTAAACTGAGCACATGTGGGCCATGATGGGTGGTGAACGAACAGGTACTTGAGGCTGTGGGGCTACCGCAAAAGGAAGTTAAGAACCTCGGGTTTAGAGGCTCAGACGAGCGAAAGCTTGACCCCCTGGACGTTTTGTCTCCTCTTGTACACTTAGTGGGCGATCCCAGATAAGAGGAGGTAAATACGAAACAGATGTTGCTGTTCTGAGATCAGAGATAAACAACTGTTGACACAGCCTGATGCAAATACGTCCTCTATAGGTCATATCAACACATCATACTACACACTCAGTGGACCGCATAAAGGCCGCTCTCATAACAGAGCCGTCCACTGACACACAGGAAAATCACATTTTCTGTCCAACGTGTGATTTATGTTCGCTATGTGTCATTATGAAAGGAATGCGTCTGTATGTTTATCTATACGTTTAGCAGCTGGGCATCACATGTGTGTGCACGGCAAAACATTGAACGTTCAACATGCCTGCCTGGAAAATTCAATAAATCTCACACTCTCTCTCTCTCTCTTTCTCTGCGTCTCCTCCGGGATGAATGGATGGGAAATATCCGAAAATTTTAGCCCCGGGAGGTCAAAGGTCACCCCTGTCGCTGGTTACTTGAGCAGGACCAGATGCCGATAGAGGAGAGAGAGGAGGCCTAGAGAAGGGGGACTTCTTATGTAGAGAAAATAAACATTTTAACTCAAAGCAAATTTTTACATGACAACAAGTACGCATATAATAAAAACCTTGTGCTGTGAAAGTACAAGAGTTACACAATAATGGCAATAAGGCACAAAACAAACAGCCCCGGGCACACACACAAAGAAATGTGGGATTAAAAACGCAGGCATGAATTACCAAATATGGACACTTCTGACCTCACTATCTCCCTCCCTCTCGCCTCCTCCCGCTCTCCTTTTCACTGTGACCTAGTCTCTCTCTCTCTCTCTCTTTTTTTCTTTCCCCTTCAGTCGGTTGTAATAGCAGCAGGGTGTGTCTGTAATTCAGGGTGTGTAAAGTCATTATATCATCCAGTCAGAAAAGAAAGGGACCCATTCAGTGACAGCATGTTAAAAGAGTGGCATGTTAACTCACTGACCAACTCTTGCTGTGCAATTTACTTGTGTGAATTCATGTGTGTGGGCATTCACGCTTCAGTGACTCGAGTGGTGAGAATGTGCCTGTGCTCTCATGAATGAAACATATGTATATATGTACACACACACACACACACATATATATATATATATATATGCTTAGATCTGTGTCAAATAGAGTGAACAGGTTAGTTATTGCTCTTGTCTGACCCAGATTCTCTTACCTGACACACACTGAGAAAACTCACCACACAGGCTCGAGTGTAAACACACTGCCATTCATTGCAGCAACTAACCCTGAGCCGAAAAGAATGGCCAAACTGCTAACAGATAGTTTAAACTGTCAGCTGAAAGTTGAAGTCAGAAACTGCTACAAATGTAGACTTGACCAAATGCTAACAATTAAACTGTATGAAACAAATATTACAAAAGTAAATAACATCCAATAAATCTATTAAAAACGGCACATTTGGATCATGATGGGTGGTTTTGTACGAAGCCTCACCAGGACTTCTTACGCAATCCGTTTGTTTGTGTGAACCCAAAAGGCCAGAACCACAGAGAATAAGTAAGAACACCTCTAGCTCTTAAAGATAATGTAATAATTAAATTATTCACATTATAGAGTGACTGGATATCTATTCTATCTTCTGTGCTTCAGCCTGCCTGGTTTCCTCCTCCTTTCCTTGATAATTAGCACACAGGAAGGACTGATAAGACTCACAACACTCAGGAATGAGGAGTAAAGGGAAATTACGCAAAGCTCCCCCTCTTTAGTTTGAAATTATTTTACTCATTTATCATCCGCGCTGATGTAGCAACATCTTTAATCAACATGGTGTTGCAAGAAATGTGCATGTTCCATGATATAAACAGCAACAGTGGTTGCTTTGTCTGTCTCGGGTTGTCTGGAACAGAAAGGAGACCTAACAAGGTGGAGGGCAGCGTGTGTTTCAAATATAAATACAGCTATGTATTTACTACAAACACAAAAGCAGGACGTGCCAGATTTGGGTGCTGGGTGCTGTTACAAAAATTGCTCACTCTCCCACACACACACACACACACACACACACACACACACACACACACACACACACACACACACACACACACACTTAGAAAAAGCATTTGGATCAGTGACAAGCACTTGAATTTTAAACAAACATACAGCCAAACATCCACAGTTTCTCTGAGGAAGGCGGGGAAATTGGGGACGGAGTCACTACAAGAAATCTGCAACTCTTTGCAACTCTTGGCCCGTTTGTTCAGCGGCGGCAGCAGCAGTCCGCTGGCTTGGCTTCCCCCTTCTTTTTTTGCCTTATATGGTCACAAGAGTTGGTTGAGTAAGAGAGAGAGAGAAAGAGAGAGAGTCAGCGGCAGCGAGGATGGAGGTGTGGTCTATTGTTTTTGGCGGAAGAGGTGTAGGGTTACGTGCTGTTCTTGAAACCTTTGGAGCTTGTCGTCATCCCACCCCAATGCCAGTCACCTCTCTGAATGTGCCTCCTCCTCCCCCCCGGACAAGGAAGAGGATGAGTAGGACGGACAACCATGTGAGAATTGTGAAGAAGCAGAGAAACAAAGTGGCAGATCATTAACAAAAGATGGTGTCATGCAGACATCTCAAAGGTATGCAGGAATGTCTTTCATCCATGCATCTGGATTACTTGCTTCTCTCTTGCACCTGCTTATGTAACGCCAAAGGAATTCCCCCCACCGGCTTCTACCGAACAGCAATGAATGAAAACATCCCAGGGCCTTCTTCTTCTTCTGCTTCTTCATCATCACCATCATCTGGGATGATCTAACCCCAAGCAGCCAAAGACCACGTCGAATGATGTGCGCTTAATAAGCAGTCTGGAGGCCCTCGCCGCAATCCTGTCAGCTGTGGGCTCTGTAATGACATGCCAGGATGGGAAGGCGGGCAGGGGTGGGAATGTTTGTCGGTTTAGTGAGTCGTGAGAGAAGAGAGAGGGGTTGATGATGATGAGACGATGACTGGAGAGAAGTCTCTTGACTGCAGGTGTTCTCCTGTCTCCGTCGGCCTCGTTTGACCTTGTTTACATGAGGTGTTTCTTGAGGGCGATGACACAGAAATGTCTTAACCCTACACACTACACAAACACATGAAACTAGTCTTTAAAGGAAGGAGTCCCTGCACAGAAAGAGTGTGTTAAACAGGTAAAACATATATCTTCTGTAACCGCTTATCCTCATCAGGGTTGCGCGGGGGTGTTTGCGCCTATCCGAACTGGCTTTGCCCGAGAATTGGGGTACATCCTGGACAAGTTGCCAGTTCATCACAGGGCCGACACATAAAGACAAACAAGAGACAGATTCACACCTACGAGCCAGTAAAGTCCACGTCTTTGGACTCTGGGAGGAAGCCAGAGTACCCCAAGAGAAAGTCATCTCCGGTTCTGCACCCACCTAGTTGAACGCCCTTATACCGGCATATGTTACCTCCTCCAAGGAACGACGCCTGGCTCTGCCACCCGTACGCTCAGGGCGATTCAAACCTTTCTCATCTGTTGTTCCCCATTGGTGGAACATCCCACCAGTTCTTACCAGATCAGGGCGTCCCTAAACACCTCCTGAAGACCTCCAGTTCTTCAAAGAGGACCTCCTCTCCAACACTACCAACAACTGGTTGTCCATTATATCTTGATTGTTTCCCTTTTTTGTAAGAGGCTTTGGATAAAAATGTCAGCTGAATGACTAAATGTAATGTAACCCATGCAGACGTAGGGAGAGAAGATGCATACAAAAAGGCCCCAGCCGGGGCTCCAACCAGGAACCTTCTTGCTGTGAGGCCAGGTTAAATATTGGAAAAGTATATTACATGTTGTTGAGAGGTGCTACTCAAATAAACTTTAAAAAAACTTAAGATATCCAGGTCTGGATAACATAACTTCCAGACAGCCTCAAAAGTCAGATATGTACAGTACACAGAGGTCACCTGAAAAACTGAAAACGAGGTATTGAATTTGGGCAGACAACCACATGCTGAAGGGTCAAAGTTCACACCTTAGCGTATTTTGACTCAGCTGGAGGTGAGAAAGGTGATTTGGTGAATGAGTTTCCGTCAGGTGCGAGACTCGAGACAGTATGATGATTATAAAGAAGGTAGACACTGTTGATTTTGGGGGGGTGACAGAAGAGAGGTAATTTAAAGGGCAGCAATAAGTGGAGGGTTGAGTAGGCATTGCAGTCATGCTGATGAGAGGGTTGTGACAGCATGAGTAACACCTACATGTTCAGACAGAAGGCGGAGAGATGAAGAACATCGTAGAAATATATATTACATCACATTTAGTCATTTAGCTGGCACTTTTATCCAAAACGATGTACAAAAAAGGGAAAAAAGCAACACGCACATGTTGGTGCAGCAATATTGGTGTAGAATCAAGTGACAGTTGTTGGGAGGGGTGGATTTATCATGTCCCAGTTTGGATAAGAGAAATGTTTGGAGGAGGCAGAGCTAGGCGTCTACAGACCTTCTCGTGGTGATACGTTTATGGTGTTCTTTCCAGTTTAAACCCCCAGACAGACAGTCAACACACAGTGGGCGTAGAAATATTAAAATTAAAAAAGAAAAGCTTGAAAGAACAGATCTAAAGAGGGATAAGCTTTATCGTGTCCAGTTGTTGGTAGAGCTCCGAGAGGAGGTGCTCTCTGAAGAGCTGGAGGCCTTCAGGAGGTTTTTGAAGGTAGAGATGGACGGCCTTGATCTGGTAGGAACTGGTAGGACGTTCCACCAACGGTTTGGAGTGTTGGATTGCCCAAACTGAAAATAACAGAGAGCTCCTTGAAGATTCATCAATCTAACACTGTCTTATACTCCCATCCATTCCCCCTCCAGTGAGAAAAACCTCACTTAGTAACTCCCTTCCTTCCTTCTCCTCCTCCCCACAGCTCCAGCACTGTCAAAACCACCAAACACACAGGGAAAGTACATAACTTCAATACTGCATCAGAAACATTAGCGCCAATAAAACTTTGGATCATTGTCTTTTTAATTCAACCGCAGCCGACAAAAACATCAATTCAACTCATCGAGAACATCTTTTGACTCCTTTTATTACTTCACTTGGTCATGTTTCCGGTACACTGAGTTCATTTTGGTAATAAACTAAAATCAAACTTGTATTTGCAATTCCCGCTTGACTTAAGTTTCACAGTCAGGAAACCCCAGAAACACACACATACATACACACACGTATAAGCACCCATCTTCCTCGCTCACATTATTAGGCATAATGGTGTAAGATGACCGTGTGTGGCTTTGCGCTGTTAGAGAAATGCCACCATCTTGTGGCCAAAAAAGAAGCATGAACTACAGATAATACTGTCACAAGCCTCATTCAGTATGGTCAGGTTTGTTTTTAAATTAAATCCTCTCCACCAACTAAAACTAGACACGTTCATCCCTCATGTTATAAAGTATAAGTGCATCACAACGATGTACGTTCTACAGACGTTTACAACAAACACACCGGCCGCTCTACTGGTACGAATATAGAGCCGTGTAGCCGTCACCTTATAAAAGAGAAGTTAAACTGCTGGAATAATGGAGGCACACACCCATCACAGGACAAAACAACAACAATGGGAGACGGAAAGACAGATGCAACAATGAAGCTGATGTGTATCTTGGGATGGGTGTGAGCGTTTCAGAGTTTGCCAGCAGGGATTGTGGCGTGGTTTTGTTGTTGTATCTGTTGGCCGTTGCTGCTAAACAGGCTCACGATGGAGGGTAAGTGCTGCCGGCCATCATCATGCCTGAATCATACAAAAACACAGCATCATAGCGGTGGTGAATGGCAGAGGGTGGTGGGGTAACAGCTGGTTTATTGTCCAACGATCTTGCTGACAAATGAGTCCAGCTCATCATCATCTTTGATCCCCACAAAATGGTCGACGACGTCGCCTCCACGCATGGCGATTACCGTCGGAACGGCAGACACCTGGAGACAGAACGAGTTATGACTTGACATCAAGTTGTGACCGCAAATGATGTCCCTTAAGTGTCAAAACGTCTACATAACATGCTACAAAACTACAAAACTCAAAGTTTAAATGGCAAATTAAACAAGCGTCTCACCCCGTATTCGATAGCCAGGTCTGTGTGATCATCTATGTCAACTTTCGCCATGGCAACACGGCCTTTCTGTTTCGCGACAGCCTTCTCCAACCTCGGCCCGAGGATCTTACAGGGACCACACCACCTGAAAACACACAAACAGAACCAACGTCAAAGTGTTCATATGAAACGACAGGAGTATTAAGTACGATGAGTACGTTAAAAAACCGTTCCCGAACCAACGGGCCGCAGATCTGGGAGTCATTTGCACTTCATATGTTTGTTTTTATGCTGGTCGTATCATTTTATTTCATCATATTTATCCCGTCACACCTTGAACCAGCCGGTCCGTAAAAAATATTGTCTTACATGAAACCGGTCCATGGCACAAAAGGTTTGAGACTGTTGCGTTTAAACTACTGAAGATCAGTTCAAAAGCGTGTCAATATTCAAGCAATTTGATTGGTCGACTAGACATTTAGAACGTGCTCATCACTAAAAACATCACTCCACCTGTCAGAGCTACAATAAACCTGTAAACATGTTCGTTGTTTTAAAAATTTGGACGTCATGAAATCATGAAAACGTATATTGTTGGGCCTATATAGACTTTAATCTCCTGTTATGACAATAAAATCAACTTTAAGTATAATTAATGGTGCTGACAGACTGCCCTGTTTATACAGGTGCGCTCTTTCCTCTGCCTTGCTGCAGCAGGTTCAAGTAACAGTTTATTAAAAAAGGTCCAGATGAACCTCAAGCAGATTTTGTGTCAAATAATCAAACATCTTGGGAGGTGAAGACTTCTCATCAGGACACAGTATATATCCGGTGACTGAGGGTGAAATCCCCACGGTCAGTCAGTCAGTTGTGTACATTGTGTATTTATTTTTAACTGCAGTACTCTCACACACACGTGTTAACACCTACAGCCATTTTAAAGAGGCAGAGCAGCTGTAAGACGAGGTCTGTTTCAAGGTCAAACAACAGACATGCAGTCACAGAGAATCAGAGTATGGCTGGTTTTCTAGAGGTAGCTGCAGTACATTTATTTATTTTGCGTAAAAAACACAAAGATGACCAAAATAAAAACTTTTCTAAGACCGGAAAAAGAACCGTGACGCTCAAACCAGCTCAAAGAAAGAAAGTTCCACAAACGTCCACTTGAGGCTGGCTCCAGAAGTGAGTCAGTCTCCATAAGTCCCTATGTTAAAATGTCACAACTTCACAGCAGAAATAAACATGTTTACAGCCTGGTACAAAAAACAGTTTTGGTCTCTGTAGCTAATTTCCCCGTTCATGACAACTGTACTGAGGGTGAATTTATATACAACTCACCTGTTCAGATTATATTAAGGCTTAAAGTTATGCAGGATTAAGAGCGTGGACGCTTTGATTGACAGGTGGGTGTTGTTACAGATGGCTTGTTTGAGCAACCAGGTGTCATTCAGCCCGCCTCAGGTCAAGTCTTTGCTGATTTTTAGATTAGCCAAGAGGCCGAAGAAGCAGGACTACAAACATGGCGGCGACCAGAGCCAGAGATTTTGAGCTTCACAACGGCTCTTTGGAAATCTACGGCTGCGCGGTCCATTCTTTATACTGTCAGTTCCCACAGAACATTTGATCATATAGCTTGTCTATTAGCCCAGATGTTCTACAGCCAACCCTCCCCGGGATACTCACTGTGCGTGGAAGTCGATTAGCACGGGCAGCTGGCTGTTGATGACCCTCTCTGTGAAGTCCTCGTGGTCCTGAATGTTGAAGGAGACTTCCCTGCGGGAGGTGTGAGGAAGGGAGCGAGGCAGGGCGCGCGAGGGAGCGAGGAAGGAGACCCGGGTCGCGGCAGGCTGCAGGGAGGTGGAAAAACAAGAGGACGCTGTGGTGGCCGCGGGTGCTGGGAAGCGGCGGATATCTTTCGCTGAGACCGTCCAGATTCTACGTAGCAGCAGCCTGTGAGCCATCTGCGTCAAAAGACATAACACAAAGCAACAGAAGAAGATTGATTAAGAGAGGGAGAGCACAATGTTTTGACTGTACCACGAGAGAGGACACTTATGTAAGGGCAGCCTGTTTACAGCCACTGGGAGTGTTTTCCTGTGTGCTGAGCTAACTGCAAACGAGGTTTGAGCAGATCCTCCTATGGACGTAATGTCACGGTAGTGGGGCTCGTTCATATACGGCCGTACAACATGGCACCAGTAATTAGCCAGGACCGGATTAGAGCTGGAAGATCAAGTCAATTAATCAACAGCTGTTCGACAGAACGTTAATCTGCAACAGTTTCAGCTTTTTAGACTTTTTTTTTGCTTTAAAGAAAAGGAACAAACGATGAACGGACTCTGTGGATCCACAAAACTAAATTAAATAAAAGATCTGATTTAAAACAGAAGGATCTGTACGTATACAGCACAGCCTTACAAGGCGGATACTTTAATGATCCCACACCGGCTAAATTCAGTTATTCACCAGGACCGGATCAGAGCTGCAAGATAAAGTCGATTAATCGACACGCAACATTAATCTGAAACTATTTCACTGTTTGTCCATTTAAAAGATGATTTTGCAGCTTTGTGGATGGTTAAATTGGATCAGTATCTCTCCTCCTGCAGCTGACTGATCATAAAAAAATAATTAAAAAATCATCATAAACGTTTAATCCGTTATAATCCACACACACGAACATGTTTAAAGTTGTTTTAAACTTCAGTTTTATCAGGTTGGTCAAAGATATTTCAGTGACTCACTCACACTGTTGACACTAAATCAACTCAGTGAGGCTGTTAAAGGTGTGTGTGTGTGTGTGTGTGTGTGTGTGTGTGTGTGTGTGTGTGTGTGTGTGGAAGTAGTTTAAGGTGAACATCTTTAACTGATCACACACACACACACACACACACACACACACACAGCCATGTTGCTCTGCTGTTACAACACTCACACTCACATAACATCGATGAAGGACTCGCAGATTAAACTAAATATTAATTAAATACTCTCATTAATAATGTCTCTCTAACTCCTCGGTGTGTCCACAGCTGCGTGTTTCCTCCATTAACCTGTGTTACAGTGACTTTGCCCTCTTCTTCTTCTTCGTCCTCCTCCTCCTCCTCCTCCGCCTCCTCTTTCCTAACCTTACCCGCCGTCGCCTCCTCTTAAACAAACTCTCGAACCGAGCCGAGCCGGTTTCGGAACATTTCGACCCACATGTCAGACATTATAAGTGGATTAAACCAGATTAAAACAGTTTGGTGTTTACCTTGATGTTCAGCTAGCGGTGATCTTGGCCTCGCGGACCAATGAAGTGCTTCCGCTTTCGGTGCCGCAGAAAGCTTTTAATGACGCTCAATGGACGCGCTGCGGCGAGTGGCGCCACCGAGCGGCCAGGTCCGGAACTACAGGGCGGTCTTTGTTTACTGAAGGACAAGCAAGAGAACCAGAACCAGAACCAGGTGTGTGTACACACACACACACACACACACACGAGGAATTTGATTCACTGTGCTCTCAATTGTACGTACAGGAATAGACATAAGTACAGTTTAAAAGACAAGAAACATGACAGGTAGGCACAGACACAAACATAAAAACATTAAAAAAAACAACTATATACATATTTAAAAGATATATATGTGTGCATAAATATAGATACACTGTAAAAAATATCAGGGTGGTTTGACTTAAAAACTTAAGTTGAATTGCTGCCTTAAAAACGTTTTATTTCAACTCATAAAGCAAAGTAAGACCAGCTGTTTAATTAATGATCATTTATTATTTAAACTTGATACTCTGAGTTAAAAACAACTAGCTGTATTACATCATACGTTCAGGAAAACTTACGTTCTCTTGTAGAAGAAACTTTATGTCAACTCACATTTTTCAAGTCGAGATAACAAACGATGTTCAAAGGAGATGGAGGCTGTAAGTATTCAAATAAATATGTTATGAACAGATGAGTGTATTTAACATTCAAAAACTATGTTTAAGAAAATCATCTGCTTGAGAGAGAACAGTCAAGAACATATTGCAACTCGCTGTGATAAATTAAGTTGACACATTGAAATTTTTTAAAGTTTTAATACCGATAATTCATAAAGTTTAGTTGAAAATTAACAACTTATTATGTTAAGTGGAAAAGAAGTTACTATGACTAATTGATCGGATCCTTTTTTACAGTGTATTTATAGATATGAGTATCTATCAATAGTAAATTGTGTGACTATCGAGCAGGATATGAAACAAAATATAACAGGATCTCATAGTTTAGGTTAGCAGGTGCTCGCAAACCACCAGTGATACTTGAACCACAGTTTGAGAACCAGTGCTTCGGGAGATTAACTTTAGCAATCCCTCAACCTGGTTTTATTACTAAATCTTTACACATATAGGTACAAAATACAATCAAACATGGAGAGGTGGTGGAGTGACGAGCAGCCATGTAGTGGCAACCTGGGAGTAGTTAAGGGTTTGGAACCTTGTTCAAGGGCACCTATCCAGGTATCACATTAGTTATAAGGCAGTTACATGCTGTGACTATGTCTTGATGAGTCCTGGCTCTAGCTCCAAACGTAGCACATAGACTAGAGAGAAGAAGAATCCTCTCATCTAACTCTTTGGCAGGACAGTATCATTTTTGACTTTGTGGATGTAAGTCTGTAAATATTTGAGATAAAACTCATTTTTGTTTGTGCTATTATGAATATGAACAATAAACAAGTAATAAATTGTGGAGTGTTTTTCAGTAAGTTCATAATTTATTGAGCTGGAATAGTTGATGGACTGAGCCTTTCATGTCCAAGAAGGGCAACAGGATGAAAGAGAGAGAGAGAGAGAGAAGGTGGGTGGGCTGTTTGGAAAAGAGAGATGAGTGTCATCCGAGGCTAAAAAAACACAGGACAGAGAGGACAACAGATGAACCACCAGACGGGGATAAAATCATCGTAGTACACTGTGTCCAGGAGCAGATAATGAACGCTTGGTTCTTGGGGATCATTCGTCATGGATGAAGAGTTCCTCTGTGTTTCTCACACCTCTGCTTCTTCTACCTGCATCAGGTCTTTCTGATCCCCTTTGGACTGTTGTACAGGAAGTATTTGAGCAGGATGCATAAAAGCATCGAGAGGAAAGTTGGAATTTGAGACCCTCTTCCAGTCTTCCACCTCCTCCTCTGTTTCGCAGCATCGGACCTCCTGGGATGACCTCTGCCAGCCTGCCACCACACCGACGACTGCGCTCTATATTCTGCAGGTCCAGAGCTGTGCTGCCTGCAAACACACACCCCACTGAAGCGTCAGATACACACATCTTTACGGACATACAGACAGGCAGCACAGTCATGTGTCCACTGGGGTGCAATGATGCACTCTCAGAGGATCTACACAGGAGAGCTGTGTTAGGATCAGCAGATGCGAGGTCTACAGTGTCAGCGAACCCTCAGGCACTGCAGGACAGACAGCTGTTTTCTCACCTCTGTACATCTGGCACAAACAGAGGTAGACAGGGCAGATTCGTGACTCCACTTCAGACATCAGAGGATCCCGATCAGAGAAAAGCGGCAACAAAAGAGGAAGAAGAGGAGCTATAAGGTGGACTGTGCAGGGAAACACGTAGGGAAATATGTAGTGCCGTCACTCACTGAGAAAGAGGAAGATGGCAGGCTCTGTGAGTGGTTACAAAGTCTGGGAATTGCAGATAGCGACAAGAAAGACCAGCAGCGGCTGTTTGTATCCAGATGCAGGGGGGTGGTGGACACAGCAGCGAGCCACAGGAGAGACAGACGCCCCCATTTCCTGCCTCCCATCTGTCAGTCAGACTCCCTCCTACGTGTGCCTGTCCTGTTACCTGAAAACTCACCTCCACCCTCACCCTGTCCCCACCCCCAGACGCCCCCATCCATTCCCTGCGTCTGGCTGTACCGCGGCTGCAGCCATCGAGGAGGAAGTGAGATGCTGTCTGTCAGCCAAAGAAGGGAGACCGCTGACTTCCTCAGGTCTACAAGCTCCTGATCTATGTTTTAGATTTATGTTTTGTAATGTCACTGACTTTAAACATAATAAAAAAATTTGGACATACTGAAAGTGTTTGCAAACCATTTTGATTGATCGTTGCAGTGACACAGCATACATGTATGTAAATCATGCTGTGGCTCAATGAAATTTGAAATAAAATAAAAAATTATGATTATATTTATACATATTTAGTCAACTGAAACACCTGAACACACGTTGCAATAAAAGGCCTGAAAACTAATTAGCAAGTGAGCAGAGGATGCTAAACAATTAGCCAAAAGTAAGAGGTAATAACTAATCACTTAAAATAGTTATATAAATAATTTAGCTAGCTTAAAATGCATAAATGGTTTAAATTGACCCCAAAAAGTAATTTAAAAATTATAGATAAACAATAGTTAGCTAATTTAAAATGGATAAATTGTTTCAATTGACATTTAAAAAGTAGTAATTAAACTTTTAAAATATTTACTCTATGAAAAACAACAATTAAAAGTAAGTGAATAACTTTTGAAATAGTTAGCTTAGTTGGTATTTTGTGAAAAGGCTGAAGAAGTTAGCTGAAAGTACATGGCTGAAGTAAAAACTGCAGTTCCTCAAACGTCCACTTGAGGCTGGCTCCAGAAGTGAGTCAGTCTCCATAAGTCCCCATGTTAAAATGTCACAACTTCACAGCAGAAATAAACATGTTTACAGCCTGGTACAAAAAACAGTTTTGGTCTCTATAGCTAATTTCCCCGTTCATGACAACTGTACTGAGGGTGAATTTATATACAACTCACCTGTTCAGATTATATTAAGGCTTAAAGTTATGCAGGATTAAGAGCGTGGACGCTTTGATTGACAGGTAGGTGCTGTTACAGGTGGCATCATTCAGCCCGCCTCAGGTCCACAGATGAGCCACGTCTCTTATATAACTAATAGTTAAATAACATCCAGTTTAAAATCAATTTAAATGAACACTTTCAGAACATGATGGATGGTGTTGATGAAGGGTACATTAGCCAAAAAAAGGTTGATGGTTTTCCATCTCCTGTATTGACTAAGCATGAATGATATAACTTATTTCAGCGTTGACAGAGATGTTTATTTCAGGCTCCTAAATGTTTTTCTGTGTCGTGTCCTCAGCTCTCCAGCAGATGCCGCTGTCCACAGAACAGACAGGAGGTGGCGGGGTGGATGTTTATTAGGCTGTGGCGGTTGGGGCCTGAACAGAGCGTTGCTCTGTGTCCCTGCTGAGGTGGGATCTGTGTGTCAGGACCAGAACACACGAGCCTCAGTCCTTCTTACCGCTCGCCTCACATACCCCTCCTGCACATGTTTACCCTCCGAACGCAGCCCAAACTGTTTGTGAGTGAGGCTCTTTTTTCAAGGCAGCTCGCCCCCCAGACCTCTTTCCGCCAAATAAACATTGCACCGGAAATTGCAGGGATATCTGGGATTTTTGAGGGGTCCCGGTGGAAAGGTAGGCGAGGTCTAGAACAAGGGTGCTCTCTGTGACACCTCGGAGGTGAGGGGAGGGCGAAAGACGCAGAAGGAGGAGATGGCGGCGGGAGAAGGGAGGGTGTCCAGAAAGGGGGGCGTGACCTCGCTTTGGGGTGGGATGGCGGAGGGTGCAGGATCAGTACGACGCACTGACAAACAGGTACAGGTGACCCAGTTTCCTTTGACCCCATCAGGGCCCGTGGAGTGCGTGCTAAAGGAGCTGACCCGGGCTAAAGGTCAAAAAGGAAACGATACTCCGTGACGCAGAGCAAACTGCACCGCGTGTCTCCTGACACCTAACGACTTCCTGGGACTTTGCTTGTAACTGCTTGCACCTGATCGCTCGCCTCTTGAGGCTGTTTATTCCCACTCCTGTCCCTGACTGCACAAGCCTTGCAGTCGGGGGAAATACAGCAGCCATTGACGAGGCTGAGGTTTCATAACAGCCTCTGACAAAAGCATGCATGAATGGCAGGAGGGTGTGTGTGTCCCGGCTCACTCCTCCATAAAATCAGCCGTCTTTATTTGATAATGGCACACTGTTGTAATCAGCAATCGGATCCTTATGCACCATGTCTTGATTCTAGTCCATCCATTCATTTTCTTCCACTTATCGTGGTGGCAGCAGGTTTAGCAGGGCGCTCCAGATGTCCCTCTACCCAGTAACGTATTCCAGCTCCTCCTGGGTGATCCCGAGGCGTTCCCAGGCTAGATGGACTATGTAGGTTTGCCCTCCTTCTTGTTGGACATGCCAGCAACACCTCCAAAAGAAGGCGCCCATCCTGATCAGATGCCACCACCTCAGCTTCCTTTCGACGCAAAGGAACATCAGCTCTACTCCGAGCTCCTCACCCAATCTGTAAGGCTCCCAAAGACACCCTATGGAGGAAACTCCAATCCTGTGGTGATACCAGGGGAGTTTGGAGTACCGGGCCCATTGTCACAAGCCATCATTGTACAACCAAAGTGAGAGCTACTTTGTGTCCATATTCTTGACACAAAGTCAAATATATTTTTAGTAGGTGTTGGGCTCTGCCAAGGTTGCCCCCTTTCGACACTCCGAGCTCCCTCTGGATGTCCGAGCTCCCTACCCTACCAAGACTTCTGGAACCAGACCCGGGAGGCCGGACACAGCCTGAAAAAACTATGTGGAGTCGGTGCTATGTTAGCCAAAGGCAAAGGCGAGGACCAGGGTGTGCTTTTTCCCGGCATCGCAGACTTAATTATAGTTAATTAAGCCAAGTGCAACATATTTGTAGCAGGCTTGAGGGTGTAAATACCTTAAAACACTGAGCTGTAACACTGTATTTACATCTACGGTGAGTGTGCAGCCACATGTTCTGATGAGAGTGTGAATTTGTGAGCCTGTAATATCACAAACAGGAATGTGTTTGGATGGTTAGACACGTGTACGGGATGACACACCTGACAGCTGTATGAGTGTTTGTGTATGCCCTCCCTGTCTCCCCTTTTCCCAGCTCCGCTCTTATACCGATCTATGTTTCAGTGTTTGGGAAGTCAACAGTAGAGTTCCTGTTCTTGGTTTAAAAATAACTTTGGACCTTAAATTCCTTACACCTCCCCTCCACCCTCCACCACCTCCACCTCCACCACCTCTCTCTCATCCTTTCTTACTGGCGCTCTCCTAACCTCTCCCTTTGCTTGTTTTTCTTTCGCCCCTTTTCTTCTTCTGTTTTGGAACAAACTGTGCGCTCGGCGTCTCCACACACACACACACATGAACACACACATAATGTATACATACACAGAAAATATGATGGTAATAATATGTACTTTGACATGGGTCACTTTGCCAAAGTGGTTGCCATTTTCAGACACAAGCACAGACAACAATAAGACATATAAAGAGGACAAAAACTATATTGAAAACAACAATTGTGGTGAAAGAACATAAAGTACGGCAGACAAAGTTATGGAAAACGAGGCTGTGAGACTCGACCGCATTTGGCTCAAAGTGACAACGCTAATCTTAGTTTAGCATGTTAGCATGCAAACATTTGCTGCAGTCATTTGACTAATCAAATCAAAAACCTTCTCCACAGAGCAAAGACACTCCCATGTGCACTTAAACAAAGAGCATGACTGAAGTAATATCTCTGCTGTCCCAGCTAGTCTAAAAATCATCAGTGGTCCTGAGTTGGGCTGAATGAGTCCAAACAAAGCCATCTGTAACAGCACCCACCTGTCAATCAAAGCGTCCACGCTCTTAATCCTGCATAACTTTAAGCCTTAATATAACCTGAACAGGTGAGTTGTATATAAATTCACCCTCAGTACAGTTGTCATGAATGGGGAAATTAGCTATAGAGACCAAAACTGTTTTTTGTACCAGGCTGTAAACATGTTTATTTCTGCTGTGAAGTTTTTAACATGGGGACTTATGGAGACTGACTCACTTCTGGAGCCAGCCTCAAGTGGACGTTTGAGGAACTGCAGTTGCAGGTGGTTTGTTTGAACACCCAGGACCACACAGAGCTTCACAACAGCTCTTCAGAAACCTGTGGGTGACATCACGGATACGACGTCCATGTTTCATGCAGTCTACGCTTCACACTTGGCTCCAAACCGGCCCAGTGCGAGCTGAAGGTCACGGTCTGATGAAGCCAACAGAACCACGTCATCCGCAATATTATTTGTTGAATATTCCATATGCAGCTTTAATTTCCTGAAATGACGTCAACTCAGTCTCATGATAAACATCTAAAATCCTGCACAGACACACACACACACACATATATTCATATTAATGTGTGTGTTGGAGGGGTGTCGCTCGCAGCAGGTGTGTCGGTAGCTCTCCTAAACAAACACTCCACACCTGTCTTCCTCTGCCCCTCCTCTCCACTTCCATATACAAACACACACACACACAAAAAGCTTTCCTCACGTCAAAACCGACCACTTTTCTGCTCGACTCGCGGCGTTGCGCTCTTTGTGGCGACGAATCAGAGCCGCTTTTGTTCCACTGACCTCACTCTTACTATCCTGCTCTATCTTACTTTCTAATATTTCCATTGGCTTCATGAATGTGCCTCACTCACACCTCTCCCTGCACCCTCCCTCACCTCTAGTCCGTCTGTCTTTTATTTCCACTGACTTGTTTTCGAAGGTTTGATCTCTTTTTCACCTGCCGCCGCTCTCCCTCATTCCTTTTGACTTTTTAATAGCAGTGACAGGGAGGTTTTCCAGTGAACTCCTAAAGCAGACTTGTGTCACCTTAACCATTACGAGTTGACGTTTGCTGTCAGCTCAGAATGTAAAAGGTCACGGCGAGGGGGCAACTTCCCAGTAGCAGCAGTTACTAGCATCCCCAATGAGCTAATGAATGCCTCTACTTTGGTGTGTTGGAAACTCGGCATGTTTGTTTATTATGTCTAGGATGGAAGCCACCGAGACCAAAGTGGAAAGGACACATTTTTTGATGAGTCAATGGAACTTCAATATAAATACAACAAAAACATATTTCTCTCTGTGTGAGTGTGTTTTGTGAACACAAACACACACACACACGCTCCAAAGAATCCGGCGGTTTTTCTTCATTTTCTCTCGGCTTGTTGGGTTTGTTTACACGAGCCTGTTACATCACCTCTGCGCTCTGACAGAGAGAGAGAGACGGATTGTGTGGGAAGAGGATGGAAGTTTGGTGAATGCATAATTTTGCTCTCTGTGTAGGCCTCTGTATAAATGTGTGCGATGGCGTATTAGTCCCAGGTTGTGCTTCAAGTATTACCGTTACATTCAAGTCACAGTGATCTGGAAAATATGCAAAAAATGTGTACATGGCGATGTACTTATGATCAAAAACTAGCGAGTTGACAGCTTTGCTAACAGCCAAAAATCAAGCGGGGTCACCAACAGCAGACATAGCAGCAGCTATTACTGACTAGTCCAACAGCAGTCAGCCCAGCTCGGCGTCTGTCTTTCAGACTTTTATTTCACCAAGCTCTCACCAACCACTAAAAGTCAGTCCCAGATTTACTCTTGTCCAGCAGCTTCTTGCTCGCTCACTCTCTTCTTTTCTCTTCTTAGCTTCCTCCGTCAACGTCCATTTTGGTCTTTTCACCTCCGTCATTATGTCCATAGAAGCCTGGTTACATTGCCCGCTTGCCCAGCTCCTGTTCTGGCACGACACTGGCTCCACTCCCCTTCAACATTCGCCCACGCCCCTGACCTGAAACGTCCTCTTCCCTCTAACACTCCCTTGGTGCTCTGAACTCACAGTCCGGGCAGTCTGGCTAACAAACTGAAGTAACATTAGCTAACAGCAGATACAGCTGGCAGCAGTTTACTTCACTGTCCATCAGGAAACTCTGTAAATCACAGAGAGTTGAGTTGAGGCAAAGCAGCCAGGGAAAGCCAGAAAACATTTTCTCCATAAAATATGATCCAGTTTCACCAAAATCAGTGAAATAGTTGGTGGTGTGTGACTTAGTGCCGTAAAGCGTTACGTACTTCTCGTGGGTGATCGTACCCGGAGCACAAAGTTACATAGTGTGAGAACAGACGTACGAATGACAGAGACACCATTCACCTGATTACAAGTCAGTGTGACATCAACAGGATTTGAAATCTGTTACCAAATGTAGAGCTGATGTCTGTGATGTTATGTAAATGTGAGTATGCTTGCAGGAGATGCATGCAAATATACAGGATATGTGCATGCCTGTGAATGCACCGCTCTGCATGGGAACATTTGGTTAAGAGCAGGAGGTGGTTTATAGAGGGTGGAGGAGGAGGGTGGCGGTTTATCTTCTCTGTTGACACAAACGACTGCAGGTATCTCTCTACTTAATGATACATTTTAGCGAGCGAAAACAACAATTTAGCCACCCACGATCCCTCTCACTGTATCTCAACAAGCAGCCAGTGAACGGATTAATGTAACGTTGAGAGCGCATGAACGTGGAATATGTTATTTAACCCCTCTCACATAGAGTACCAGTGTGTTTGTTAGCTGGTGGTTGGTTTCCTGTGTGCGTGTCTGCAGGGATGACAGGAAGATTATCCACCTGTGCTCTATGAACTAAACTCCTGCCTGTTTACATGGTTAGCAGAGAGAGAGAGAGGCCTGGGAACCTCTGAGGAGGTAAAAGGGATGTGGGGGGCTAACGACAGGATATGGAGAGCGATGAATTGCACGGGGAGATTATCATTATCATTTTCAACATCACTATCACTCAATCATGTAGTTGTACCCAGCTCCAAGGAACACTCTGCCCTCCTTGTACATGCACTTTATCTGTCCAGCTCTTGTCTGAAAGTATTTTTATAAAGCGGTGGAGGGAAGGAAATTCCTAGCTGTTTTCCATGGCTGCCCTTTAGTATTAATGTAGCACAGACTAGCAGCTGAGTATATTTATTTTACTTTTCACAAAGCAGCAGCCCCGGACAGAGGTATGCGTGTGAAAAGAACTTTAAAGCATCAAAAATATTATTTTCGCTCAAACATAAATAAATAAACACCCAGAAGCCAGGTCCTCTTTGGAATGTAGTAATTCACAATTTTTATGAATGACTGCATTCATGCCCTGGCCACGCCCAGCTTTGGACCTTTTGACCACGCCTACCGCCTGCCCTTAAAACGGCTTTTGGGTGACTAAGCCACGCCCACCGCACCGCCCCTTTAGAACCACAGCGTTGGGACTCTTAGCCACGCCCCCCTTCCTTATTGGGATACCTTTGGCCGCGCGCCTGCCTCCTAATTGGTTGAAGGAGCTCTGGAGTGGGCGTGGCCGCCATAAAAAGCACCGAGCTGATATAAAAACAAGCGTCAAAAGTTTTGATCGATGAAAATTTACAAGTGATGGAGGACATCTGAGGGAGCTTCGCGCATGTCGGATTTAATCTCTGTGGGTCGGATAAAAGCTTTTGTTTTCTGGATTCGTGGATTTATTTTCCTGTGATACAAACCAGCATGGGGATACTGCTATTATTTGCTGTGCTTCAAGTGGTGACAGTCGGCTTGGTGAGTTACTTTTCTGTCCGTGCTTCATGTAAACACTGAGGAATAAAGACTCACGTGTCTGTAGCAGCAGCTCCGAGTGGATCTGAGCTTCAGTCCAGCTCCTCCAGCTCCACACAAGTGATAAATAACACTACTATCTGCTGACATGACTGTTTGATTGTGATGTTTGGAGCACATTAGCTGCACAAAACGTTCACAATCACTATTTCCAGTGTATCTGAACTAAAATAAAAGTACTCATTATGCAAAATATGTTTGTTATATTGTTGAATATTAGATTAGATGAAGGGATTTAATGATGAATTCATGTGTAAGTAGCATTTTAGTGCTGTTGCTGGTCAATTTGAATTATTTTATACACAGATAGGTGGTTAAATGTTTAATAATGCATTCTAACCTTCAAGATTATAACATGTTTTTGTAAAATCTAGAGCTGTTGCATAATAAAGTAGTGTTAAAAAGCACAATATTCCCCTGAAATGTCAATGAGGGTGAAATTAAACAGTCAAACAGCTTCAATACAGTACTTTTGTCACCTCCATACCCTTTTTCTACCTCCTTATCCACACTCTATATTACAGATATTTAAATCTGTGTCTATCAGAGGTGTTTTAACCTGAAAAAAACTATATGTACATAAGTTTCTGTCTCTCTGTAGGTCCAAAATTACCCTACAGTAATATTATCCAACTGTTATACAAATGGAGACAAAAATACACTTCAGGACAAAATGAACTCACTGCAAACTATAAATATATGCAGGAATATTATGGGACTTTTGGTTACCAGTACCAGGTTGTACCCAACGATAAAACTAAAATTGGAAATGTTGCTGCATTGTTTAGTGTCATATCCAACTGAGACCCACGAGACGGTGACAGACCAGGATCTGGCCTGGGTTTAGACACGGGGAGGGGAGGAGGATCCCTTTTTAGATGATCTGACTGTGGACAGCTCTCTGTGATCTCAGTACCTGCTGGTGGTGGAGTTGTTGGAGTGGCTCCTCTGGTGTGAGAAACAAAAGATGTAGGAGCAGGAAGGTGGAGGGGGTAGGTGGGGTAAAGGGAGGGAGGAAGAGGGGGAGTTTTGGGCCAGAGAACGTAGCTTTCATCCCTGCTCGCCAGGCGAATGCCAAGCGGAAGGCGACAGAGGGTTACAGATATCCCTGCGGGGTTTGGGACAGTGCTGGGTATTCAGCGAATGTTTAAGCCTCACACACTTTGAGGAATTTCTGTGATCTGTGTAACATGAGTCAAACTATTGTCCTGCTGCTGCTGCTGCAGCTTGGTTCTAGTGTGACTCCTCCTTATATTCAGGTTAACTAAAGTGCACTCCCTTTCTCCTGTAGGTGACCGCCGGCTGTCCGGTGGTGTGCGAGTGTCCGGCGGGGTCTCCGTCCTGCCCACCGGGGGTCAGCTCGGTCCCGGATGGCTGCGGCTGCTGCAAGGTGTGCGCCGCTCAGCTCAACCAGGACTGCCATGAAGGACGACCCTGCGACCACCATAAAGGCCTGGAGTGCAACTATGGCAATGATGTTGGGCGTACCCATGGCATCTGCAGGGGTACGTACCACAGCGAGAGAGAGAGGGGGAGGGAGAGATTTGGGGTTTTTTTAGAGTTTGGGGTTGAGTGAGGGAATGTGTAACTTCAGGGTGGGGGGGATCTGGCTTCCGAGCCGAGCCAGGCTGGAGTTTCTCTTTGATAGGGCTTCAAGGTTTGAAGCCCGTGCCACGTTTTCAAAAACAGAGCACCTTCATGAGCTGATGCGACTGAAACCCGGCCAACTCCTGGATTTATATAAGTAGCTCAGTGTGTACACAAACAGCCCCTATGAAACACACATGCACGCACACACACAGTGGTATTTTTATATGTGTGTTTATTTGGGGGTGTTTCTATATAAAGGGGGGTATCCGGGGTGTTGTGTGGGGAGTCCCTCTGAGGGAGCAAAGGGGAAGGACATTGTAAACAAGTCAAAATTCCTCTGTGGTCTAAGTATAGAGCTTGCTTCATAAATGTGGATATAGTGTGTCTCTCGCTCTCGTCTTATCTACCTACCATGCATATCAAAGATGCGTTTGCATATGAGCTACTTCAGTGTATTTCTGACCAGCGTCCTTGTCTCTGTCTACTTCCTTCCCCTTCAGCGAAGGCCGAGGGACGCTCGTGTGAATATAACGGGCGGATCTACCAAAATGGCGAGAACTTCCGCGCCGGTTGCAAGCACCAGTGCACCTGCATCGACGGGGCAGTGGGCTGCGTTCCCCTTTGCCCCAGCCACGTGCCCCTGGCGTCCCCTTCCTGTCCTGCACCGCAGCTGGTCAAGGTGCCAGGCCAGTGCTGCCTCAGCATCAACTGCCACAAGGGGACCACCGTCGTGCCCCCAATGCACCGCCGACCCCAACCTCCAGCGTACCCGCCTTACCCCTTCATCCCTTACCCGGCGTACCCTTACCCAAAGCCTTACCCGAAACCCTACCGGAAGCTGTACCCCTACAAACCCAAAAAGGAGAAGGACACCATGGGCAACGAGTTGGTGGAGGTGGGGCGCAAGTGGGACAAGCCACGTGGAAACAAGCACCTGGCGGGTAAGGGGAAGGGTGCCACCGTGTGTCGCCTCAGAGTCCCGTCTGTTTCCTCCGCACAGTAAAGCATCATGTTTATGTTTTAGCCATTTTAGCCTCCTGACGCACAAACGGCCGCACTGTGAGCCTTTCCCCTCTGCATCTGTGTGTCAGCATTTATGTGAGGCTTGTTTTCCACTGGCTCCTTGCACACCAGAGGTGCTCTCTCTCGCTCACACACACTGCTCTCACACAGCACATACCTCTGTCACCCAGCTTTCCCCTCTCTGTAATCACCCTCTCTATGCGTCAGTGTTGCCTGTTCAGTGAATGAGGCTAGTGTGCTTTGCATCTCTGGACCTTCCCTTCTACCTCTCTCCCTCTCTCCCACTAGCCCTTTCCCCTCCACTAGCTTTACTTCACCTCCTTCTCCGACCATCCATATTTTGTTATCTATCGCTGTTCTCCCCCCCTCGCTCACATGTCCTCTCTTTCATCTCTCCCAGCCTGGAGGCAGGTGGGAGATCAGTGCGTGGTTCAGACTACTTCCTGGTCCCAGTGTTCTCGGAGCTGTGGGATGGGCGTCTCCTCTCGTGTTACCAATGACAATGCCCGGTGTAAGCTGATCAAGGAGACACGCCTGTGCAACATTCGGCCCTGCAGCTCCATGTCTATCCCTGTCAAGGTGAGGAATGTGTGTTGGTGCTTTTAAGATTCTCATAAAGGGATAGATTTACAGTCCTTTCCTTTCCTAATGGCCCACAACCACGCAGTCCAGTCACTGTGCTAAATAGATTCAGGAAAGGATTGCTTTCAAGGGGTCAGATTGGTATTAATATCATGGCATGTATTCAGCCCCCGCCCGAATCTCTCTGTTGCTGTTGCTCGAGTCTTTTCTGGTTTTCATTCTGTCTATTCAAGGTTCTGTTGCTGTGTGGGAAACATCTCCGTCCGATGACGACAGAGTTGATTTAGACCACGTTTCCCCTGCGTAGCTTCATGCTCACTTCATGGTTGTGAGCTTAAACCACCGGTTTTAAAACTGTGGTACATGTACCACTGGTGGTACGCAACCTCCCTGTAGTGGTCCATCTCTGAAATATCTTTTTCATGTAAATATCATTAAAGTAGAAACATATTATACCGTCAAAATACCACAAAATATTTCATGAAAATGAACTACATACATCCATGATTAGTTAGAGCTAAAATGTAAAGGACAGAGAAGTTGAGGTAAAATTAGTAAGTAAGTGTGCAGTGTTGTAGTCCAGACCAACTAAACCGAGATCAGAATGTATCAAGACCAAGTCAAGACTAAGACCAGACAGTATATAACCTACTTAGGTAGTTAATATTCATGAAAAGTCTTTGGGTGAAGCGTGGTTGCAACATAGTCACCAGATTAAGTGTATTGCAGTATTTTCAGATTTTGCAGATGAAGTCTTTGTGGTTTAAGTAACCCTAACCCTGATGTCTCCCTTCATACAGTTCACAAATAAATCAGACAATCCCTGCAGTTGTGGTCTTGACCGGTCTTGAACTAAAAATCCACAGTCCTCTTTGTCTGAGACCGAGACAAGTTGAAGCGTTTAAAAATGGTCTTCAACCCAGTCTCAAGACCAAGTCCGATCTCGAGTACTACAACACTGTAAGTGCCGATCCGAAGCACCACTTTCCACCACTTCCATTCACAATTCAACAGAAGTCAAGATTAAATATTCTTCTTATTGAGAATAAACCTGCCTCCTGCATAAACTGTCTGTTGCTGAATTCGGCCGGCTAATACATTAGTTGTAATGGTGGTACTTTTCTAAGTGGTACGTGGTGTAAAAGGTTTGAGGAAAACTTGCTTAAAACATTAGTTTGACTCTTATTTGCTTTCTGGCAGAGAGTTAAACAAGAGGATTGATACTATCTGTACGGTGAATATTAAGCTACAACCAGCAGCAGCTTAGCTTAGCTTAGCCGTAAAGACTGGAAACTGGGGGAAACCACTAGCCCGACTCTCTCTAAAGCTCACTAATGAACATGTTACATCATGTTTGTGTAAGAACTGAAGGGTTGATGTGCCGGACTCTTTCTTGGCTGGGACGAGGAACTTCCTGGAGTCTCCAGTGACTGCTCGGAGCCAAGAAGTAGTCCGGCACATGTGATACTTTTGTCACAGTGGCTTTAAAAATGCAGTACGCTTGCCAACAACAAAAAAAAATCACTGCAGCTTGTCTTTACAAATAACACAGAAAAACTAGTTTTACTAACTTTTCAGAGAAGTGACAAAGGGGGCTTGCGGGCGTTGTGTTTGCAGCAAACTAAACCTGTGACACTGTGGCTGTCCGCCGCACTCGTTCGCTCTTTGCAGAGAACACTCGACTCGCCCACTCTGAAGCTCTCTTCACATTTCATACACAACACCAACTCCATGCCTCCCGCCGTGAGCCACTCATGAGGCTGATGGGTTGTTATGCACCTGTTTTTCTCTGTGCTCTCCCCAATGTTTGCAGAGCTGCTGTGGGTGTTAATGTGTATCAGTGTCAATCCTTAACTATTGTTGGCATGCTCCTCTCTCTGGCACTCATCTGTTGCGCTGACCTTTATTTTGTTTTTCCCCTGTCTCTGTACTTAACTGGATTATCTTTTGTTATTCGTGACTCAGAGCTTGATTTATGAGTTGTCTTTTTTTTTCCTGTGCGGTATGGCCGTTCTGATTCCAAGCAGATAGCAGTGTGATCCGATAAAGCTTTCACTGGAAAGTAGTCTGCATGTTTAGCATCACAGCTAAACCGAGGAAAAGATTTTTGGTCATGCTAGAGGCGAGGCTTGCGGGTTGACTCAATAAATTCAATGTTATTTATATATTACTAAATCATCACGGAAGTTATCTCATGACACTTCCCTTATAGAGCAGGTCTAGACTGTACTCTTTATAATATTATCTACAGAGACTCAACATGTTCCACCATGAGCAAGCACTTGGTGACAGTGGCGAGGAAAAACTTCCTTTAAGAGGCATAAACCTCGAGCAGAACCGAGATCATGGTGGACAGCTGGTTGAGTTTAGAGCACAGCAGCAGGTGCAACCTCATTCCCCAATTTCGGCGTAGCCACGATCCATGAGAACCTTTGAGACGAGAAAGCAGGAAAACTGCAGGGAAGAAGTTAAGTTATGCTGGCCTCACGCCAGACGACTTCATAATTTCAATGTCATAGACAAATTTTTAATTTCGGTATAAAAATCCTGAAAGTTTTACTCAAGTTGCGTCACGTTCCTGTCGTCTCAATCGTTTGGTGTAAGTTGGTGGTAACACTCAATCCAAGCTGTCTCAAGTCTTTCTCGTCTTGACTTTCCGATAGAATCAAACCCGTTAAATACAAATAGTGACGTTCAGTGACATGAACAGTGTCGACAACCAATAGGTGCACTCTCTGTAGCACCATCAGGAAGCAGGCGGCTGCCTACAGTGTAGTAAACTTGGGGGCGACTCCGGGAAAGCACAAGAGGTCTCAGCTCTGTTGGACCGTAGAAAAGGAGGAGAAATTGAAGGTGTGGCCAAAAGCTGTTTTTGTTGGGGTTGACTTGAAATTTTGTATACACATGTTCCCTGGTGGATGAATCCTCTCTACATGATCCCCATGACTTTCTAGCGCCAACATGAGGTCAACATTTGTGGTTTTGAGTCAAACGTCTCAACAACTAATACCATTTATCTCAAAGCGCCACCCTGTGCCAACACAACCTCAAAGAGCTGCTAGAAATGTAATCTAATCACTGTTTCCTTCTTCTTTCTCCCTCTACAGAAAGGAAGGAAGTGCTCTCGTACCCACAAGGCCCCTGAGCCACACCGCCTGTCCTACGCCGGGTGCAGGAGCACTCGCCTGTACAGGCCCAACTACTGCGGCGTATGTAGGGACGGCCGTTGCTGCTCACCCCGTCGCACGCGTACCGCGAGCGTGACCTTCGCCTGCCCTGACGGCGAGCGCTTCAACAGGTCCGTGATGTTCATCCAGTCCTGCAAGTGCAGCGACGAGTGCAACCATCTGAACGAGGCCGCCATGCCTCCACAGCGATGGCTCTACGGAGACACACACAAGTTCATCGACTAGTGGTATCATCCCCCCCTCCAACCTACATTCCCTCACCAAAAAATAAAAGACATTAACTCCCCCATAGTGATCCCCAATATAGAATAGCTGTCCTTAGTGTATCTATGAGTAAACGCGAGCGAGGTGCACACGTCAAAACGTCTTTTCTGGAAGATTATTTGGGGAAGAATGGGGAGAAGAGGAATCTATCGGATGGGCGCATCTCCATCTTGGAAAGAGCAAAGTGACCAGCCCCTGCTTTAGTGTAGATAAAAGGTTGTTTCTGGCCTGGCCTGACTCCTACAGACTGTGACGAAATCTTTATGGAAAACATGGACGCAAACCGGCCACCATGTTGCTGCCATGCGCGAAATATCCCCCTGAACTCTTGAGACTTTTGTTGGGGATGCTGGAGCAAGCGCAAGCGTTCAGTGTTGGTGTTTCTTTCGTTGATGGTGTTGAACTGCTTTGTTGGTTTGGAGCCGAAATGTCTGTACACTCCAATAACTTAGTATTGATAAACCAAATGAAGACTCGTGGACTCGACAGCAAAAGACTGGGATCGTGACGGCAGAAGATGGAGGAGCATCTCAGATGTTCTTACAGGATCGGCTTTGTGTCTTTTTATGGTATTTATTCACTGGTATTTATTGTTGAGACAGACATGACGACACAGTGGCCTGCCACCAAGGGAAAAGGCGGGGCTGCTATGTTTGGAGCATCGGCGTGGCTGAACCGTGGATCCGTGAGGGACAAAACAGCTGAGAGCTGTCAGTCACGGGAGGTAGAGGAGGACTCCCACAGATCCGGGGCTTGACCTCGGTGTCGCATTGGAGGTCAGAAAGCCATATCTAATGATGGATGATGAAAGCTGCAGGAGAAGAGGAGTTATGTACTAGAGGAAGAAAAAAAAAAGACATAGTTGAACCTGATGGGTTCATACGGATTAGCGGGGAATATGTCAAAGGTTGTTTACACAGCTGGACTCATCCCCCTGCCTTTGCCTCCACAAGAAACTGAGACATTTAGCAAGCACCAGAAGAACAAGCCTGGGATTCTGGCGCCAAGAAGTCGACCGCCTAATTTTGTGCAAATTACAATCTTGACTCTTGAGGGGGCAGCGAGAGAAAGTCAGCCACTCTCTCGTTTGCTATAAAAATAAAAAATAAATTTGAAAACTGCGGGGTACGCCGGGGTAAACATGTAATTTGTGCGACTGGTGGGTTGGACCGCTCTGGTGCCCCGGTGCCCTGGCCTGTAATCGAGCAAGATGCCAGCTTGCTGAAACAAAACAATAACTCATGCTTCTTCATGTCTAAACGGGGTGTTTCTCTGTAGGATGACAGGTCAATAAGAACTTATTTCTAAGGACATTTTTAAAGGAGAGGAATTCTGTATTATTCTACCATTTTTTGTGCCCCAAAATCCTTTAAAAGACTGAAGAACCCAAGCATGTTTCTTGGACTTGGGTTGAAGTTCACGCACCTTACGACAACCTATCTCATTCTATCTCGTGCCAAGGTAATAACTGAGAGGTCGATTCAAACTCTTTTTATTTCTTGTGCCATAAAATAGTGGTTTAGTTTTCGGTTTTCTGTGAAACTGGAAAGATGTTTTGCATTTTCTATCATCTCTCGGCTGCAGCGGGCTTTCTTAGTGAAGAGTCTCTAAAGCCTAAGAGGTCTTAAACTGGTGATGTTGTGTTTGGTAATTATTCGCCATGCTGCCATTGCTATTTGCTAATATGTAGATGCTGTGGTTTTGGTACTGTATGTCTAGTTTTTTTGTTAAAGGACACTATAGAGCAGCTATGTACAGATGCATTGTTACCTTCTTTGTAGTTCTATCTGCTGTATAAGGGCCCATCCTTTTACCGAGTTATACTGAAGTAGTCCATGTATAGTTTAGCACTGAACGAAGCACGGTTCAGATCCTTTACGAGCGTTTAAGTGCCAATTTGGAAGCATGAGGACTGTATGTCTATTAGTGTTACGTTAAAATCGTGTTTAAGATGAAAAAAACTTGTTCACAAAGAGGCTAAAACTTTCCGTGTTCCTCACGAATACTTCTCTTGGAAATTGGCTGCCTAACATATCATTTGATTTTAGAGTTGAGCTCATTTTGCCTTTTTCAATAAAGAAATTTTCACTCCCAGACTCGGTGTTGAACATTTACTAATGATCATGGACTCACTGAGGAGTCACTTCACAAGCCACGTATCTGAATATTCAGACACTGAAATTATGTTTTCCAGGAGAAAATTAACTTTTCAGCAATTGGCACCATGAACCCTGCCAACAGATCTCTCTTCTCTCTCTGCGCTGAATCGTTGGTCTGTTTCAACAAAGATGTAGTAACTGAACTAAAACTTAAATAACTTTATGAACCGTCTCCGGTACAACAGAGTCTGTTTTCATCGATCTACACGACGTTCACAACACTTCCAGACAAGAACTGGAGACCGTTGTGTACCGTTTCATATCATTAGCAGAGATTGTACTACGTTATCTCCAGTTAGAGAAAATCTTTGCTTTGGGCTCAATACAAACATCAATAATTACAATGCTTATAACATGTTTGGTCATTTAAGTACAGCTGAGGCTGATGGGAATGTCATTAGATCCGCATGACCTCGGGTGCTGGGCAAATCAAAAGTTTGACCCGAGGAGGAAAAGTCAGAGGATCACCAAAGTAATCAGGATTCATCCTCTGAGGATAATGCCAATTTATTAAACACTTAAAAGTCTGTGTAAAGGAAATGTAGAGGTTTCTTTGGAAACACATTAAACATGTTAATGTGCATGAAAAGACTGAACTATGTAGTAATAAAGTTTAGACAGTCTTTCACCAGTTTTGAGTTCAGGATTTTCGAAGCAGTCTTAAGTCATGTCTCGATGATGGACTGAAGCTATACTTAACAGAACTTCCACTCTTAACACTGACAGTATAAAAGCATCTTCCCTGGATGCCAGAATCTGCACAACTCGGTTGCTTTAAATTTCCCAGAAACTCAGAACACATTTATCACTTTACCAGCCAAAAATGGTGGACAGACCCATAAACAGAGCCTCACTGCTGGTGTGCCAAGCAGTTATCCGGCTGCTTGTAGTTCAATATTCATTGAAGGTGTTTGCTTTACAAGATATCAAAATAAACACAATGATGCTCAAAATCAAAGAAATTTCACCACTTCACCACTGGGGCTCTCACTTGGTGACTTCATTTATTGGGAGGCGTTCAAAGAAACAGCTGCCATATAAGCCAGAATGTTTTTTTTTTTGTTACTTAACAGTCACTACATGACTACTTGATTTCTTTGTAACCATCAACTCTTGTATGGGGAGAAAATCAAAGACACAAAACTTTCTATACAAACTACTTTGAACATTTAAAAAGAGGGGTGGGGGGGCTAAAAATCACTTTGACATGTTTCTGTAGAACTACCGTTCTTTAACACGTTTCCCTGAAGCTCTGCTTTGAGGTGGAAATCAATGAAAATGGGGGGTAGAGACAAGAATAGCCTCACAAGAGACCACAATAGTAAAAATGGCATTTTATAAAAAGTTTTAATTTCATTAAGCAAAACAAAAAAACCAAAAAAGACAATAAAAGACAAAATAAAACCGACTATAACCCCCAAGTCCCCAAAAACTGACAATAAAAATAAATGTTTGGTGAACATGGGGAACAGAGCAGAGCTTTCAAATCAACAGTGAAGCACGTCTACTTCAAATACATGACACAGGATCCGTGAAGAGGAGAGACTTCTTTGCTTGGCTTGGACGACTCATCTGGACTGCTCGACTAAAGAGAGGAGGAGAGAGTGAAAGATCAGCACAACGAGCAACAGCTGAACATACCAACTTTTCACCAACAGGTTAAACACGTGAGGGCAGTTTCCATTTGATGGAGAGTCCACCCCACCGCTACATGGCGGCACCAACTGCTGGCCATAGTTGCCAAGATGTCTGTAACAGCTGATTATCTGTGCTGATGGCAACATCTTAGTGGATTAAGCGGTCCAGCGAATCACAGAACATCAACAGTCAGCGATAATGTATTGTTTTTAACCAATTAATCCATCGACGGGTCAGCACATCAGGCCAACATTGGTGAAATGGAAAGACTTACTGTAAGAGGAGATGTCGATCTCGTCTGGCAGCTCGGCCACGTTGACCTCGAAGCGGTCCTGCACATCGTTCAGAGTCTTGGCGTCAGTCTCGTCAGACACGAAGGTTATAGCCAAGCCTTTGGTCCCAAACCTACCAGCACGGGCGACCTGACGGGTGTAGAGAAAGGCCATGGTCAGTGAAACAGTGAGTTATGAACACAATCAGAGGTTATGGGACGCCCCCCATAGACATTCTCAAAACGTCGCTACAAAGAACAAACTTGTGTGGTTATCTCCTCTCTTTAACTGGTCTTGTTTGTAGATCTGTGAAGACGTTGCCTAGGCAGGTTCGTAGACTTGGCCATTGTTCGAACGACTGTTGCCAGGGTCGTTAAAGTTACCCAAGGTCTGGTGTGAACGACGGTCGTTCAAGTCACCTGAGCGCCAATGTGGATCCACTGGCCTCATCAGTCTCCAGTGACCATCGTCCACAGCTCATTTGACTTGAACGACTGTCGTTCACAGCAGGCTAAGTACTCCGATCTCTCCACCAGTCAGTCAGAATTCAAGAAACCTCTTGGATGAGAGGTGAAACGTCTTCACGGATCTACAACCGAGTCTAGACGCCCCAGATTCCTTCATGAAAGATAACCTGGCTGACTGAGAACATCCACAGATCTCTTCTTTAATACTCACCCTGTGTAAATAGGTGTCAGAATCTTCTGGCATGTCGTAGTTGAAGACGATGTTGACCCGCTCGATGTCCATCCCTCGGCCAAACAGATTAGTAGCCACCAGGATCCGCCTTTGGAAATCCTTGAATTGCTGATAGCGAGACAGCCTGTGGAGCGAGAAGGAGCCAGAGAGAGAATTATCAACACAGCTGCTGCAGACATTACTGGACTGTATCCCTCCACTCTTTGAAGGCAATGATGTGTTGAGTTAACTGATGAGGCCTCATGCTCCATAAACATACTTAGCATTCGGAGCTCAACAGAGCATATGTTTATGAGAGTAGGTATTAAGAGGAAGATGTGAGTGTGTGTGTGTGAGTCTCACCTCTCCTCCTGAGCCATTCCCCTGTGGATGGAAATGGCAGGGAAATTTTGTTCCACCAGAAGCTGAGACAGAGCGATGCAGCGCTGGACTGACTTGACGAAGATCACCACCTAGAGGCAAAGCAGAGGCGTTGAAATGAGGCAGAACGGGCCAGCATCCTAACACACCCTGACTTCTGATGAAGGGATATCTTCAGATCCTGAATTAGGAAAGCATCTCTGAACACTTTGGAAAATATGATGAGTAAAAAAGGTCCAATGTGGGAGGAAATCATTGTGTTCTTATTGCCTCAGAATGAGTGTTATGTATCTACAGAGAGAGTGGATCCTCTTACACAGAGTAGATCACGTTTCTACAGCAGCCCAGAACAGACAAACTAAATACTGGTTCTAGATCGGGCCCAGCAAGAGGTCTGCAACCACCGTAGTTTCTCTTACATGCTTGAATGTCTGTGCATTCAGGGAGTTAGCTTAGCAAAAACACTGGGATCTAGCTACGAGCACGTTGATTAACATGTTTTATCTTGTTTGTTTTATTTGGGGGTGTATGTGACCTATTTCTTGGCCTTCGCTGGATGCCTGACAACTGCTCAGAGCCAATCAATAATCCGGCACATAACTTTGTAAAACCAGGTGTCACTTATGTGTTTTTGTGCCAATTAAGAGAGGATATAAAGTGTTAATTTGAGATTTAGAGGTGCTGGCAGACTTTGGAGGCAGTCAGATCAGCTGTTTCCCCTTGTTTCTAATCTCTGTGCTAAGATGTGAAAGTGGCATCGACCTCCTCACGTCTTGGCAAGAAAGTATTTCCTAAAATGTCAAACTCTCCTTTAATCTAGACTAGTGAAACTTTTCCTTTGTAATTTTATTTTTTTTGTACAGTTCTCCTCTGTAATCCCAATTTACAGGACCTCCTACAACTGTGGAAACCCATCACATCATGATTAGTAATACGATTATTACTATATTTGCCTGAATAAATGAGCAAAAGCTGAAGTAACAAGACCATTGTGCACTGTATAATAACTCCGTCACGTTACCTGGTTGAACTCCAACACGTCGAGCAGGTCAAAGAGCTTGCGGTTCTTCTCGCTGTCCTTCAGCTTGGAGTAGTACTGTTGCAGGCCGTGGAGTGTAAGTTTGGTCTCGTCGTCCACGAATACTTCCATGGGCTGCACAGGAGATGACAGAGGGTCAGTTTATAGTACAGGAGCTGTGACACATGAGCAGTTTTCTCGCTCATGAAACGTTGCGTCGGTCACTTACATCTTGCATGAATTTGCGGCAGACCGGCCGGATGTCCTTGCTCAGTGTGGCGCTGAACATCATGACCTGCTTCTCATGAGGTGTGATCCTGAAGATTTCCTGTACGTCACGCCTCATGTCTGTCACACAGAGGGACAAAAGAACAACGATGAGTCTGATGAAACATTGTGTCTGATACACCGATGAAGAAAACGTCAACAAATGTTCTGATAACGCACCGAGCTGCTCCAACATCTTGTCGCACTCGTCCAGGACAAAATGCTTGACGTTCTTCAGACTGAGGTGCTTGCTCCGAGTCAGAGCGAGGATACGACCCGGCGTTCGGCGACGATGTGAGGGCAGTTCTTCTTCAACACCTCCTCGTCCTTCTTGATGGCCAGGCGCGAAGAATACCGCTGCCTTTACCGTGGGCATGTACTTGGAGAAACGCTCGTACTCTTTACTGATCTGGAAGGCCAGCTCTCGTGTGTGGCACATGACTAATACGGAGACCTGAGGAGTGAAAATACAGACAGTCAGACACTTTGACAGTTTAATGGCTTTATTTATATTTATGAACAGCAAGAATATCCTCTCCAAAACAGGAGTATGTAAACATCTATGCTTTTTACAGTCAATACTTTACACTAGTTTAACAGTTAAGTGGTTAATTCAACTTTCAGTCAGCGCTTCCCACCACTAACTTCCATCATCAGAGACTGGAAGGAATCCATAAACTCTAAAACATACCCACGATGACTAGATTCGAAGACGTAAACAGACACTCTGCCTCATTTTTGTTGAAGACCGTGTATGACGATGTTTCCTTTACTTGATTCAATACACTCATCGCGTGTGTTGTTCGTGCGTACTCACCTGTCCATCAACGGGTTCGATCTGCTGCAGCGTGGCCAGCACGAACACGGCCGTCTTGCCCATACCAGATTTGGCCTGGCACAGGATGTCCATGCCCAGGATGGCTTGTGGGATGCATTCATGCTGGACTGGAGTTAAAAACAAAATACAAAAGAATTAGACGACCGCATTCACGTCATTTTCTCAGCAACTATTGTTTAAAGCACCCAGACACGTAGCAGCCGTGCTGGTGCGGTAACATTTTGCAGCATGTGTTAAACAGGTCCAGCCCCTGCAAGACTCAATGTGGCTCAGAGGCTATATTTACAGCAACTTGACGACAGGTCTCAAGTGAAGATAAGAGCCGTTTCGCTCACACACGCATTCACCTTTGCTCTAATCTGAAATCTTTTCCCAGCGCTCATCACCTGACTCATCAAGCAGAAAGCGTAAGGTCCAGATCTTTGAACTGATGCAGTGATACTAAGTGCAGAACAGTGTGTGTTTGGACTAAAATGACCTTGTACGCCTGTTCTGTGGCGAACACCAGATGCCGCTCACCTTCAGACGGATGCTCAAAACCGCAGTCGATGATGGCGCGGAGCAGCTCCGGTTTGAGAAGAAAATCTCTGAAGCCGGAGCTGTGGATGGACACGTAGGAACCCTTCACCTCCTTCTTCCCCGCGGGGGCTGCGCTCTCGGGGGCTCCCTGAGGCTCATCATCTTCTTCGTAGTCGAGCAGCTCGGTATCAACGTCGTTTTCAGCCATTGTGTCTGTCTGGAAACAGGGAAAACACAAAGTTATTATCTTACATCCTCTCTCTCTCTCTGTGTGTGGACTCACACTCCGCCCACATGTGGGGCTGTTAGCTGAGCCCACCTGTTGTTGCCCCTTTGTGTCGTGTCTGGCCACACGTTTGAAGCAGATATAGATGTATGAACATGCTGTACATCACAAGATGGACGTGGGTGTGTAGTGGGCCAGGAGGCAGAGCGGGTCGTCTAATAATCAGATGATCGGTGGTTCGATCCCCGGCCCCAGTCTGCATGTCGAAGTGTCCTTGGGCAAGATACTGAACCCCAAATTATTCCCTACAAGTCGTCGGCTAAATGCGTGATCCCCGCATCATTGGGAAAGGCGTGCTAATTTAGCACAAAAATCGAGGTCAGACTGAGTCTATGTTACAATAGTTGATTTGTGTGTGAGCGCGCATTAATTTAACACAAGCTGGTCCAAACTCAGCCATTGAATTCAGCCGGTTTACCGTCAAACAGGCCGGTTAGCCTCGGACAACACCGGGAAGCTATTGTGTTGCATAACCAATGCTAACGTGGCGAGCTAACTCTCTACACGACAACAACTATTCTGCTATTTAACCAGCTAAACTTTACAAATAAACCAACCGTAATTCATATAAAGCGAGTATCCAAAATATACGTTACAACAAGTATTAAAAAAGTGCGCGTTTATTAAATATTAACAAAATGGTGATGTGGCTAAGCTATCGAGCTAATGCTAAACTAGCACCCCCCCCCAAAGCAAACAATGAACGATGCCGTTACGTCGCAGCTAACGCGAATTAAATCTATTTATTAACTTCTTGGACGTCAAACAAAGATTTTAAAACAGTTTAGTTGCTTCCAATCAAACTAAATGTTTCATTCTTACCGTCTCGGTGTTAGCTCCGTGTCCAGCTACAGATCAACACCGCATGGGCAGGCCTCGGTAGGTTAATACGGTGGAACCAGAAGTCCCGCCCTCCGCTCCAAGCGCGTTGATCTCATTGGTGGGTTCGGACGGTCGCCGGTAAAGGGAGCAGGTGATTGGATAAAAAAGTGTGCCGCAGTACACCGCAGTTTATAAAAAAGCGGGATAAGGTAGTGCCCGTGTGTAGTACGGAAGCCTGTAAATAAATAAATAAATAAATGTGCGCAATAAAATGAATGAATTATTATTATGTAGAATAAATGAATACATATCTGGGAACAGTTAAGTTTACATAAAATATATTAGTGCAATTAAAAATTGAGTCAGTGTCATAAATATTTGTACTGCTAGTATAAGATAAGATAAACTTTATTGATCACTTGTGAAATTCACTTGTTACAGCAGCTCACATTACAAGAAAAAAACTCATAAATAAAAAATAAACTAGAAAGATATACTAGAAATAGTAAACAAACAAATATATATAGCTCATTGATGGGTTTCTAATTATTTTCCTCAGCTCCACATTAGTCACCACTTACATACCTACAGTAGTCATACTGTATATATCCATATGTAGCATATGTCTGTTGTTTCTTTTCAAATTGTTTTGTCTAAACGTTATGTAGTACTTTATGTAGCCCTTGTTGTATTTTGCGTTGTAATGTGTGTTCACATTAATGTAGCGCTGTCTGCACTGTGTTTTATTTTTCATGTAGTACCATGGGTCCTTGGCGAAACACTGTGTACTGTGTATATGGTTGAAATGACAATAATACCCACCTGACTTGACTTGAAGGTAAAAAACAGAAAACTTCTCAGCTCAGGGATTAAATACCCTAAAATACCTCAGTACTGTTTTCTCTCACTCCCAAAATGGCTGTATGTTTATGTGACTCCAGAAGAAATGTGCATGATGTTTTTTAACTGTTGGCCACATTGACCTCCAGCATGTTTTTGTGTATTTTATTCAGTCTATCACAGATATTTACTGGCCTCTAGTGATCAAAGTGACAAACTGCAGCACAAAACTAAACACTGCAGTAGCAGAAATACAAGTATTGATAATAATTCTGTTAATAAATAGCTGATTTTTAATGTTTGTTGGTGTAGAGATCGGGGTAACCTACTAAACAGCTAAACACTCTTGGTGGGTACTGTCTCAAAGTGACCAAACAGTAGCAATCAGAACAGAAATAATCATGTTCATTGTTCTCTAGTGGTCACGGGTAGAGACTACAACTTCACATTCTTCAGTGGGAATAATACTATATAGTTATTATTTTTAGTGGTATCAATAAAGGTATTCATACTCATGTTTGTTGTGGAGAATTTTATTCATCAATGGTCAGTTCAGTCAGTAGAAAGAAAGTGCACACGAGTCCAAGATGTCTTATGCTGAAAAGTTTATTGACGCTTGGCCAAAGAAATGAGATTTATCAATACGCTTGTCTAGAACAGAAAATTCCCTCACAATGTTAATGCTAATTTTAATAGTTTATGTGCAAAATGTGCACTATGCGGGCTGAAACATAAATGTAATAATAACGGTTGTTCAAGCCTCACAATAAAAAAAAGCAACAGTACTTATCAAAAGTGATCCAAGGAAGTACGTCAGGGTCATGAGGAGTGAAGGCTGGCCCATGTGGTCCGATCCAACAGACGAGCTACTGTAGCTCAAATTGCTAAAAGAGCTCATGATGGTTCTGATAGAAAGGCGTCAGAGCACTCAGTGGTTCACAGTTTGTTGCGTATGAAGCTGTGTGACCCACGCTGACCCCTGTCCACTGCCGAAAGTGCCAACAATGGGCGACAGTAAGTATCAGAACTGCAAATGGAGCAATGGAAGAAGGTGGTCTGGTCTGATGAATCACGTGCTGCATGTGCACCGTTTACCTGGGGAACACATGGCACGAGGATGCACTATGAGGAGACGGCAAGCTGGCCGAGGTAGTGTGATGCTTCGGGCATTGTTCTGCTGGGAAACCTCGGGTCCTGCCATTCATGTGGATGTTACTTTGACACCTACCAAAGCATTGTTGCAGAGTATGAATACCCTTTCACAGAAATGATGGCAGTGGCCTCTTACAGCAGAATAATGCGTCCTACCACAAAGCAAAAAAGGTTCGGGAATAGTTTGAGGAACACCACAACAAGTTCAAGGTGTGGCCTCTAAAGTTCCCAAATCTCAATCCAATCGAGTGGGATGTGCTAGACAAACAAGTTTGATCCATGGAGGCCTCAGCTCGCAACTTAAGGGATCTGCTGCTAACATCTTGGCGGCAGATACCACAGCACACCTTCAGAGGTCTCGTGGAGTCTGTGCCTCGAAGAGTCAGGGCTGTTTTGGCAGCAAAAGGGGGACCAATACAGTATTAGGTTGATTAGCGTATGCCATCAGTGTTACGATACTGATGTTTGCAGTAAGATGGCAATTAGTCTTAAATCTGTGATTCCAGTGCAGAAGAGAAGCTCCACTGTGTTGGAGAGAAATATGGGAAACTGTCGGACTCTGGCCGGGAATGACCCTCTGCGTATGCACCAGAGGGGGGGCAAGACTGGCTCAGGAAGTCCCTGACATGGGGAGGCAGAGAAAGAAAGAGCCAGTCTTCCACAAGAAGACCACCTCCATGCAGCCCTGAGCAGCAGCCCAGTTCAGCAGGCAGTTCCTCCAGACTGTTACTGCGCAAGTCCAACCTGCTCAACTGACTTAGAGCTGCAATGCCCCTTGGTAATGAACTCAGAGAGTTGTGAGCCACGTTCAGGATGCGGAGCTCCAAACAGCTGCTGAATAGCGAAGAGGGAAGTCTCTCCACCCTGTTTCCGCTGAGGTCCAGCTCTGTAAGGAGCTGCAGTGACTTGACCTCTGCAGACAGCTCCTCCAGCAGGTTACCAGCCAGCAGGAGCCTACGAAGGTGGCGAAGGGTGAAGAGTGATGGGGGAAGGCTCTGGAGCTGGTTGTTGGATAGATCTAGGAGCTCAAGGCCACGCAGCACACCAACGCTGGCCGGCAATACCAGAACCCGGTTAAAGGCAAGTCTGAGGCAAGAAAGACGTCGCAGATGAGCGAGGCTAAGAAGTTCCTCCAGAGTCCTCAGGTTGTTATGCTGCAGGTCGAGTGTCCGCAGGTTGGTGAGAGCCAGCAGGGCAGAAGGCAAACGCTCTAGCTGGCAGTCCTGCAGCAGCAGCTCTGTCAGGTCGACCATCCGCTTCAAGCCCGTCAGGACAAGCAGCCTGGTCCCCTCATTGTAGATCTCCAGCCTCACCAAGCTCCCTGCCACCTCACTCAGCTCCCCGGGGATCCGCTGTAACATGCCTCGAATCACCAGCACACGGAGGTGACGCAACTGGCGGAGGCTACCCAGTGTCCAGCTGCGACCCACCCCACCGTCACTACTCAGGCGTCCAGAGAGGTGGAGCTCATGCAGGCCGCGGAGGGAGAGGATCCAGGTGGGGATCTCTGACGCCTGAGTAAAGGTGAGGTGGAGGATCTCCAAGCGTTCCTGGAAGGTTGCAAGTGCACTGGGATCCACGGCTGCTGTGCAGTGATAGAGGTGGAGCTCCCTGTTGTAGGACAATAAAATACTTAATTAAATGTGTTACATACTTTGATTTGTGAAGTAGTGCTGCAACACCATAAAACTCACCTGAGTGACGTCATGTTGGCCACCTGCGCAGTAAACCTGGCATCTGTGATGAGTTCCAGTTTGAGGACCTGAAGCTGGCTGAGTGTGAAGAGTGCTGGAGGGAGGCGAGGCAGCGCCACCAGCTGAAGTCTGGAGCAGCCTTCTGCATCCACGCTAGTTACGGCACGCAGCTTCTCCTCCCCCCAGTGCCTCTCCAGGTTTTCCTCCAGCAGCCTGCTCTCACTGACAGGGGACAGAAATACAGAGAGACGCTGGGCCAGCAAAGGGTCGTACTGGTCTAACATGTGTAAAAGGAAGGCCAGGTCGTTTCTCAGGTCAGGAACATCTCCAAGGGGGCACAGCTCCTTCAGCAAGTGGAAGGAATACTGTCGTAGAGAGCTAAGTAGGGCACAGACCAAACAACAGAATGAGAAATAAAACAAAACACAGCATTACACTCTAATCCTATTATCAGGCCTCTGGTATGCTCTTAGTGTGTTTAAAGGCCCTTTGAACAATCACAGACTGCGTAGTCTACCGAAAGTAACCCTACAATTACCGTAAATGTGCATTGTTCCCCTCTCTTGTAATGTTTCAGACCATTTACTACATGTCTTGTGAAATAAAAGGCTGAAAGACAGACACCGAGCTGGGATTCTTGCTGTTGGACTAGTAAGTAATATTAGCTGGCTGCTATGTCTTGTGTTGTTGACCTTGTTGATGTTTGGCTGTTAGCAAAGTTGTCGACTCACTAGTTTTTGATCAATATAATTAGAAATACATGTGTACAATTGTTCATATTGCACTTTGCACTATAGGTAACACATGTATCCCTGTATACTGTACACAACCACACTGACCTGTGTAAAATCCAGCCAAGAGTGTAAAAGTTCAGCAGGCCGTACAGCCCCAGTAGAGTCAGGTAAGCCACCAGCAGTTTGCGCATGAGGGAGGAGAGCACATGGATACACTCAAAGGTGGTGTAGCCCACCAAGGCCTGCTGCTCAGGGTGACAGGTGTGGGTGAAGGAGAAGGAGCTGAGAAGAGGGATGGTGTAACTCACGATCAGCGTTACCATCAGCAATTTGAATATCGTCTGAGCCAAGTAGACCTGAATAAATGGAAAACAGGGTATAATGAATGAAGTGACATTTGTTGACCAAGTCCAGATAGATAATTTTATAGCGTCTACACTGGTGGATCTCTCACCTTGTATATAACATCTGAGCACTCGCAGTGGGATCGAAATTTCCTGACCCTTTCAAACAGCGCCCTGGCCTGTTCCCCATCGCTTCTATCCAGACTGATCACCTGTCTGGGACTGTCGACCATGAGCGAGGGCTTGGAAGAAGGAAATTGAACGCTTGAGAAAGACGACATGGAGGAGTTACAGGAGAGTCTGGAGGGGCACGGGGATGGAGGGGCGGCAGTGGATGCACTATCTGACCTCTTCAAAAACGGGCTGTCCGTGCCCGAGTCCATGCTTGAATGTCTTGTGCGGGTCCCCAGGGGTGAAGATGAACTTGAGGGCTGAGGAGGTTGCGTTGGTCGTCTTTCCTCCACCACCTCCTTTCCTTGGATGTTCTCCTGCTGGGCGGCATGGGACAGAGCCTGAGATGTCCAGGGGGACTCACAGCACTTTGCCAAGATGGCCAAGAAGTGCTCTATGCGGGCAGAGGTGTGGGGGAAGTGGAGCCAGAAGGAGCCGCTGGCTACCAGCACTAGAGACTGGAGTAAGGCCATGTAGGGGAAGAAGCGGGAGCACAAAGGCAAAGCCTCATGGTAGCACACCTACACAGACAGATAGACAGACAATCATTTATTTTGACCACTTGGGGGCATCGGAAACAAGCTGTGAACAGTACACTAGCATATTGGCACATGAACTGTCGGCATGATGCTCCTGATCTGTTGCACCATTTTCAATCTGAAAGACAACTCAGACTACAAGTACAGTACCTGGCTAATGTAAACATACTGCTGGTAGACCAGATGTGTGCGTCGACCTCGGGCTGTAGAATGAAACTCTGGGCTGATGTTGTGTGGAACTTGAGCTGGGGGCTTTGAAGATGGAGTCAGCCCCACTTTCCCGCTGGTTGATCGACTGTGATGGCTCGTATTTGCAGTGACAAGCGTATCAAGGAATGCACACGACTCGGTCCCTGGACAGCTGCTCGGTACAAGCCAGGACTGATGTCATCAGCATCAGGACCACCAGGTAGTCCATGAAGACCTCCCACCAGGGCTTCAACAGTTTAGACCTGCTCTGATGGTGGTTCAGAGGAGCCAGCTCCGACAGGGAAAACATGGCGTCCTCTGGGTCCTACGAGGATGACTGTAAAAATCATTGTGAAATTGTTGGGCTACACACACAAACTGATGTAGTTGTTACCCCTCCAGTACAGTCAAGTCTAATCAAATCACACCCACACAGCCTGACGAAACAGATTAGTTGACTGTTTGAGTGTTAAACACTTAAAAATTACTTTAGGAAGTTTACTTTCCAAACTTTAAGTTACATTTTTGCGTCTTTATTCATAGTATTCAGTGTTACGCAAATACTTTGATTTAAAAAAGTTTTCAGGGACTTTAGGCAAGAGTTTCATATCAAAGTCAACTGGACCTTTAAAAATCTTTGCACATTAAGACTAAACTAAATTAAATAGTACAACATTTCCATTGTAGGCAAAATCTTTAAAGTCTACTAAGTTATTTTTTACAGCTCAGGATTAACGTTCACCTACCAGAGTGAATAACTCGTTCTCTTGCTTCCCTCTCTCTCTCCTCTGATCAGCTCACAGCCGCCTCACACAAACTTTATTCCGGCGCTGTCTGGTTCTGCCGTGAAAACTTACAACAAACTCCTCCTCGGCTGGTCGCCACGCAGCTTTTCAACCGTTGCCATGACAACCGAGGATGTGTGGCTGAGAAATCTAATTCAGCACTAGAAGCTTGTTTAAGACCCAGGAGGGGGTGGGGGTGGGTGGGAAAATGCCTGGACCCTTTAACTCCTTCAGGACTGACAGGAAAGTTACATTATTGCAGCTGGTTGAGGTGACATTTCGTCATATTTTATAAGTTTGTGATAGCTTTTGTATGTCACGTCTCACAGGTCTCATGGATATGCCCATGATTGTGGTTGAGCCTGCTGCTGTCGTCCTCTTGACACCCACTACCAATGCTATAATTAACAATACTATTATTAATGTCATTATTGTTTGTCTTTCCCTATCAAAACTCAACCAGTCGTGGCAGATGGCAGACGTCCACCACGATCCGGGTTCTGCTCTAAGTTAAAATAGGTTTTTCCTTGCCACTGTCGCCAAGTGCTTACTTCTGGTGGGAATTGTTGGGACTCGACAGTACAGTGAAGGCCTGCTCTGTATGGAAAGTGTCATGAGATAACTTTCAAATGTAAAAAAATTGTGTGTACAAGTCTCAAGTGTATACAATATATTGGAGAGGTATCACTGTAGGAATACATGAATGTACTATATAAATAGGAAATGAGTATTAGAATTAAATAAATAAATACTACACAGGGCGGTACGGTGGTGCAGTGGTTAGCACTGTCACCTCACAGAAGATTTACAGTTCGAGTCCCCCATCCTTTCTGTGTGGAGTTTGCATGTTCTCCCCGTGTCTGCTTGGGTTCTGTCCAGTTGTTCGGCTTCCTTCAACAATCCAAAGACATGCAGGTTAATGGGTTAATTGCTGACTTAAATATATGAAGTAAATATATGAAAATTTAGGATTGTGAGTAACAGTAAAGTGCATACAGGGATATTCGTTATATCAAGGTTTATAGTAACTACAGTGGTCAGAAGAGTGAGGTGGAGTAAAGTACACAGCTGCCACCTGAAATGTTGTGACGTGGAAGTATAAAGTAGCATAACATGGAAATACTACATTATATTTCCTGTGTAGTAAAACAGTTTTCTGCTAAATTTAGATTCTCACTTCTCAAACCTCTTCTCATGTGCAAGTTGACAAGTCACATTGTCTCCAGGATTATCCAGCAGGGGCTGCTGCAGTCACTGCACTGTGAGTTACAAAGCAGCTTTTGACTCTACACTAAATCTACACTAACTCTCTGTGTCGGACTACTCTCACCTCTTCTTTAGTGGTGTGTGTGCTTCCGTTTAGAAACCAGGTTTGTTCACTGAGATGTTTGTTGACCAAGGAAAGCTGTGATGTAAATTGACCAAGTTTCTGTATGTCTGTGTGCGTGAAAGGGTAAGTCTTTGTTTCTTTTGTAATTTAGGCCAAGAAGAATCTGGAGCAGAGACTCAAACTGACAAAAAAAACCCACAACGTGATCTACTCTACACAGCTGGAGTGTGTATTTGGTGTGTACAAGTGTGGAAATGTGTATGTGATTGAGTAAGTTTACAGGGGGTAAATAAAGAAAAGAGATATAAGGTTATGACCACCTACCTAATATTGTGTAGGTTCACCTTTTGCCGCCAAAACAGCCCTGACCCATCGAGTCATAGACTCCACTAAACCTCTGAAGGTGTGCTGTGGTATCTGCCACCAAGACTTTAAATCCTGTAAGTTTTGAGGTGTGGCCTCCATGGATTGGACTTGTCTGTCCAGCACGTCCTACAGATGCTTGATTGGATTGAGATCTGGAGACTTTGGAGACCAAGTCAACACCTCAAACTCGTTGTTGTTCCTCAAACTATTCATGAACCATTTTTGCTTTGTGGTAGGACACATTATCCTGTTGAAAGAGGCCACTGTCATCAGGGAATAGAGTTTCATAAAAAGATGTACATGGTGGGGTGTCGTTTAGCTCAGTCGGTAGAACAATCGCCCCATGTACGAAGGCCCAGTCCTTGCCGTGGCGGCCCAGGATTCGAATCCGACCTGTGGCTCTTTCCAGCATGTCATTCCCATTCCCATTCCCAGATGTACATGGTCTGCAACAATGCTTAGCTAGGTGTCAAAGTAACATCCACATAAACAGCAGGACCTGAGGTTTCCCAGCAGAACATTGTCCAAACCATCACATTCTTCTCATAGTGCATCCTGATGCCATGTGTTCCCAGGTAAGCAACAAACGACAAACTGCAAACTATGTGTCTGGCACCTTTCTATCAGAACCAGCATGAACTCAGAAATTTGAGCTACAGTAACAAGTCTGTCGGATCAGACAACATATGTGTTTGATCCCAGGTCCAGCCGTATTCACTGGACGGTAGACGATAACACTAGCTCGTGTTCCTGATGGAAAGATTGCTATTTAGCAGACCACTAACTGTCATTAGCTCGGTCAGCCATGTAGCTAACCGAGATGGCAGGAGCCATAACCTGACAACAACCTCTGAGGGCTACAGTGTTCCCCAGCAAACTGGCCACCGCTGGTTTCGGAGGTTGTGTTGGGCCTTGTGTTGGGTTCACTGGAAGGTAGACGCTGACACTAGCTCATAGCACTAGCTACAATGGATTGCAGTTGGGGGTGAAATGCACACTTGCTATTTACTGCTATAAAGACCAATCAATATCCGTGACACGCCCCTTCCTATGCGCCTGTTTTGACAGGAAACGTGAATATGAGAAAGCAAACAGCACTCTGCTTTATTCTTTTAAACTAAATACATCATTACGTTATGTTGGGGTCAAACAAAGTCATCACATAGAGCTTTAATACATCTCAGCTCTTTTTTATCTTACTGTCATTACGCTGTCACTACTGTCACATTATCAACATCTCACTCTGCAAGAAAGTTATTGAGTTTTCAGAGAAACAGCTTTAAAATTAGACAACAGGGCTGTGGTGTGACAAGCCCAACATTTAAAAGGGGACGATATTCTACCAACACCCCTTGGTTTCAGAGTTCTGCTGCGAGAAAGGCCTGCGGCTTCACACCTCTTCATCTGCAATACACACACACACACACACATTGACACACTCAAACAAGTCTGCCCATAGGCAGGGATGTTTTGGGTGGGGTTGTGTTATAGTGACAGGATTCACACGACCATGTCATGAAAAAAAACATCACACACACACACTACAAACGTCAGCACCTTAAAATGTCTAATTTCGTTAAACATTTTTGACACACACATTATGTCGCCGCCTGACTGCTTTATACATAAAGGTCAACAACATCAGATCAAATGCTGATTGAAACCCTGATAGATCCTGAAGTGAAACATGAAATGTCTAACGGTTCATTAGGTGCAAGAGCACTGCATCACATAAGTGTTTACCACTGTGGAAAGTTACAGCTCGGCAGTTCTCTGCTGCGATGATGCTATCTTGAAGGTGTCCTTGATTTGACCAAACGTGTTACTATGAGTTTGGTCATCACCTGACTTTTCCTCAGATGCTACCATGAGGTTTATATATTTTGTTTTTGATGTAACAACTATACCACCTATTAAATTGGTAGAGACATGCAACATGTAAACATAACTGCTTAATATCAGCACGCTCAGTCACACACCACCAACTATTTCACTGATTTTGGTGAAACTGGATCATATTTTATGGAGAAAATGTTTTCTGGTTTTCCCTCTGATGTCCTCCGGCTGCTCCGCCTCAACTCTCTGTGATTTACAGAGTTTCCTGGTGGACAGTGAAGTGAACTGCTGCCAACTGTAGCTGCTGTTAGCTCAGTTTGTTAGCCGGACTGCCCGGACTGTGAGCTCAGAGCACCGGGGGAGTGTTAGTGTTTGTACCACAGGCGTCTTGGACAACTGGGAAGAAGAAGAGTAGGTTTTCAGGCGAATGCTAACTAGGAGCAGAGCCGGTGTTGTGCCAGAACAGGAGCTGGGCAAGCGGGCAACATAACCAGGCTCAGCAGCCTCTATGGACATAATAACAGAGGCGAAAAGACAAAAGAGGATGTTGACGGAGGAAGCTAAGAAGAGAAAAGGAGAGAGTGAGCGAGCAAGAAGCCGCCGGACAAGAGTAAATCTGGGACTGACTTTTAGTGGTTGGTGAGAGCTTGGTGAAATAAAAGGCTGAAAGACAGACGCCGAGCTGGGCTGACTGCTGTTGGACTAGTCAGTAATATTAGCTGGCTGCTATGTCTGCTGTTGTTGACCTAGCTTGATGTTCGGCTGTTAGCAAAGCTGTTGATCATAAGTAATGCAATAAGAACAAATACAGATATCCATATTTACAACAGTGGTATTACACTCTGGGGGCGCTAAATCACAATGCTATTATTGTTCTAAATAAATAAACATACTAAACATCAAAGTGAGTAAAATATATTATCACACATTTATTTACTATTTAGGCCTGTGGTTATATATTCATTCTCGCTTTACCACCACAATTTTTCAGACGTAGGCAGTGACTGTCTTGGGTACCATGTCATTTCAGAGTTCTCACACCCCCTTACCTTTCTGTAACCCTGCAAGACTGATGCAAATCTCAGTTTGTGTGTAGGAGTGGGGATGCCCATCTGTCTGGGCTGTTTCCATTACCATCATCATTCCATATTTTTTTTTTTTAAAGATATTTTTTTTGGCCTTTTTGAGCTTTATTTGACAGAGACAGTTTGAAGAGTGACAGGAATGTGGGGAGAGAGAGAGAGATGGGGAATGACATGTGGGAAAGAGCCACAGGTCAGATTCGAACCCTGGGCTGCCGCTGCAAGGATTGAGCCTTCGTACATGGGGCAGCTGCTCTACCAGCTGAGCTAAACAACACCCATCATTCCATAAATAGTTTTCGCAAGAACGGTATGTATTGATGCAACTGAAATATTTTCATAGACGTCACAGAGAGAACCGGTGACAGACAAAATGCTTTTTGTCAGTAACTTGTGAACTTGTGAACTCCTTTCACGGAAAAAACTACAAATAGATTTCAATCTGAATTTGTAAAGTTTTCAATCTGATGGAAATTGATTGAAAATAGTAGGAGGATGTGACATGCTGCAACATAGAAAGAAAAAATACCTCACCAAACTACTTGTTTCCTGTTCAGTGGGAGGCACAGGCCATGCTGACAGTGTTGTGGCTTTACCCTTGTATATGACACTGTGATATATTGTGATATTGAGAGCTGATGTAGTTCACAGTTCTCATGGCTACATTATATATAGATTTGTTGCTTAACATTGTGTACTGCAAAGGCCAAGTTAGCCCTTCATGATTTCCTTTAAGAAAGTTCAGCGCCGTACGTAACCTTCGCTCTTTTGCCAAGCGAAGTGAGAGAAAGTTGAAAAGTTCTGAGGAAATGAGTATAATACGGGTGGGTGGGGGCAAACTGGTGATAGATAGATAGAGAAGTTGTTGGCCGTGAGAAAGTGGCACAGCACTTCACTCGTCAAATCCCCTGACTGAAACCACAGCAGCTACACAGATAAACACCAAGGAGCTGAGACTGCGGCCTGACTTTGAAGCTGCCTAGTCGGTCTGTGATCGCAATGGCGGTTCACTTGGTGATGTCATTTAAAGTACTACAAAACCTGTACATTGTTGTCACGAGAGGCATAGTTCAGAAAGTACATGAGTGGGTACACAAATGGAAGTTCAAATATCAGTCACCCAGATGCAGTTTGCAGAAACAATCTAATTTGGAGACTTGATGAAGATAAATATATTCTTAAAGCAACACTGTCTTAAAGTAACTTTTCTACCATGAAATAAGATTTTAAATCCTGTTGATGTCACACTGACTTGTAATCAGGTGAATGGTGTCTCTGTCATTTGTACGTCTGTTCTCGCACTATGTAACTTTGGGCTCCGGGTACGATCACCCACGAGAAGTACGTAACGCTTTACGGCACTAAGTCACACACCACCAACTATTTCACTGATTTTGGTGAAACTGGATCATATTTTATGGGGAAAATTTTTTTTTGGTTTTCCCTCTGATGTCCTCCGGCTGCTCCGCCTCAACTCTCTGTGATTTACAGAGTTTCCTGATGGACAGTGAAGTGAACTGCTGCCAACTGTAGCTGCTGTTAGCTAATGTTAGCTCAGTTTGTTAGCCGGGCTGTCCGGACTGTGAGCTCAGCAGGCGTTTTGGACCACCGGGAAGAAGAAGAGGAGGTTTTGAAGAAGAGGAGGGAATACTGATGTCAAATGGAGCTAGTGTCGTGCCAGAACCGGAGCTGGGCAAGAGAGCAATGTAACCAGGCTCCGCAGCCTCTATGGACATAATGACAGAGGTGAAAAGACAAAAGAGGACGTTGACGGAGGAAGCTAAGAAGAGAAATTTACAGCGTAAGCGAAGCTGCCGGACAAGAGTAAATCTGGGAGTGACTTTTAATCGTCGGCGAGAGCTTGCTGAAATAAAAGGCTGAAAGACAGACGCCGAGCTGTTGGACTAGTAAGTGATGTGATTTATTCTTGATTAATAAAGTGTATCTTCTCAAAACTTTATTGACCTCTTCCAAGCATATCACAGTGAAATTTAAAACACAATTAACCTGATGTGTATAACTAGGAATAAAAAGAGGAATGTGTCTGAAAACAATTTATTTTAAACAAAGTATTTTTTTAAATGCCATAATTCAAAACAAATAATAAAGACAGTAAATTATAAGTATAATTTATTAATGTATACATTCAACACATTGGGTAACTCGTATCACATGTATACCACCTTTCTCCCACGTAATTACCATAACTCATAACACAAGTGAGCAACAGAAACAAAGCAATAGGAACACGAGCTTCTGACTCCTTTCTTCCCCTCATCCTCCCCGAGTTTCAGGTTCCTAGAAAGGCAGTTTTCTACCATCATCAGGGGGAACAAGAAGCCCCTGAACCCCCCAAAGCAAATGAGGCAGTAACCCACCAAACCCACCAGCCCGTCTCAGCTCCCTGCACTCCTCTCGTCTGCTCACTCTGACAGCCCATGGGAGAAGGTTACAAGCCCCCCACCACATCAACCACAGTGCTCCGACATGCCTCTCTTCATGCACATCAAGGTGAACTCAGCTCAAATGAGAAGTTTGCAAAACTGTAGCCACATGGAAAATGTTATATAAGTTCATATGCGACCCTTGATGATTTGATTTCAATCTGAGGTCAGATTCAGACCTCAATACTTGACATCCATGACAACAGATACGTATTTGCAAAATACTGTTTCTGTGTCGAGAAAACTACTTTCTAAAATTTTTGCTTTTTATTGGAAATTGTAGCTTTATTTGTCAGACTTTTTAAAATTTATTATATATTTGAAGTGTTATTTTACTGCCACTGTCTTTAAAGGTCTAGTTTGTAACATTTAGGAGAATTTGTTGGCAGAAATGGAATATAATATTGTTTTTAAATTGTGTATGATCACCTAAAAATAACAACCTGGTACCTTAAAATGAGCCTTTTCTATGTACAGAGAGACCGAGACTGCCTTTTTCTTTTCACCACACGCTGGCAGAGTGTGGTGGCTCTGGCTGTCACCATCTCAGCAGTCCCGCTTTTGCCGCCTCCTGGCTAATCCAAAAATGATATAGATCTTACTTTTTCTGAGTGAACATCCCAACAAGGCCCATGTGGTTAAAATTTGGAAGAATTTCAGATTTTTGAGGCTTGGTGCATTTGTTCGTAAAGGCGCATGTCATCTGCATATGGGCGGATTTGTGTACTTATGTTTTAACCAGATATGCTTTCTACCAACGAATGATTGGTGCAACATATTAAGAGTAGTTTGTAAAGATTGTACTGTTGCCTGATTAAACTAATTAATTAGAAAAAATAAAGGTTTTTCTTAATATTAGACATTTTAATAAAGAGTAGAAACTTCCTTAGTTCTGCTGTAGTGATTTTTCTGTTTATCCAGAATTTAGTTTGCGGTCTTCATTTCATTCACATTTGGCTTTAAGACTTCTATTTTTTATATTATATTGTTGTATTTTATTAGTGATTTTGGGTCAGAAATGTATTTATAAATTGTTTTTATACATTTACCTGTCTTTTACAACTAAATGGATACTTTTAAAACGTTCACGACACATTTGTAAATGTTTTTTTAAGATAATGAACAAACAAACATTTAACAAATCATTTACAAATAATGTTGAAACAATCTAATAAATCTACAGATCATTTTTAAAAATGTAAACACACACTGTGCTGAGTATCCACTCGCTTTGACCACAATTTCACGAGTCAGTCATTACATATGTGTATCTGCACAGATGTTGTTTTCTGGCTGTATTGTTTATTATTATTATTTATTATTATTGTTCTGGGCATCTCTGGCACCTTTTAAAGGGCACGTGAGTGTTTACAAATGCCGTGACAGTAAAGTAATGCAGAATTAGCTTGTTTTCGATATGCTCTCGTAAGTGTGTTCAGGGGCGGATGCTACAGTACATGTGTTGTTGGGAAGGCGAAGGAGGAACTTTGCAAGTTTTTATTGAAAAGCCGCATGCAACACGATGACTCAGCACGACTCAGCTGTTTGTTTTTAAACGATTTCAACGCATAATTATTAATTATTTATTACTTTTAAAAGGCTTTGGATTAAAAGCTACTCATAAGTAAGTTTTTTATTTACAAATAACTGTATATGTTAGCTGTAAATGTTGTATTAATGTGTGAAATCTAACTGCAGATCTGTTTTTAACAAAATATCTGTAATTATACTCACTGTCTTCCTGACAAATAGGTTAAATTGGCAATAGTTCAAGTTAGTGAAACTGTGTGGGATGGCTTGGTAGCACATAAAACATACACACACCTACACACACACACACACACGCACAATACCCAAACTGATAGACAGGTTAAAAAAAAAGTGTGTGGCACCTCAGTAGTAAAGGTCCACATGTTCACATGAGAACAATGAGATATTCAAACTTTCCAAAGGATGCTCAGTGTATTTAGAGTCTACCCACATGAAGAGTCACTGTAGTGGTAAATCCAGCCATGACAAAACCATACTGGCCCCACAGCGTGTAAGGGTTTCATCATGACTTTTGTACACATTTATTCAGAGTGTACAGTCGAACCAAAATTTGTAGAAGACCAAGATGTCAAAAATAACAGAGACAAAAAAATCCAAAACGTTTTTTTTTTTATATCCCCCACTAACCTCCAGTCCCACAATCCTCAGCAGCCTTTCAAAATCAAATCAAATCTCTTTGAGTCATGTCTTGAGTCGATGGGTGTGAGAAAGAGAAAAGAGGATGTAACGAGCGACGAAGGAACAAGTAAGACTCAACATTCAGCTGCACCATACAGAGGTAAGATCAGCGATTCAGCTGGAATCTCACTGTTATAGTATCGCGGTTATGTTTATTTATTTATACATTTTTTAAATGTATCTACAAAAGGGCAAATTACTTGCACTCTTCGTCCATGTGAAACTTCAGGTTGTCACGGATATTCTTTTATCGAATTACATAATCGGGAGGTGATAAAATAATTCAAAATTTACCAACATAAATCTGAAACAAGCTTGGGAAATTAATCTACTCATCTGCAGAGTTGTTTTCTCGAGCTGTCCCTTTTAGTTTTTCTTTTAGTTTCCTCTTTGTTGTACTGATCAGATATCATATTAAAATCAGCTCACATGAAAGAAGTTTTAAGATTTGCCTTGGGATAAAATATTTCGCTTAGCACTTCGTTAATACACTTTGATTTGTTTAATTCTGGTCATGTGGAGTTTCCCCGAACGTAAAATCAATCTGCTGTTGTTCTAAATGTCTAAATAGGGCAGATCAGATGGAAGTATAACAAGTGTACCACAGTGTCACAGTTTAGAAGTTGTCTGACAATGCCACAGCAGGGTTATCCTCAGTGAAAGCCCTGAAACTTTTGTGCAGCTGGCAGACTCTTTTTGTGAAGGAAAACCTCAAGCCTTGGCATTTTAACTGAACCAACAGGTGTGCAGCATCTAAGTGTGTGAGGCTCTAAAAGTGACATAAAAAGAGCTGACGTTTGAGACTCCTGCAGGTTTATTCTGCAGGATTTTCACCCTCAGACAACAGACTCTGCCATGCCACGGTCGTTCCTCGTCAAGAGTAAAAGAACTCATCCTCTTGGCCAGTCCAAGGACTCCTTTAGACAACAATCCCAGCACCAAACAGATGCCGACCAGCCTGTTCAGCATGCGATGGGACAGGGCAGGAGTTATCCTGAAGGTGCTGTGCAGCCTTTGTCGCCCACGGTAGGGGTCAAGGACCTTCTGGCTGCAGCTTGCTCACCATGGGATGGGATGGCAATCCGGTCTGCCCCCAGAGATTGGCCTTCAGGTATCTAACACTTTCTCTATTGGTATCCAGTTGTATTCTTGTGACTATAAACTTGTTTATAACACTACATAAAGTACACAATATATGTTCTTCTTGTAAAAGAAGGAAAGAAATCAATATTCAGGATTCATATTTGGCCACAAAAAGCTAAGACATGATTCTTTAAACTCTAAATCAAAGACATTCACATCTTCATCATCCCTTCATATTTTGACAAAAGCCCCGTGGAGAACAGAGACGCTCCTCTGTGGGTCTCGCCCTGGTTGGTGGACCGACACCAGGCGTCTGAGAGAGAGAGGGAACTGGAGAGACTGGTCTTCATGTTACTCAACCACACATCACACACTGATCTCAAGTCCCCCGTCAGCGAGTGCCCACTCTGTGAAAAGGTGAGAGTTTACACATGTCCTCTCGGTGTCTTTATCTGCTCTTATGAAAAGAGGAAGCCAGAGTGAATAACGTTAAAAGTAACTGGGATGATGAGAGAAAGAGTCTGGCAACATGTCAGAGGGTGACACAGCAGAGTGTTCAGAGTCTGTGCTGCTCAGTAGGAGTCTGATTGAAGGTATATTTTTTTTTAACAATGTGGTGATTTCTGGTTTGCGCTTAACTTCTGCCAGTCAAAACTATGGAGGGAAAATGGTGCATATATAATGTGAGGTCTGTTTTCCCTCCAAAACCGCCTGATGTTTCAAAAAAAAACTACAAATGAAAAGAAAAAGTTTAAGTAACTCTTAAAAACTCCAAAAGTTGATCATTAACAGTATTGCATATATTTCTCAACCTAATTTACAAAAGTTGAGAGATTTGTGTTTGGGCGGGGTCATAAAAACTTTTGCAATGTATCTTTAAAGATTATTCAAAGAAATCTCGTCCTGTCGACACAGAAATCTTTGTCAGGCATGTATATTGTCATGGCAAATGAATTAAACCGAGGTGTTTGGTGATGGAGGGCTGGTCAGGCTTTAATGTGCTTATATTTCTGTATGCTGTATACAAAACCAATAAAAACAATGTTACAAAAAAGAAATAAACTTTCACCAATCTCTTAACTGGGGCCTGATTGATACTGGATATGGTACTGCTTATGTAATGACTAAAAAGGTGAATAAAAAATAAATATAGTTAAAAAAATAAATTTGTTTTGTTACCTTGGAAAAGATCCCAAACATAGCTTTGGCTTTTCTCTTTATCAGCTGACAAACACACTGATGTAATACGATAAAATTATATTTTATAATACCATAATCTAAACCAGCTTGATGCCAGCAGTCAGGATAGCTTAGCTTAGCATAAAAAACTGGTAACAGGAGGAAACAGCTGGCCTGGCTCCGTCTTATTTCTCACTAATGTACATGTCACACCTTGTTTGTTTAAGTCGTACAAAAATCAGTAAAAGTGACAAAATTCACTGTTTTACAGCTGATTGTGTGTCCGACTGTTTCCTGTCTCTAAGTTACAGATCCCAGCCGAGAAATCGTGAGCTTTAGAGGTGTTGGTAGTCAGTTTCTTTCACTGTTGGACAGAGACAGGCTAGCTGTTTCCCTCCGTTTCCAGTCTTTATGCTAAGCTAAGCTAACGAGTTGATCTTCTCACCACCTCTTTCACTCTCTCAGTCTCTTTCAGGAGTGTTGATGTCAGGAGGTAACCTGCAGACTCATGTTCACAACGTCGGCTCTGTCCCGTTGATAAGCTCGCCGACAGCCGCCGACATGCCCAACATGCACTTTGGCTTCAGAGCAATAGGCAGCTATGCTAGAGCAAAGGTGCAGTGCACAGTATTTTCACCATTTTCAGGTCAAACATTGGTTTGTCTCAATGTTGTGGGCATGTTCTTAAATCCTGTAACTTTATCCAGGACCGAAGCTTCGGCTGCAAGGTCTGTGGAAAGGTGTTCAAGCGTTCATCCACCCTGTCCACGCACCTCCTCATCCACTCAGACACTCGGCCTTACCCCTGCCAGTACTGCGGCAAAAGGTTCCACCAGAAGTCAGACATGAAGAAACACACCTTCATACACACAGGTGAGCGAACACACAAGCAAGCCGTGCTGCTGTTAGATGCTTACCCTGAAACATTTCCATGCCCTTCATTCTCCCTCCGGTTCTTCCCTCAGGTGAGAAACCACACATCTGCAAGGTGTGCGGTAAAGGATTCAGCCAGAGCTCCAACCTCATCACCCACAGCCGAAAGCACAGCAGCTACCGGCCGTTCAGCTGCTCCCGCTGTCAGCACAGCTTCCAGCGCAGGGTTGACCTGCAGCGCCACCAAGAGATGCAATGTGGCTATGGAGACTTGTTCACTCAAAATGCATGAAGCGAGTGGGAGAGGTGGCGTTTGTAAATAATATTCAACCCTTTGTAACTGTAAAAATCAGGACAAATTGAAGGTAAACACCAATAAAAGTTGATTGATTGTGTGTTTGTGTTAATTCATTGTGTTGTTGAGCTGCAAAAGTTTTGTGTGTTAACAGGAAGTCCAGGAAACACATTTTTTTCCCATTGTGTCTCCATTATTGAATGAAGCAGCCATCCTTGCACTGCAGCTGGGCTCCCAGCAGAGATGACAGATGATGGTACATTCATCAGAGTGTACGAGGTCTATTTTGAATTACTTTGTAAAAAAAACCACACACACAAACTTTTCTTACTATTTCAGCTGCACCTTTGGTCGATGTTACATTAAAATACTCAGATTTAAGCTGCACTAATCAATATTTCATGTCAACAATGGATCCAAAGAATACTGCTGTGTCTCAATTCAGATACTCCCAATATGATACTAATGATACTAATTAAGGCTCAGGTCAAACAGAGTCAGGGTGCTGCTGTGCTACATGTTGGTTCATTGCTGTAATAAATATAACTGAAGCTTGTGTTTAACACGTGTTTAATCTACTATTTCATGTCAAAATGGCTGCTGTGAAACACAGCATACGTGTGTTGCTCGCAGATATTTTTTCTTTCAGTTAGCTGTTTTGGTTTCATGGATGTAATTTTAATGTTTTGTTTCACTCTCACTGCTCTCATTGGGTTTATTTCCTGTAAAAACAGGCTGATTTCACCGTGCACTACCTGACCAGCACCACACAGCAGGCAGGCTGCTAACGGTGGTGAAAAGTACATTTAAATACCGTACTCAGATGCATTTGTACTTTTCTTGTGTATTTCTATATATTTGACTACTTTATACTCATATTTCATACTCTACGCTACATTTCAGAGGTAAATAAATACTTTTTACTCCACTACATTTATTCATGTTAATAATACAAAATATACTCAAACAAATTATGATGTATTATCATTTCCTCTGTGAAATTCACAAGCTACCCAGCAGTATATAAAACTTAAATTTAACCCCACTTTTGCCAGCTACAGCATTAAAGTGATGCACACATTGATGCATCAAAAATTGTGTGTGTTTTTTTGTATTTTAAGTAAATTTTGATGCTAGTACCTTTGTACTTTTACTTCCAACTGTTTCTACGCTGTGGTATTATTACTTATACTTAAGTAAAAGATCTGAGTACTTCTTACACCGCTGCTCGCTAACATAAAGCATTCAGCTGCTAAAGATCTTTTTTTTTTTTTTAAATTAAATCAGCTAAATCGTGTGAATATTGAACTTCTTGCTGCTCTGTTTCTGCTGGATGTGTACATAGTTTGCTAGCCACGTCAACATGTTCGTACAAGTAAGACGCCAAAAAATTGTTTATTAGTGACAACAATGACTATAAACAAATATATTTATATATTTCACAACACGCACCAACTTCCCTTCCTCTGATCTGAGTGACGCGACGAGTCAGCGTGGCTTCCAGCTCTTTTTAATTCGTGCATGAACACAGAAGAAATTCACATACAGATAAATGGAGTTTTGATATCCAGCTGATTCACAGTTACAACACAGATAGTGAAAATGTAAAACATTGGCTCTTCAAACGGGCACACACAGTAACCTCTCAGTTCATCATTCGACCTTGTGATCTGCCTCTAAACATGACGACAACGTGGTTTCTGTCTGAGTCATTCCAAACCAAAAGTTTAGATCCTGTTGAATCCAGATAAAACCCTCTTCATTGGCTGCCAGTTTTGAAATGACTCGGCATAAAATGGCTCGCAGCATCAAGCAACGTTTCGCTTTGAATCAAACATCTGACTTTCCATAATGCTGCGATGACTAAGTGCTACTGTACTTCACATGGTTTCAGTCTCCTCTCTCGGCATTTCTGCTGCACGGCGGTGAACGATAGTCGCGGGAAGCATGCACAAAACTTGCACGATGACAGCTGTTGTTACAACCTCTGCCCCAGTTCTTCTTTCTCAGATTTGCAGAGAGGAAATCCTGAGAAATAGATAAAAGAATAAAACTGTTCAGACGTATCAGAGATTAAATCTGCAGGTGTTCGCCTAATGCTGATATATTTTCTGAAACTGCCGGAGCTTCTAACCGCTGAAGTTTATTTTAAAAACACAGCTAGGTTCACTCAAGATTAAAATGATACACATCTGTATCATTTTAATCTTGTAAAAATGTTTTTAATTTGAACAAAGCCTGTGATATGATGCAAAAAATATGCAGTTATATCATCGGATGATACTTTTGTCAATACAAAAATCTGAAGTAAACAATATTATAAGTGATGTTTAGTGATTCCTCCCACAATCCAAAGTCATATAGTTGAAATATAATATATAATATAATTTCAAATATAACTTCCTTAATGTTTTTCCCCCATTTTTAAGAATGTATTGTCAGTGACCAGTTTATTTATTCTCCTCGCTCCTGAGCCTGGCGTTGGGGTTGGTGATCTTGATGGCCAGTGTCTTGTTGGACACGCTGTGGTCGATCTCAGCGCAGTGAGTCGAGTTACTCATCATCAGGACCTCAAGCTTTTTGACACAGCACACCAGGAACTTCTCGAACCCCTTTGGGCAGCATGTACTTAGTCTTCTTGTTGCTGCCATAACCGACGTTAGGCATCCTGTTTGGGCTTGTGCAGTCTTCACCTATCTGTCAGACTGATGGTGAATGAACTTCTTGGTTCGCTTTTTGACAATCTTGGGCTTTGTCAGGGCTGCCATGGTGACCAGTGTAAATCCAAAAAGGGAAACTTTCTTGATGTTCATAACTTCTTATTTTTTCTGATGTATGCCTGATGTTTAAAATTATTTGTAATCTTGCACCCGCCACCATCCGACTTTTTCAGATATTTACAAATCAGGAATTATCTTAGAGGGAACAGTGTGACCACATATAACCATGACGCCAAACAACTGGTCTCTAAATGTGTAATTATGTACGTGGGTTAGACTGAAATGTATACACACCTAAGGACGGCCCGGGAGAGTGAAACCAGTGTAGGATATTCAGAAGGTGTTTCAGAGCATACATCAGTATAAGGTCATACATAGACTCAGTTAAAAGTAATTCGTCTGAAACAAAGAGGTCCCAAAGATCCCAAAGAGGATGACAGACATAGTAAAGCTGCAGAATTACAGCCGCCAAAGTTGGCACAGTGTTTAATAAACGTAGACTCAACAAAGACTGTCAGTGGAAAATGTATAACATGACCCGGTGTATAATAATTAGATAACCCGTAGATCTGACGAGTCATCATTCACACATTTCAGATAACTGATCTAGAATCAGATGACACATATAAGGCCATTTTGCGGTACATCTAATAGAGTCTGTGGTGAGCTCTTTGAAACTCCACACCTCCACATTTTTTTGACTCAAGTGATAAGAAGTGACAGACTTCAGACGCAGCCACATGACAGTTTCATGTAAATTTAGCAGAGTTTCCACAGTTTAAATGACCTCATCAGATCTCACCTCTACACCGAGCTGGAGGACTGATCGGACGGTGACGGGTGATTCCAGATGTTGTGGACTCCGTGTGTCTGGTCTGTTAAATGATCTCCTTCTCTAAATGATGCTGGACGTGCCCCTTTAAAAACACATTTATACATTTAAATAGATTTAAAAACACATTTAAATTATTTATAATGTCTCCACACCGTGAAGAATTGTTCTCCTGACCTCCAGCAGATGTTATTACCTGTATAATAGTAGATGCACCACACGCCGCCCATCAGACTGACACCCATCACAAAGGCAGCAAAGACGATTCCCATAACCGGTCCCATCTGCACCACAGAGCCTGAAGACAGCGTTCAAGAGGGAGTGTGATGGCTGGTTAAACAGTCTCACAGCAACATGACAATAAATAAATGATACTCACTGCTCTGCTCTGGGTCTGGACTCGCCACTGGAGAGGAGGCGCTCAGTCTCTTGGTTCTCTGGCCAGCAGAGGGCCTCAGCAGTTTGGGTGCCAGTGAAATAATAGGCTGGGTGACCACCATGGGCCTGGAGAGGTTTCTGATCTCACACTGACGTGGGAATACAGGAGAAGGCTTATTTATGCTGTTACCATGCTGCAGTGTTATGATAGCAGCAGGTGAACATGACGAATTATGACTCAGTAATCATCTACAATCCTAAACCTTTTTAACACAGAGTTTTCTTTAGTTTTTACATTTCCCACATATGATCTAAACTTTCACATTTGTTGTTAAATTTTCACATTTTTCATATTTTCATTTTATTGGCAAATACACAGTGGACTGACACCACTCTCACATGTGAATGCTAAATATAAGGGCTACAGCTAGCAGCCAGGAAACAGACACACCAACCGACAGTGAAGCTGAAGTCTGGTCTTTACTGTAAGATTGCCAGACAATATATATAGCAATGGCTCCAGAAAGCCACATAACTGCTTGTCAAACCACAATGTGTCATTTTTACATTAGTTTCACTTAGCCAGACCTCTCTCCACACTTCATTTTAAAGGTGCAATATGGAATAATTAAACCAGAAAAATAACTAAAATTCTCAACTAATCTCTCCTACTTATCACACTATTAGAATAATCTCCCACGGATTACTTTTAAATGAATTAACTTAATTTAAAGTGTTCATTTTTTATCATTTGTTTCATTTCAAACTATCGCTTTAACGTTATGAAATGTAGCCCCATCGTGTTAATTGTTTCTGTACCTGATGTCTGGGTGTTCTAGATACAAGTGGAGGGATATGTATCCTGCCCCGACAGTCTTTCTTTACTGTTTCCTTTACTGGTTCCCGTCTTGTCGAGTCAGAGACACACAGGCGAAGGCTGCAGTGGAGGAACTGCATAGAGTCATTATAAACTGGCCGCAGGATGAAGCTAAATCTCAGGGGTTGTATCGCCTCCTCTTCTCCCAGACTTATCCTGCTATTTTCCAGCCTTCTTGCTGCTTCTGCCTCCCTTCTTTCAACTTTGTGGTAGTCGTAATTTCCGTCTTTTTCCAGTCCCTCCATCTCTTCCTTTTCCTCTTCCAGTTCACCATCACCTTCGACCTCTTCGTCCTCGTCGTCATCTTTTGCAAGGGTCAGCGAGGGTTCTGAGGAGCAGCCGTCGCTTATGACAGTCCAGAAACTATTTTTTTTTGGGTCTGATACAGGAGAGACCACACATGAGTTCACCTCCACAACATCTATGTGGGGCCCTTTGGCTGAAATCTGCAATACGAGGTAAAACAGTGATTAAGGAGACAAATCGTAGTTACATGTTTTGTCAAGATGTCAAATAAGCACAGTAAATATACAACAAACAAACACACACACACCTCAACATAGACACGGTGGTCTGCAGTTATGACACAGGGGCCAATCCGTCCTTGCTCGTAGCTCTCAGTGACAAAAAGCTTCAAAGTGAGAACAGGTCCAGGTCTGTGTCTGGGTACTGGGAGGTGGCTCAGTTCTGGATCAGGTCCTGGACCTTCATGTTCCCAGGGGACCAGCCCCGCCTGAGGAGTGTTTACATTAACATCACCACCATCATCATCAGGGCCGGGGAAGGCGGGGACTGCAGCCAGACAGCTGAACTGAGAGGAGAAACAGATTATAGGTTAACTATATTGAAGGAATAACAGATTAGATTAGATTTACGAAGACAGACACACATGTATTTGCAGATATCTTACATGTATGCCGAGTGGACTTCTTGACTTCTTTTTTGTCTCACTGAGTGCCAGAATGGTCTGAGGTTTGTCTCTCCACAATAACATCTGAACAGAGAGGAGAGAAACACAATGGTGTACTGCTTTCACCATAAACAGCACTCTTGGAGACACCATTTACAAATAATATACATTTCTACGCTGATGACACCCACCTGTATGCACACCAAGAGATAAAAGCAAGTGACTCCCATTAACTGCTTTGTAATGTGTCCTTTAGTATTCCAGCTAACTTTAAGCCTCTAAACAATAAATTATTTATTACTCAATCATTATGATAAAACAGAACCGATTGGTACAATGTCGTCAGACCCAGAAGTCACTGGAAGGATGCGGAAGTCACACGAGTCACTGTGCTTTCTCTGTCATGGATTAGATATTTATACACTGTATATACTTATTTTATTTAGTTGTTTAGTTGTTTTACATTATTTTTTGCATCCTTCAGTAGTCTGAGAAGAAGGTCTGAGCTGATACAGTCCCTTTGACATGTTGTATCATTACAGACTTACAGATTTCACTGGATGTCCATTGTCTGTTTTCTGCAAACCTGGACAAACGTATCCATGCTTTTATATCTATTCTAACTTGAGTCTTTCATGTTTAAGTTCTCCTCTGAATAGGTGGAAAATGTGGCAGTTGTTAATATCTGGATAAAACCTGTTACATGTATTTTTACACATGATAGATTTTCATTCAGTGTTCAGTGTTCACTCCTGCCTCTGTTGTTTGTCACTTTTCTAAAATCACTCTGAGTCTTCCTTCCTCACAATTTCCAGCCGCTGAACTGACATTTTCTCTCACTTAATTAGCCTTTGTGCAGCTGCCTATTCATAGGCCGTTCTGGTCATGACGACCTGGGTCACAATTCTCACTGGGGCAAACTTCCATTTACCGTAATTTCAAGTCCATTATGTGCTTTGTGTTTTTGCTTTCACCTCTGTGATAACCTTATTTTGAATTCATATGTGAACCTCTCTGCCTCCTTCTGTTGGTTATGTAAATAATATGAACAACGATGACATAAACTCCAAGAATTGAACCAAAAATATACTTATTTTATAAACCTCTTTCTGTCTGAATTTTGTTATCTCACCATGTTTTTGTACTGAACCCCTCTGGGCTGTCCCAGGAGCACACCCTCAGTCCCACAGGAAATGACCGGGAACACCAACAGGAAATGGCTCCCATTGGACTGAGCCTGGCACGTCGAGTCTCGTAGAGTCACGGCAGCCACTGGGACAGACAAGTTCTGAAGGAGACAACTGATGTTACGGCGGCGTAAATAAAGTCAATTTAGCTAAAATCTTTGCAAACAGTGGCCTACACTGCCAACATACACAGAGCAACATTAGAATTAATCATTCACCTGTGCTGTGTCTCAATTCGGATACTTCTTTTAGTACACTTCTCTGTAGTACACTGTGTACTTCCTGGTGTAATATGGTCATTTTGGCAGGGTAGTGTTGTTGCACTTACTGGAAACGACGATTGAACAATGCATTTTGCCATAAGTAACGGTGTGAACACATTTTGTACTCATAATAACAAGTGTGAGTATGGAAGTGCTCAAATTGAGACACAGCACTGCTGAATGTGGCTCCTTTTAGCTCTAATTTTGATCTCCACCAACTACTAAATGTTCCACTATGTTCACTAGCTAGTAGCTATCTTTGTGTGTCTATTGTTAAAGTGTAACTAAACCCCCAAATTCTGCTAATTCCCTCTTTCCCAGCAAATTCAGCAAGCCACAGGCCTTGTGGCTATGTATCTTGCGACATGGGAGGTAACGCCAATTGGAGTGGCAGATTGACCACCGCTTAGTGTAGCAGTGTAGTCAGAGCTAACAGAGCTAACAGAGGCAACCGAACTTATCAGCTATTACCAGTTGCTGTCAGGCTTGGACAAAGTCAAAGTTTGCAACAGTGATAAATATGTTTTTTATTTGCATTGTTAGCTGATAGCTAGTGACTCAGAGCAACAGAGCTAACCACAACAAGTAGCTGCTGTCAGGCTTTCTGTGTCTGTTAGCGAAGATAGCAACTCAGAGAGGCTACATCTCCGGTGCTTGTGTCTGTCTAGAGTGTTAGTATAGCTACGTAGCAGGCCACAGTCTGCAGAGTCTGGAGATGCTGGTTTTATACGAGGGGACAGGGATTCAAGGGTGGTTGTTGATGAAAGCTGCCACCATATATGTCACCTGCCTCCAGATCAGCCAATAGCAAAATTCAACTGCAATAGCCGGGTTTCAACCAGTAGAGGGAGCCCTCTATACACATTTATAGCACAATATGTAGAATTTAAATACTTTGCGCTTAACTGTCAAGGCCTGAACACTACTAAATACCTCTACACACTTGTTTTCATCTGAAAATTGTGCTTTGAAGGGTTTAGTTAGACTTTATGTAGGTTTATCAGAGTTTCTTTTAGCTGGAAACAAAGTTTTGTTGCAAGTTTAAACACATTTAGCACTACTACAGTACTACGAGTGGCTGCTAGGCATGACTGTTTTTGTGAAATCACTAGCTAGCTTCTCTCTTTATGGACTGTTTACATCTAACGCTGCATCTAATACTGAGGTATGAAGACCTGCAGGATGTGTTGGTCCATGGTCACGCTGAGGCGTCCGTCCTCACACTGCACTGTGAAACTCTCTCGGCCTCCTCCTGCTCTGCCTCCACCATTCAGCCACTGCCTGAGCCGGCGCTCCTCGGCCCAGGGAGGCCTCACAACAAGAGGATTCATCACTGCAACCACGTCTGTGGCACAGACAGAGGGGAGACGTAGTGACAGCCATGCGGAGACGTTAAATACTCACACTTACACTTCAATACCTTTCATTCAATATATATGCATGGATGGAAATATTCTTTCATTTCTCATTCTCCATTTTAAAAAATGACTTTGGTGGATTACAAAATGAAGCTGAAACGTTCAGGTCACTCACACAGTGATGGAAACAAGAGACACACAGGGGTCCTGACCTGTCCCGCCCCCGGCCAGCTGGATCACAAAGCGATTGGCCAGGTCAGCCTCAGTGTATGAGGTCACCATGGTGTAGCCCCTCTCACTGGCCCACACGAGAAGGTCAGACATGGTGGACAGGTCAGAGTTTAGGGTACTGGACAGGGTCAGGTCAGGCTCAGGTGGGTAGGGTGGGGATACACTGTTGGAGGACTAAGATAGGAGAAGACAGATACAAAGACGCATATTAAATTGCAGATTAAACAACATGATTAATGCACATATGTTCCTTGGACTGGTCATGATAAAAGGCCACTCTAAAACATAAAGTTTTTTCTTAAAGAAAAAGGCACTGAACTCTGGTTCACATGGGGCGAAACCATTACATAGAGTTGAAAAGGTTAACTGTGGCCTGGGTGATGTTCCGCTTTAATGACTGTTGGAGAGATGGATGAATATTTGAACACGCTGTCGAACAAGCTCAGAGTGTGGTGGCTTTCTCTGGTTGGCAATTCTGCCTCTGGCAGACCTGAGCTGGGCTGAATGAAGCCTGGTTGCTCAATCAAACCATCTGTAATGGCACCCACCTGTCAATCAGAGCATCCACTCTGTTAATCCTGCATAACTTTAAGCCTTAATATAATCTGAACAGGTGAGTTGTATGTAAATTCACCCTCAGTACAGTTGGAAATTAGCTATAGAGGCCAAAACTGTTTTTTGTACCAGGCTGTAAACATGTTTATTTCTGCTGTGAAGTTGTGACATTTTAACATAGGGACTTATGGAGACTGACTCACTTCTGCAGCCAGCTTCAAGTGGACGTTTGAGGAATTGCTTTCACAGCAACGGAGGTTGCCTCTTGGCTGTAACATGAGGTGATGACAGCAGATGAATGGCATGACAATGGGCCGTCATGGCATCTCTTGTGCATTCAAGTTGCCATCAGTAATATCATAACACCACTGCCACTATGAGGCACTCCGTTCACAATATTGACATTAGCAAACTGCCCGCCCCACACGTTGTCTGCCATCTGCTCTGGACAGTGCAAACTGGGATTCATCTGTGAAGAGAAAACTCCTCCAAACACCATCAAAAGTGAACGCCTGCCAACTCAAGACGAACTGCAGCCAACTCAAGTGGACGACGAGCACTCAGATGAGTTTCTCCGAGACAGTTTCTGACAGTTTGCGCAGAAATTCTTTGGCTGTGCAAACCGACTGTTGGACATCAGCTGTCCGTGTGGCTGCTCTCTTGATGATGATGCTGCTGGTGAAGAATCCATGTGGAGGTCCTGGGCTGGTGTGGTCACACGTGGTATGCAGTGTGTGCTTCTCAGAAACAACACTGAAGATGGCTTATGGTTGTGAAATCAACATTCAGTCCAGGCAAGTACACACTCCTTCAAAACTTGTCGCATTATATCGTGTGATAAAACTGCACATTTTAGAGTGACCTTATATCGTGATTAGTCAGAGGCACACCTGTTTCTGAGTCATGCTGTTTAAACAGCGTGTTGATGTGCCACACCTGTCAGGTGGATGGATTGTCTTGGCAGCGGAGATATATCAGACTTTGGCTAGCAGTTGTTTGACATATAAATCAGGTGACAAATTAGTCTTGCAGAATCTGAAAAAGCAAAGTAAGTTGCGTCCCTTACATGAACGGAGACATGACCTCGGACACCGTGTGCAACAATGGCCCAGTTGACTGGCATCGAGCTGCTGAGAATCAGCACAACCTTCTGCGTCTTTGAGTTGGCCACCAGGGGCACGAGATAGACAATCACCTCCACCTGGAGAGAGCTGAAGGAGACGGAGACAGAGAAGAAGACTGAACGTTGCATGACATGCCATGTGCGCTCTTGCCAGGTTTTTCCCGAGGCTGCATGTTCTCACCCGCAGAGCCCCGAGCCCGCTGAATGGAGCTTGATCACGTGGACTTCGGGGCTGATCCCACCTGCTGGTGCGTAGGCGCAGCCCTGCACTTCCTGTTGCTGTAGGTCAGAGGTCATGTAGTTGTGAGAGAGGAACATGGACTGCAGCTGACACACAGCCGGCAGGGTTGGATCTGTAAGCCGGAGACAAAGCAAGAGGTTTTTCACAAGATCTTTCTCCAAGGTTAGCAGTGGGTTAGCTTAGCTTAGCATAAAGACTGGTGGAAACAACTAGCCTGGCTCCATCCAAACAAAATCAGTCTCAGGTTTTTTACAGCACTTACAGAGATTTACAGTTTCCTGATGGACAATAAAGCAAACTGCTGCCATCTGTAGCTGCTGTCAGCTAATGTTAGCTCAGTTTGTCAGCCGGGCTGTCTGCAAACCTCCCCAAACTTTAGTTTCCTTGGTGGCTCACCCTCTCCCAGTGGGATGTAGACTCGGTTGCCGTGTGTTGTGTGTGTCATAGAGGACAGGTTGCCGTGGTGTTTCATGGCCCAGCGGTGCAGCGCACGCGGATGAAACGGCAACGAATGCACCGCTTGGACGTGCAACTGCAGGCTGCGGGACTGCACACTGGAGTTTGAGGATAACTGGCAGACAAGAAAAGAAAGCCAAAGAAGTGATCGTTTAAATGTGCATGTTGAGGATGTCATATATCATACAGATGTGATGGGACACTGACCTGCACCAGCACTGGGAGGTTGGGGGGCAGTCGCTCAGCCTCCAGGCACCAGGTGACAGGGTGCTTGGAGCTGAGCAGCAGGTGGAGGGCTCTGAGAGGTGACCGGGACGGAGACAAAGGCTTCAGTAGTACCGTCACCTGCAGACAGAAGAGGAAAAGGAGTGTTAGACCTATATGGAGCCATGAAACTGACAAAAAGTCATAAATGCCCGGGCAGGTTTGCTGGTTTGTAATTCGTTTGAGGGGCAATACCAACTAGTTAGAGGCAGCAACACTCAAAGCCTCCTCTATCTTGGCTTGTTACAGCCAATGACAGTCAAGTGGAGTCAACCACACACACTATTGCTATTGGTTGAGGCTGCAAATTTAGCTTTGGCACCAGAAGCGAACCATCTCATCCCAGGATCTTTCCCAACAAAGACCAACTTGACCCTGATGCTGAGAGCAGCTTAACTTTGATCCATTGCTCGCTCGGTCCCTTCCTTTGGAGCTCGTTACCTTGTTTTCGGGGCTGTTTGTCACTCTCCCCACTGCAATCACATGCGTTTCCTTGTTCCCATGTTCTCGAGCAGCACAGCCCGGACCAACCTCAAACGTCTCTAACAGACCCCGAACAGGGTGCAGCTCCCCCACTGGACCAACCACAGAGCATCGCACATCCACACTTGGAGCTGAGGGGGCAAACAGCAGATACATGACTATGAAGTGTAATAAAAATGAAACCATAACAATTGTGGGATTACGAGTTATGAGTTATGCTTCTAAAGAACAGACAGCCTGTGTACTGGGGTGAAATCCCTGCTGGAGGCGACTGGAAGATTTCCCAGAAGAACTTGGATAAAAATGTTCAGTTTCACTTTGACGCTTAAAATAAAGACCTTTGACTTGAAGCTGCCTGAGCTGAGGAAATATCACATTTGATCCTTCAACGTCTTCACAACGCAGTAATCATCAAGCTGTGTTTCTCAAACTTTTACACCGTGAACCACCTCAGAAAATATTAGACTACATCCATGTTTTATACAGTTTGTGGTCTAAAGATCCAGTAAATGGATGCAATGTTGAGAAGTCCTGTTGGTGTTCTTACCTGCCGTTCTCCTCCAGAGCAGAAGGAGACAGTAAACAGTCCATCCAACACCGGACAGTGAAGGCATCATGAACGTTTCACTACGAGACTGACTTAATGTGAAGACTCCTCCTGCAACATCCTAGTGAACAGAAACATGATCATACATGAAGACCTCATACATGAGCTCGTCTTCAGTGCTGACACAACTCACAGTGTGCGAGTCTGTGAGAGCTACTCATGTAAACAACAGCACAAACTGAGGAAATGTGATCTTAATAAATAAATAAGTTAAGTAATAAGAAATAGTAAGAAGTATAAATAGATGATAAAATAAATAATAGTAGTAATTATATGGTAAGTAAAAGCCAGGTTAAGATCGAGTTTGAGTTTTGCTTTTAAAAAATATGAACCTTGAGAAAAAACATTCAAAAGTCAGAACTATTAGATAAAAAATCAAAAATTAAATCAGTCCTTAAGATACCAGTTTTACACCAAATTAAAATTATGAGATGGTGGATTAAAACTAACAGTTAAAAGATGAAACTTCTGATTTACTACCTACTATTTTTCATGTATTTTTTTTCATACTGACATAAATAGGCTTCCGTAGCTTGGCAAAGAATGGGAATGCATTTTTTTTTTTTTCTGTTTTTCTATTTTTACATTAAGTTTCCCCGAAAGTGTATGAATATCAAAGTCTGCTTGTCAAAAAGTAAAACTTATTAGCACACTCAAAGTCGTGAACCTTCAGATTAACTCAACTTTGAGCAACCAGCAGCCAATTAAAGAGAAATATATAAAATCAGAGACCTGCCTGAGTAGATTCCCACAATAATTCAAATATTAAAACAGGAAAATTAACTGAATTAATTAAACAATTAACTAGATATGTAAGATAATTTTCCAACCACCTACTAAAGTTCCTAAAGTGCTGATCACATTATTGTGATATATGTGTATTATTATAAATCCAGCTCATATTTCTCATGTGTAGATGTGTAAAGGTTGTTTCAGGATTCCTAAAAGTCTCTAAAGAAAACACTTTCTGGACCAAACATGAGGAGAGAAAAGTTGAACTCACCTGCGGTGCTGCACGGTGGGACAGACAGACTGCTGATCCAGCTGTTGCACTGCTGTGCTCACAACTCAACACACGCCCCCCTCATTTCCTAAACACACAACCACGCAGTCACACACACCCTCCACATCTCCAACCACGCAAAAAAAAAAAAAAAAATTATACTCGAGTCAGGCATTTTTTTTATCCAGCAGAGGTGCGACTTGTGGGAAATATTTCTCAGTGGAAATTAGTTTTATACACCGAGTGGGAGTGAAAGGGGAGAGAAGTTGTAAAGACACAATTAAAGGGGGTTAATGGGAGGGACCGTGGGATGGTGTGACAGAGTGGAGAGAGAGATGGCGAGGAGAGGAATAAAAGGCTCTGAAAAAAGTCTCCATGCCTAGATGGCAACAGGAAGGAGGGCTGCAGGCAAGAGGAGGGAAGGTGGGAGGGATGGAGGAGGAGAAGGGTGGACCTCAGGAGTTTGACTGGCAGTGAAATGTTTGGGAGTAAACAAAGGCAGCACACTCTTATTATGTCCTGTCTGACCCTCTGAGACTCTCATGACATGGATCCTGTTCTCTGTTTTTCTGCCTTTGAGTTTGTTCCAGTGAGTTTATGAAGTATAGATAAATACTAAGCTGTACTTAGGCAACATGCTCACGTTTAGCAACAAAGTTTTAACGGCACCCATCCGTCAAAGCGTCCACGCTCTTAATCCTGCATAACTTTAAGCCTTAATATAATCTGAACAGGTGAGTTGTATATAAATTCACCCTCAGTACAGTTGTCATGAACGGGGAAATTAGCTACAGAGACCAAAACTGTTTTTTGTACCAGGCTGTAAACATGTTTATTTCTGCTGTGAAGTTGTGACATTTGAACATGGGGACTTATGGAGACTGACTCACTTCTGGAGCCAGCCTCAAGTGGACGTTTGAGGAACTGCAGTTTTTGGCTTCACTTCACAGACACTGAGGTTCCATCTTGGCAGCCCTGGCTGTGTCGCCTCCCGGCTAATCTAAAAACTGGCTGAGGGAGTAGAAACTAGTAAACATCAGGATATTTTTGGCCTCTGCTGTAGCAATTTTTCACCAGGTAAACAAAATCTGTCTGTTGTTAATCCCCCGAGTGGCAACCTCCACTGAAGTGAAGCCAATGCGGAAAAGCCAGAAGCAGTTAAACTTAAAGTTATGCATAATTAAGAGAGTGCCCTGGGTGCACCCACCTGTCAATCAAAGCGGCCACACTCTGTACAGGACGGCCAAGATGGCGGCAGTTAGAACCACCAAACTCTGAGCCTGTGTTGTTATAGTGGCTTTAAATCATGTTGTAAATTGTAAATAATCAACACTGTTATCATTATTTGTTAAAAATTAAGCATCTATACTCAGAGTTTAGAGCCTTTAGACGATGTTTGTCAGAGAGTTCTGATGTTTTTAGTTTGTTTTTAGGAACATTTCCAGTGATGACTACAAAAAAAAATGTTTTATTTTTAAACATTACCACTTATACGGCATCATTTATTACTGATTACGGACATTAGCTTTGTTCTTTGTGTATGATTGTGACAATAGATGTGATTTGAGATTACCCGGTTCCTCTTACGTCTGTTTTCTGCTCTTCATCTACATGTCTGCATTTCTTTTTCTGTGTGTGTGTGTGTGTGTGTGCGTGTCCACTTTCAATCCCACTAATAATTCCAAGAATGTTTTAATGACAACCATTTGAGGACACCATTAATAACAACAGCTGGGTCCCGGCCTTGCTCTTCATCACAGAGATGGAAAATATTTTAAAATGCTGCAAAACTAGCTCTGCATTTTTAGATTTTACTTGTTTGTCAGACTGGCAAAATACATCTGAACTTTTCTGAGGTTGGAGAACTGAAGTGGGCATCAGGATTAAGTTTTCTGGAGTCAGTCTGACCCGCTAAATGACATGTATCTGCTGTTCAAAACTTGTTTCTCTACGTTGGTAATCAGTCTACATTATAGGTTACTGTTCTAGTCCCACTTCTGGATTTCTACCTTGTTACTGTAATTAGATAACGAGAAACAACATCTAACAGTTTTTCTGTCTTCCTCTCTGAACATCAAAATTACTTTTCACCATTAGCCCAAGGTTGGAAGAAAGTCATTATTTCTTCAGCTGCTGTGTGATAAGTTGCGGCTCTCTTGACCTCTCGCACAATCATCTTCCTCATCACTGATCTAGTCTTTATTTCCGTGACTCTCTGCTCACTTTTGTGCTCTGCTTTGGCCCAGATGTTGCCTCAAGAAGCTGCCACAAATAGAAATCCTGTCATCTCCTGTTTTCTCCCATGAACTAACTTTTTACACTGACTTGTAATCAGGTGAATGGTGTCTCTGTCATCCGTACGTCTGTTCTCACACTATGTAACTTTGTGCTCCGGGTACGATCACCCACGAGAAGTACGTAACGCTTTACGGCACTAAGTCACACACCACCAACTATTTCACTGATTTTGGTGAAACTGGATCATATTTTATGGGGAAAATGTTTTCTGGTTTTCCCTCTGATGTCCTCCGGCTGCTCCGCCTCAACTCTCTGTGATTTACAGAGTTTTCCTGATGGACAGTGAAGTAAACTGCTGCCAGCTGTAGCTGCTGTTAGCTCAATTTGTTAGCCAGGTGTTTTGGATCACTGGTTATGACTCACTCTTGCTCATATCTAGGTGGTCTTGACTAGATAAAATGAAAAGTTAATGGATCAATATTATTACAATTCATTCATCATCAAATAATGAGCCAAATTTTATGGCAATCCATCCAATAGTTGTTCATACATTTCACAAAACCAAAAGATGTCGACCAGTTCTTCATCATCTGAACCAACATGTAAAGAAACTCTGAACTTCTGCTCAAAAAAATACAGATCGAGTGAAGGGAAATGTCAATAAATGATCAATGCTTCTGCGTTGGGTTCACATCTTTACTGAGTCACAGTTCTGACACATTTCACCAGCAAATGACAGAAGAGGAAACACAGATGAGGAGAAAAACAAAACTATAAATCACAAAAAAAAAAAAAAGAACAAAATTTGTAAAAGCCTTCCATCATTGAAAAATGATTGTAGTTAAAAATCTGTTGTTGTACCGAAAGACTGCGGAAAGAGAAGACGATGAGCACAGACACATACGCCTCCCTCTCTCTGATAAAATCCCACACTTTTTTCTTTTTTTGTTTTTTTTTGTTTGGACACATCAGACGTTAGCAGGATATTCTCCTCCTTCTGGCTCCCCCATGTGTTCATGTACAGGTGGTGCATGATTGCAGCTGATGAGGAAACGTTCATGACTTGAGGCAGGGACACTGAACACAGCGGAAAAACACACACTTAGCAGCGACAAAAAGGACACGAGACGAGAGCAAGTGCAGGACGAAAACAGACAAATGCCTTCCTGTCAGATAATCACGTTTTTATACTTCGGTGTGTTGCCAGGCAGGGTAGACATCAGGATCCATCATCTCATTTTCCATTGTTACATAATCTGGATTATTTTATGTTATCACCGCCACTTCCTCTTTTAAAAGCCATGCAGTGTCACGGATGTGGTGACCTCTAGAGGTCGGCACATTCGTGACACTGCGATCAGACTCCACTGATCCCCCGTCCACACATGCTCGGCCCCAAGCCGGTCTTTAGTCCCATCGCAAAGTCAACACAACACAACACAGAGAGGATGGAGTTAAGAGCGATCCTCGCCTCTCATCACCTCCCTGTTTTTAGGGACAAAGAGTCAGCCTTCACTTCTCATTTCAGAGTCTGTGGCTGGCAGTGGGCAGCTTAAAAACCCTGTGACCTCTCTGACCCTAGCAGAGGTCGGAGACATAGTCAAAGTCCTTGAAGTAGTCCTGTTCCTTGCGGGAGAGGGTGCGGCGCTCTCGGGGCGGCGTGAGAGCAGGAAGCTCAGCGGTGAACTCCACGTCGAAGTTGCTGACGTCTTCTTTGCTTCCGATGGTCGGGATGAATGGTGGCGGGATTTTTTTCTGGAGAAGCGCCTCCCAGTCCATACCCTGAACGACATTCATGCTTAGTTAGGACTGTCGCAGCACTCTGTGCAATCATGTTAATGTTAAAAACTACACGCTCACCCTGAAGAAAGGTTGTTTTTTCACATCTTCAGCATCTTTTTCTCCAGAGCCGAGACGTCTTTCAGGATTCCTTCTCAACAACTAGCAACCAAACAGAAACGAAAACATATTTCCAACATTAAATGTGACATAAAACAGAGCTTTAAGATATTCGGGAGTTGCAAGTGACTGGACTCTAACCCGTCTCATGATGCCGATGGCCTCAGTGGAGAGGAAGCGAGGGTATCGCACTTCATCGTTCACTATGCTGTCGAAAACCTCCTCCTCATCGTCACCTGGGAACGGAGACTGAAAGAAACAGACATAATAAACTTCTATGAAATCTAACTCAGACAGTCTTGACTTAATTATACCGTATACGTCAAATATTACGAGTCTTTCAAGTATTCATCTGAACATCCGACACTCTGGAGGAGGTATCACAGCACGTCTCTTCTTTCTCTTTAGTCTAATCTTTTATGAGGTGAAGTTCAGGTCCAAAGAGGATACTGTCTTTTTACAGATATTTTCTGTATTAAATATTATTATATCAGCTGTTCTGTCCACTCTTCACTCTAAGGACTTTGGGTCGGATGTCCCTGAATCTCTTGCTGAAGATCGATAGTTCAGTTCCTGTTTTTTAGCCAGAAAGCGTCTTCCTATCTTATTCCTTAAAGGAGCAGTTTGACATTTTGGGAAAAAAACGCTTATTCATTTCTCTTGCAGAGAGTTTGATAAGAAGATCGATACCACTCCCAGATCTGTGCGGTAAATATGACTCTAACAGCAGCAGCCAGTTAGCTTAGCTTAGCATAAAGGCTGGGGTTATCTTGGCTACAACTTCCTGGAATCTCTGCTGGTTGCCTGGCAACTGTTGCTAGCCAAGAAGGAGCCAGACGCAAAGCCCCCATCGTGTATTGATGTTTTTAAACTTGTTAATCAATGGTTGGTACAGAGCCACGCTAGCTGTTTCCCCTGTTTCCAGTCTTTGTGCTAAGCTAAGCTAACTGGCGGGTGGTAGTTTATATTTATATTTAACATGAGAGTGGTATCAATCTTCTCATCTAAATCTTGGCAACTAAATAAATATGTTTATTTCCCATAATGCCGAACCAATCTCAGAGGTGTGGTACACCCATAGATATAACAAATACTTCCTGCTTTCTTACCTCACCGACCAACATCTCATAGACGAGCACCCCGAGCCCCCACCAGTCGACTGCTCGGGTGTATGACGTGTCCGTCAGCACCTCCGGGGCCAGAAACTCTGGAGTCCCACAGAATGTGCTTGTCCTATCCCCGTAACCCATGCCTCGATGAGAGGAAGAAGAAAGAAAGAGGATTATTGACTGTAGGAGACCAAACAACAAAATGTTTCGTCATCTGGTGTTGTAGAGGGTCGATATGATCAATAAATAATGGACGCTCACCTTCTTTACAGAGCCCAAAGTCTGCGATCTTCACAAAACCGTCTGTGTCGAGCAGCAGGTTGTCCAATTTCAGATCCCTGACAATGAAAAGCCAAAATACAGAGAGAGTTTGTGTACGTGTCCCTGTGTGTGGAGGGCAAATAAGGAGACAATAAAAGTAAAACACTCACCGATACACAATCTTGTGGTCGTGGAGGAACTGCAGACCCAACACCACACAAGCTGAGTAGAATCTGTCGGGCAAACAACAGGCGGAGAGTTAACCACGCCGCTACAAAGTGACGCTTCATACATTGATGGATGCACAGACGTGGACAGATAAGAGCGTTTCCAATAACAGAACTCACACAGCACGCGGCTCAGAAAAGACGTCGGCATGTATGTGCATCATGAGGTCTCCTCCTGCCGTGTACTCCATGACAAAACACACATGTTCTGGCGTCTGGAAACACGCAAACAGGTTGACCAGGAAGGGGTGGTGGGAGCCGTTGACGGTCTCAAAGATCCGCTTCTCACACATCAGACTGGAGACAGACAGAGGTGAGACGAGGGGGGAGGTGATTAGCGTCACGAGGTGTAATTATGTGAATGAGCTCCGTCGGTGGCTGACACTGGAGGTTGAGGTGTTACCTTTCCACTTCGTCCCTCGCAACGATGTCCCCCTTCTTCAGGGCTTTGATGGCGTACAGGCTGCCGGTCTTTTTGTACTCTGACAGCAACACCTGAAGAGATTTATATCAGAGTTACTGTCAACAAACTTATTAAAAAAGTCCCCGTCTGTGGTATTCAACCTTTAAATTTTCAGCCTATTTGCTCCTAAAAATATATAATTTTTAAAAAATGCTCAGTAATTTCCTAAAACATCTGGACTATGTGTTTTTTTTTTAATCAAAGGATTATTTTCAGCATTGGATTAATCCACAGTTGGTGCTCTAGTGAATATTTGGGGCACCAGGACGGTCTTAATGCCTCACTGATGTGGTTTTAATAGTTTCAGGACAACAACGGAGCGCTGTGGCACGGAGGAATGAGATACATCAGACTCTGGATACAAAAGAAAACTTAATTATAGGATGAATTCATGGCTGGTTTCAGACTTTTCATTTGATTTGTTGATAATAAGAAGCATACTGAAAAAAAATGAGATGAAATTTCATTTCAGAAGCATATTTGTGTCTGTGGTTCAGAGATTGACAGTAACTGCAACCATTTTGAGAATTTGGCAACCGATCTTTGACCACTTTAACATACAAAGAATACAGTAAGAGACACTTGAGTTACCTTTATTTGGTAAAAAAAAAAATGTATTTATAAGTTATAATCTAATTTATGTGCAAAGTGTTGAACAGTGAATGCTGCTGATGTTCTGCTTTGAGTCATTATAATGCAGTTTGTTGTAGGTTTGGTAATGCTGTAAGGTTTTTGAGTGCACGTGGTTACAGGAGAACGTGTGGACAAGCACGACCGAGTTAATGTTATTAATATTTAAATAAATCATCGTTCAAGCTTGCCCGTCTGGTTGCTCATTGCATCATGATTACATTGGATTTTCACCGGAAAAAATGACTTAAAATAAGACACACTCTGCAGACTATGTGGTGTATGAACTTGGAGCTTGTGGTAAAACTGCCACTGCAAACAGGCACTGCAAACTACTGTCAGAACTGGAGCATTTACTTTTATTTACGTTTGAACAGACAATGGTGAAGTAAATTAAGTTGTTTAACTGTGGGGTGAAAAGTTCGACTCACATGACAGCAGCTACGTTGTATGTTGTACCAGGAATTGATGGTTTGATTACTGTAATAACGTTTTTAAATATTCTTTAATGTTATTTTTACTATTAAGTTATATAACAGCATCTTAATTACACAAAATGAAAGGCGACAACCACATTTTCTCTTTTCAAAAGTGAGTGTTGAGCCGTGTGGTTTGGTTTTTACTTTAATCACAGAGCATCGCCACGATATTATATGATGATAATCAACGGTCCAATAATCTGAGATGGTGTAATAATATGAAATGATACAGGAATCATTTCAATAATTCATTTATTTTTGGCCACTTGGGATCAGAGCACCTCCGGCAAACACAGAGCAGCAACATTAGCATTTATTTAGAGTCGTGTTTCACCTCTACTCGACTCCACAGGGAAATATCTGGCTCTTTAGCTGCTAAATGTTTCACCAGCTAATCGCTAACTGTCAGCTGAGCAGGTGTGTCCAGCGGGTTTGTCTGATATTTCATATTTGTTCAAATATATGTAACTTGTGAGGAAACATGAGGTTGGAGTACCTTCCCAAAGTGACCTCTGCCGAGCACCGCTATCATCTTGAAGTCCTGCAGGCAAAGCGGGCCTCTGCTGGGCCTGAGAGAGAGATTACAGGCAGATTATAGGCACGGCATGCAACATAACATCACATAACACGATGTCATATTTAAAAGGTGCGTCAACATGGGAAAAACATGGCAAACTTCCACAGCATCCATGTTGTGTTTTGTTATGAAAAAGATAATACTGCTCAGCGTGTGATTTGAGTGATGTATTTTTCATTTGGGGTGACATATGTTGTAATCCACGTTAATGATGACTTGGCTTTATGACCAGGTGTTAAAAAAAAAAAAGAGGTTACAACACAGGACAATACTGTGCGTGGAGGCGTGTTTGTGGTGTCAAGCTGTGTTGGCCATATTGCAAAGAGACATGCTCAGGTGTGAGATAAGTCCCTGTGTGTTTGTGCACCTGCGTAAAGAGTTCTGGGACAGCGATCTGGTTGGCTGCTCATGAACTGGGACATCCGGCGTGGACGGGGGCTCAATGACCGGCGTCTGTTCCTGTGAAACACCAACAGAGCAGAAGAAGAAGAAGGAGAAGGAGAAGGAGAGGAGACGACAGAAATGGGAGGATTGGGAACACAATGATTGCCGACATCTGTATCGGCCTTCAGTCACAGCAGACAAACAGACACACAGTTTACTGAAGCTCATCAGGCCCCGGTTGCCAGATCCCCTGCTGGCCGACAGCTTCACCCCTCCCCTCTTCCTGTACTCTCCACTCCCTTCGTCACTGCTAATTAGTTCTCTAAAAAACATCAGAGTAATTAATCCCATAATACTTCAACCCCGTTGAACACACCATCTGCCACAGGCCATCTCTGACTCTCTCTGTGCTTGTCTAATTATGTCTGTCTGCCGCTCGGGCCTCGAAAATTCAAATTTATTTTATTGCCGTGACCGGAATTAAGCACTGTGTTACCAAATCATGCTGCATGGTTTGCAAATGAGTATGTAATAATTCAGAATGTGAAAAAAAAGCATTAAAAAACAAATATATATGGTTAAATTCAATTATTACAATAGTATTATATATATTAATTTAAATGTATTAAATGGAGTTCCTCAAGGCTCACTGTTAGGCCCATTATTGTCTGTTTTGTACATAAATTATATATTTAAGGTTTCCAGAAATTTATTCTGTTATGGTAACTTCTGGATGCTGAGGAACTGTGGATGCTGTTGCCATGGCACCATGTGGATGGCAGCCAATTACAGTAGCTCTGAACACGTCTGTGTTTTTAGCATTTTTTGTACTTTCTTCGTATTTTGATCTACACCAACCTCCATCTGTTTTGTGTGCAAACATGGACCTAGACCTATGGAGATTAGTTTTTTTTTGCCTTGAATGATATATATGTTAAATTAAAATGATTAAAGGTTTCCAGGAATTTATTCTGTTAGGGTAAGAATTCAAAAACAACTTTTGAAAGCTGTAGAAAAGGACTTAAACTTGATTTTTGGTGTAATAAATAACATAAATGTCATTTTTGGAAGTGATTATATATAATTTGTCATGCTGGGAATCAAATCAAAAAAGTATGTCAAAGGGTAGATGTGAAAATCTATCATAAAATTATAAAATTAAGGAGTAATGAAGTGGTAAAGGAAGGGACTTTTTTGGTCAAGAGCCACTTAGCCCACTGTTTGTTTAATTAAAGGCTCCAAAATTCAGATATATGTTAGACTGTTTGTATCCAAAAGCTGTTTTAAACGGGAGATTTAAAATGTATGAATCAAAAGGTCAGGACTAATGTAGAAAATCATTGTTGTAAGGAGCTGAAAATTTAATTTTAGCCTCCATCCCTCTTCTTTTATTCATGGTTCTCTCTTCATACCACCTCTCTGCCACGTTATCGCCCTCTGATTTGTGTTTCTCTCACACACACTAACACAGATTTGGCCTTGATCAAATTAAAGCTCCCCTCCATCCAATTATGTCTCATTAAAGCTGTCTCCCTGAGTTTTCAGATCTCTATTTCTCTAATTATTCATCCTCTCTCTCTCTCTCTCTCTCTCTCTCGTGTCAGGCCTCTCAGGTTTCACTGCAGCACACAGTGCAGCGGCCTGTGACTGGAGCACTGTTCCCGAGCCAAAGGCTGCAGGTAGGAAATGAGATAAATAGTAACATGATAGTGTAAAGATGTCCATCTTGCCCTCCGTCTGCTTCCCTTCCTCTCTGGCCTCAATCCCCCCCTCTCTCTTTCTCTCTCTCTCTCTGTCTTTCCCTCCTTCTCTCACTCACCAAAGGAGCCGGTGCATCCACCACATCTCTTCTGATTTCAGGTTTGGATGGAGAGTCGCTTTCCAGATTCAGCTTCTCCACGGAGATTTCTCTGCAGACACAAACACACAAAATTTAAGTAAACACATGATTTGGTGACTTATACTTTCAGACACAGACGTTATACTTCAATAACTGCTTAAAAGTGGTCAAAATATGGATGAATTAAGAGACTACTTTTACCACCAAACGAGAGAGAGAGTGCTTCATCACCAACTTCATCAAAACATGTAGGATTTTAAGCCTCAGGTTTGGGAAACCTAGTCTACTTCGACTAACTCCATGTTTTGGAGGGACCAGAAATCCAAATTTAGTGGGTCTCAGTGCTCCTGCTCACGTTTTCTGGTGAAGCCTTTCTGTAAAGGAGCAGGCCGTTTGGTCTCGTTGACGGTTTTGTACCTTTGAAATATTCCTAAAGGCCTCAGTAGAGGCGACACAAACCTTTTGAACATTATGGCTGCACGTACAAAAACAATTACAAAATGCTCCAGAGGAACTCTCTCCCCTCCCATCGCTGCACTTCTTTTTATAGCATAATCATCCCTATTTGCTTAATGGACAAAATGACTTTCACTCTTCGACTACAAAAGGAGAAGGGGGATAAATACTGGGGGAAAATGAGATGCTGCCACGCTGGTTTACATACCCCGTACTGTGTGTGAGTGTGTTGCTCGTGAAACTGGGTGCGTAGGCGGGTGTGTTGCTTCCACTGGGGATGGCGTTCCTCAACAGGCGGACCCAGGTAGCGATGTCCACGTTCATCTGACGAGCACGCAGGAAGGCTTTACCTGAGACACACAGAGTGGAACATAACTGCATAAACAAGAGGTAAACCACTAAAATGGCAACCGCTACCACGTCCCATTACTGTGAGTATTTAGGAAAAGGAAATAAAGTGTATCCATTAATGCTAACTTCAGCGTCTGATGGAGTAAGGTCTCCTGTGGCTTTAATAGCGTGAGACAGCTGAGCTGTTGCATGACCTGGGTTTGCATTTCCTGTAAATGTTTATAATCCCAGTTCCAGAAAATACCAGAAGCCATTAACACTTTATCTGCAGCAGCACTTCTCAACCCCCCGTTTGGCTTGAAACTCCTTTAAAACCAGGCGGGATGGGTCAACCTCTCAGAAATCATCCAGAACCTCAAACAACATTTAGAGAAAAAACATCAACGATGACGCGGTATGAAAATGTTTTTACCTGAAAAGGTTGGGAATAACTTAACTTTGTCTTAAAATTGTCCGACTTCAGTTGAAACATTCACAGTCGTTGCTGTTTTTACACACAAACTTCAGTCAATAACTCTTTAACAATCCGCCAATGATATGAAACAATATACAGTACCCGTTCTCTAAGTAAAAGTGGTCTCCAAACCGATGAGAGCAGATTGTGTTTACCAGAGACGGTTCAGAAAGTTCTTTAATGAGCTGTTTAACTTGTTGGTTAGTTATTGCAGCAGCAGAATACAGTTAGAGTTGGGCTCCGACCTCATCACTCCTCGCAGATATGTAAACACAGAGATACTAAGGGGTGATGAGTAAATATCTTAAACCTCCCCTGGAGCCTGCAGGTGCGTGCTGGGGCGGTGGTGGGGAAGCTGATGCAGGGCAGCGATGGTCTGGGATGGTGTGTTTGTATGGGTGTGTCATGTGTTTAGTGCAGCTCGAGATGTCCGCCTGAACTACTGTTATGGACCGTCAGAAAGAAGAGATATCCGTGTTGTCAGATCTCGTGAGTTTGTTGCTGCTTAACAGACCTGCTTTGGTTCTCCAAGAGGTGGGTGGCAGTGTTTGAACCAACGTGACACAGATACAGGAAGTGACTCTTCCGTGAGGTGCCTCTTTTCTTAACCGTCTCTGGTTAGGTTTACTCATCGCTGTTATATATGACTGTATGATGACTGCTGCAGCCCTGACAGGAGCAAACGTTAAAAAAAATGGCTCATATGATGTCAGCTATGTGATGTAGGATCCATACTTTGGACTAAAAGCCAAGTATCTCTGTTTCTGCTGCACTCTTTCTAATAATCATCTGTCTCCTGTACAGTCTGAATCACTGGAGTACCCCTTCAGAGACATGGTGTATTTTTCTCTTAATTAAACAGGACCAGCAGGAACCCTGAATGACACTTCTGCGTCTATTTAAACCAACTTTTAGATTTTTGAAGTTTTTATCCCTCTATGATTAAAAACACACTCTGTTTTTCAGCTGAGTGTCTGTCAGTGTACGCTTGAACATACCGTGCTGTTTGGAGAAGACTTTCTTCTGCCTCTGGAGTCTTCGGCCTCTCTCTATTACTGGGTTGAAGAAAGTCACCTAAAAACAAAAACAAGATGTTCAAACGACAAAGAAAATTCCCATGAAACATAGTATGTTAGAAATAAATACATCAAGTGTGTTAAAAACCAAATCATGTGCTTTAAAATGTAAACAGAATATTTTAAAAATCAACTTATATACCTCGTTGAATTTCACATTCAAATTCAATGTTTAGTCTTAGTTTGCTTCATTATATTATCACATATAATCAGCATCTGTTGTAAAAACATTAGCATGTAACTTGGGAACAATACATGTAGTCTGAAAACTCAATGATGGTGTCGGATGAAAAGCCAAAGTAAAGTCCTGTAGCACTGAAAGTTTGTGAAAAGGCCTTAAACCAGGATTAATATGACATTCAGATGTGCACTCTTATCAAGTGGAAATCCCCCAAACTACTGTCTAAACTCTGTTCATGCCCATCTCTGAATCTATTTTGGATCTTTCAAGACTCCGTAGCTCTTCACCTTCGCTGTAGTTACGTGCTGGAAAAGAGACTTATCTCCAACACCATGTGTCTGAGATCAAAAACAGACCTACAGTGTCTTTGTGTACCTGCGTATGTTAGTGTGTCTCATGCAAATAAAGGCTATATGGAGCTGTGTAGACTAATATGCACTTGCTATGTTAATAGAGTTGAATGAATGCGGCTCATGTTGCGTGGTTGTGTTTACTGTTCTTATGTGTGTCCTGTACCTCAGCCAGCAGCAGTCCCTGTGGCTCTAGTTCCAACTGGACTCGGTGCCTTTGGTTGTCCAGGAACTCTTCCAGCTTCAGGTACTTCAGAGCGCACAGCGAGCGGTAATCTCTCCAGTACACTGCAATCTCCATCTCCCTGGACTAATCACACAGAAAAACAAGCACCAGGGATTAAAGTAAAGTGAAGGTTTTTAGATTTTCTGTTTTATTTCAGGATTACAATTTTAGATACAGGAACCTAAAAAGACCCTCTATGGTTAGAAATACTGTGTATCAAGGGCTTCTTACTGTCGGTTTAGACCTTATTTTTGATTTTCAGCAATAGGAATTACATTTTTCGCAGCAGCTGACAGCGATTCTTCATAAGTGGGTCCCTTTTTAAATATTGCAGGGACCAATGAAACAAAAGGAAGCCGTCCAACTGCTGGGACACTGGTGCATAATCATCAGCTCATTTGCATTTTATTCCCCTCTTTCTATAACAAGCCAGCGCTCAGTGCAAGACATTTTACTATGAAGTGATGATCAGCAGAAAATACAGAAACTTTTGGGTATGTGCTGACATCTTCACTCAGGATAATTCACATTGTTACAGGCTGTCTGCTGTGTCTTACTCTCTCCAGCTCCACGGTGAAGGTCTGGTCCCAGGCCTGCTCTCCAACTGTTTTCCAAACTGTCTGACCAACCACTGTGTTCTCCAGCTTCAGCACAGCGCTCACCTCCGCTGTAAAACACACACAGAGGCACTGTTTTTTTACAGGGTAAACACTAACCACATTAATCCAGAGCTACAATCTTTTATTGGTTTTAACTGTGGAATTAATTTGAACCAAAGAAAGGAGACGTGTGATGTGAGGGAAGGGAAACAGGGATTTAAAGAAGTCCTGAATTGTCCGATATGTACAGTATGTGCATACTGTATACGTAAATTAAACAGCTGAAACTGTTGTCCTGTGGAAAAAAGCTGCAGTATTTTTCTATTACTGAACGCATGAAGTACATTTAAAGGCATTTAAAGACTTACTGGATAACTCCTCGGTCTTGCCGGGGATCTTGAGGCTCATGCTGCTGGTGCTGCGGCTATAGAGGCCGCTCAGTTTGAATGAAGGGCGTCCATCTCCCGGAGAGTGAGAGGGAAGAACCACCGGAGTCCCTCTGCTCCGCCCCGGCACGACCTCCAGCAGGCCCACACAGCCCAGAAGACGCACCTGAAGAGTACCTGGAAGGAAAGAAGAGTCCATTTAATAAAAATCTAAACAATGAATGTCTAATTCAATATCTATAGTTTCTGTGTTTACCTGTGAGTGGTGATGGTTTGCTCAGGGTGCTGTATTGGTTGTGGACGTAGGGGGTGCTGTGGCGGGAGCTGAAGGCCGAGGAGGAAGCCAGCACCAGCTCCTCCTTGATGAGGCAGGCTTTGGGATGATCCTCAGGGAGCTCCACCAGCCTCTGCTCCAGAGAACACCTGAGCAGGTCCAGACGCTGGGACGACTCACTCAAACCACACTGAGCCTGCACACATCATGACATGAACATAAATGATACGACACTGGAGCAGGGGATTGAGTTTAAGTTGTAAGCCTCATCTCCTGTCGGCTCTCTGACCTCAGCCATGGCCTTCTTGTCTTGGACCTTTCCTGCACCCAGCAGTCGCAGCATGTTCTTGGCCCCCTCGGCCATGGCGTGCTCCACACGGTAGTGATGCCACAGCTCCTCTACACGTAGCTCCACCCCAAATAGGTCTGGCTTACCTGGGAAGCAGTGTCAGGTTTAGTCAACAGAATATGAACAAGATGTGTGTAGAGCAACATGTACAGACATGATGTAAATAAAGTGATTTTTAAATGAGATTTATTAAGATTCACTCCATTAACTTTCATCGTTACGCCGATGATACCCAATTATATTTATCAATCATGCCTGATGAAACCAGATAGCTAAACTTCAAGGACATAAAAACTTGGATGAGCTGCAATTTTCTTTTGTTAAACTCAGACAAAAAAGTTCTTTTAATTGACACCAAACACCTCCGAAACCCTATTTGAAGGCTCTAGATGGGAGTTGTCTTTGATCGCTAAAACAAATTTCTACGTAACAATCAGGCGGATCCTGTCAGACAAACAGATGCAGAAAAACTAACCCGTGCATTTGTTACTTCTAGACCGGATTATTGCAACTCATTGTTATCAGGCTGCTCCAATAAAGCTATTCAGATAGGATCCAGCACTGTGGTGAAAACCCATGTTTTTCCATTTTTTTGAGTGGGATTTGTCCGTTTTGGCTGCGACAGTCCGTGCCACAGGTGTGTCCGCCAAAAAAAACTGAGTAGAAGTTGAGCCAGATCCAACTTTTGGAAAAAATGCAGCCCAACCTCACGCTGTGGCGCCAATCAGATGCTCGGATCGGTCAAACCTCCTCAAACTATCTAAACTCTGATACTGTTTATTTCATGTTTACAGCTTCTAAATCTGAGTCTGTCTCGCAATTTATGCTGCAAAATGGCACAAAGAAGTTTAATTTGGTTGACACAACCTGTCTGAATGCAGCTTAAGTCCCTCAGGACTCTGTAGTTGGACCCTTCATGTCTTAAAGAGCTCATAGTATCCTATGCTAACTGGTGCTGAGCAAGTAGTGTACAGAGTGCAGAGGGTTTACAGAGTTTGCTGCCTGCTGTGGCTTAAAAACAATGCTGATGAGACCAGTGAGAATAAACCGAAACAGTAAAGTAGTGAGCCGGAAAACCAAAACAATGAGCTAAAAAATGCCACAGAGTTGAGGGGAACTGCAGAATCGGGTTATAATTCATTACTGTAAGCAGTCAAAGTTTGATCCATTGTTCGGGTTGACATCAAAATAAAAGGCATATGGAGAGAAAGCACACCATAAATCAGCCAACGTCCTGTCCTTTCCAGGATCACGGTTGCTCTTTCTGCTGCTCCACCCTCGCCGCTTATTCTCCCTTTCATCTCTGACTCCTTCCTTCCCTCCACTTCAACCCTGTCGTCATCTCTGACTCAGTCTCTTTCAGTCTCACTCACTTCCTGGCTCCCCGCATCTGTCCTGCCTCCTCTCTAACCTCTGTTAAATGAGGCATGGCTTTTAGTTGTTGGGCAACATCAAGGGGATGCAGGAACATCAATAAGGCTCTAGCCTGAGCGAGCGAGAGGGCTGTAATGGGCGATGTGTATGTGTGTGTGCTTGACTGGAAGACTGTACACTGTGAAGTTCTGAAGCAAGAATTGATCCATTACTACCCACATCATAAAATATGCAGTGTTTATGAGCTCAAAGAGTGACAGGTGGGATGAAAGAGCAACTGAACGACGAGAGCGAGGATAAAAACAAAAACATGATGGTTACATTGGTTGTCCTCGGACTGCTCCGTGGCCTGCATGGCCTTTCGGATCTGCATGCGGATGATGTCGATCTTTGTTTTGCTGTCCTGCAGCATCTGCTGAGCCGTCTGGAGAAGCTTCTTGTCCTGAGGAGAGAGAGACAGGAAGAGGTCAGGGAGGGAGTAAAAGCAGTGGATAGTAAAATGAAGGCAGTGAAGAGTCATGGCTGAGTCAGATAAGTACCTTAGTGCCTCCGTTGGCGTAGATTGGGATCATGTTCTCTGCTCCCTGTTTGACCTTCAGCTCAATGTTTAGCTGCGCTCCAAAGCTGCGATGCGGTGCTGGTTGGCCGACGTCCGACTAACCGAACCCGGAGACTTGGGGGTATCTGGGCGGGAGGAGAAGTTGGATGGTAAGACGTGAGGTTGATAGTGGCGCAGTTGTTAAAACATTCCTTGTGCAAAACCAACTATGAAAAACAAACAGTAATAGTAATGAGGAACATTGTGGTGAGAATAATGTGACCTGGAGGTTTTTTTAGCTAAGTTAGCAGTGAGGCTCTGTGGAGGGAAAGGTCGGTTGGTTGGAACATCAACAATCTTATGTGCATTGGCAAGAGTTTAGTTTTTTACTGTCGTGTCTCAACAACCACTGGTTAGATTGCCATTAAATTTGGTAAACTAACATCATCAGGTCAAAATTTCAAAATGTTTCCAACATTTTAGTTTATGACCAGCAAAATTAGACATTTTCTGCCTCAACTCTACTTTGTGTTTGTGTCACGAGAAGTACGTAACGCTTTACGGCGCTAAGTCACACACCACCAACTATTTCACTGATTTTGGTGAAACTGGATCATATTTTATGGAGAAAATGTTTTCTGGTTTTCCCTCTGATGTCCTCCGGCTGCTCCGCCTCAACTCTCTGTGATTTACAGAGTTTCCTGATGGACAGTGAAGTAAACTGCTGCCAACTGTAGATGCTGTTAGCTCAGTTTGTTTGAAGAAGGGGAGGTTTTTAGGGAAATGCTGACGGGAAGCGCACCCAGTGTCGTGCCAGAACAGGAGCTGGTCAAGCGGGCAATGTAACCTAATCTATGGACATAATAACACAGGCGAAAAGACCAAAGAGGACGTTGACGGAGGAAGCTAAGAAGAGAAAAGGAGAGAGTGAATCTAGGACTGACTTTTAGTGGTTGGTGAGAGCTTGGTGAAATAAAAGGCTGAAAGACAGACGCCGAGCTGGGCTGACTGCTGTCGGACTAGTCAGTAATATTAGCTGGCTGCTATGTCTGCTGTTGGTGACCTTGCTTAAAGTTGTCGACTCGCTAGTTTTTGATGATAAATACACGTGTACAGCCGTTCATATTTACCACAGTGGGATTTAAACTCTGAAACTGGGGCGCTAAATTGCAAAAATACCAATTTCTTTAATGAAGATGATGAATATGAAGGTGTGATGGATTACTCATCTAAAACAGGTGTTCAGTCTGCAAGTTTTTCAATTAAGTGAAACCTATGACACGGTACCTTTGTTGTCATCAGGGCCTTTGACCACGATGTGTGCGTCCAGCTCCTGCAGCTGAGTGTGGAGGGACTCCAGCTTGCGCTTGGAGCTGCGGAGCTGCGAGTCCACCTGCTGGGCATTCCTCTTGTCGGTGGTGGCCCTGCGGAGATTCTCTGCACCCTCCTTGATCTTCAGCTCCTTGCGGATCTCCCTGCGGATCCTCTCGCGGTGTTCGTCCAGGCGCTGCTGCACGCTGGAGTCGGAGAAGTCAGAGTTTTGGTCCAGACCGAGCTGCTGGAGCACCGACAGCCCGCCTGGATCAGTCTGAAGGAGGAGAAAAGATGGAGATGGTTAGAATATAAGACAGCAGAATATGAGAGTGAGTAGGTGTTGTGATGTCTGCAGGAAATTGTACGAATGTGAAAAAGGAAGTCAAACTATATTTGGCCCACTGTGTATGAGGGGGGATTATTCAATTTGAGCTGAAAGAGAAGCCAGTTCAAAAGGTGACATCTCCAGCTGAGAGCTGCTGAGCCGAGGTTACGGGCAGACAAAGCCGGTAACATCACCCCACACAGTTCAGATGAAGTGGAGCGATGTGGGATGAAAGGAGGCGAAAAACAGCAACTCTGAGGGAATCCACGACATGTGAAACCCGCCGAGGCAGCATCAAAACAGAGGCAGCGCTTAAGTGCGTAAAGAGCTGAGTGCTCACATCGGCTCTCATGCTGATCGACGCTAACCAGATTACAGCGGATTAGAACAGCAATAATACAGACTAAAATCAATCAGTGTCCTGTTGGCCTCTGGACGGGTCACAAGTAAACATACACACAAAAAGTGCATGTGTTTAAAAATGTAACAGATTTGTAGAGACAATCACGTGAACTCTGGCAGCTTTAACCCCCAAAACACCCACAAGGAGCAGACTGCTCGCTAGCCAGCAGCTTTCTGAGTCGAATATCAACGTAACGGCGTGATGTCTCTCCAAAATGTTGAACTTGTGTCATAGCGTATGTGCCCCATGTACAAGGCTCAGTCCTTACTGCAGCAGCCTGGGTTTGATACCAACCTCTGTCATCACAGCCTCTCTGTCTCCCAACTTTCCTGTCACTCTTCAGCCGCTTCAAAAAAAAAAAATGCTCAAAAAGCCCCAAAGAATATATATGTATATACGTCCTGTGATGTGCTCAACACATCTCCTAGCCACACTGGCCCTCACATGTCAATCATGTGTTGGGCTGGAAAAATGACCTCAAAGTTTATACATCATTTCCACAAATGTGTCCAAAATCTGTTTTGAAATAAAGAAATACAGAATAAAACTTTTTCAATTTGACTTTAAAATCCAGTTTTCATTCGTATTAAATATGAATTAATTTGTGAATTGAAAAAGCACAATATTTTCAAAAATATCTGACTGTATATTCACATAAAAATAACTCCTGATCAGACCTGAGAAAGTTTACTGATAGACAAGCTTAACAACAACACACTGAAGGTAAAAAAAAAAATAATGCTGACAAGTCAACTCCTCTCTGAGTCTAAACTGAGCAGTTCATGTTATTCTAACTAGCTCACAAAATGAAAGTAAAACTCTGTAATGAGACACATTTAACACCAGGAATGAAAATCTATGTTTATATCGTCATCGGTGATTGTGAGATGACGTGCGGGTGTTTGCGAGCCTCGACCCTTACGTTTATGTCCACCTCACTTCGTACACTATCAATATCACGACTGTCCTTCATGTTTCCACACACACACACATTGACCTGATCATAGCTATTTTACCGTTTCAGATTAAAATCAGCATAATCCAGGTTAATCTGACTCGGACATGCATCAGTCTGACTCACAGAGCTTGTCATCTATTCTTGAATCAAAACTCAAAACAAAGCTATCCACCTTCATATGTGATGCAACAAAACATCATCTCGTTGGTCAATAAGAGTCTAAATGCTGATCCGTAGACGGAAGGTAATATCCATATCTATCAGCGAGAGTGGAGATAAAAGCAGCTGTGACATTAGAGCTCATCAGATCACACACAAACACACTCTGACGCCGAGGACTGCACCCCTCCTCTCTGCCCGAGTATGATGACGAGGTGCTAGGTGGGCCTTTCGCTGCACCGTGCAGCCAGCCAGCCGTCCGGCTTAGCAGATCTGATTACAACTTCTTAGGTCTCTGTGTCCGTCCAGCTACATGCAGGCCTGGGCTACAGCTCTGCTCTCATTAAAGCCATAATCCATCTGCAACACAATACACTACAACAGTCAGACACGGCCCGAGCCAAACCGACCGAACCACATGGCACAAAGATTCTAACTGCTGCTTTAATGCAATGTTATGTCATTGCACAACTCTGAGGCAATGTGATTGAGCCAGTTTCATAAACTGGCAGTGGAACAAAGTCCCAAAGACTATTAACACTGCATAAACGGGTTAAAGAACCTCAGACGCGACTTCTTTTGTTTTAAAGATGTTACAAACAGATCCGTCTTAATGAGAAGCTCTCAGCACGAGCAGCAGAAGAGAAAGCAGAGGCAGTAACACACCACGAACGACAGGAAGGGAGAGTTTGTGCTGTGTCTGTGACGCACTCCTGTTCGACACAATACAACTTTAATCCCTTGGTGTTTTACAACAAAGAAGCTCTGGAGCGAAGGTGTAAGACGGCTCACACAGCGGGGCCAGAAAATCACATCAGCAGGCAGGAATGAAAGCTCACAAGTGAGAGACAGGAGATGTTTTTACAGGAAGTGAACAAGGAAGCAGATAGAAAAGAGAAGGGCCATAATAATGGATGGAAAGACGGCCAAAAGGCGGCCATGTTGGGGCCTGCTTTGGCCACAGTTTCCTACCGAAGACTCTGTGTCACTCTGCTCAGTGAGTACTAGGGAATCAACCGGTTGATCCCCTGGCAGGTCCTCCAGTACGCCCTCACTGGCCATGTTTGGCCTCCCTCTGGCTTCGCTCCCAGCTCCCCTTCCCACCCTATCTTCTATCCCCTGTCACACACACACACACACACACACACACACACACACTTAGATAGCAGCGCCAATCAGGCCTCCTCTAAAAATCCAGGATGTCCTTCCCGCTCAGGAATCAAAAAAGCCAGTCTAAAACCGGAGCGAGTGAACGAGGCGGAGGAGAGGAAGAGAGAACAGCACAGACCGAGCCCCACCTCGCTGCTTCCTGTTCTGCTCTTTGCCAGATAGAGACTGACTGAGGCGTCATGCACTTTGTGTGCAGAAACACACACACACACACACACACACACAATCGGTTGGTTTTGTAAGTGAGAGAGCTCACAGCCGCTCTGCTTCCTGCTACTGGGTCTCTAAAGCTGAGAGACAGGCTGTTGTGATGAATTGTGGTTATGCTAAGTGGACTATCAGACCACGATAATCTTTGTGTGTGCGCACACATGAAGGCACGACACCTGCATGCATGTGCAGTATTATTTCTATTATTAATTAAGAAATATACAGAGAGCAGGGGGTCAAAGGACAAAACTTTTCCACTACAACTATGAAGTTTTGTTACGAGCACCCACTTGCAGCAGATAGCAAAAAGCAAAACATAAAGCCTCTGTGCATCGAGCTCTGTTAACCACGCCATACGGAGGAGGAGATGACCATTCGCCCCGCCGTGTGCGAGCCGAAACCCGTGCAAAAATCTAAATTCACAGGACGACAAGCTGAGTCGTCACCTCTCCGAGACGTGCACGAGCAGAAATCACACACTCGGACTTCATCGCAGAGCCCTCGGCCTGCTCCTGACGACGCATCTTCTGTCCACTTCCGTCAGAGAGCGGCACGCAGGGTCATGTGTTTTTATCTGACTCAGACGCTCGGCAGTGCGAGGTCACTGACCCTCCGAGTTCTCTGCTGTGTGGCAGATGGCCCTCTCTGGCTCCATATCTCTACACACACACACACACACACACACACACACACACACAGAGGGTGACACAAACACACACACACACACAAAAAAGAGGCAGCAAACCACGTCTAGTTCTTCTTATTCTTCCACACTGCTATTGGGGAATAGGAAGTGAAATAACATGAAGTTATGCCAACATATGCAAAACACAGACAGCTCATGTTGCTCAGTATCCTTATGATAAAAGACATAAATGCCCTGTGTTGCATATCAGTAGGCACATAGGAAAATATTCCCTTACCGGGCCGCTGTGGCTCACATTGCTTCCTCTATGGCGTGGACCGGTGGCTGCAGAGATAGCAGCCCCCATGCATCCATACTGTCTCACCTCACCCTCAAATATGGCTGAGCTGTCATCAATACCTCCACCGTAACGTAAAAAATTAAAAAACAAGAGCGGCCGTGACACCTGTATTGTCAAACTGTCTCACTCATCGTGCCAGAGGAAGAAATGCAGCTACTAAAACTGTACCACATTATCAGGAACTAAGATCACAATCGGTTTATAGATACATACAGCTCTTAAAGTTACAGGCTCATTTTAAATCCTGTTGATGTCACACTGACTTGTAATCAGGTGAACGGTGTCTCTGTCATTCGTACGTCTGTTCTCACACTATGTAACTTTGTGCTCCGGGTACGATCACCCACGAGAAGTACGTAACGCTTTACGGCACTAAGTCACACACCACCAACTATTTCACTGATTTTGGTGAAACTGGATCATATTTTATGGAGAAAATGTTTTCTGGTTTTCCCTCTGATGTCCTCAACTCTCTGTGATATACAGAGTTTTACTGATGGACAGTGAAGTAAACTAGTAAAGTAGCTGCTGTTAGCTCAGTTTGTTAGCCGGGCTGTGGGCTCAGAGCACCGGGGGAGTGTTAGTGTTTGTACCACAGGAGTTTTGGACCACCGGCAAGAAGAGGTTTACAGGGAACGCTGACGGGGAGCAGAGCTGGTGTCGTGCCAGAACAGGAGCTGCGCAACCGGGCAATGTAACCGGGCTCAGCAGCCTCTATGGACATAATGACAGAGGAGAAAAGACCGAAGAGGATGTTGACGAAGGAAGATAAGAAGAGAAAAGGAGAGAGTGAGCGAGCAAGAAGCCGCCGGACAAGAGTAAATCTGGGACTGACTTTTAGTGGTTGGTGAGAGCTTGGTGAAATAAAAGGCTGAAAGACAGACGCCGAGCTCTGAGGGAAATACTGCTGCTAAATACTCCACTGTGTGTGGTTTGGTGATGGGAAGGTAGTGCATGGTTGCTTTTTAGAGCTCTATTCAAGCCTGAGTTCTGTATTGTTGGCCTACAGTTAAGAAAAGGTCATCGCTATTCTCATATTTGTCACAGTATGTTTGCATGGTGCTTGGTGTGCTGCAGGTTTCCTGACAACAAAACCGTCTCTTTACACCTACGTCATTGTTCTTCTATCTCCAGTTTTTCTTCATCTTATTGCCAATCCGTCATGCGTTGTCCTCTGTCGCACATTTTTGGGTAGCAGACTCACGCTGCGGTGCTGCGGTGGGGTGACAGGAAGCCATTTAATTAAGTTTTAATGGCCCGTCAGCTCATCTTGGCTCGTCTGTGTCTATAAATAGAGATTAAGTCGCTTTTTGTTGGAGACAGAAGCAGTGGGGGAATTCTCCCAACCAGCCAGCCTCTTACTCTGTCATTTGATTACTCATTCATTCACTTCAATTCACACGACACAATAATGATGACGGGGCTTGGGAGTGGACTTTCAACCTGATTGTTAAAGTGCAGCGTTGCCAAAAATAGTAATCATTCAGTAAATGTGGCTTAATCTAGATAGTGCATGTTTTTGTAAAGGGGATTTCCAGGACGTTACCGGTGATGAAAATATGTTTATTAACAGGAAACGTGGATTAAACAGTGAAACACAAGGTCACGACGTGAGCTTTATCGCGTGTGTGTGTGTGGATGTTGTTGGAAGCTGCGGGGACAAACGTGACCGCTGGGTTGCGGTTGTTGAGAAAAGAAAAAGAGTGCAACTAAGAGGTCAGACAAACAGTGGCGTTAATGGTGTGTGTGTGTGTGTGTGTGTGTGTGTGTGTGTAATGTTGATGATGAAACACTGCATGTTAAAGAGAGAGTGAGAGTGAGACAGGCAGACTTTGGGGAGAAACACAACTTTAAATTCTCCTCACATCCTGATGTCTGCACACAGCCTCATTCAGCAGGCAGGGGATGGGATTTGGGTTAAGAGGAGGAGGAGGTGGTGGTGGTGGTGGTGTTGTTTGGAGGCTGAGGTGGAGCAGGGAGGTGGGGGCTGAACAGTGAATTAATCTTCTGAAAAGACACACATACACATACACACTTATGACTTCATGCAGCTGCACAGCCGATCAAACAAAGGGGTAACTCTTTCCATGAAGACCACGTCTATAGTGCGTTAATTCTTTGAATATATCATACATGTTGGCTTCTTACATAATAACCACTGTGCAATGCTCCCTCCAGGTTCGGAGCGAGTTGCTGCCCCGAGCGAAGGAGTTCAAGCATCTCTGGGTCTTGTTCACGAGCGTGACATAGACCTGTGGATTGACGCAGCGTCTGCAGTAATGCAGATCTACGTTCCAACCTTCACCGATGGTCGTGAGCTTTAGGTAGTGACCGAAAGAATGAGATCACAGACACAAGCGGCGAAATGAGCTTCCTCAACCGGGGGAGCGATAAGGTGAGGAGCTCAGAGTACGGTCTAGACATGCTCTATATGGAAAGTGTCATTAGATGACTTCACACCTACAGGTTTCTGGCCACCGCCATCTTGGTAGTCCTGCTTCTTCCAGCCCCTGGCTAGTCTAAAAATGGGCAAAGACGTGGATCATCGGGTGAACCTGAGGCGGGCTGAATGACGCCTGGTTGCTCAAACAAACATGTTTATTTCTGCTGTGAAGTTGGACATTTGAACATGGGGACTTATGGAGACTGACTCACTTCTGGAGCCAGCCTCATAGTGGACGTTTGAGGAACTGCAGTTTTTAGCTTCACTTCACAGCCACGGAGGTTGCCACTTGGTCAAGAGCATCCATAAGTCACTTGACGTTATAATTCTTTATAGGTTACATCTATAATAATATTTCATGATTGTTGATACAGCGCATCAGAAAGCATTATGTGTTTATGAGTGTAGCCATAAAGCATTATGAATGCCCCCATAAGGCACTAGATGTGGTCTTCATACAAAGTGATGGATACCAAATGAACAATGTAAGTAATACACTCTGCTGGAGGAAAAGCTTGAGCACACATTAACGCTGCAAACATACACAAACACTCACTTGAAGGCTAATGTAGTGTAACTGGTTGCTAATGAATAAAACAGCACAGTAAGGCAACGTCAGCTCGATGATGGGAGTACTAAGAGGAGGAAATGTTGCTCCTCATTATGTCAACACAGCAGTTCAGAGGGAAGTCTGCGTACGACAGACTGCAGAGTTAACGTCAGGACACTGTTACACTCAGTGAGCAGAACAAGCTCGCTCTTGTGTGGGTAAGTGGGACGATCTGACTGGAGAGCAGCTGGGTTAAGAATAATGTTGGTCACATCACTCCTTGAAAAACAGTTTAGTGTGTACTGGTTGGTATTTTGGATACCACAATAATTAAATGTAATGCTGCATTTAAAAAGGAACACGCTATCCCATTTTGACCCGTCGAGGACTCCTCTAGACGTCTGAAGGTGTGCTGTGGTATCTGGCACCAAGACGTTAGCAGCGGATCCTTTAAGTCCTGTAAGTTTCGAGGCGTGGCCTCCATGGATCGGACTTGTTTGTCCAGCACGTCGCACAGATGCTCGATTGGATTGAGATCTGGAGACTTCGGAGGCCAAGTCAACACCTTGACCTCGACTTTGCGTTCCTCGAACTATCACTGAACCATTATGTGGGTGTACATGGTCTGCAGCGTGCCAACCAGACTTCACTCCACATGTACATCAATGGATCTTGTTGCCAGTTCATTGCTTTTTCCTTCGTTGGACTACTTTTGACAGGAACTGACCACTGCAGACTGGGAACAGCCCACAAGAGCTTCAGTTTTGAAGATGTTCTGACTAGCCATCACAATTTGGCCCTTGTCTAAGTTGCTCTAATCCTGACGCTTGACTATTTTTTCCTGCTTCTGACATCGACTAAAATGTTGACTTGCTGCCTAGTATTATCCCACCTACAGACAGGTAGTGTTATTCACGCCACCTGTCAGTGATCATAACGTTACGGCTGATCGGTGTTTATGCAAAAGACACCGATGACTGCTCCCAGAAACTCCTGGATGTTAGGATGAATTTTACAGACTCTGCCAGGAAGCCACAGACTCGTTCGCAGTGCCTCGGTTAAAACCAAATTCTGCAGGGACCTGTCAACAAACTCTGCCTACTCCTGGAGTCTGGAGAGTAGACGATAAATTTGAATTTCATGTTAAAATGAAATAGGATGGGAACACACCTGAGACTGAACCCCCACTCTGAGTCTCCCTCCGCCCGGCCTTCAGCACGCTCTCCCAGACCGGCCTAACCGATTACATCCATCAAACCTTTAAATGAATTACTGTTGTGGCGTGGTAGCCACAGTTTTGCTAGTGAACTTTTTGTTAAAACATAATGCCTTTCTGGATATTCACTGTCCGTTTTTCGGATATCCACGGGAACCATCAAAGCCCGCAAATGTTGGTAGAAGTTAAATCATCGTCAGAGAGATTGGTGCTAAGCAAATCAGCTGCTGTCTGAGCCGCATATTTACTGAAGCGGCAGCGAATGAGAGTATTTCTCTTTGCTAAAAGATCGATCTATTGCTTAGGAGGGACTCTTTATTAAAGGTATAACTAGCTTAAATTAGTAAGAAAGATGTGGGAAATAAGGGTCTAACAAAAAACCTGGAAGTGTAGGATCATGGTGTTAGCAACCATCGATTTTAAATACTCTTATTTTAATTTTGTCCACCAGATTTACCCCAGTGAAATACCAAATCATCTCAGTTTCCCCTTTAAGACTCGACAAAATCAAAATCAGCCAAGTTCAGGCTGACATCTACTCTAATATTATGATTTCAACTCCGTCCCTCAATGAATGAGTTAACAGCTTACACAATGTACCTTGGACTGAGTGTGTGTTGCCTGTTAATCCTTAAAATCCCTCATATTCTGAGTGAAATTCTGTTGCCAAATCGCCTTTTGCCGTTTTACAGTGCAACACGGCTGCATGTACGTCTGCTGCACTACCACAGGCTCCGTGGAGCCGTCACGTGCGCGAGAGGAGACGATTCTCCCGGTCTGGGTAAACAGGAGAAAGACTGTGCAGGAGGTTAGGTGAGAAAGTGTGTCTGTGTGTTTCAGCGCACATCTGTGTGTGCGTGTGTTGTAGCAGTGTCCGCTACACAGCTGGGGAGGAGCAGATCAGCATGAATGGCATCTTTGTGGAAGGGTCGGATCTTCTCAAGAGACTTCAGTTAAACGCTTATGTGTTTGTTCCCGGCTTTGTCCATTGTGAACTCCGCTGCAACAAACAGTCGCTCTGTTCAAGCCCCTGAGGAATAAGGCAGCATAAACCCCCGATGAGAAAAGCTCTGTAGTGCACACGCTTAATCTACTTCTGTCATGCATGCAACAGCTGCTCGAGAAAACTGAAACTGAGACTGAAGTCAAAAAAACGAGCAGTGAGGTTCACACATTTGGGCTCATAAAAGAAGCAGCAGTCGAGAGCTCAGAGGTAAATAAAGGTCCTTGGACTTTAATCCGACAGACATAGCCCACTTTTCTATGAATGCTCCACTGAGCACCACCTGCATATAAAAAAGGCAGCAAACAAAAGTTGTTGACCTACAACAGTCAACCTGGATAAGGGTGTTACCCGGAGGAGAACTAATGAGGCACTTCATGGCTTCACAGCCAGAGCTCCCCTAACCACTGTCACGCTCCGGTTTTTATCTTTCCAGACAGGTGAGGTGGAAAAAAAAGATGCATGCAGCTCTGGTGAGGACATAACAGATAAAACATCTCCTCTATCTGTGCAAGACATGGGCTGTTACAATGTACAATGCTGCATAGCGACTAAAAAAACAATGACCCCATCTTCACATGGACACACCTTTTGGAGCTGCTCCAGGCTACAGCCACTTGCTGGTCCTCTGTGTTCAAGTCACTGTCAGTGATCCTTGAAGTGACTGTAGATCTCTCTGGTGTCTACTCTTTGAACAAGCTCCAGTTTGACTTCCTGGCGTTCTGCACACTGATTGCCTGCTGTCTAATCCTACTGAGGTGGAAAGATGCAATTCCTCCATCTTATAATGCAGGATCAGAAACATTTGATACTATACGAAGCTCAAAATAATTAAGCACACATTGCAAATTCTGTATAATTTGGCGACCTTTCATAAAATATGTAGAAGAGGAGCTAGAGCTAGACTCCTAATGTGGGTGTGGTTGGGGTGGCTGTGCCGCTCTGGCAATCCTGACAAGCAGGATAGTCTTGAATGCAGTTCCTTTGATATATTCAATTTTTCTTTTATCCCCCTTTCCTCTCTTATTAATCAATGTATTCTTTATATTCTCATTTCTACAGTGAATCGGGGAAGGTTACAACGGAGAAAGTGCACATATTATCTTGTCGTGGAGCATTTTGAGTACTTGAAACTAAACAACTAAATCTGAATGCAAACCGTCGTCTTGTTTTCATATCTAGTTGCTACCATAGACTGTATAAAACGTGGATGTCGTACCCGCTGGTTTACGAAGAGCTGTTGTGAAGCTCAGAGTGTGGTGGACCTGAGGCAGCCCAAATGACGCCTGGTTGCTCAAACAAGCCACCTGTCAATCAAAGCGTCCACGCTCTTAATCCTGCATAACTTTAAGCCTTAATATAATCTGAACAGGTGAGTTGTATATAAATTCACCCTCAGTACAGTTGTCATGAACAGGGAAATTAGCTACAGAGACCAAAACTGTTTTTTGTACCAGGCTGTAAACATGTTTATTTCTGCTGTGAAGTTGGACATTTGAACATGGGGACTTATGGAGACTGACTCACTTCTGGAGCCAGCCTCAAGTGGACGTTTGAGGAACTGCAGTTTTTGGCACTTGAAGGTTTGCCGCTTGGTTGCTACCAGCTAAAGTGTGAAGCTTGAACAGTGCAGTGTGGCGTGAGGCGTGATGTCACACCGTACACTTCATCCTTCTGGTGACGTGTGAGGGTTACAGATGGCGTCTGGCTCAGAGCTCATGCTGCTGCTTCACTTTCTTGACTTTTTCTTACTTCTAAAGACAAAAACAAAACAAAAACTGCTGCATTGTGATACTTTAAACTTAGATTTGCCATAATTCAGCCCTGAATTCTCACAGGACAGCTCATGAATGAGACACATTAGAGCCCACTCTCTCTGGGATAAAATCCAAACTCATGACGCAAATCATGCACGGATATTTTACCAGGAAATCAAACACTGTGAATCAGATAGACAACAGGTCCACTGACTGCATGGCAGATGCTTTATTCCACATGCAATATGCTCCCGAGTCACCTACGGCGGTCAGGAGGGGACACGGGGAGCGGAAAGAGCTCCGCTATGTAATGGAATGGTTGAGCAGACATGACGGTAATGGACATGGAAAGCAGATTAAAAATTATTATGGCAGAAGGGCTGAGGGGGGATAAGAGGTCCGTTCTATAATGCAGATGATTATCCCTCTTTTCTGATGCCGTTGATTACGATGGCACGGCACAAGCAGCGAAAAAATACACAAGAATGTGCCTGTTATTTTAATTACAGTACAGTGGCTAATGAAAACAATCTGCACGTACCAGGAGGTCTTTAGATTTTTTATTTGGGTTTGTGCGACTATATATATATATATATATACTATCTAGTAAAAAATACCCACACTAACAATGTGTCAGGCTGTCGCAGTGTTCAGTCTGAATACTTTATGACTTCCCTGTCCTGTCTGTGGCTCTCCTCCACATGCTGGAGACAGAAACGTTTAAACATCCTTTCATTTTAGAAATATTTCAATAATTTCCTTAAACAGTAAGGCACTGTAGTTTGCAGATTTTAGCACGCTAAACCAACATTACATGGCTGTGGACTCACGTGCGGCTTCATATCCCAGCAGGAGTGTTTCAGACAGACTTTGTTAATTTGCTCAGATTTCGTCATTCTCCCCTGGTTCATATGCTTCTCCCACGGTCAGTCTGAAATGTCTCTGAGACTATCCAGGTGGATTCATGGACTAAACTATGATACTCTACCTCTGTCTGGTCTGATTTTGCCTGAACACGACCTTAATCATTAAGAAAGAACACTGTAAAATATGTTGTTGTACTTTTACAGTAAATTTCTAGCTAATAATTGCTGTAAATTCACAGTAACAAATCGTAATTATTTCACAGCAATAAAATCACAGTATTGTACCATGTTTCTACAATAACCAGACACAATATTACTATTTAAAAAATACAGTATTTCAATGAAAAATCACAGCATGATATTGTAAAAATAATCTGTAGCTGTTTACAGTAACATCACAGAAATGTTCTGTATTTTCACAACATTACCGTTAAACCACATTATTTTATTGCTAAATTACAGTACGGTGCTGTACCCTAATCACACAAATGACTTGTAATTTACCATTTTTACTTACGGTAAATTACCGTTAATTTACAGGATGTGTACTACAGTGCATTAAAATACTGTAAATTTACAACAAAACTGTATTTTTATGTTTTTTTTGCTTCTGCTTTGATTCAATATTTCAAATAATTACCTATCATACACTGCAAACGTGTCTTTACGGTACTTTACTGTGAATTTATTGTGGAAAAAACCTGCTGATTATCAACGGTGAGCTACATTTTTGAAATGAGCCCAAAATTAGAGTCATGTGGAAGAAGAGGATCAAGACGGATCTACGACACCGCCCGTGACGAATCACATGGCAGCAGCTGCACAGACGACCGTTGGTAAAGTACCAAAACTACCGGCCACGCATGTCTTCAGAACTTTCTCTCCCCTGGACTTCCCCCTGTAGACGCTGCATCCTTTTCATTAAAGACTATTTATACTCCTCCAGTTACAACTCCCATAGTCTCCTCTGCATTGTTGACGGTGGGTGAAACTCACAATGGCATCTGGCTGCTATTTGTGCCTCAGTATCCCACTGTTCCCTCGATTCAGCCTCAGAGACTTTAATAACAACAATGGCTCCAGTTTGGGTTACATTTTGAAGGGGCAGGCTTGTTGTTGGACTACCTATCTGTCTCTCCCTCTCAAAGCAGGTAATAATAGCCGTTTTTCTTCCCTGTCTGTCTCACTTTTACGGCCTCTGGGCTGACAGAACAGACAGTCCACTGTTGAGGGCGGCATCATGGCCCAGCACGCCGCTGCTCCCATGAAGCTTCAGGTCTGTACTCCCCTTAAACCCAACACCACTCCCGCAGCACAACACACAGGCTATCACATGACCCCAGCACGGTGGCGGGATAACTCATCTCATGTGCCTCAGGTGTAACCACAATCAGGTCACACAGCACAGGTTCCTTTCTTTCTTCTGATAGTTTTAAACGCTCCGTTACACATCAACACTGTCAACGTGATTATCGGTCAACCGTGCAAATACGCACTGTAAAACTTAAATTATGTTGTGATCAGCAGCTCCAAGATCAAACCCTCCTGCTGATGCTACATTAGTCGAACCTGGGTTGCTGCAGCAAGGACTCAGCCCTTCATACATGGGACTCGTACTCTACTCTAGTTTTGATCGTCCCACAGGTAAACAGGTTCATTGGTAACAGGTGATTTTACCGTTCATATCATCATTAAAGGATTCAGAGAAATATCTGCACGTACGGGACAAGGCCTAAAACCAACACTGAACGCCCGTGACGTTCGACCTCTCAGGCATTACAAACCCACGATTGGATAAATCATTGTCTGTCAACACAGTTCGAATGCAAATTGCATTTGTAGATGCATTTTTCTTAATTGCTGAATGCTTCCACATATTTAGACATCCCAACCACACGGCTGCTTTTTAATACCCGAGGTTCGAGGCTCATCTTTGACTTCAAACTGATAAAAAAAAATCATGTGAGATGATCAAAAGGCTCCACCACAGTCAATCAGTTTTATTTTTCTTCCTGTTTGTCCCTTTCACCTCAGACTGTTCTTTCAGTCATTAACTCAGGCCAAACACCGCAGTCTGAGCTATTTCACAAGCACCGCTGAGCCTCTGCGCTCGCTGGCATTACAAAACTACTTTAACAAGCGATCGATGCTCGTTTCTCAGGACAACACATGGCTCCTAAATGGCTCCTCTTCCTTTGTGACCTTCCTCTCTCTGAGTCACGCTGAGAAGAGAAAAATGGCTTCCACAACAAATTTACGATATGTTGCTCCCCCCCGATTCTCCAACTTCTTCGTCCTTCTTATCCCGTAATACCACAATCCCTTAAAGCTCTAAAACACTAGCTGAACAGAAGTAACCAGTATGACCAGCAGTTAATCTGTCCCACCGGTTTCTCTGTTGTATTTCCTTTTCTTTGCTTCTTCTGGCTTCGTGTCAATGATAGCAGCTGGTGCTCAGACTGGTCAGCTGAATGGAAATAAGCCTGTTGAAGGGTCAGCCATCAGAGCGGCATGGATGCTAGCTTCAGGGGACGCTTTGAATTTTTAGATTGGTGGCATTTAGGACATCAGCATTCCTCTCTGGCTCTAATTGCCGGACTGCACACTAATGAGCGAGCTTCAGGGCTAGACGCACACCCATCAGGTTTATTGATGAATGCCATTAAGACGTCCGACCGATGCATCGAAGCCGCGCTGCAGCAGTTATAAGCACGTCTGCTGGTGTGTCTGGGAGAGAGACAGATTTCTGCAGACACAGTGTAATCCTGGATTCAGGCAGCAGGGACTAGATGTTGGGGAGAGGGGGGCGGCGTGTGAGTGCATGACTGAAGGCACTAATGCTACCCTCATAGGAGGTCAGAGACACAGTCAAGTCCACAGTCTCCTAATCCTATTATCTATAGCAGTGGCAGCTGGAGACACACATTATGGCGAGTGTGATGCAAGACATCAGTGTGTATTATAACACGTGTGGACCGAGGACAGTATAAAGGACGGACAGCACATGCTTGATGTCGCTCTGAAGCACCGTGCTGAAGCTCAGGACATGGTGGCTAATCTAAAAATCGGCAAAGACGCGAGCTGCGGTCGTGTTCTCTGCGTAGCATCCTGACTGAATGTGAAATGTGAAGGAAAGGAGCTTCAGTGCTTCCTTCCTTATCTCCTTTAGCAGAGGATACACCGGACCATCCTTTACGAAAGGAAAGGAGGTAACGCCGTCCCATAGTTGCCTGCAGCAGCAACGCACCGTTCGGTCATTCACAACCAGACACTGAAACAGTGTGATACAGACTGTGTGACGATCAAACTTTCCCTGACTGTGACGGACGTCCAGCGTCCTGCAGATCATCATGGAAGTTACCGTTGATTACTAATCATCCATCTTTTGCCGCATCTCGGTAATAAGTTTATATCTGAGTGGACGGCCACCAGCCTTTTTCAAGCTTTTATTTGACAGAGACAGCTGAAGAAGGAATGTGGGGAGAGAGAGAGAGGGAGAGAGATGGGGAATGACAGGTCGGTTTTAAACCCTGGCCCGGACTGAGCCTTCGTACATGGGGTGGATGCTCTACCAACTGAACCAATCGCACAGTCGTCTTTTCCTAATTCCTTATCAACTCTCCTTCACATCTTTCCTTTGACCTCATGACGTTTTTCATTGAGGTCAAGGAAAAGTGTTTAGGAAAGGACACAGGAGGTGATTTTTTTTTTGACTACTCACTCTGTATCGCTTTTATACGTCTTTATCTGCTATTAAAGAAATACAGCTGCCTCCCTCTCTCCGGTATGATCGATAAAAAAGTTATTTGAATCTAGAAGAGTTCGCTCTTCGCCTCTGAGTGAAGGAGCAGCAGCAGCAGCAGCAGCTCCTCAGACTCGGAGAACTCTTACAGATAATAACTCCAGGAAACCAACAGAAATAAAGAATTCATGAGAGGGCGGCCGCTGAGTGTATAGCTGCTTCAAAGTGTATGTCGTGTTATCGGCTCAGCGCAGAGCTCACATCCTCAACAAGGAGACTTGATTTACATTCCTTAGAGCCGTCTGAAGGAGGAAGAGGGCCGGCATTAATGCAGGAGACAGATAGAGAGGGTAGAGAAACACTAACACTTTTCACTGATGGCCTCCTGTGCATATATAGATAATGTGTTTTTAACAGAGGGAGGGCAGGACGGGGTCATTTCAGCTGTTTTCCTGAGAGTCAAGTAATCGTGACCTCCAACAGGACGAGTGTCGGCTACAGTACGACCCTGATGAGGCATTCAGGAGGAGTAGAAAGGGAACGGAGCCACCATACCGGCTCAATCACCGCACCGCTGTGCCTCGGTCCGCTCTGACAGGTTCAAGCCCGTCATCATTAACAACGCGGACCCCTTGATCTCAATCAGCCCGTCGCTCAGCGGCTGTCTGCCGGGCCTGCCGTAATGATGACTGAAGCCCTGTCATTGTCACAGGAGGGGGGCTGAATTCATCAGACGAGGCAGAAAACTGCTCAGGCAATCATCAAAGTGTGACACATTCAGTCATGCGGCCGTAAACATGTTGAAATGTGTCATCGGTACAGCAGGGCAGGAGGCATCCACGGTTATATGACTCATAAAATGTAATCATGATGCAAAATATACGATATATAGATATGAAATGTGCAATCCACTAATTTAACACATTAAGTTACTTCTGGTGAGTCAGTTGATGCCATCTCCGAGTTTAGAGACCGAAAACCTGCATTTTAAAATCGGGGTAGGGTTCGGCGATATGACGCTGTACACCACTGGTACTCTGAGCTCACAGCCCGGCTAACAAACTGAGCTAACATTAGCTAACAGCAGCTACAGCTGGCAGCAGTTTACTTCACTGTCCATCAGGAAACTTCACCTGATTACAAGTCAGTGTGACATCAACAGGATTTAAAATCTGTTAGTTTAACAAGTTGTTTTAAATGTGCTGCCCTTATTTTCAGGAAGCTTTTTGAGGATCAGCGTGCTGTGGAAACAATGCAATAGCGGTGCACTATAGCCCATATTATCCGTTCACTGTCCACATGCCCACACAGGCAGCGCAGCTTTCCAAGAAACACTGAAGGCAACCTCCCCATTCAGAGAAACTACTAAATGTCAAAAGAAAGATGTCAGCTTTCACAACAAATGATTCAGTCAGCGTGTCGAACAGATCGTGTAAATGTTGGACTGTGAGTAAACTTCTTTTTTTTTTTTGTTGCTTGCAGGTTAATGTGTGTAGATAAGATACAGGAAACATGAGCAGTGCGTGGTTGTAATTCCACGCGATCAAACGTCAATCAAAGATCTATTCTTGCAATCACGTTGTGTTTATTTCAGCTGTCAAAGTGTTTAAAAATGACCAAATAAACTGCAGTGCAGCGGTTTAACCTCGTGACAGGCCGTTGTGAGACCTGAACCGGCATCTCGAGCCTTTAATTTTTAACGTTTCCCTCCGCTGCCTCCTGGACGGGGCTGACACCAGGGTAACTGTAACACAACCCCACCAAATTAGACACCACAACGTCTTCCATGACTCAACCCGAGGGCAACTACTGTGTCACAACTTGGGAAATCATTGCATTTAAATCCAGCCTGTACGGAGGCAGAAAGAAATAGTGTTTTATCTGTTCATTTTGTGTGTGTGAAATGACTGTTATAAAGGTCACGCTGGTGATGGAAATACCACTGTCAGGTCAGTCTGCTTTTCATAGTAAGCATGTTTCAAACACTTCCTGTATTTAATGTCACCACCTCGTCATGCAGAGGTTAACTCACTGCTGGTGTTTTAGCTCTATAAATAATAACAGAGTTCAGTCGTAGAAAGTAACTAAATACATTTACTTTTTGAGGTGCTTCTCTTTTTTTTTTCATACTTCCACTCCACTACAATTCAGATTAAAATATATAGAGTCATGTGTAGTATTAAAAACATCCATCCATCTTCCATAACCCGCTTGTCCTCGTCACAGTCCAATCCCAGCTGACACTGGGTGAAAGGCGGAGTGCACCCTGGACAAGTCGCCAGTTCATCGCAGGGCTCTTGGTGACAACCAACCATTCACACTCACATACGCATCTCTTCTTTAGAGTCACTAATTGATCTGTTAAGTGCATGTCTTTGGACTGTGGGAGGAAGCCGACACAAGGACAACATGCAAACTCCACGCAGAGGCCGAGGTTCGAACCAAGAACCTTCTTTCTGTGCGGAGACAATGCTAACAGTTCCCATCCCTTCTGTCTGTTTCAGATTTGTATGACTTTGATACTCGCAGTTCAGTCAAAGAGACAAAAAAACAAACAAAAAAAGAGAAAGAGAGAAAAGTCCTGAAAGTGAATGATAACTTTGTGTTGGAGCACCCAGATTTTCAGGTTGAGAATCAGCCAAAATGATGTCCACATATCGATGAAGAGAGAAAGATTTTTCTGCTGATTTCTATTTCTGCCACTGCTTCTGCTGAAGAATCTGAAGACTTCTCCCACCACTCACAGGTTAGAAAACCCCAAAATCTGATCTAAAATAAAAAATGTGCCGTTCAGGTCTAGAGGCGGGCGTGGAGGCAGGACGTCAGGAAGATGAAGAGTTTAGTAATGTGACTTTTATTTTGACGTGCACTGAAAAACAGACTGTCGGGCGATGTTTACACCACGAGCAAAGCAGAAAATTTATCTGCCACTTTTCAAATAACAACAATCTGCTCCAAAACGTCCGAACACTCTCAGAGTCCAGCTTCCTCCAGTTTGCTTTTCTTTGTTTTGAATGTCTCACAGGTTCCTGTTATTTTAGTTTGAAATTTAGTCATGGACTGGTTGGGAGACAAGCAGATGAATCAATAAGGAAAGTCATTGTTGAGTTGAAACATTAATGGTGAGTCCATTAGGGCTGCAACTCCTACATAAGGCATAAACATGGGTATCTTTATGGTGCGGTGGTGTGTGGACTTTGAATGAAGGAGCATGACTACTGTGTTGCATCATGGGAACTGTAGGATTTAGCATTTTTTTCCTTGGGAATATTTGGACTAAAAGTCAGTCTATCTTTCTTTATTTGAGTCTAATGGAAGTGAAACACTGCACGGTCTGATCCGTCATCAAACATCAGAACAATAAGAGTTTGTGCAAGTGTTTCCATCACAGACCTCCTCTCCTCCCACCAATACAAACATCTACAACAGCGCCCAGATGTTTCCCACACTGGATCTTTACACCTCTACAAGTTTAAGCTGTGACATGCACATTAACACAGCAGCAGCAGTGTTGACAGAGTCTGCGAAAGTTGTGAAACTCACTTGTAGCTCGTTGTGCATCATGTGCAGCGCGGACAGTCAATCAGACGGCGACGCCAGGTGACTTGTATTTGTCTCGCTCTCCAGCCGTCAGATCATCGTTAGAAATAACAGCTGAGGTGGTTCAACGCAAACAGCCCGGCGTTGCATGTCCTGGGAGGTATTAAAGAATCACTCAGTCGTCCCGGTGAAGACGCAGTTTGATGCACCGAGCTGAACCGCGGAAAACAAACAAACAAAACGTTAACATCGTGACGACGTCCGGAGGCACGAGAGAGGAGCAGGTGAGCACAGAGGAGGAGACAGGAGGAGGAGAGAGGAGGAGACCATCACCTCCTGGCAGCAGGATGTCAACTCTTGGACTCCGGTCTGCATCACGCAGTGCAGTCTGTCCAGTGCACTGTAAAAAGAAAGCTGTAAAAAATAAAGCGGAAAAAAACACTGTAAAAATAACAAACTCATGAAATACAATGTGTAGCTTTAATTTTACCGTAAATCATGTGTGGGTTTTTTTTTTTAAAGCTTTTTTATGTTTAATCCAAGAGGCTGTGAAGTGAAGCCAAAAACTGCAGTTCCTCAAACGTCCACTCGAGGCTGGCTCCAGAAGTGAGTCAGTCTCCATAAGTCCCCATGTTTGACATCACGGAGACTACATCAATGTTTTATGCTGTTTAACAACAGAAGTATCTATAATTATAGTTTAAAAAATGCTATTTAATCAATATTTAATATAATAAAATGATATAACACCCACAAAACATTTAATTTACTTTTTGAAAAATTTCAAAATGCTGTTGTAAAGTGAGTAATCCGCATTATAATTACAACAATCTAGTGTTAATTTTGGGGACCATATTAATTATAATCTGGGTTTTTACATGTGTATATTTAAATATGAAAACACTAAACACTATTGCACAGCTAGTAAACAGCTTTATAATTACGCCAATCTACCGTTAATTTTAGATCATATCAAGCTTCATATGTGAAATCCTGTCTATTTAATAGATATATTTAATGATAAAAGAGTATGCCTGCTTATAAAAAACAATATTTACTGTTTAAATGTCCAAACACTGTAAAACAAATATTTATGATTAGAATTACAACAGTACACTGTAAATGTTGGTTATATTCATTCTAACATGGTCAAATGTGATAACACTGCTGCATGTTTTAAAGTCTGTATTTATTATTATTATGTTGACAAACAGAGCATGACACTAATATACACATATGATTGACTGTTGTCCTCATGAATGCCTCTTTGTGTTCATTAAAAAAAAGCAGCCCTGCTTCGTCGTTGGTGTTTTGTTGGACAGCTACACATTCAACTTCCTTCTGTTTCAACGACTGTCGTTACTGTGGCAACCACAGACGCGTGTCGGCCTGGAGGTCACCAGTTAACACGGTCGCTCGTTACACCGAAACACTACCGGCTACCGGGACTGACGTACGGAAATAACACATTACGTAATATGTCAGCACGTCTTCTTCTTTGGGGTTTTCCTCTTTGTTGCATCACTGCCCCCTCCTGGTCTTTACTCACCCAGAGGACACAGTGACAGCAGTGCTTGTTTCTCACTCTTCTCATAGTTACTTGTTCTTTTCTGTTACTTCCATTATTTTTTACAGCTCCTGCTAGTTTGTACTTTCTGTAAGTGTCTGTTTATCTCATTCAAACTTGCTACTTTTTCTCTTGTATGTTTTTACAGATAGATAGATAGATAGATAGATAGATAGATAGATAGATAGATAGATAGATAGATAGATAGATAGATAGATAGATAGATAGATAGATGGTGACAACAGTATAAATAGAATAAACATATGAAAATATACATATAGACTTGTGCAATAACTTGTGCAAATGTGCATTGTGAAACTTTTTATACTGTATTCACCTTAAAATGATTTACCTCATGCCTTTTTCTATATGTCATGCCCGCCTTGTGTTTGTAATTCTTGTAACGAGCTAACCTTGAATTATTAAAGAGTATTTCTTTAGATGTGATCTGTCTGATCCTGTTTTGATTCTTGACTTTGCTGACACTGAGTCACTACAGATTATTTTCCTATTTTCTTATTGGTCTACATGTCAGTGTCTGCTAACCTATCACAAATTACTGCGCATGTGGAAGAAGAAGAAAGAGCAGACTGCTGTGTCTTCTTACATCAATATATATAAAAAAAAACCCTTTGGACTGACCTCCAGCTGTTTCATCTGTCAAATAAAACACAACAAACAACTTCGTTTTCATATATTAGCTATAAAAGTAGCAGAATTATTAGACTTGGCATGTTCTCCCTGTATCGGCTGTGACATTTTCAGCCTGTTGCTGCATCCTGTCATGATGATGAACCAGGAATAAATCAGACATGACCTTCACCACTGGATGGTGCTGTTACATAAGATTTCTGACACCTTATTTTGTTGCTCTTGAGGATAAAAAATACTGAGATGCTGCTGAGAATTTGACAAGACAGCAGTTCCAGATTTTCATAAAAAAAACTGCAGGTAGTCCTCCTTTAACAGGTGCAACTAAACTACCGCATGATACTTTGTGGAATAGTGGAAATATTCTCAAAGGCCACGGCACAAAGTTAGATAAGAAGATTGATGCCATATCTCACTTGGCTCTGTCCAAAGTAATAAAATCCAGATATCCCAGCTCTAAAGTTCACTAATTAAGCCTCTTTATCTTGTTAATTCAATATGTACAAAAACCAGAGCGTCATTTTATGGGGCTAATATGCCAGACCATTAGCAGGCTGAGTAAGTAACTTCCTGGAGTACTTCCTGCTAATAAATAGTGTCAGATATAAACTCTGTTAGATTAACCACATTTTTACAGTTTGTTTTTGTGTATAGATCAAAACTAGGATGTGTAATGTGTTAATACAATTAGGTGGATTTTCTTGTTCTTGCTGTTTCCCAGTGTTTAGTAGATCAAAACTACGTTATTAAACATAAAGTTTGTTTCCACTGGGATTATTTTAAAGGTCTAATGTGTATGATTTTACAGAATATGTAAAAAAAAAATGAAATATACATATTAACGTACATAAGTTTGTTTTCAGGTCCTCTTCTCAGAGTCCATCATGTTGAAGTTGAAGTGTCTACTTGTCCGTTTTTAATATAATCATCGTTATTTACTTCACCTGTCAGTGGTCATAATGTCATGGCTGATCGGTATATATAGTAGTTTTATATTTACTTGTTGAGCTTGTTCTCTCCATACTCTCCATATTAGGGCCACACACCTTTATTGACTAAATGCACAAGACGCTACGATGGAAATCACGCGATAATACGACGTCAATTATCGCGTGATTTTGTACCAGAACAAGCATGGACCAACCTTCTTTGACAGCAATCAGCTGCTTCCAGATTCAGAGCTGTAAAATGCAAAATAAGAGGAGTGACAGCCTCCATATGAGAGTCCTCTGACAGCACACACTTCTTCTTTTGTTTCTGTGTGATGTGACGCCATTAGTTCAACTTTATTTAATATCACGATATAATGTTTTATTATTAATTATTTGCGTTTGGACGCAGCACGCAGTGATGGGACAGAACTTTAAATCATCGCCACAGATTTGAACCGCCTGATAAATGAAACCGAGTGCGGAACAATGAAGGCTGGGGTGTGTTCAGTGTGATGTGTGATGATGTGGAGGAAGGAAAACGAAAGTGAACACTCCTGAGAGCGACCTGGATAACTTTTTGTGCACACATCCAGCGCTGATCGAGTCATCGCAGCAGTTTCAAGTAACAAGACTTCTACACGGAACAGGTGAGGACGAGGCTCACCTGAAGATCTGAAGAGAGCACATCGAGAGGACAAACATGTCTGCAGCAAGGTAAAGAGTTTTAATGTTTGAGCTGCTGTTGAGCAGCCAAGAGAGACAGAAAAGTCCGCAGTAACAACAAAGTGTTTAATGTGTTAAAATAAATATTTTTTTTACTGATTAGAAGAGAAGAGAGGTCAGAAACTGTGCATGTGACGTTATATTAGCATTATTATTACACAATGAACTCTTTGTTTCGGTTGTTTTGTTGTTGCTGTGACGGAATGTGCGCTTTGGCGACAACTACTGGTCAAACAGTGTACTGCAACAAAAAGACAAATATAAAACTGATTAGTTTCAAACCTTTTTTGGGCCTTGGGACCCTAAAATAACGTATTTTTTTTTAGTGCTCTTCCACCCTGTTGATCATCTCACAGCCTCTCAGATTTGTTTTATTTTAAAGATTTGTAGTTATTTTGTCTCTTTGCAGCCAATTTCGTGTGTTTCTGTGTCTCTTAAGGTGGTTGAGCGTGTCTTTGTAGTTGTCCGGTGTCTCCACTTTTCATTTTTTAAAACCTCTTCGTGGTCCTATTTTGTCTTTGTGTAGCCACCAAGTGTCTCTTTGTGGTCATTTTGTATCTTTTAAGTCTCTTTTCTAGTCACTCTTTTTGTCTCTACAGTTGTTGTGTGACCCTTTTTATACATTTTCTACAATTTGTAGGTTTTTTTTTGCAATTTGGTATTTTATTGTGTCTCTTTCTGGTCGTTTTGTTTCTTTTTGTGTCTCTTCTCTTCTTTATTTTTATCTTTTCATTTTCTGCAGTTATTTCTTGTAGTTTTGTGTCGTTTTGTGTGATTTTGCAGAGGAAACATAACTCTCACGTGCTGCTGTCTGGTCTTCCTGCCTCAGCAGATCCGCACTGACACTCCTTAGTAGTAAATACTGTAATGACTTTAATTATATAATAAGTTTGAAATTCCGGTTATACAAAGCTATCCTGCTGTTTTAACCTGCTTCTTTGATGGTACTGTGTTTTAAGGAAATGGTAGTTTAGGGTTAAAACACAATCAGGACACGCTGAGCTCTGTGACTCTCCACGAAAGGATATTTATCACTTCAGAGGCTCAGAGGTCTGTGCACAGTTTCATTTATCAGTGATTGTGGTTGCTGTCAGATCTTTTCTCCTGCACTGTCAAATAACAAACCTAGGGTGGAGCTACATCAGGTGTTACAACATGAGACTACACAGTTCAGTGCATTGTTTTAATTTCTTTAAAAACTCATATACTGGATGTTGTTTTGTGTTACAGAAAGGAGCTACAGGAGGCCTTGTGCTGCTACACCGCAGATACTCTCATCTACGTCGACACAGTGAGAGGATTCTGTGAGAGGAGCTCCAAATGGATGCTCGGGAGGGAATCAGAGTTGGACATGCTGATGGACATCAAAGAGAGGGCTAACCAAATCAACCTAAACATAGACCATGTTACCAAGTCAGAGAACAAAGGTGCAGCCTTGTGGGAGTATGTGAAGAGCAAGTTCACCCAGGTGACTGCAGACAGCCGGCGTGCAGAGCTGGAGAAGGAGCTGGCTGCTGTGCTGAAGGACACTCTGAGAGCGCTGGAGGAGCTCGACCGCTTCCTGGATGCAACGGAGAAGCTGGCGGTCACCTCGCTTCATGTGTTCACGCAGGAGAACCAGGTGTTACATCTGCCAGAGGGGATCAGCCCTGAACAGGTTCAGGTTGTCATCACTGCTGCACGACTGATCTGCCCTCTCCTCCTCGAGTTTAAAAGAGATGCAAGCGTCTTCTTCCTTCCCAGACTTCAGAATGTGGAAGTGCTGTCATATCAGCTGGACAAATACATTCAGACCACCCAGAAGATCTGTGGCAAGTTGGAGAAAAGGTGAACTGACAATTCTTCAAACTATTATGCACATTGCAACATGTATTTTAGGAAGTAAACATTTACAACTTTGTCTTTCACAGCTCCTTCAGTGACTTTAGCCTGAAGATGGTTATGAACACTGTGGTAGACCTCGATGAGGATTTGCCTGAAGATGACGTACAAAGGATGCTTTATCACATTAATCAGCTTAATGACATCAGGTAAGCACTTTTTGACTGATGGTAGCCTTGAAGGATCTGGCCAATCAGAGGTGACACTGGAGAGGCCTGTGCCTAAGTACAACCTAACATGCAGTTTTAATGCTTCAAGTGAAACCTTCACTTGACTCACTTCTGATTTTCGATTTGTGGATTTATTGAGGAGAACTGGACATAGCATTCCTGTGGAAGTTGCTCGGTGTTGCACAAAGCCCAAAAAGGTCACTTACTTTGCCGTAAAGAAGTTACTGAAACGAATATGTGCGCACCAGAGACTTCCACCGGCTGAGTCAGCTAACATCCAGTCCACTTATCATGTGAAGCAAAATCACAAGACATTGCAGAGATTAAATCAGCATCCTGTGAGGAAATACCATCAGCTGCAGCTTCCCCGCGTAACAAACCATCTGCCAATCCGAGTGCATAAGTCAATAGTGAAAACGCTTTATTTTGTATAATGACAGTTGACCTGCTAACCTTTGTATTTTCCTCTTTATCAGGATGAACCAAAACTTCCGGACGGTGTTCTTGTTCCAGGAGGAATCTGGTTCTTGCTTCATCGATGAGTTCAGTGAACGTCAACCCAGGATGCTGCAGTTTCTAAACGACCTGGAGGAGAACGCTGTTCAGCTGGACCGGATGAATAAGGGGGCGAAGATTTCCAGTGTGGCAGGCAGCTCAGTGGGGGCAGTGGGAGGCGTGCTTTCCATTGTTGGTTTGGCACTAATTCCTGTAACAGCAGGAGTGTCTCTAGCTCTGACTATGACCGGGGTAGGGATGGGAGTTACCAGTGGAGTCAACAGTCTTGTCACCACCGCCACAGAGATTGGAGTGAACCGTAAACATCAGAAGGAAGCCAGTGAAACCTTCCAGAGCTTCATGGAGGATGTGCAGAGTCTCCAGGATTGTCTGGATGAGGTCACCAGAAGGGAAACAGACCACATCGATGTGGCTCTGGAAGTAGGCAAGGTGCTGTGTAAAGCTGCTGTTATTGGAAATAGTATTGATGCACTTGTTGATGGTGCTTCTGCTTTTAAGATGCTAAAAAGTGAAGAGCTGATTGCCGGTGCTGGGAAGGTGGTGGCCGAGGAAGGTAAAGCATTACGTAACGTGCCCAGGGTGGCCTCAGACATCCCAGATATCGGTCAGGCAGCTGTCAAAGGCCCTCTTGCCCTCTCCAAGTCAGCCAGAGCAGGTCTCATTGCAGTCAATGCTCTTTTCGTCGGCATGGATATCTTCTTTATCTGCAAAGACAGCATCAGTCTGTCCAAAGGCAGCGAGACTGAAGTCTCACAGTTCATCAGAGCCAGATCTGCACTGTGGAGCTCAGAGATTGACTCATGGCAGAAGATCTGCGAATCCCTGCGAGAAGGTCGACCAACATCGGAGAAAAACATCATTATTCTGGAGACACCGTTTTATCCGGAGACGGAGATGAAGAAAGAAAAAGAAACAGAGATGGAAAAAGAAACAGATGGAGCTTCCATCTGATGAAGTGGATGACAAACTGAAAAAAGAGCTTTGTGTAATACAGTAGTGCTCAGCTAACAGAGATTACTGCGTGCCTTTATGTCAACTATGAGATTATTTACTGTGATTGAACCATGTATGAAAAAATTCAACTCTGCTTATAGCTCACTGTTCAGCATCGAGAATCATTAATTATCAGTAAACCACCGTTGCTAAGCCTGTTTCAAAACATATGATGCTCCAAAATGTAATAAATGTATGCAATGTAAATATGAGCTGGCGTGTTCTTGTATTCTTTGACCCTCACGTACATGGACAGATCAGGTATTTTAAGAAAAGTAACACCACAGTCGTCTTCTTTTATGCCAGGTGACAGATGTGATACCATTAGATTACTTCAGGTTTTATCATTAACTTTTATTTATTAACAATATGCATTTGGACGCAGCATCAGCGGTGCTATTACAGGACTTTAGACACTTTTTTTGCAGTTTGAACTTGAACTTTGTTCAGTCTTGTGATGTGGAGGAAGAAAAACGAAACTTACGACGCTTAAGAGTCACTGAACAACTTTTAGTAACTGTCAGCTGTTGGGCGATTCAGTCACTCTAGCAGACTGAGTCAACAAATGAGTCCTTATCTTAGGCACAGAAACAGAGCGTATACTGAGAGGACAAACATGTCTGCAGCAAGGTAAAGAGCTTTAATGTTTGAGCTGCTGTTGAACAGCAAGAGAGAGAAAATCTGTTGTGTCAAATGTGGTAAAGGACGTATTTGTTCTGATAAAGAGAGTTCTTTGAATGCCAGAAACCCAAATAACTTGTTAAATAAGTTTGATTTTTTTTTTTTTAGTATTAAATACATTTAGAAATTAATTCTGTATCTTACAAACAAAACGGCAGGCCAAGCTGTGTTTATGTCAGGATAAAAATAAATCATTACATTCATTATGCTGCTTGACTGTCCGTTGTAGTCTCTTCCTCCAAAGTGGACAGTGATCGATGAACAGAGAACAGGATCAGGCTGGTTAAGCTTCGGTTCCAAACCTTTTGGGCTTTTGGACCGTAAAACAAAGCTGGTTAAAAAAATATCTGTAAATTATGACTTTTGTGTATTTTTAATACTTTAAAATACATTTTAAAGGATTTTCTGGGTACTCCTGATGAATGTAGACCATACACTGTAGGTCTTCATACACAGGCTTGGCCGTGTGGTGATATTTTAATCATTATTATATAATTTGTTTATGAAAACAGTACATGTGATGGTTTATGTCCTTTTTATGGACTCGTATATGTAATTACTGCTTTGTGGAATTTAACCAGACAGTATTCTTGGTCTCTTTGCAGCCATTTTGTGTCTTTCTGTCTTTTTAGGTGGTTTGACGTCTCTTTGTAGCTGCGTGCTGTCTCTGCTTATCTCTTTGTGGTCTTTTTGTGTCTATTTGTAGTCACATTTTACGCTTCTTCAGTCGTTCTCTTTTTCTTTTTATAAATGCTTTTTTTGCCGTTATGTGTTTTGTGTCTCATTCAGTGACATTTTACAGGTGAAGCATAACTCTCAGGTGCTGCTGTGGGGTCAAAAGCTGCAGCTGAACCTAATGAAGAGATGAAATACTATAACTAATACACTACATAAAATAAAGAATCAAAGAAAGTCTGTAAATAGGCTTATATTTTTCTTAAAGCTGTTCTGCTGTTTTAAGCTGATTCGAATTTGTTTGGAAGATGATTAATATTAAGTTTAATTTTAAAAACACAATCAGGACATTCCAACTTTTAATTGAGTGCTGTGACGTCAGAGACCCAAAGAGTCAGAGGTCTGTGCACAGTTTCATTTATCAGTGATTGTGGTTGCTGTCAGATCTTTTCTCCTGCACTGTCAAATAGCAAACCTACATCAGGTTTTTGCAATATGAGATGTTGTTTTGTGTTACAGAAAGGAGCTACAGGAGGCCTTGTGCCGCTACACCGCAGATACTCTCATCTACGTCGACACCGTGAGAGGATTCTGTGAGAGGAGCTCGAAATGGATGCTTGGCAGGAAGTCAGAGTTGAACATGCTGAGGGACATCAAAGAGAGGGCTGATAAGATCAACCTAAACATAGACCATGTTACCAAGTCAAAGAACAAAGGTGCAGCCTTTTTGGAGTATATGGAGAGCAAGTTCACCCAGGTGACTGCAGACAGCCGGCGTGCAGAGCTGAAGAAGGAGCTGGCTGTTGTGCTGTGGAACACTCTGGCAAGGCTGGAGGAGCTCGACCGCTTCCTGGATGCAGTGGAGAAGCTGGCGGTCACCTCGCTTCATGTGTTCACGCAGGAGAACCAGGTGTTACATCTGCCAGAGGGGATCAGCCCTGAACAGGTTCAGGTTGTCATCGCTGTTGCACGACTGGTCTGCCCTCTCCTCCTCGAGTTTAAAAGAGATGCAAGCGTCTTCTTCCTTCCCAGACTTCAGAATGTGGAAGTGCTGTCATATCAGCTGGACAGATACATTCAGACCACCCAGAAGATCTGTGGCAAGTTGGAGAAAAGGTGAACTGACAATTTTTCAGACTATAATGCACATTGCAACATGTATTTTAGGAAGTAAACATTTACATCTTTGTCTTTCACAGCTCCTTCAGTGACTTTGGACTGAAGACGAACAAAGAAACTGTGGTAGACCTCGATGTGGATTTGTCTGAAGATGACGTACAAAGGATGCTTCAGCACATTAAACAGCTCAATGATATCAGGTAAGCAGTGTTATGATTATCAATGCCAACAACCATTATTTTTTCATGATGAGACACTATAAAGTTTGTATAGTTCAGTATAAAAGCATAATTTCGTAAAGCAATACATTTTCTTAGTTTCAATATTTGATAAATTGTCTTTATGCTATATTCAGTTAAACTGGGTTTTCAATGTTTAAGCGCATCATCACATTTTGTTTCTGCTACATAGAAAGGAGATGTCAGCCATCTTCTGTAATAAAACATAAACTAGAAAGAGTTCACCAGCAAAACAGTGACCAAAAGAAAACACACAGCGGTATGATAATCCTGCAGTGCAACGCACCCTAATGTCCACTAACCTGAACAGAGATTAAATGATTTAATCATGTAGCTCTTCTATAATCATGTAATGTCGCAAGGCTTGACAGGCTTCAAGCTATGCACTTGTGTCCAAACACTATGAGGAAATACCGGAAGCTTCCCAGACGGTTTCATGTAACAAACCTTCTGGCAATCCAAGTGCATCAACTTGATAATGAAACGAGTCATTTCATGAGGGTTGTGATGCTCAAAGACTTTATTTTGTATAGTGACCTGCTAACCTTTGTATTTTCCTCTTTATCAGGAAGAACCAAAATTTCCGGACGGTGTTCTTGTTCCAGGAGGAATCTGGTTCTTGCTTCATCGATAAGTTCAGTGAACGTCAACCCAGGATGCTGAAGTTTCTAAACGACCTGGAGGAGAATGCTGTTCAGCTGGACAAAATGAATAAGGGGGCGAAGATTTCCAGTGTGGCAGGCAGTTCAGTGGGCGCAGTGGGAGGCGTGCTTTCCATTATTGGTTTGGCACTAATTCCTGTAACAGCAGGAGCGTCTCTAGCTCTGACTATGACCGGGGTAGGGCTGGGGATCGCCAGTGGAGTTAACAGTGGTGTCACCACTGCCACAGAGATTGGAGTGAACCGTAAACATCAGAAGGAAGCCAGTGAAACCTTCCAGAGCTTCATGGAGGATGTGCAGATTCTCCAGGATTGTCTGGATGAGGCCACCAGAAGGGAAACAGACCACATCGATGTGGCTCTGGAAGTAGGCAAGGTGCTGTGTAAAGCTGCTGTTATTGGAAATAGTATTGATGCACTTGTTGACGGTGCTTCTGCTTTTAAGATGCTAAAAAGTGAAGAGCTGATTGCCGGTGCTGGGAAGGTGGTGGCCGAGGAAGGTAAAGCATTACGTAACGTGCCCAGGGTGGCCTCAGACATCCCAGATATCGGTCAGGCAGCTGTCAAAGGCCCTCTTGCCCTCTCCAAGTCAGCCAGAGGAGGTCTCATTGCGCTCAATGCTCTTTTCCTCGGCATGGATATCTTCTTTATCTGCAAAGACAGCATCAGTCTGTCCAAAGGCAGCGAGACTGAAGTCTCACAGTTCATCAGAGCCAGATCTGCACTGTGGAGATCAGAGATGAAGTCATGGCAGAAGATCTGTGAATCCCTGCGAGAAGGCCTGCTGACATCAGAGAACAACAAAGTTATCCTGGAGACGCCATTTTATCCGGAGAAGAAGATGAAGAAAGAAAAAGAAACAGATGGAAAAAGAAACAGAGATGGAGCTTCCATCTGATGAAGTGGATAAAAAAAAGACAAAACTGAGAAAACTGCGTTGTGTAATTCAGTAATTCTCAGGAAGCAGCGATCATTGTGAGATCATTTATGTCGAGATAATTTCAACTCTGCTCATAGCTCACTCAAGCTATGATGTAAAACATGATCTGGAGTATTCCTGTATATTTTTGACCTGTTGGTTCTCGAGGTCCCAGCACCACCACTGCCTCTGCCTTGTCCTCCAACTCCACCTCCTAACCCCTTGACCTCGACATTGCCTCACCCAGGAGGTGACCTCTGCAGTCCGGGTTCGGCAGCTAGCCAACAGCCCCGTGCCACAATCACAAACCAAACATCTCTAATCTGCCTCTTTTGTCTCTGACTGGCTCCTCATCCAACTGTTTGAACTCGACTCCATCCTCCGTCAAAGACGTCCCTCCGTAGCCTTTCAACAGGCAACGTGAAGCCAAGAGGCGTTGTCAGCAGTACTACTGATAAAAGTACAGTGTACATGTATACACAATGCTAGCCTGCTGATGTTTGTAAGACGACAATCTCTAGAAAAAAAAAGTCCTAAAATCATACTGGGATCAGGTATTAAAGAAAAAAGTGGTGTAATGTAATTATTAATCAAGCTAAACATCCCCAAATAACAAGCCTAAATATTATTAATTAAATCTAATAACGTCTTTTTTGTTGTGTTGATCAAATGTTGTTAAATGTTAAATTCAATTAATGTCTGAATGTTTAGAGTCATCAGTATTTTATCAAAGATAAATCGTGTGTTATGTTGATTTTCACAAGAGGTCTGCATTTAAAACCTGGTTGTTGGATGTTGAACTGTTTATTAACTGCTTGTCTTATAATTAAACTATTTACCAATTATTTTATCGTTACGATTGTCAGATAGGACGATATAAAAATTAATGAAAATCTTAGGCTAATTAATCCTGTAAATAACAACACCAGTTCATTTAAATTAATGATTTAATGAATGAATGACTGAACTGATAAATTGATTTGACCATTAAAAAAGATGAAGATGAATCATCTTGTGTCCTTTTTATCCTCCGGTGACTTTAACATGTCACCAGAATGAAGTAGATCTCTTTGGTGTGTCTGAAGGTCCAAGGTTTCTAAAGCATTTTACTCAGCAAGATATTTTCTTTGCAGAAATATAGCAGAGATTTATGATCTAAAAGTGACACTTCGTCTAGTCTCAGTCTTCTTCTGTGTCTTTTTTTTTGGCTAATCTACCAAAATGTGTCCACCAATACCGAGTAGAAGTGTAGCATTTTGTGATTGGGCTGAAATTTCAAAAAGTTTTCTTTGATTCATTACCCAATATTTCTGAAGGTATTCTTCATCCATGTGTTTTTAAACATAGCATATGAGTTATACTAAAATTAGTTTTTCTTTAATGCTGAATAATTAATGTCAGGTGTCAAATTAAGTCTGTCAAGTCAAAGTCAACCGATGGACTGCAGTGAAGTGTCCTCACTGAGTGTTAAAAGGTAAGTGCATCGGACCTGAATGTCTAAAATATAATGTGCACAGCACATTTGGGGTATGTAAATATATTCTATGGTCGAGACAATATTCTCATGACCTACCAAGACACCTTAGACACATAAAGGAGGCTGGTCCATAGAAGTAATCTCACATCTCAGCATGTCATTGAACAACCTTCCTTAGATAAATTACGTTTTATTAAATGTTGATTTCGAGTTGGGGTAGTGCAGCCGGATCCATAAAATATGATGCAGTTTCACCAAAATCAGTGAAAGCACAAAGTTACACAGAGCAGAAACAGATGTTATATATCAGTGTAGCATTAAACTGGTTTAAAATACTTTGTTATTATAGAAGAGTTACACAATGTTGCTTTAACTGCATTTATCAATATGTGAATTGTGTAACTCCCATCTAACTGTAACAACATTTATATTTTGTGCTGTATTTTCCTGCAGCATTTGAAGGACGTTTGAAATTGGGAAAACGTTGACACAAAGATACAAAAAGATAAAAGTTATGTCTGACATGTCAACATTTTTGTGGCAGTGCAGTCTCCAATGACAGCTTTTTAATGTTTTAGGAATGTTAACTAAGTCACACTTCAGGTTTTCGCTCTGTAGATGTATATTAGATTACATTACAGCTTTCAGAGTTTGTGCATAGCTGCTAACAAAAATGAGTCTGTTACCGCTCCTAAAAATCAAATTAAGTAAGTTATTTTTGAGTAAGTGAACACGATGTAAATGATTGATTATAGTTCAATTGAAGCAGCTTAAGCTTTACTACATTATTCACATAAACACTCATCACACTTCACCAGACATTGTGGTAAGGTATGACAACAATCTGGTATACAACCAGTTTTCTTTAGTTATATGTGAGAAAGCCTGCCCACTGCCTGATCTTAACTTTTGACTTAACGAGTTTTGACCTCATCACAGTCAGTGTTCCCATGCACAGCGAAGGCAGAGCAGGTACAGTAGATGAGCAAATGTTGGTCTGTTGTTACTGTAACATAAAATACTGGATTAATGCAGCTTTAAATATCTGTTTTAAACATTTTAAATTTTAACCTCTTTCCTTTTTTTATCCATGCAGCTAATAACAAATAAACCTCAGAGGAGTTGTAGACACCGTGCCTAGCAGAGAGATGTCGGGAAAAGGTAAACAGCATTCATACAGAGCTTATTCACAGCAAAGCCTGAAATAGGAGCAAAGCCAAATAAGATAAAGGTGTGTTTGTTTATGCAAAGTTGTGAAGATTTATTATTTATGTGTAGATGATATGTTTGATGTGTTTTTTATTAGAGGAGAAAACTAAGATCATAGTCTGCATTTTTATTCTGTACAAATATGAAAAATAATCAGAATTTGTCATTAATTATATACAATAGTTAAAATGTGGTTGTTAATTTACAGATAAAGTCTAAAATTCTTCAGAGATTTCTATACAATTTTAAAAACAGAAAACTACTGTAATAATTTAGATTTCCTGTGAATTACTTTTTGAATGTAAAAGTACACACTGACACATTTTTATTTTACAGTGAAGACAAATATGTTGAGGAAAAGTTAGGGAATAAAATAGGTACCTAAAAAGTAGTAGACATAATAACATATTTATATAGCACGATTTTTAGCAAACACAAGGTTTCCAAAGTGCTGCACAACAAGATAAAACACAATAAATAGATTACACAATAGAATCACAATAAAAGATGAAGTAGACAATAGAAAGATAAAGAAAAACCCGCTGTGGTATGCATTGTTTTCTTTGCCCTTACTCACTTTACTTTCGATTCATTGTTTGTGCTTTTACTCGTTGGATGTGGTTAAAGAAGATTTGACCTGAAGAGAGCAGTGCAGCTTTGTTTTAAAAAAAAAAAAGACTATGCATTAAGTTTGATGTAATGAAAATGTTTGTGTCCAGAGCTAAAACGTAAAAGTACACATAAATGTAAAACTAATAAAATTAACCTTAAAAGAAAAGTTGCTGAGTTGAAAGGAGAAATAATTATAATTAATCTTTAATGGAATAATACTTAAAATAACAGTTTGGTTAATTTACAGATGATATCTGTAATTTTACAGAATTTTGGATAAAATAATTAAAAAACATAAAACTACTGTAAATATTCTGAGTTATCTTCCATGAATTAGTTTACAGAGCTAATTTACAGAATACTCCAACTCTAAATTATTACAGTAGTTTTCTGTTTTTCAAAATCTGCAAATTAACAACCAGTTCTTATTAGTTTTACATACTTTTTTTTTAAACAAACATACATTTTTTCCATGCACATAGTCTTATTTTGAAGAGGTTGAAACTTAATATCAATGTTGCACCTCTGTCCACACCCAGTGAGTAAAAGCACATGCACAATCAAAAGTAAAATGGAGTATGGGAAAAGTGCAAGAAAGAAACCATATTATTACAAAACACAATAAATGCATAAGATGAAGACCTGGTGCATACAGGTTACCCAAATCAAGTCTGTCTTTAGCTGCCCATCAAAAGGGAGTTATGGCTCAGGTGATAGAGTTCTTCAGTAACTAGAGGGATGCTGGTTCAATTCAGCAGTTAAAGTGTCCTTGAGCAAAATACTGAGCCCCAAATTGCTCCCAATGGCTTTGACATTAGTGTGTGTGTATGTATTGCTGTGCTGAGGCGTGGCAGCCTATGCCATCAGCGTGTGTGAATCGGCGCTTTATCACTCTCATTCATTATCTACACCGCTACGCCTCTGAGTGTTTGGTGGACCGGAAAGCCCAAGAGAGTCCACAAAGTCAAGCAGACCGTGAGGGCAGAGCATACCATAGTTTCAGTGCCACACCCTCAAAATCTCGATCATGGGTGGGACACTCAGAAAATAGCATATTTGACCTCAGAGAGTGAGTAAATTGTTACATTTTTATTTTATTTATATAACAAATGATAACAGAAGTTATTTCATGACACTTTCAATATAAAGCAGGTTACAGTTCCCAACAGTTGGTGCACGGCGACAAGTGTAGGAATTTTAAACTGAATGTTTGACATACTAAAAGGTCTATTCATACCAAATGAGGCAAATGAAAAAACTGGTTTTATATCACAGATATGTGGTAAGGTATGACAACAATGTCTGGCGAATGGCATGTCACAATGTCATGCTCTCTGCTCCTTAAAAGCTTCACATCACAGCAACTCTTTGATAAGGAACCAGTTTCTTTTAGTTATACAACACTGTTGTGAGAGTCTGACGAGTCCGACTACCTAGCCTTAATGAGTCCTGACTTAATCACAGTCAGTGTTCACATGCAGTTAAGCCAGACTAAAAGTTGAACTATTTCCTTACAGCAAACAAATATCTGTGTTAAAAGTCTTAAACATTATAAATTCTTAACTTAACTCTAACGGGGTTGTGTGGTGGTTTTGGTGCTCGCTCACTCCCATTCACTGTCTACATTGCTACGTCTACGAGTGGTTGGTAGATTAGATACTGTAGATTTGACCTTTAATTTTATTTATATAGTGTCAAATTATAACAGAAGTTATTTCATGGGGTTGTGGGGATTATTTCACTAAATATACCTGGATGACAGAATAATCTACAGACAGTTGTTTTGTGTTACAGAAAGGAGCTACAGGAGGTCATGTGCTGCTACAGCGCAGATACTCTCATCTACATCAACACAGTGAGAGGATTCTGTAAGAGGATCTCTAAATGGATGCTTGGGAGGAGTCGGAGTTGGACAAGATGAGAGACATCAAAGAGAGGGCTACCAAAATCAACCTAAACATAAAGCATGTTAAGGAGTCAAAGAGTAAAGGTAAGGCTTTGAAGGAGTATGTGAAGAGCAAGTTCACCCAGATGACTGCAGACAGTCGGCGTGCAGAGCTGGAGAAGGAGCTGGCTGCTGTGCTGGAGGACACTCAGAGGGCTGGAGGAGCTCGACCTCTTCCTGGATGCAGCGGAGAAGCTGGCGGTCACCTCGGTTTGCGTGTTCAGGAAGAAGAATCAGATGTTACATCTGCCAGAGGGGATCAGCCCTGCACAGGTTCAGGTTGTCATCGCTGCAGCACAACTGATCTGCCCTCTCCTCCTCGAGTTTAAAAGAGATGCAAGTGTCTTCTTCCTTCCCAGACTTCAGAATGTGGAAGTGCTGTCATATCAGCTGGACAAATACATTCAGACCACCCAGAAGATCTGTGACACGTTGGAGAAAAGGTGAACTGACAATTCTTCAAACTATTATGCACATTGCAACATGTATTTTAGGAAGTAAACATTTACAACTTTGTCTTTCACAGCTCCTTCAGTGACTTCAGCCTGAAGATGAACAAAGAAACTGTGGTAGACCTCGATGTGGATTTGTCTGAAGATGACATACAAAGGATGCTTCAGCACATTAAACAGCTCGATGATATCAGGTTGGCAGTGTTAATTTTGACACACTTGACATACACAGATGGCAGAAAGTGCCATGCAGTTACCAGCTATCTAAAGCACTCATGATAACCCCATGTCCAAAAAAGTTGGTCCTGTTGGACTATAGAAAGGAGTGAATGTTACAAATGTTAAATTACCCAAATGATTGTATGTGAAATTATAGAAAGGAGTGAATGAGCAGCAGAGATTTCTGCAAGTCGAGCCAGCTAACATTTGGCTTAATGTCTGTATTTATAACATATTTGTTCTTAATTTCATCTTTCCTCTTCAGGATGAACCAAAACTTCTGGATGGTGTTCTTGTTCCAGGAGGAAACTTGCATCATTGATGAGTTCAGTGAACGTCAACCCAGGATGCTGAAGTTTCTCAACGACCTGGAGGAGAACGCTGTTCAGCTGGACAAAATGAATAAGGGGGCGAAGATTTCCAGTGTGGCAGGCAGTTCAGTGGGCGCAGTGGGAGGTGTGCTTTCCATTGTTGGTTTGGCACTAATTCCTGTAACAGCAGGAGTGTCTCTAGCTCTGACAATGAGCGGGGTAGGGCTGGGGATCGCCAGTGGCGTCAACAGTCTTGTCACCACCGCCACAGAGATTGGAGTGAACCGTAAACATCAGAAGAAAGCTGGTGAAACCTTCCAGAGCTTCATGGAGGATGTGCAGATTCTCCAGGATTGTCTGGATGAGGCCACCAGAAGGGAAACAGACCACATCGATGTGGCTCTGGAAGTAGGCAAGGTGCTGTGTAAAGCTGCTGTTATTGGAAATAGTATTGATGCACTTGTTGATGGTGCTTGTGCTGTTAAGTTGTTAAAAAACAAGCAGTTGATTACCAATGCTGGAAAGGTGGTGGCCCAGGAAGGTAAAGCATTACGTAACGTGCCCAGGGTGGCCTCAGACATCCCAGATATCGGTCAGGCAGCTGTCAAAGGCCCTCTTGCCCTCTCCAAGTCAGCCAGAGGAGGTCTCATTGCGCTCAATGCTCTGTTCCTTGGCATGGATGTGGCCTTTATCTGCAAAGACAGCATCAGTCTGTCCAAAGGCAGCAAGACTGAAGTCTCACAGTTCATCAGAGCCAGATCTGCACTGTGGCGATCAGAGATGGACTCATGGCAGAAGATCTGCGAATCCCTGCGAGAAGGCCTGCTGACATATAAGGACAACAAAGTTATCCTGGAGACGCCATTTTATCCAGAGAAGAAGGTGAAGAAAGAAGAAACAGAGATGGAACTTCTATCTGATGAAGTGGATGAAAACCTGGAAGTTTGTGTAATCCAGTAGTGCTCAGTGAGCAGAGATCACTGTGATCAGCTGTGAGATTAGTTAACGTGATCAAACCATGTGTGAAAATTCAGCTCTGCTTTTAGCTCACTGTTCAGCATCGAGAATCATTAAAATGTATATTTGACGATTAATTACTACTATCTTTTGGACATAAAAGCTAAAAGTCCACTGCCTCTGCCCCTGCCTTGGCCTCCAGCTCCACAGACCACCGGCCCCGGTCTCAGCCCCAGCCCATCGCCATTTTATTGCATCAGCCAGCTCGCCACAGCTGATGCAGTCCAGGTTCAACAGCTAGCCAACAGCCCCGTGCCACACCCACAAACCAAACATCTCTAAAGCTGCCTCTTTTATTCCTGACTGGCTCCTCATCCAGCTGTTTGAACTCTACAAAAGACCAAAATCAAAAGAAAGGAGGATTCCTCCATAAGCAATTCCTAAAGTTGTCAGACGAAGCTCGAGGTCAATATTTTGTGTATTTTCATTGATCCTTTTATCTTTTAAAACATATTTTATATATGCATGTTTTTATATACTCCTACTACTCTTATCGTGGTGAAGATTATTAGAAAGTGGTTTGCATTGAGCTCATTATGGTGATTTGGTTTTAACGTTAAACATTTCCTCATCCTTAATCTCATACTTACTTTATTTTGATTACTGTTATTATTCAAAGATTTCTTCATCCTTTCTATATTTTTTAATTATTTTAAATGTATTATCAATTAATCGTCACATTTTACAAGTCACAACTACTTAATTTGATTTGACCACATCTAGACACTAAACAGAACCAATTCAACCTTTTCATTTTTCTACTTACACTTTCTGTATCGAATAAACAAACTGTTATTGGGAAAATAAAAATTATATAAACTTTAATGACAGTGAGTTTCATTTCTGGGTTAGGCCACACAAGCCTAGGACAAGAGGGAGAGAAGTGTGGTACGACATGACTACAAAAGCATTCTCATAACCTACCAAGACAATACACGGACACATTTCTGACATAAATGAAGCTGGTCCACAGAGACAGAGGTGTGCAAAACATAAAGAGTAATTAGTTGAAATAAACCATTTTCCAAATCTCAGTATCACTTTCAAAACAAATTCTCTCTTCTTTGGAAAAAAAAATGAATTAAAATGCTCCAACAGTGACACCTGCAGGCGAGTGGGGGTAGTGCGGCTTGTGTGAAGTGCTGATTGAGGACAGGAGGAGGGCTGTACAAGCGTATTTGTTATGATTACTTAAGATCAAAAAGTGCGACAACAGAAGACATAGCAGCCAGTTAACTGTTTGAATCCTCCCTTGCAGCCATCAATTATCTGTAACTGCCTATCCCAGCTGACTTCAAGCAAGAGGCAGGGTACACCCTGGACAAGCAGCCAGTTCATCACATGGCACATAGAGACAATCAACTATTTGCACTCAATTTAGAGTCACCATTTAACTCATTAAGGGCATGTCTTCAGACTGTGGGAGGAAGCCGAGGTTCAAACCAGGAACCTTCTTGCAGTGAGGTGACAGTACTAAGCACCACCGCGCCACTCCATCCACCCATGACAACCATTTATATGATCAGTCATCTGGTATTGTCATGATGCCACAAGAACAGATAACAGGTGAATCTTCAGATTGATTAGTGATGCAGTTGTCAAATTTATCTCAGAAGTGTGACTTCTCAGCTCTCTTTTCTCAGACATACTCACACTGTGCAGGTTACAGTAACAAGTGTCTGGTTTGAAATTGGATTGTGGGGATACTGGAGACGTGCCAGATGATACAAAAAGACAAAAGCTGAAAGTAATGTGATCTCTGAGTGATTTCAGGTGTTCATTGCGTGTGGTTAAACCTGTTTGTTTACATTTTTCTACAAGCAGTTTGTGCCTAGCCTTAATGAATAGCTTAATGTGTACTGACGTCATCGCAGTCAGTGTTCAAAGCAGCAGAGCAGGTTGAGAAAATCTTGTAGAGGAGTTGCAGAGACAAACAGATGTCTTCGAAAAGGTAAAGTACGGATCATTTTTCCCCAATTTGAAATCTGCTTTTCAGTTCTCTTGACAAACACTACCTGATGACAGTGATTAATCTACAGACAAAGTTGTTTTGTGTTACAGAAAGGAGCTACAGGAGGCCTTGTGCCGCTACACCGCAGATACTCTCATCTGCATCGACACAGTGAGAGGATTCTGTGAGAGGAGCTCCAAATGGATGCTCGGGAGGGAATCAGAGTTGGACATGCTGATGGACATCAAAGAGAGGGCTACCAAAATCAACCTAAACATAGACCATGTTACCAAGTCAGAGAACAAAGGTGCAGCCTTGTGGGAGTATATGAAGAGCAAGTTCACCCAGGTGACTGCAGACAGCCGGCGTGCAGAGCTGGAGAAGGAGCTGGCTGCTGTGCTGGAGGACACTCTGAGAGCGCTGGAGGAGCTCGACCGCTTCCTGGATGCAGCGGAGAAGCTGGCGGTCACCTCGCTTCATGTGTTCACGCAGGAGAACCAGGTGTTACATCTGCCAGAGGGGATCAGCCCTGAACAGGTTCAGGTTGTCATCGCTGCTGCACGACTGATCTGCCCTCTCCTCCTCGAGTTTAAAAGAGATGCAAGCGTCTTCTTCCTTCCCAGACTTCAGAATGTGGAAGTGCTGTCATATCAGCTGGACAAATACATTCAGACCACCCAGAAGATCTGTGGCAAGTTGGAGAAAAGGTACTAAGTTCTAATAAAGAATTTAAAGCAGAAACATTAAAGAAAATGCAGCATTGTGTAACTTTTCTACCATAAAATAACAGATATTAAGTCATTTAGATGAGTGAAAGGGACTGACTTTTATTTGCTGTTGAGAGCTTTGTGAAGTAAAAGACTGAAAGACAGTATTTAAGAAGTATTTGACAATACAATCATAACAAATACACATGTACAGTTGTGCATATTATGACACTTTACACACAAGAAATAAGTGACTGTTCCTTTTTTAGTCAGCGGCCCCTGACAATGACTAAAGAAACTCTGGTGGACCTCGGTGAGGATTCATCTGTTTGTCACATTAATCAGCTTGATGAAATCAGGTAAGTATTATCCATGTATGTTTTGTTCGGTCCCAAATATATTTTTAATCCAATCAGGTGCTTTACATACAAAAATATTATAATTTATTGTTCCCTTTTTAAAGTCAGCTCCCCCTGATAACGTCCACAAAATCTGTGGTAGACCTCGGTGTGGATCTGTCTGAAGATGACATACAAAGGATGCTTTGTCACATTAATGTGCTCGATGAAATCAGGTAAGTATTATATATTATACTGCATATTATATAGAAGTGTACACTCACTTTAAGTACAACTGCACTGAAATACAACATATGCGCCAATAATTCCACTTTTATGAAGTTTGTACAGTGGTGGTGTTGTTGGTGCACTCTTTTTCCACATTACACATAATTTAATAAACTGTTCATATTAAAGTATCGATTAATGGAACTTTAATTTCCATCCTACCTCTTTATCAGGATGGACCAGCATGTCCGGATGGTGTACTTGTTTCAGGAAGTTTCATGTTCTGGCTTCATCGATGAGTTCAATAAGCGTCAACCCAGGATGCTGCAGTTTCTAAACAACTTAGAGGACAGTGCTGCTCAGCTGGATCGGATGAATACAGGGGCGAAGATTTCCAGTGTGGCAGGCAGCTCAGTGGGCGCAGTGGGAGGTGTGCTTTCCATCGTTGGTTTGGCACTAATTCCTGTAACAGCTGGAGTGTCTCTCACTCTGACAATGACCGGGGTAGGGCTGGGGATCGCCAGTGGAGTTAACAGTGGTGTCACCACCGCCACAGAGATTGGAGTGAACCGTAAACATCAGAAGAAAGCCGGTGAAACCTTCCAGAGCTTCATGGAGGATGTGCAGAGTCTCCAGGATTGTCTGGATGAAGTGACCAGTCAAGCAGTCATCAACTTAGAGGCAAGTGAGATAGATGTGGCTGTGGGAGTAGGCAAGGTGCTTTGTAAAGCTAGTGCTGTTGGAAGAGGCATTGATTCCCTTCTTGATGCTGCTTCTGCTGCTAAGCTGTTGAAAAGTGAGGAGTTGATTACCAATACTGGAAAGGTGGTGGCCCAGGAAGGTAACGCATTACGTAACGCGCCCAGGTTGGCCTCAGACATCCCAGATATCGGTCAGGCAGCTGTCAAAGGCCCTCTTGCCCTCTCCAAGTCAGCCACAGCAGGCCTCATTGCAGTCAATGCTCTGTTCCTCGGCATGGATATCTTCTTTATCTGCAAAGACAGCATCAGTCTGTCCAAAGGCAGCAAGATTGAAGTCTCACAGTTCATCAGAGCCAGATCTGCACTGTGGAGCTCAGAGATGGACTCATGGCAGAAGATCTGCGAATCCCTGCGAGAAGGCCTGCTGACATCAGAGAAACACCAAGCAGTCCTGGACAAGCCATTTTATCCAAGAAGGGAGAAAACAAAGGAAATTTCCATCTGATGACAGTGTGTCTGTGGCTTTGAGAAATTCTTAATTAGCTGTATTTCATTTGACAAACAGGATTTGAGTCTGTCAAACAAAAGGCGCTCTCAAGGAGGATAAGAAGTGAAAACAAAACATGCTCTTAAGGAAAATCAAAAAATGAACACAAACCTCAATCAGAACATGGGAAAAAAATCTGAACACTGTGCTGGAACACTTACTCGTCGACAAACTGGCAAAGACAAAAGGAGACGAGGACTATTTATACAGACAGGTGAAACCAATCAGGGCGGGCAAACAATTAAAAAAGGCGGGAAAATCACACAAAGGGAGGAAGTCAGGGTCTGAAATGAGAGGGAAAAGGTGAGTACAAAATAAAACAGGATATTTAATAATAATTCTGAATATTTGTTGACTTGCTTAGAGTTTTTTTATCATGGAAAAAACATCAAATCCAACCCCTCGTGACTCCTCACTGTGTCATCTAATTCGCCCTCCTGGAGGGAAGAAATGTTTTTAACCCTGTAAACTACAGGGCCCATGGGTGCGCCCTCACCCAGAGACTCCCTCTAATCAGGTTCAATTACTGAGGATAGAAATGTTCAAAGTGCGACCACCTTGAAGAGAACCTTTGTTTTTTTTCTCCCTTCTTTTACTCCAGAGGACAATTTACTGGAAGTACTCCCTGAGCCAATGCTCGAGGGCGCTCTAACAAGGCCCCGATTAGGGCTGGATTTGCTGCTTGCTCAGTTAATGTCAGATTGGCATAAAGAGTCCACGTGGGATCAGTATGGGTGCGGGCCTGGGACCTGATTCGCACACCCTCCTCGCATGTCAGGGATAATTATTTAATGAAAGGCGAAGGGTGTCCCAAATCCTGGCAGACAGGGAGAATCAGAGAGGTCTTTAGTCAGAGCTCAAGGTCTCTCTTCAGGGAAAAGCGCTGCTATCTGCAAGAGAGCTTCAGCTTCAACGAGAAGCTGCAGAATTAAAACTGGTTTCATCTTGTTTCCAAGAAATGTGGCAAACTGTGTAAAATGTAAATAAAAACAAAATGTGATGATGTGCCAGACATTGAAACCAAGTATTTAATTGAAATGAATTGAATATGTGCAGAATGTGGTTTGGTACTGTCTTTCAGCCTTTTATTTCACCACTGACTAAAAGTCAGTCCCAGATTTACTCTTGTCCGGCGGCTTCTTGCTCGCTCACTTTTCTCTTCTTAGCTTCCTCCTTCAACATCACCTTCCGTCTCTTCCCCTTTTGTCATTATGTCCATAGAGGCTGCAGAGCCCTGTTACATTGCCCGCTTGCCCAGCTCCTGTTCTGGCACAACACTAGCTCCACTCACTGTCAGCATTCTCCCACATCCACACTCTTCTTCTTCCCCGGTGGTCCAAAACTCCTGTGGTACAAACACCAACACTCCCTCAGTGCTCTGAGCTCACAGCCCGGCTAACAAACTAAGCTAACATTAGCTAACAGCAGCTACAGCTGGCAGCAGTTTACTTCACTGTCCATCAGTAAAACTCAGTAAATCACAGAGAGTTGAGGCGGAGCAGCCGGAGGACATCAGAGGAAAACCAGAAAACATTTTCTCCATAAAATATGATCCAGTTTCACCAAAATCAGTGAAATAGTTGGTGGTGTGTGACTTAGTGTCGTAAAGCGTTACGTACTTCTCGTGGGTGATCGTACCCGGAGCACAAAGTTACCATTCACCTGATTACAAGTCAGTGTGACATCAACATGATTTAAAACCTTTTATTTTATTTGCTTTAACTGTCTTTGGATTCGGTATTTTATTAGTTGTGATGTGGAGCGTTGAACAGCAGGGGGCGCCAAACTCCACAGAGGGGAAGCAGAGCTGGAGGGAGCTGTTCGTTCAGCACCACAGCCTCACACACACACACACACACACCAACACACACATCATTTCTGTGCTAATGCTGCACACTAATCACACAGGAGTCTGTGTGTGTGTGTGTGCGTGTTTTAAACATGATAAATTCATCATCCAGCCTCATCCTCGTTTTCTAATTGTCATTCATGGAGAATCATCTCATCAGAAGATGACACCGTGTCTGCCTTTCTTTTCTTTTCTTTTCTTTTTTCTGCCTGTTAAAGCTGTGAGCTGCAGTCTAGTTATTAATGACAAGAGATAAGTGAAGCCGCAAAGTCGGACATTTAGTGAGATTACTTCAGGGAAGAGTGGCGGGGACATGCGTGAGAGAGCGCCGCAACAATTGGATCGGACAAATAATAAGACATAAATGCATAAATCTCCAGCCTGTGTGCACAAATGCAATTCAGTCATCCTCCATCTACCTTTCCAAAGAGAGAGAGAGAGAGAGTCCACCATCGCAACTCCCCCTCCTTCCGCCCCCTCCACTCACAGAAACGGAATTAAAAAATCTTTAATATCTTTCCAGCAACGAGCCTCCATTGCTGCAGCACGGAGCGCACACACACACACACACACGCGCATACACACACACACACACACGCATGCACACGCACGCACACATGCACGCATGCAAACATACACTGTGGGCCTTTTAAAAAACGCCGCCAGAAAGAAAAGAAGAAGAAGAAGTCTGCAGAATTAAGAGCAGCTTCTTTACACTGATCATCCGAGAGCAGAGGGGGGAGGAGAGAGGGGAGGAGAGAGAGAGAGAGAGGCCAGCCTCCGAGGATTGAATGTATAGCGCCGCTGACATCGTGACAACACCAGCTCTGTCTGTGGATCTGTGCAAGTCTCTCTCCTGATTGTGTAATATATTTTTCTTCTTCCTGCAAGCGGCCAAACCTGCACCCGAGCGCGCAAAGAGAGCAAGAAGAAGAAGCAGAGGAAGAAGAGGAGGAGGGGGGATTGCAACATTCATCAGAATTTATTTTTCTTCCTCTTACATGGCGCAAGGGCTATACAAACGGGACCGTCCTGGGTGTGATACTGCCACGGTGAATTTGGATATTCAAGCAGAAGAAGAAGCAGCAGCAGCAGCAGCGGCGGCGGCGGCGGCGGCGGCAGCATCCTCCTCCTCCACCACCATCCACGGAAGAAGCATCCTCCTCGGCTGCGGCGGCGCCCACACCGACTCCTCATCCTCCTCCTGCCGGCTCTATGTCGAGTGATGGTCGGCTTGCCTTGCTGGATGCTCCCCGCGCTCTCACCGGATCGTCGACGACCGAACCTCCTCTGACCGCAGACCCCCATTTTCGGCGGAAACCTTTCCAGAGCTATAGGGCTACATATGGAAACTGGGGACCAAAATTTTAGGAAAAAGGAAAATCTACGCGGTTGATTTTTTTTTTTAATTTCATTTTAATTTTTAGGTTTTTATCGGTTTCTATCTGTTTTATTTCTTTTCTTTTCGTGTGTGTGTGTGTGTGTGTGTTTTTTTAAAGCCTGCTAAATTAATTAATTTATTGGTTGAGCCTTGATTTCCTCATTCCATCGTGTGGAGGGTTGATTTGTGAGAAGCCAGCGTGATATTTTCTTTTAACCCCCCCTCCTCCCTCCTCCCTCCTCTCCCTCACAATAGGTCGTTGAATTGCTTTTTATTTCCCCTCGACAGAACTTCAATCCGTCCATTTGTTTACTCTAATATGATAGATCCCCCCAGCTGCCCTCTGTTACCCTCCCCGGTTTATTGCCTCCTTGCTTTTACCCCCTTTTGACTAACACAACCTTAGAATAATAATCTTAATAATAGGTCTAGTTATAATTCTGATCTCTTACTAGTAAACGCAATGTTATAACCTCTGACTAAAGTAACTGTAACTCACTGTAACAGACATATTGAACTGTTGTACTGTAAGCCTGCCATTACTCTAACACCACCACCCCCCTCCCTCCAACCATCCCTGTGCTCCATTTGAGCTCATGTTAATTCAGCTGTAACCTTTACAAGTCAAGAAACAGTTTCTTTTCTGCATCTCACCTCTATTAGGACACAATTAGTCCTTCACAGCTCAGTCTTAGTGCATCTGCAGGCCTTCCAAAGGGCTGCCATCCCTCCTGCAAACCTTTTTAAAACATCTTTTCTGGGTGTAAAAGTAAGAACAAACAGAGAGGGAGAGTAAGCCTCTTCCTCTCTACACCCCAGCCCCCCCCAAAAAAACCTCCTGCCACCTTCAGTTTTTCTCTTGTTTTGGTCCTCACCCAAACGCAACCATAAGGTTCCTACCGCATCCTCCTCCTCCTTCTTCCCTCTCCTTCCGCTCGAGTATATCCCGTTTTTTCGGTTTGGTTTGGTCCCGCAAATTTTCAAATATTTACTTCCTGTACATCAAGAGGAAAGGGGGTCCCCCTTTCATGGAATGCGGAAACATGGGTCTGTTCGACCGCGGAGTCCAGATGCTGCTGACCACGGTGGGAGCCTTCGCGGCCTTCAGCCTCATGACCATCGCGGTCGGCACGGACTACTGGCTGTACTCCCGCGGCGTCTGCAAGTCCAAGTCCATGAACGAGAACGAGACCAGCAAGAAGAACGAGGAGGTGATGACCCACTCGGGCCTGTGGAGGACGTGCTGCTTGGAAGGTAAGAGGAAAAGACCCTCAACAAACTTTCACATCATTTCTACAGCTGTTATCCTGGAACAACATGTGTTTTTATGTTCTTCTGCACAGGATGCATGAAAAGCACAGCAGGGTTTGTGTTTAAAGGTCCATAATATCTACAGAAGAAGGTCCAAATACAAGGTGTTGGTGTTGGGACGTCTCTGATGATGGGGTTGCAAGACAAATCTGGGGATGAATCCTAATTCTGATGCACAAATTTGTGTCTCTTGTTCTTTTTCGTCTTAAATCCTGAACAGTTTTACGTTTCCACGTCTCTCGTGAAGCAATTAGACAAAGAAAAATCACTTTTTAATTCAAATGACTGACCTGTGACGAGGTTGTTGCTTCGTTTTCAGAGTTCGATATGGACCAACAAGACTAAAACTCTTCACTTTGTTAAACCTTGTTAAACCTCGGCGTTCAGCTCCTGCAGGCCGGGTGACGCAGGTTATATGGGAGGTGGCAGGTTAGTTATGTTGTGGCACCACCAATCAAAGGTTTGTAAGATAAATCTGAAGGGTGGTGGTGGTGAAGAGAGTATTAGATGGAGAGAAACAAAGGATGTTTACTGTTCTAACTTTTCTCTACTTGATTGTTTGACTTCGTCGTGTCTCTAGTGAAACAATCTCCCAAAGAAACATCACCGTTCGGTTGAAATGGCACATGCCAGCAGGCACAGGGCAAAAAAAAAAACAAACAAACTTGCATATCGACCATCAGGACTGAAACTCTGAATAATAATAACACAACTCTCTTTCTGGGTGTTCAGCTCCTGCAGGCAGGGTGAAGCAGGTTTCTGGTTGCAGCCTGAAGCTGTTGCATAAAAAGCCTCCCACACCGCTCTGGAGCAGTTTCTCTAGTCAGACATTAGAGTTTAAATAATGAAATAATAACATATTCAGGAGCTGTAGTTAGGGAGGAGCCGTCTTCATATATCAGCCTGATATATTGGCAAACCGATACGGTGGTCTAACCCTAATCAAGGCATGCTGCAGGGGTTCTGTCCAGCTAAAGAGGATGTGACACGGGGCCAGCGGTTTAGACAGGGTGTTTATTTTCATAACAAAGCCGCAGAAGTGAAGTCACGGCTGCAGAGATGACAGCCATGATGATGGCAGGGCTCGTCCTGTGACCTTTGACCCGGCTGTGTTCGATACTTCCTGAGATGTCAAGCATAAGTCAGCGTCCGCCCGTCAGACCGAGGCGTTGTGTTTCCTGTCATGTTCCAGTGGAGGCGCTGGGCGCTGACTCTGACACTGTAACCTTGCGAGGGCGCAGAGCGTTACAGATCTGCTCATCTTCTTGAGCTGCGAGATCCTGAAAGGCCTCCGCAGTCTGACTTCGTGCTCCTCTGGCTCCGGTGATAAGCAGCCACCTTCTGTTCAAAGCTTAATAACCGGTTTGAAGTAACACGTCCAATTTAAAGCTTCCATAAGCAATATTTCTACAACAGCAGCGTGTCTGTTGACAATGTGACTCTGTGATGATTCTCATACTGATACGAGAATTATCCTCTGCAGCACGGCTTCACAGAGCGTTTGTGACGAGTTTCAGCTTAAACTTAACCTTCGTTTATTTATATCGCATCTTGCACGCAAACATGCGCCTCAAAGTGTTTCACAGAGAAGCAGAAATAGATAACACATAGATCAAATTCAGCAGGACCTAAAAGCTAAGAAGTATCAGAGAGGATGATCGAGGCACCTTTAAATAAAAGTCAGGCCTCCAGGCTCAGATCTACAGGTGGAGACGAGGGCCACAGTAGCTGAAGGCGGACTCCCTTCGCCTAGGAGTCCAACTAAATCTGAAAAGTAGCTACTTACATATCAAAATGCATGTTATGGTGCAGAAAATGTGATATTTTTATGAATATTTCCTCTGAAATGTTGTGCAGAAGAAGCATAAAGTGGTATATAATAGAAATACTCAACTTAAGTACAGTACTCAGTTCCTGTTTTGCATGGAAGCTTTGCACCATGAGTGAACGACTGTGTCATTTACTGGTTTGTTTGAGGATTACGTGGCATTTAGCAGCGGCTGGGGTAAGCAGTGGGTGGTTGCAACCCTCTCACCTCACCCTCTCCTTCCTAGCGTGACGGAGAAACCACGATGGCAAAGAACGTGCGATTAAAAAGCTGGAGCGAGTTGTTTAGTTTGTCCGTTCTAGGCTACTGTAGAGACACAGCAGACGACCCGCAGTGTCTGTAGATGTAAAAGTTTCAGTCTAAGACAACAAAACATGATGATTGTTCATTTCAGGTGATTAAACACTAATACAGCGTCTATTTCTTCATATTCATACGTCATATTCTGTAAATATAGACGCCTAGATCTGACGCGTTGGACCTTTTAAACGAGAGAAAAAGAGTTTTAGTTGAAGTATCTATCAAAAAAAAAAAAAATTACATTTGGTATCCACCTCGACTTCTCATCACAGCGTTTACACCTCAGCTGTTCCTGAGAAGCTGCTCAGGTGTCATCAACAGAAAACTGTGGCTTCACTGGTACGACTCCCGATGTGAGTGTTTCTGTAAGTTTTTGCGAAGGTGTCGCAGAGTTTCTGGGGAAAAGAGCTCCGACAGAACAGGTAACACTGAACGCTGCTCCTACGACGATCACATTAATGCACATAGGATTAATCACAGCTGGAGTGTAATTGTGACTGGCCTTTATCCATGCCAGGCCATTATTTAATTGGCAAACAAAACGGCACAGAGTCAAGACGAGATCAGAACGTCACACTCTTGGCTCGGTGTGTGTGTGTGTCTTTGCTTTTGTATCGGTACAACGAGCCACTGGCTTTGAATCCAGAAGATCAAAATGGCAGGAAATAAACCCAGATTTGTCATTTGTGATTCATGAATGAACCCGGCGCGAGAAGAGGCAAGGGAGTGGAAAAAAAGGGGGCCAGCGCGTTTACTTAGCAGGGTCAGATTCATTTAAATTCTAATTCAAACGACTTCCTGCTCAGGAAATTGGGCCTTAAAAAGCGAGTACATTTAATTATAGGTAGTTTGCACATTTTAAACCAAAAATCAGGAAGGGAGAGGGGGTGGTGGTGGTGGTGGTGGTGGAAAATAGAAAAGTACAGAGCGGATGCAGCTGGAGAGAGGCAGAGATAAGCAGGCTGCAAACCCAGCCTTGTTTCAGCACAGATAATCAGGAGGAGTGATATCAAGTTTAACATTTCAGATGTTAATTAGGCTTCAGTTTGCAGCTCAGCGCAATTAATTCAAAGTGCCAAGATGACTAGCATTCATCTTTCTCCCCCCCTTCCCCAGCTCTTCCTAGATGAAGTCTTACTGGTGATCAGGCAGCGACTGAGGCTGCAAATGGTTGAAGTAGTCGCTCCGTCCTTATCGCAGAAGAGAACACAGACTGTGTGTTTGGCAGCGCAGGCCCACACATCCTGCTCGCACAGTGGACACAGGTGGGCGACGGTTTGTGTTTGTATAACCAGCTACCGGAGAGGAGAACCTGTGAAAAAAGAAAAATGGGAATACCCACACTGGGTGCTTCAACACCTCGACCTCTGCTTCACTCACTCTGCTTGTCAGAGAGACACCAACAGTGAAAAATAATCTCACTCCTGGAAGAAGAAAGGATCGTGTAGCTGGTTGAAGAGCGTAGGTTTGGTTTCAGAAGTGTAGGGGGGCAAAATGAAGCCAAATATATGTGTGTGTGTGTGTGTGTGTGAGATCAGCATCGGCTAAAATAAAACCGATCAAACATTCCTCACTTAACTCTCCAGTGTTTTGTCCACCCGAGCCTGCTAATGTTGCAGCGCTGCTCTCCTCTCCTCTTTTTTTTCTACCACCGCTCGGCTCTCCGGTGCAGCAAGCGTTTCGCTCCACATGCGGGTGAAAATTAGAGTGTGTGAATGTGAAAAATTATCCGGGCGCACAACGGCGAGCGAGTTCAGACACAAGAGGTTGGCAAAATGCACGGGTTCGCTAAGCTACGATGCTAATTAAAAGGACCTGTGTGTGAGATTTAGGGTGGTCTGTTGGCAGAGTACGGCAGAAATGCTACATGTTTCAAGTTTCACGGCCATCGTAGGTTCACGCATGGAATAGGAGGGGTGAGGCGAGGGTTATTCATTTGGTTACCCCTCCACGGTTGGGTGTAAAGGCTTGGGTCGGGTTATGATGAAGTGTGGTTGGGGTCAGTTAAGGGCGTCAGGGCGTAGCACGTATTGACTGTCGCTTTCGTCGCTGTCAAAATGACAAACACTGTCAGCTGCAGATCAAATCTGTAACTTGGTGACAGGCTAAAATTAAACTTGGCTTTTGTTTTGAGTTTCTCTCGGCACGTCCATAGCTGCACTCGTCAAAGATAGTTCACTAACAATATGGATTATAGATTTAGACAGGTTTGTTGCATATTGTGGATGAAGGTGAACCAAGATGATGTACTGTGGGAGGGATGAGGGATGGAGGGGTAAGAGATGTGAGGAGAAATCTAGGACTTTCGAGGAGTTTCAGAGATGAACCGGCTGGTTGGCGCGAAGACGGGAGGGAACCGGGAATGTGCGTGACTTCCTGTATTTGAACGAAAGTTTGCAGGAGTTCGAGGCCTTTGTTCCTGAATCTAGTTCATCGGATCGGGATCGATGTCCACTGCACAGTTTCTGTAGTTCCAACAACTTCAAACCTTTATGCATATCATGAATCATTTAAGCTGTCAAACTTGATATTTTTTTAATCGGGACCTTCATTCTACAGCTGTCAGACACACATATAAGTATTACATCAGAACAGATGCTCAATATTTAGGGACTTTGAACAGAACTATGCCAGCAAACTTCTATCGGGATGTCCCTAATATATATATATATATACTACATTGTGCTCTAGTATTATCGCTTTTATGATTGTCAGCCAAATTCCTGTAATAGTTCTAAAGACACATTAAAGGTCAAACGTTGCAGTGTTGGGATGTATTACTCTGCGGGGAGGGATCGCTTGTCCTGAGATCCGATTGGTTCTAATAAGGTCATGATTTTTTATTGGAGCCCATTTTAAACAGATTTACAAACTATTCAACACATCACTGTCAGGCTGTGTCAATGCAAGGATCACATCAGAGCTACAATGATGAGTCAAATAATCGATTAGTCAGTTTCACTATTTTCTAACATCTTCTAATGCACATGATGAAACGATTAACTGAGAATGAAACTAATGATGGGTTTCACGTATCTCGGCATTTAATGTCAGCTGTATGTCCGTTTTTATTTGTTCTCTGTTTGCCTCCAGATTTTTGCTCTGCTGTTGTATGTTGGGAGTGTGTGATTAAGATTTACAGTCTTGAAACGGTATTAAAAGTTCCTCAGATGCAGATGTGGCTGCAGACGGTGTGGGTGCACAGAGAGCGTGAGCAGTGCACACAGTAAACATGTGTGTTGCTGATGAATTGGGCCCCGGAGGCCGCCGCTCCTCCGTCCTATCCGGACCCCCTCCGTGCTCTTAGCCAGGTGTAGCGCTCTGCGTTTGCTGCTAATCTGAGGCATTCATCTTCATTACAGCGCCGCCCTCAGGCTCCACAGTGGCTAGGAGGAGAGAGAGAGAGAGTCAGGGAGGAGGCGTGGGAGAGAAATGGTGAATCCCACGATGAAGAAGGGCGACCATGGTGTCTGATGTTTTGTTTTATTACCCACAGATGTGTCTGTTAAGGTTCATAATTCAAAGTGCTTGCTCGTTCTTTCCTCAAAAAACACGACGAAGACCTAAACTGCAATATGTGTGCATACAGTGCACATGATTTCTCATCATTCAGGACTGTACGTTATGATTATTTGCATTTTAATCAGCTGTTCATGCTAAAGCTGTCATTAAGTCTTTAAACTGCTACAGAGAAGCTACAAATCTCACAGCCGAGCAGCTCTGTGCAGCACATGCTAACGTCAGCATGCTAACATGCTCATAATGTGTTGATGCTTTGCAGGTGTGTTCACACCTTAGTTAAGCCTCTTAGGATGCTAACATTTTGCAACCAGCGCTAAGTTTCCCTGCTCATTGGAGGTTCGTCATACACGCCTGGAGGAGAGAGTGAGGCGAGGCGAGGGATACTCAGTTGTAATCTGCAACTCTATGCAAAACATTCAGGGAGCGTTTCTCATATTTAGCTTTAGTCTTTAGTGTCGAAGTCTGTTCCCCCTTCTGCTTTGAACTAAATGCTAACATCAGCATGCTAACATGCTTACAGTGACAATGCTAACATGCTAATCATTTGCAAGTATGTTGCAAGCCTGTTGGGCTGCTGGTGTTGTCCAATCAGCGCTAATTTGACCTTGTTGTGGCATCTTAAAGTCGTCTTATATGACTACTTTTAAAATGTCCCAACGAGTACCACCAATGAGACGCTTAGGGGCAGCAGCCTGACAGACAAACCTCAGGGCAAACAAGGTGCTGTGTGTTGCTCGATTGAAGGGAACATGGACGGACATATGTGCATTTTTATATCAACTAAACTGCTGATCAGGCATGAAGAGGACACTGCTCAGACAGAGTCCTTAAAATGAAACAATAATAGATTTTACCTGTCAACAAATCACTGATGTCTTTAACTTTAACTCTTTCTTTTTTCACACGTTAAAGTGCTCCTCCACACCAACACAGACTATTTAGAAAAATGTGTTTTCCCTCTTTTTTAAAAAATTTTTATATCTTAAAAGGCCGATCACTTCAGTACGGCCTCCCACAGCTCCTGTCAATCACCACAGATCACAGTTCACACATACTGCCTCATGATTTTATGCATAAGCACGTGGGAGTATCAAGGTAGTGTACATTCATGCATTTGAAAACACATGTGGGAGTATGTTGCGTGCATGTGTGTGTGTGTGTGCCTCAAACATGTTTGTGAGTGTATTCCTATATGTGTGTGTGTGTGTGTGTGTGTGCAGCAGAGACGCAGGATGAGATAAAAGCAGATAGCGGAGCAGAGCGGCAGAGAAGAGCGGGATTAGTCTCATAGTCCAATCAGATAAGGATTACCCAGCTGGAGTATGCCCACCCAGGCTAATGTCCCGGCCCTAAAGTGGCATTACACTGTATTATGACACTGATCCACCGTACATCCAGCTGCATGGGCTGGATTACGTGTATGGAAAGTGCATTCAGGGCCTCGCAGCCACTTGTTGAAGTAGGAACCGAGCCTCCTCCTCCTCCTGCTCCTCCTCGTCCTCCTCCGTCAGGATGGTATCACCACTCTGGGCTGCCTCTCCCCCACAGCTGATAGCAGCTTGTGTAAAGTGACTGAGCTCTATTGCGCTGCACTGTCACTCTGCCCCGCAGCCGGCGATGGATGGGATTCATTTTGCCCTCGCCTGCCTTTCATTGGAGCTCCGCTGAGACTGCAGACAGTCACCGCCGAACACGACTGTTTTATTGGTCTCCACCTTGCCCTCTCTATTGCCCACTAAGGCCAAATTACGGGCCAGACATTACCGGATTAGGCTGAGGCCGGAGACAGTCTGAGAACTGTGCAGGACTCTCTGGTTGTTGCTGCTGTTGAGGTTACCATTTGTTGTAATTCTTCGGTTACAGCGCTGTGCATCAACAGAGTCTGGTAGCCGGTTATCAGTGTGGAGTTTATTGATTGTGTTCAAGTGCTGCCTCAGGTCTGTTTAGGCTTGATACCAGTGCAGTGACGGTGTAGCACTTTAGACAAATATACTATTTCTACAGTGCTGTAATTATGATTAATCTGTTTTATTATGTCGAATTATAACGGCAGCCATTTTAAAGTATATAAAAATTTCATTTAGTGTTAAAAACTATGATGAAATGTTCGTCAATGACTGCTTTGTGTACAGTGTATGTTTTGGTGGTGGTGGGCAAAACAGAGGTTAAGTGACGTGTGTGTTAGCGTATTTTAAGACTAACACCCATCTGACCCGTTACGAGAGCCGATCCGCACCACCTGACCTGCAAAAATATCCATCGGTCAACGATCCAAAACCAACCCAACCTGCAAACCGCCAACTTTAAGCATCAAATGTGCACAATTGTGAGGAATGAACGGTGCAGAGCTCTTTAAAAGGGGATGATCCTGCAGCCGAGAGCAGCGTAGAGCTGTCCAGAGCTTCTCGTTTCTTTCCCCCCACGCCAAACAGTACTGCAGTTTTTATACATTAGAAAAATAAATTAAACAGATGAATTGTTCCAGTTGCTCCTCACTCATTAAAGAAAAACATGAAAAGATTTTGACTAAAACTTAATGACTGGAAAAACTGGAGTCAACTTTTGAGTTGCTGTCGTCCAAAACTATGAAATACTATAAAATATTGCAGGTAAAATAAGTGTAATAAGTACTCAGTGGGGCTTTGAGCTAAATGCTAACATCAGCATGCTTTTTACTCGATGCTAACGTGCTAATGTGCTCTGCACTCCATTTTAAACACGTTGCTTAACTTTAAAAACAAATTCCTAAAAGAACATTGCGTTTGTATTACATTACCATGTCCTCACAAAGCCAGAATAAGCTGCACCCACATGCATCCATCGTCTGTATTCACACTGGACATGGATCATTTTATACCTCGGACTGAACCTCAGGATCTGATCCCTTCAGATAAAAAACAAAACAAACATTATATCTTGAATTAAATTACGGAGGAGGACAATGCAGGTTTAAAGCAGACACTTGGAGATGAAGGAGAGACGTCGTTATGATTCCCCTCTTGTATATAATCGTCGTGTCTTGGAGAAGCAGCCTTCGTCAGTCCTGACTGAGTCTGTGAGACGAGATGGACAGTAGACGTGTGTGATGGCATGGTAATTGGTTTAGTGTATGATTAATGGCTCAGATGGCTTTGGTTCGTCGGGAGAGAGAGGCTGTAAACTTCGGTGGCACTCTTGCATAAATGCTGTCACCCGCTCGGCGCGGAGTAGAATAAACAGGCTCGGCTCTAAATCAGGCAAAAATTAAAATAAAAGAACGAGCATTAAAGACGGGACATGCGTCAAAGGAGGAGCAGCGTCTCAGTTACTACATCATAATTATCCCCTCTGACCCCCGACACATCGTCATCATGACTGCCAGCATGACGGCATGTGTGTGTGTGTGTGTGTGTGGCTGTAGCCTTGATTTACTCGTGTTATTTATAGCTGCTGTTGGTCCTGTTGGGTGGGGTCTATCTTTATCCTACATGACCAGAGAACAAATCAATACCAAACATACCCTGAGCCAGTCTTTGTGTAAGCATGCTGTGTGGCACCAGGCCACGATAGGCAAGGAGTGTTGACCGCCAGCTACCACGAGCATTTCTTTTAACTCGATTTGAAACAAGTATTCAGCACGGGACAACATGTTGAGCTGCAGAAGCTCGAAATATAAGCCGTGGATCGTGAGCTGAGGCGGGCTGAATGAAGCCTGGTTGCTCAAATAAGCCATCTCTAACAGCACCTACCTGTCAATCAAAGCGTCCACGCTCTTAATCCTGCATAACTTTAAGCCTTAATATAATCTGAACAGGTGAGTTGTATATAAATTCACCCTCAGTACAGTTGTCATGAACGGGGAAATTAGCTACAGAGACCAAAACTGTTTTTGTACCAGGCTGTAAACATGTTTATTTCTGCTGTGAAGTTGTGACATTTTAACATGGGGACTTACGGAGACTGACTCACTTCTGGAGCCAGCCTCAAGTGGCCGTTTGAAGAACTGCAGTTTTTTTTTTTTGGCTTCCCTTCACAGACACGGAGCTTGTTGCTTATCCGTCATCTGTTATTTACTCTCAGCCGCTGTTTATCAAACAAACGTTGTTCTCTTGAAAATGTAAAGTTTCCGTGTTAAAGTGGTTTTGAATAACCACTTGATTTTCAGTGAGATTGCACTCTGATTACATAGAATTGATCCTCTTACAATGAAAGTGTAATTACCATGCAGGCCAATCTCTGGTTCCATCGCAGCAGAGCTCCTCTCCGTTCCACTTCAGCGGCTGTATCCTTAAGCTGTGGAAACATCCCAAAGAGACCCTGTAGTAAATGATAATTAACTGCAGATACAATCCATTCATTTTAAGGAGGTGTGATTCACTCCTTTTCTTTTTCCCCTGCAATGGCACGGAGAAAGTACGACAATCTGCCCTTTGATTAATTGGTGGTGTCCGTGGTGCAGTTCATTTGCAATCTATTACACCGTATTTGCTTTGTGTCAGAACGCAGCCCAAACACACTGCATCATCTCAGAGTTGGGCGAAGGAACAGGAGCAGAGTTGGAGACTGTTTGGTGGCTTTACCCCGACTGAATGTACGACTGCCTGCTGATAGTGGGGCAAATACACTATAATGATTGCATAAAGGATATATCAAGGATGTGAGGGTTATACTATGTGTGTCTTTAGGGTCAGTTCACCCAAATCACAACCGTTTTCTGACCTCGAGTGCAGTTTTGGGAATATTTCTTCTGTAGTGGGACAGTATAAATGCATGCCAGGAGCTGGTTAGCTTAGCTTAGCATAAAGACTGGAAACAGGGGGAAACAGCTAGCCTGTATCAAGAATCTACCTACAAGCACCTCTAAAGCTCACTAATTAACAAGTTATATCTTGATATTAGAGTGTAAAAATGACAGGTTGTGTTTTTATAGTGGGGGTTAGGTATCCGACTACTTCACGGCCCGGACCTGTAACTTCCTGTTTCTGTTGGTTGCCTGGCAACGTCACAGTGATTACAAGACTAGAAAGTAGATGTAGTTACGTTCATACAGCACAGAGTTTTGGCAATATTTCTCATGTTGTGGGATTTTTTTTTTTTCAGCCAAAATAAACCGTGTTGACATCATGACGTACATTGATGTTACACAAACATTGCTCTTGTAATATTGATTCCAATCAGCCTGAATACTGGAGCTGAAATGATAAGCGGATAAATTGATGAGCAAAACAACAAAAAAAAATAAATTTATCAGGTCAATTAATCGTTTTATGCCAAAACTGCCAAATATTTCTGGTCCCAGCTTCTTAAATGCGAACATTTTCTGGTTTTCTTTGTCTTTCATGATAGAAAACTGGATATATTTGGCTTTTAGACTGCTGGTAAGACAAAAGAAGAGAGCCGGAGGCGTCACGTTGAGCTCTGGGAACTTGCAACGGACATTTCTTTGCAGTTTGACCTTCTAGACATCAAACGATTAAAAGATTAAATCCTTGCAACACCACGCTGCATCGGCATCGTGTAGTTTTTTTTTTTTAGTACAAACTAAGTGAATACTTCTCATAATGTTCTACTAATAAACAGAGCAGAAGAGAGGCAACAGAGATGTTCCCACCTCTGCAAAGCCCTCTTAGCACCTAGTGGGAGAGCTGCTGACAGCACAGTCTTAGGCCTGGATCAAGGCTCAGGAGGGGGGCGGTGCTGAAGGCTCCTGTAGCTGAGCTGTGGGTCACCGCCCGGGCGGAGGGAGGACAGTGGAGGACGGCTGGAGGTAACGCCAGCAGGGCAGCGTCAGAGTATGACAGATGGAGAAGTGAGCGCAGGGCAAAGGAAGCAGCTAGCATGATGTACTTCTACAGTAATGTTACACAGCCGGTCTTAGAGGATGAAGGTGATCCGGTCCAGATGGCTCCACAGAGTACAGGTGTGCGTCTGTATTTGAAGTGTATATACAGTACAAGGCTTTATGCTGTATTTAGATGTCAGATGTCTTTGGTATTTGACATCCAATATGATTGATTTGTTTGTTCTGTGCAACAATGCAAAGACACCAGACAGCGCTGTAATTTCAGACCGACAGCTGATCTGATGGGATTGATTTTTTTCCACAGTTTAGGAGTCTGCACTGCAGAGACCGGCTGTGTTGTACTCCTCCTCACCTGTGGCCTCCATCTTTAGCTCGCGATGAATCAAAAAAAGTAATAATGTAAATAATTATTATTTTCATTATTGATTGATCTGCTGATTGTTTTCTTTCACATTTGAAGAGTTTGAAAGAGTGATGAGTGAGGTGAGGTGTAAACCGCTTCTGCCGATCTACTTATCGACTAAAAATGTCTCGCCACATGTGAACAGTTATCAGGTTGGCCATTTTCAATGTAAAATACTCGGATTTCTTTTAACTGGTTGTCACTTAGATTTCATGTCCCCTCATCGTCCATGAAATAGTTGCATTTTCCAGCTGCAGCAGGAAACTCATAAAGTTTTTGGCGTCTGTCCCTTCAGTCTTTTATTTGACAAATAAAATTATGGGCTTGTCACCCTCTCCTTTTCTCGTCTTAGCTTCCTCCGTCAACGTCCTCTTCACTCTTTTCTCCTCTGTCATCATGTCCATAAAGGCTACTGAACCTGGTTACAGTGCCCAGCTCCTGTTCTGGCACGACACTGGCTCACAACACTGAAAATTTCTTCTTCCCGGTGGTCCAAAACCTCTGTTATACAAACACTAACACTCTCCCCAGTGTTCTGAGCTCACAGCTCAGCTAACAAACTGAGCTCACATCAGCTAACAGCAGCTACGGTTGGCAGCAGTTTACTTCACTGTCCATCAGGAAACTCTGTAAATCACAGATTCACAGAAAATATTGAAGTAGGTTTGACGTGGTGTGGCTCATCCTTTGGCGGCCACGTTGATGTCAAAGCCCCCCCGAAGGCACCGAACTGGCCTTTTGCGCCTGCCTGTGTGTCTCTGAGGACGTCAGAGCCGCCTGTCAGTGTGACGCTCAGATGGTCATGTTTACCGCACTCCAGAATTACTATTTACTGCAGTCAACAGGGCTGGCAGACCCCACTGTCACAGCAAATGGTGCTGTTGGGAAAACAAACAGTTGTAATGAGATTGTATCTGTCAAACGAGCGGCTGAAAACCCGCTTCAATCCAAAAACGGAGGAAGAGACAAAGGGTTGTTACGTCACGCGACGAGTTCATCTGTGAGGTTGTTTGATATTTCAGTCAGAGTTTATTTTGCTGCACGACCAGTAAAAATGTCATTTTAGCGAATGTTGAATGTGACCTAGCTTTAATTGATTTAGACGCTGTTTGTTCTATCACTCACACGTCTAACCGGAGCAGCTTGATGGAGTGAGTTGGGTGTTTAACCTGAAGGATGATGATTTAATAGGCTTCCTCCAGGAAATGATGTAAACCTGGTGTCTGGGAAAGGCTGACACTCGATTATTCATGTCTGTGTGGAGGTACGTACTGTGACTCTTAACGCTTAGACAAAAGCATCCAACCCCAACTTGCTGACGACGCTGCTGATTCTTTGCCGGGATAAAAAGACAATGCCGCGCTGCTAATCTGCAGATCAGAGCGAATCAGGGAATTTGTCAAAATGAAGTCACCGCTGTTATCGTCGCTACATCCTGATGTAGGCGAGGATAAGGTGTTGCTAAGTCCACTGAGGAGGATGATGTAATTTCCAGGAGAGCATGCTGCTTCTGTCCTCCACCCCCTCCTCTCTCTGTCCTGTGTGTGTGTGTGTGTGTGTGTGTGTGCAGGCATGTATGTGAGCGCTCACCTTCATGTCTCTGTGTTTCTGAGAGCAGTAAGGAACAGGATGAATTTTTAATGAGGAGCAGTGAGGCTTCCCTTTGGTCCCTCAGATCGCTTTCCAGGACAGGGAGTCTCTCATGATCATAGCAGCATGCACACAGTGAGAGGAAGCACACACACACACACACACACACACACACACACACACACGTATGAACACATTGTCACCTGGAAATGACTGCAGATGTCATGCAGATGTGAACTGCACATGTTGTCTTCCCTCTCAGTCGCAGTGTGTTGCTGTGACATTTTCCCAAAGCCTTACAGCTGTGTGTGTGTGTGTGTGTGTGTGGGACCGCCTATACACTGTGCCGGTCTTTAGGATGACTGCATGAACAAGTTGTGAAAATGAATATTTTATTTACCCACAGTGTTCCTCGCAAACCACTGCGTGGCTCCGGGGCAGCTCGGACACAAAGTCTGAAACGCGAATCGAAGGCAGCGAGTGCGATAATTGAAATAAAGTGAATATAAGAGCCTACAGGGCTTCTCTTCACAATCCACATGTCTGCATTGATCACTGAACAAAATCTAATCATCTTTGCCCTCGATGGCGCCGTGCCAATTTGAGTCGAGACAGTAAAAAAACGGTCGAGAATTAGCAGAGCAGTCTGATTAAATTATTCTGAACCGAGCACAGACTGTGAAATATGTGTTGCAGACATGTGGACGTTGTGTTCGTCACCGTGATTAAGATTTCAAAAGCAGGGATTGAACACGCGAGGCCGGGTTGTTATCAATGCTGATATATAACACCCTGTAGCTCCTGACTGACAGACCTCCAAACTCAAATTATGAATTCAAATAAAGAATAAGAAACTGATTTTACCGTTGTCTGTATTCCAGAGAAGCACACGAGTCTCTAATAACATTAATGTTGGCTCTGTTCCAGCGGTGTGCTAATACTGAGCATGCTGTACTAGCATAGCTTGCTCATTATTGTTATTAGTTACACCTGTGCTCTCCATGCTGTGACAAGACAAAGTATCTTCTGTGGGGAAAAAAGCCAGTCGGGCTTTTTCTGTTGTTTGCAATGTAAAAAGACGAACAAACATTTTGGTGTTTTGAGACATTTAACACAACTGCGCTTCGAGTTAGTTGCAGTTTTTGTTGCGGAGCTAAAGAGCGTTTGTTTTCAGTATTTATGTCATGGTTAGAGGTGCGTTTGTTACCAGCTGGGGGTAGAAATACTCACAGAAACACAGCCGTGATAAACCTCCTGCTTAACTAGCAAACACATCACGTCAATAGAGAGAAACATCCCTTCATAATCATGTTTTTTTTTTTTGCTCTGGTTTGGTCTCTACCGACTGTTTTCTTCGGTTTCTCGGTTCTCAGTTTGAACTGGGCGCACTTTGCACTTTGTTCTTGTAATTACAAGAACTCGGAAAGGATGTTCAGGGAGTCAGGGATACAGGTATGAAGCCAGAAAACTGCAGTTCCTCAAACGTCCACTTGAGGCTGGCTCCAGAAGTGAGTCAGTCTCCATAAGTCCCCATGTTAAAATGTCACAACTTCACAGCAGAAATAAACATGTTTACAGCCTGGTACAAAAAACAGTTTTGGTCTCTGTAGCTAATTTCAACATTCATGACAACTGTACTGAGGGTGAATTTATATACAACTCACCTGTTCAGATTATATTAAGGCTTAAAGTTATGCAGGATTAAGAGCGTGGACGCTTTGATTGACAGGTGGGTGCTGTTGCAGGTGGCTTGATTGAGCAACAAGGCGTCATTCAGCCCGCCTCAGGTCCAGAACCGCAACTCTGAGCTTCACAACGGCTCTTCAGAAACCTGTAGGTGACGTCACGGATACTACGTCCATGTTTTATACAGTCTATGGTCTGAAGTTGTTAAATAAAATGTATGTAACAATAATTATGTGAGACATCAAAACATCAAAAGTGTGTCTTAATGCAGGTTTAAGGTACAAAAACTTTAAAACTCGCACAAGTCGGTAACAGCCGTGGAAGACGAACTGTGAGTGCGCTTCGTGGATTTTCTACCTTTCATCGAGCGTGACCTTGTTTATCGAGACTCCTCATCTAGAACATTTTTGCATCCCTTGATATATTTAACTTTGTTTACGCCCCTTTGATGCTGCAGATGTATTAATTTCACCGACCGTCACCGCTGCTGTATACGTGCCCTTGAAAGGTCACCTGACAAAATGGACATTTGCTGATCGCTTTTCATTTCTCTCATTAACTAAACAGAGTCAGACGAGCTTTCTCTGCGCGCGCGTGTGTGTGTGATTCTCAAACAGCAAATGTGGGTCACACTCTGTCAAAAGTGTGTTTGTAGTACGCAGAGAGACGGGCTCGTCACTGCAAACGCTAACCACATACAGGCTTAATTAAAACGATTACCCAATAGAATTAAGTGCCGATCAAACGGCTTCTCGTCTCCTCTAACCCGACCTCCTTTATCTCTTTTTTTTTTTCCTCTTTTATTCCAGAGGCTGTAATATTAAATTCCCTCAGCAGATACATGTGGATTTAACTGAAGGGAACGACACAGGGAAGAGGAATCAAAAGAGGCAGTGAAGAATTGACGACGTTTGTCTTATATCAGGCCGTGAGAGGAGAGGAGAGGAGGAGAGGAGAGAGGAGAGGAGGAAAGGAGAGGAGGGCGAGTCACATACATACCCAGCAGCATTTACATACATGTAATGAAACAGGGGGGGATGAATACATGCCTCCATCCATCTAGCCATCTTGCCTGCCCTCCCTTAAACTCCCCCTTTTTTTTCTCCTCCTCCTCCTCCTCCTCCTCCCAGCATGCCGCGCTGCTCGCCGCTGCAGCAGGGCAAGAGATGACATGTGGACACTCAGTGAATTGCCAATCGCCACCGAGAGAGAGAGAGAGAGAGGGGGAGAGAGAGGGGGAGAGAGAGAGAGAGACTGAGGGGAGGTGGTTTGACGCATCCAGACTGCAACCATTGGCTTTTTTTTTTTTCCTACATTAAAGATTAGAAAAAAAGAACTGCAGAGAAGCACTACACTGAATACTGGATGTATCCCCCACCTCACCCTCCAAACCACCCCCACACTCCTCTCCTTCTCCTCTCCCTCCTCACCCCTTCGCTTCTCTGACCCTCTCTCACGCTACCTCACCTCTCTCTCTCTCTCTCTCTCTCTCTCTCACATACTTTCAGCTCAGGAAGAGAAATCGATAGCCACAAATTAATCATTCTGCCTTGGGCAGACCAAAGGAGGAGGAGGAGGAGGTGGAGGAGGTGGAGGAGGAGGTGGAGGTGGAGGTGGAGGAGGTTGGGGGGTGAGTGGGGGCGCCAGAGAGCGTGGCCAGAAAAGGTATTAAGAGCGATTTCTCGAGATGTTAAGAATTTAGGGAATTTGGGACCACACACACACACACACACACACACACACACACAGACTATAAGAAGAGAAGAGTTGAAACTAAAGCAACAAAGCTGTGAGGTGAGTTAAAGGGTCAACGAGGATCCAACTGCAGGGAAAGTTGCCACTGTGAAAGTTTACTTTTGGAAACATAATTTGGGTCGCCAAATGAATGAAATGTACACGCATGCAGGTTGGACTAATCAGGCTCATAATCAGTTATTTCAGTCCTCTCTGAAGAGCTGGAGGTCTTCAGGAGGTTTGTGAAGGTAGAGAGGGACGCCCCTGATCTGGTAGGACGTTCCACCAACGAGGGAGTTTGGATCGCCCTGAGCGTACGGGTGGCAGAGCCAGGAGGAGGTAACATATGTCTGTATGAGGACACCGGAGACTACTTTGTAGACAAGCATTGGGGATTTGAGTTTAATGTGGGCTGCTACAGGTAGACAGTGGAGCTCGACGAGCAGCGGGGGTAACATGGAGGATTGAAGACCAGATGCACCGCCGTGTTCTGGATCATCTTAAAGGGTTTCACTGCGTTTTTACAGGAATTAAGTTGCGAGATGATCACAACCTGTATCAAGAGTTGGGTAGCATGTTGAGTTTATTGAGTTGAGATGAGTTATTTCTTCAGTGCTGCATGACTCTCTGCCAGTCATCAGAGTTTCCTGTCAGTCTGTATGACTTCATGTCTCTCCAAGGAGATTTACTTTATTGATCCCTCGATGGGATTCCAGGCGAGCAATCGTGTATTCATCCGCCATGCTCACACACACACACACTTTGACAGCAAAAGTAGTCCCAAGATCGCAAATCCGTACTGCGTAGTATATCAGTATGTTGTTCGCTGTAGTGTGTTTTAGCACGAAAGCGTCAATGTATCACCAAAGACGCGTGAATAATTTCGACGTCTCCGCGCGATCTGACAAACGGCTGCCGAACATTTTGCATTTCTTCAAGACATGATACATGTGAGTGTAGCTCGGGCGCGGCGACGTGAAAATGAATCACTTCATACAACGCAAGATGAAAGACGTTGGAGGTGATCTGCAAAATAAAAATCTCGATGCGTTGCGGACGATCAGCAGTCACTACTCATTTTTGTTTTTTCCGAAGCACTTTTAACGACACGGCGTTTGGTATATTTTAAAAGAAGGGTTGAGACTTCATAAAATAAAAGTGAATAACTCTGTATTTTAGTGTTCAGATATATTATACTGCCTCAGACAATTCAATTTGTAACCCCGGGCATAAAGCAGCTGTCTCACAGTGCTGGAATTTGTCTCTCCTGCTGATGTGTGATGCCGGGCTGAGTTACAGTATTGCACCTCAGAGAACTTACTGTAATTGGCAGAGATGGGTAAGGTGACTTTGACAGTGTGAGCATGCATTTTCTGATTCCTAACTGTTATCTCTGCTTTTAAAATGGAGCTCGAATATCCTTCGGATGAGCCCACAAAGTCAGGCTGCCGTTTGCCGTCGACGGAGCTCCTCCAGGCTTCACGTTTTTGATGACATCAGACTCTTTGGCTTCGGGTAGAGAGAGCGAGAGAGAGGTTCACGATCACAAATATTGATCAGCCTGTCCGAAGCCCTAGGAATCATGTGAATTTGTAAACTGAGTAATGTTTCCACTTGAGAGACATCCAATAGTATCCAAGACGGCACAAGATTTGTAATGTGGGCATGAGATATTGTGTTTACAGTAAACCAGCATTAGTCACTCTCGCAGGCTTATTCCCCCCCCCCAGAGCTGCCCGGACTCCTGCCGTCATATTCATCACCACCCGAACGTAACTGCATTTACCTCGCTACACCTTTATTGGGAATTGCTGCTCTGAGTTTGGCTTTCATGCCTCTCAGTGTGTTTGTCTTTGCGCTAAGACTTTGTTATCTCTCCCCAATAACCTTATCTGCTAAACTGCTCAAGTGTTGCTGAGGTCTGCAGTTTTCAGGAACAAGAGGACGCTGATGGAGTTATTCAAATTGAGTGAAACCTCCGTTTAAATCATTATTTGAGCATGAGCAGGTACATCTCTCTCTCTCACACACACACACACACACACACACACGGCTCAGATCACTGATTTTGGTCAAAATGATATCAGGTGTAGCGTCTTGTTTTGGTGTCGCAGGGGTTGCTTCGTTTGTGAACTCTTTTGAGGTGGAGTAATTGACCATAAATTAAAAAAAAACAACCAAGTGTTAAATAACATGCAAAACTTTAAACTTGAATTAGGAACATAACGAGTGGGCTGTGTGTCTACGTGTTTTAAGCATTTCACGTGTCACAGAGACGGTGGATTTTATGAGTTTTGGACATGCAGGCAAGGACGAAGTCACGTGACCTTCATCAAGTGACCTTCGTCATCGTGGTAACAATACAATGTTATCGAATGGTTGCAGTTTGGTTAACAACTACTCGGTTACATAACTACATGATTAAGTCCGGGAAAAGATCACCGTTTGCGTTTAAAAAAGGAAGTATGTTAATCTGCCGGTTTTCTCTCCACTCAAAACAACAAGTACTTTGTTTGCCTGAGGAAAGGCCTCTCTCTCTCTCTCACACACACACACACACACACTGGTGGTGGGAGTGATCTTTTATCAGACGCTTTCAGAGGAGAAAAAAAACAGAAAAGGAGATGAGGGCATTGTACAAAAGAGAGGAGAGCGAGGGTGTTAAGATTAATATCATATGCTGGGAGGAGAGGGACCAGGCAGGCTAAAGCAAAGAGAGCAGAGGCACAAGGAAAACCTTACGGGCTTCCTTATGAGCTCCAGGTAATGAAACCGGACTGAGGAGAAGAGTAAATGTAATTTACTCGAGTATTGTGCTTCAGTGTACCAATCCAATGTGAAAGGTGACCCTTAGTGAGATATTAAAATGAGATGATCGACAGCAGTCTGAGCCTTTACCGACCTGACGTCTGTCATGTTTGTATGACCTGTTCAGACTTACACTGATCATCCGTGACATTGCGATCACTGACAGGTGAAGCAAATAACACTGATTATCTCGTTATCGTGGCACCTGTCAGTGGGTGGGATATATTAAGCAGCAAGTCAACATTTTGTCCTCAAAGTTGATCTTAGAAGCAGCATCAGGATTCAAGGACGTTGAATGATGGCTAGACAACTGGGTCTGAACATCTCTTCCCAGTCTGCAGTGGTTCACAGATTGCCGAGGCTTATTGATGCACGTGTGGAGCGAAGGCTGGTTGGCATTGCTGCAGACCATGTACACCCTTTCATGGTTCAGGAATGGTTTGAGGAACACAAACAACAAGTTCAAGGTCTTGACTTGGCCTCCAAAGTCTCCAGATCTCAATCCAATCCGAGCATCCGTGAGACGTGCTGGACAAACAAGTCCGATCCTTCGAGGTCACACCTCGAAGCTTCCAGGACTTCAAGGATCTGCTGCTAACGTCTTGGTGCCATCTTCAGAGGTCTCATGACTTGACGGGTCAGGGGGGCCTACATAATATTAGGCAAGTGGCCAGAATGTTATGGCTAATCCTTCCGGATGCAAACTAAACACTGAATAAGGAAACACTCAGTGAGTTGAGCAGAGCTCATTGGGCCAATGTTTTGTTCCAAGCACTAAAATCTTTCCTACTGCGTCTCAACTTGTTGTGACTACCAGATTTGTGTACTTCTTCCACCCTTGAGCCCATAAAAAGACAGAAAGCTCATTCTTGATCTTTTAAAAACCTCGCATAAGACCGCTGATCACACTGTTAGCGTTTATCTCTTCGTCTCTCTCTCTCGGAGTTGGCAGCGAGCGGCTGGACTTCTCCTCGAGGATGTGGTGTATCCGGATGACGATGACTTATCCGTCCATGTGTTATTAGCGAGAGATGGAATGCAAAACATCCTGTTTTCACTGCAAAGAAAGACAGACATATGAACATAATCATGAATCATAATCACTGGCCAACTGTAAAAACAAAAAAACTCACTCTCCCTCTCTCAGAGAATATGATTATGGCTCTGGATTGATGCTCGGATGAGCCCCAGAACATTTTAAGCCCTTATCATCTCTTCTAAACACACAAGAGGATCTTCCTGAGATTTTTATTATTTTTTATTTCTTGCTGCTGTATGAAAAGTTTTATTCTTTTAAATAGCTGCAGGAGTGTGTTATCCAACTCTGACGTCGATAGAGGGGACAATATCAGCAGCAGCCACAAACCATGGTAATGTTGCGTGGCGATATATCAGGTGGAATGACTTGGCTCTGGATGCTCTGTACGTATAACCTGATACTGTTGGTGCCACACTTGGCAAAGGCATTATGTACAGGTGGAGTATTACTACACAGTACTGCTGTACTGTGTCACTGCTGTGTGTGCTTACAGTTGAGGAATTTAGCTGAAATTTGTCATATAAAGATGAAGAAAACATACAGGTTCCAGGTTCGCCTCAACTCTCTGTGATTTACAGAGTTTTCTGATGGACAGTGAAGTAAACTGCTGCCAACTGTAGCTGCTGTTAGCTAACGTTAGCTCAGTTTGTTAGCCCGGCTGCAAGGACTGTGAGCTCAGAGCACCGGGGGAGTGTTAGTGTTTTTGTACCACAGGGAGGTACAACAGGAGGTTTTCAGACGGGGGAGTGGAGCCAGTGTCGTGCTAGAACAGGAGCAGCGTTGCACTGTATTTTGTAACCCAGACTCTGACCTTCACTTAAGTAAAAACACTAAGTAAAAGTCCTGCATTGACAATGTTACCTCAGTAAATGTATGTAAGTATAATCAGGAAAATATAGAGACCTAAGATGTTAGAAGTACTCAGGAGTGAAATTTCCTTTGTGACTGTTTTATATAAATTATATTATATAAGCATTAACGTCAAAGCAGGATTTTACTGTTCTAGTTCATTTAGGCGGCGCTCATTTGGATCTGTTTTGTATAAAACTGAAACTAATGCTGGAATTATTTTCTCCATTAATTGATCAATTGTTTGGTTTTTCTGAAAACTGTGAATCATGTTTTTAAAATTACCCAGAAGCTCAAAGTGACACCTTCACCTTTCGTCCAACCAACAGTCCAAAAAATAAAAAATAAATAAAATGATTGAAATAATAATAATCCTGAAGCTGGAATCATGAAAAATAAGTCTTATCATTTCAGTTATATTTGACATTTTCATCTGTTTCGTGTGCAAAAATCTGTAAAGTAACAAGTAACTAAAGCTGTCAGATAAATGTAGTGAAGTAAAAAGTACAATATCCTGAAGTGGCATAAAAAGTACCTCAGATTTGTACACTGCATGATTACACTCCTGTAATCAAGTGACATTATCTCCGTCATATCAGAGGTAGATCACGATGCCTGTTATGTAATAAAAATAAGGTTTGGAATCTAATAATAATCAGCGGTTTGCAGTACATGTCCACAGTACTTTTGCATTATTACTGTGTATGTTCGTGTGCAATCGCTACGACACAGAGAACAAAGGAAAGAGATTTTCTTTATAGTTTACAGCTGAAGAGAAAACTTGTGTGCATATGGTGGTTTTCATGCCAGTGTGATGTGCCTGTGTGAGATGGTGAAGGGAAGAGTAGGCGGGTGACTGAATACACAGCATATTTGGTAGTGTGTGTGTGTGTGTGTGTGTGTGTGTGTGTTGCTGAGAGCAGTGCCGAAGTGCATTTAAAAGGCTGGGAGGGCGATCAGGACCCCAACACCCTGCAAACAGCAGGGTGAGTCAGCCTGCTCTACAGGCCTGCAGTCCTGATCATCTCACCACAGAGCGAGATTACACAAGCCTGCAGCGTGATGATATACTCTAACAAACAGGGCACGTACACACATACATTATTAAAACATCGTAGGATGATGCTGTCCATATAAGCAGTAACCAAAAAAACTGCAGTTCCTCAAACGGCCACTTGAGGCTGGCTACAGAACGAGTCATTTTTTTTAACCAAACTTAAATTAAAAGTTTAAAATTAACCCGAATGAACGAGTTCTCCCCGTAGATATATACGACTCTGATGTGTCCTACTGTTTGACCACATTACCCAGCATGCTCTCTTGTCTTTGTTTTGTCCTCTTTGACACTCTGTACCTGTCTCTCTCTCTCTCTCTTCATTTACATTTACATTACATTTTAATTGGCACCTCATTTAAAGTGATTTACACTGTGTGAACAGGTGGACGGTTCAGTGTCGCGCTCAAGGACACTTTGAGAGGGTGAGTGAACTTTGAGGTTTCTGTTGATCATTATTATATTTAGTTTAATCCAGTTTAAATAAGAGTTATTGACTTCTTTCCAACAGAGGTTAAACTAGAGGTTTCTTCATTAGCACACAGAGTGAAAGCACACAGCCTGCAACTCTGTTTCATGTTTAAAACTATTGTAAAAAAATGTTTCTAGAAAATAAGACCTCTTCACAAATGAACACCACTTTTATGATTCTGAAGCTTAAATACAGCCGCCAGAAGAAAAAAACAAACGTTTAAAGGCAATAAATGAACTACGAGGTCGTATGACTTCAACGTCGACTCCCCCGAACTTCTAACTTGTAAATCTTGTTTTTAAAATCTACAAGTTGGAAAGTTTGAATGAGAATATTTTGCAAGAGCACGAGTATAAACTGAAGAGTGCAAATCAGGCTAGTGAATAGATGACGAGGGAAACGGGTTTGCAGTTTCAGGTTTAAGGACTCGTTCCTGCAGATCTGAAATTATTAGCTGATTAAATGATTAGCCAATCAACAGAAAATTAGTCTTCTTGACAAAAACATTTTTTTTGGGGGCAACAAAGCCCCCCAAAAAAAGAAAAATATCTAGTTTTCTTTGTCTTATGACAGTTTGTGGGGCAAAATAAGTCATTTGAAGACAACTCAGACTGTAAGAATTAACAAAATCTTTCATCTTTAAGTTTAAGGAACAAATTAACACACTAATTGATGATGAAGTAGCCATTAGCTGCAGTAGTTTTATTGGTGGAACGCAGGAAAACACAACAATAACAGAAAAATCAGCGATAGTATTATCTAGGAGTATCTCTGTATTCTCCCTCCATCATTCCTCCTCTCTCTCTCTCTGTCTCGCTGCTCATACAGTAATCGTTATAATCGAGTGAAACAGCTGCATCGACTGCCTTTGATTTGTGATCTTTTATAGTCGCCAGTAAAAGTAAACCTCCACCCCTCCTCCTCCTCCTCCTCCTCCTCCATAACCCTCCCTAAGATCTGTCCTCAAGTGTTCCCGCCGTTATTAATGGCGGTTGGGAATCCAGTTGATTTAAATAAGGGTGCGGCACGTTCATAAGATCAATGTGCAGCTGTTTTAAGAGGGGGATTTATGGCGCCCAGCCGCCGTCCCGCTGTGCTCACTGTGCAGATTTTTTGCGCTGATACCGTGAGCTCACTTCCAGGGCGCGCCATGTAAATCATAGGAAAAGGCCGGCAGCGGGGTCAAATCATTTAGGGTTTCATCACGGCGAATGAGCATCAGCTACAACTTCATCATCACCGGCGCAGAGAGGTGAACAATCCGGCGTGCAGATAGCTCAGCGCCGCTGCCAGGTTATTAAAGTGAACTGAATTGAGTGTGATGTTTTCCAGGCTGTGGATTTAAACCCGAGGTGAGAAAGTTTAAAGGACGCTTTGTTCTGCTGCTCAGATGCAAAGCACAGGCTCTGAGCTTCGCCGCTACCACAGACAGCAAGAGCTCAACACACACACACACACACACACACAAAGCATTACATCACCTTTGTTTCTATGCAACGCTGAGCTGGGAGCTATCTGATTAGCTTTAACCTAAAGTGATAAAAGGGAAGAAGCTGAAGCAGACAGAGAAAAATATCGATTGCTGTTTTTGTTTGTGAGGAGGACGAACGGTTTGAACTCACTTACAGAAGGGTTTTTCCTTGCATGCTACATCCTGAATCGAGGATTCATGTAAACATTTATTTATTTATAACATCTCCTGTAGCCGGTGTCCTTACGCGCTCTCACTGTTCCAACTCAAACAAACTCACGTCTCCAGATCTAATTTGTTGGGACTGAGGCTGAAAGTGTTTAAAATAGAGTTTCGGGCAGCAGAAACTCAGACTGCAGACGCTCGGTTCAGAATTTAATATCACAACGTGGTCGACACAAAGCGTGTAGCTCCAGAGTGAAAGTTGATGTGTGTGTTGAAGCTGGATTAGCAGCAGACTAATGGGGGTAAAGGTGGCGGCCACGTGCCACCCGACCGGAGACTTTTGTTGCAGAGAGAGCTAAAACAAGAGCTGATCGAGAGGAAAATGAAAAAATAACGACCTTAATCATCATTTAAGTCATTTTTAAAGCAAAAGTTCAAATGTTGCCGCTCCTCACGTGAATATTTACCAATTTTCTTCTCTTCTACAACTGCACATTGTACCTGTTTGCACCTTCTGCACATCATTTGTTTAAGATGTGTAACATATCCTCATACTGTGTAAACAGTGTTTTAATTGACATTTCTCTGTGGTCCCATTATAATTTGTGATTTCCGTTGACGTCGCCTTGTGGATGAGTCAGCGCGGGGCTCGATCAAAGTCTGATTTTCATTCTGACGCTGAATTTTGATAATGTTACACCATGCAGGTTTGGCAGATATGAAGCGGCAGTGAATGTTATCGGTCAGCGTTCATGAAAACAAAGCGGTTTAGTTCAGAAGTTTTCCGTGTCTCAGTGGTTACGAGCTCTTACTCACTGATTGTCTTTCCCTTCACTGACTCGGCCAATTTTCTCCGTCAGGACTTAAACTGGAGTCAATTCCTCTTTGACTCATTTTACTTCGCCTGCAGCAAAACTGAATCCATCTTACTGCATTTGCATTGTTCTGTTGACTGTGCATGTATTCGTTCTGCGGCTTCTTGGTGGATTTGGAAATAAGGTAAAATTACAAAGTGGAAGCTTCAGGAACTTCAGGGATGAAATAAACCAAATAAACATAAGACTAAAAGTAGTTTCACTTCTGAGGTTATGTTCATGATTCTCACATGTCACGCTGCTGTTTTTAAATTAAGTTTACATGTTCTTAAAGTCTCCAAGCATGGGATCACAAATAGATGCAAACTAGTTTCCCCCCGCGGAGCTGATTTCATGATTGTGATTGGCGTAGGTGAGGTGTTGCTTTTGCAATTGCTGTTATTAGCGCGAGGTGTTTACTTGGCCTGCGTGCGTTCTGGGAATGCCGCTCTCTCTCTGTGGGTGCTGCTGAGGGACTCTTCTGAGAAACTGGACAGCTCTCGCTCTGTCTGACCAGAAGGCTGTGACGCACTCCGCTGTGACACCACTGACTCACTGGTTTCCTGTTCCTGGATCTGTGAAATCTCTTCCTACTCTTCGTCGCGGCTCCGTCCCCGCTCCGTGACCTTGCACGTCCCAGTGTGTCCACACGTCTCGGCTGAGATGCACAGATGGACCAAAAGGCTGGAGAAATCCCTCCCACTCCTTCTGACATCTCCTGAGCTGAGGGTGATGCTGCTCATCTCGTCTTTGTTTATAATATACTGACACCTCTCAGAGAAGCAGAGACAGGAGAGGAAGAGATCTGGACCTGAAAAAAAGAGCATATGTCTACATATATAAATATATATTCATATCTTTTCCACTACAGGAACTTAGTAACCTGGAGCTTCACATAATCTGAATGTGTGAGAAGTCTTGGCAGTCTTAGTTTCAAGACCACTTTCTGAAGGTCTCTCTGTCATCTTGGAATTGAGGATATCGCTAAAATTGCCTGTATCGTCATTTAGTTGTCGACAACATCATTTTTCTGTGTTTCCAAACTAAAAATCTGTAAACCTCTTTTTCTTCTGCAGTCCAAGCTCTAAGCTCACATTGCCCGCTCACCCAGCTCTGGTTCTGGCACGACACCGGCTCCACTCCCCTTAAACGTTCCCTAAAAACCTCTTCTTGCCGGTAGTCCAAAACGCCTGTGGTACAAACACTAACACTCCCTCAGTGCTCTGAGCTCACAGTCTGGGCAGCTAACAAACTGAGCTAACATTAGCTAACAGCAGCTACAGTTGTCAGCAAATCTGTTATTTTATTGTAGAGAAGTTGCACTATGGGGCTTTAAAGTCTGATCTATCTACCCCAACTGCTCCTTTCATAACTACTACAGCTTTCACCTGGAAGTGACTGATGCTCTCGGTTTTCCTGCAAAATCTCACGAGGTCTTATAGCAGGCAGTTGAAACAAAAGCAGAAGCTGTGACAATTTTAGTGCAAAAGGTCTAATAACGTATAAAAACATGAGGCTATAAGTGAAGGCTGGTTTGAAAAGAGGAGTCGAGAAAGCAGTAGGGTAAAGGGAATGTGACGGAGAGGGTCTAGGCTCCCCACAGCTTGGCTGCTCCTTTGGTAGTGGATCACAGGCGATCTCTTCCTCCCTTCCTGTTTCTTTTCCATCAACACATCATCTCAGGAGTAAACAGACCCACAGGCCGCTGCAGCAGCTCTCAGCTCGCAGACAGACTGTAGCGCGCTCACCGTCTCACGTCAGAAACGGCGGACATCCCAGCGTTCGGGGCAGAGAGGAGCGCCTTTGTTGGGTAAGCGCTCCGAGCGGAGCCGTGGGAGGTCAAAACGACTGTCTAACATCTGTCAGTCATCCTCCAACGAGCTGAAACCTGACGGCACCTCGCTGCCTCCATTAGTCTGCCTCCCACACCACCTACAGCTACAGCTGCTGTGCTACACACCTGCCAACTTCTCCACAGCCTGCAAGGGCATTTTATTTATTTTTTAAAGCTGCTAATGTTAAAAAAACTGAGCTAACAGCAGCTACAGTTGGCAGATAATTACATGCACCAATCTGGACGTGATGACAGATAGTCAAACAGTCCTGGTGAAGCAGATTAGCTGAGGTTTGAGTGTTAAACTCTTAAAATACCTACAGGTGTTTGATTTTTTTCCTGGTTGCTCATTATTCATGAATCTTTAAGGGTATAGAAAGAAATACTGAAGATTTAAAGACAAGTTTTCAGGCACTTTCAACCATGCCCCTGCTTTAATTCTTCTGTTCCCATGGTACATCACAAATACATCTTTAAAAAGGATTTTTTTCAAAAATATTTATATATCTAAATCCTTCTCCCTTTCTCTTCCTGTAAAACGTTGAAGTATTTCTGATGACTCATCCTGCACTCGGGGGCGTATACATAAATTATGACCAATCAAATGTGATTTGGAGAAACCAGCTAACCTCTCTCGTCATACAGAGATCTGAATACCCAGAACAAAGTGAAACCAGAACTTCTTTGTTCTGCTGCAGAAGTAAGAAAACCTCGTTCAAAATCCCACCGACGTTTGTAACACAGAGCGTTTCAGAAGGTGAGGGGCCACCGACGTTGTGAAAATGGCGTCCAAGGCTGAAGCGGCTGTTGTGAATATCACAGTATACAAATGGAGGTTGTACACGTGTTTTATGTTCATATATTGGTGCTCAAATGTTGGCAGTAATTCTCTGCCTGGTTGCAAATTCGCAGAATAATTCTCAGTAAGTGCACAATGGCTGTACTCGAATTGAGACACATCTTGGGTCATGGGAAGCTGGACTGTAATAGTGCTATAAATTATGTTATGAACACATTATATTACAAAAGCAGCAGATGTAAATCTACACAACCCAACACTTATGTTGCAAACAGGAAGTTAAGAGACAAAATTACAGTCTGAGCACACTTCCTTGTTGCTGAGACTGTTGTGAGGAGACGAGAGACAATCTAAAGATGCACCAAGAAGTCCAAGAAAACCATCTCAGATACACGGAAACACCCTTATAATCAACAGAAAACAGGGTTAGGCAACTTCCAATCATGCCAACGAGCACGTTACTTCTGGTCAAGTCGATGCTTTCATAATCACTCTTTGGCTCAGCTTCATGACGCCATTTTTTGGGGGGATACCAAGACCATGAGTAGGTGACTTTGTCTTGAGGGGGTCTTCCGTAAAGGACAAAATAATTCAAGTACTTATTGGAGATTGTTTCGTACCATTTATTATTAGAATAAACAGATGCTGAGTTCAGATCAGGACAGGGCAGGTTCATATGAGGACAAATAAGCTAAAGTGATAAGCTAGTTATTCAACATAACGAGCAGAGGGTCAGTAAAATCCCATTTGACCTTGTTATCTTGTGATATCACGGGTAGGAGGTACGGTTCTCGTCTTAACCGATAACACGGGTGAGGGAGGTGTGTGTGAGAAACAAACAGGCCGGCTCTCCGAGTCACAACCATTTTCAAATTCCCTGAACGATCTGATCGGATGCCTCCTGAAATTACACCCTGTCGCCATAATTCTGTTTGCCTTTGAAGCGCGTCACATTACTTAAAGCTAAAAGATGCTCGAACTGTCATTTCGCTGTGTCTTTAAGTCCTCACACAACAGTTGTGCTCCGCGCGCTGACATGAAAACAGCATGTTTTCACAGCCCGCGATGCCTTGCTACATCTGTGTGTGTGTGTGTGTGTGTGATGGCAGAGAGACGGCGTGTATGGGCCTCCCTGCCTTAGCGGGGTCATTACCAAGATGAATATAGTGATTATAAGGATGAATAAGGTGTGATTATGAAGATGAATAAGGCGATTAGGGCTCTTGTCACTGCTGCTAGGGCGGCTGTTCATTAGAAGGGAGAAGGTGTCAGCGTGTAACACGCGTGAACCCATTACCTTTTCATCCACAGGGGATTTGTGCCGCACATACCTATACAGTACATGCGTGCACATGAGAATGTGAATGTGTAACGCCCTAACACCGGACCCGGAGGAGACCATTTGTGTTCATTTGCGCGGTTAAATGACCCGTGCATGCAATATATCTCCTTCCATTGGCTGTTGGGTGCCATAATCCCGCTTATGTGTTTGACCCTAAAGGACGCGGGGACACCTGGAGCTAACGTAAAGCTTGCAGGCTTGCCGTGCTGCTACTGTAGCAGCAGCTGGCTAATGCTTGCATGCTGTGTCACTGAAGCCGCCTTGTGTGTGTGTGTGTGTGTGTGTGTGTGTGTGTGTGTGTGTCCAGGGGTTAAAAGACACCTCACTCCTCGCGTCCATATGATCCTCCCCTAGTAAAGGGGCTCCAGATAGCCGTAACCGTGGCAACCCAAGCGAACGGTTTCCGATGTCCACATGGCAACGGCTGCCGTAGGGACTGAGGATGGAGGTGGGAGGAGTAGGAGGAGGATGTAGAGGAGGGAGGAGGGAGGGAGGGAGGAGGGGGGGTTCTGGATGACGCACTCAATGGCTGCCTGGAAAGTTTTTGAGAATGCCGCCCACTGACGAATCAGAAGTGGGCTTGAATCTCTCTCTCTCTAATCTCTCTCTCTCTTTAAAATGGCACCTCCTACTCAGTCAAGAGTCCTCCTGACCCCCTGCACCACCACCACCACCACCACCAACTCCCCTTCAATCCACCCTCCCTATCCCATCATGCACCTCCTCCGTGTTTGTGTCTGTTCAAACCTTTGTTCCTGTCTGCAGCGCTGTGGCATGTTTGATCACCGTTTGAGGGTTTCGTGTGTGGGCAGGTCTCTCTCCTCGGGCAGGACTTGTCTGGTCCTTCGTGCAGATATATATATATGTGAATACAATGTGCAGAGAAAGGACAGTTATCCATGTGTTGTTGGTATTATAGGGTGTGCTACATCTGCCACAGCTTGAGGAGCTCCATGTGACGACAGCAGCACATTTCAAAGGATTTGGAGAAGCAGACACGAGGGTTACAGCTTCTTGCAAGGTTTCCAGTTATTTCACATAATTCATCAGTAAGCTTGCGTTTGTTATTTTACACTTTCCCTGCATTTTATTTAAAGTTTTGACATCAAGAAGATGTTTGTGGTTTTAAATACCTAATACATCTTAATATAGGTTCACATCTCCTCATTAATATTATGAGCCTCTCTTCTGCTTGGACTGCTAGGCCAACCGCAGATAACCGATTGTAACCTACCCGGTAGCCGTACATTTTCTAGCCGTGATGGGAGTAAGGTTGTACGGTTGTGACCTCACAACCTTGCTGAAATCCTGACGGCTCGTTTAAAGCTAATAGTTTCTGATTACAGGCTGTTTGCATTTCTGTGCGCATTGAGTGTTTTGATACTTTTATCAATTTATATAGCACCTAGACCTGCTTTGGAGTAAAAAAAAAACCACAATATGGGACCTTTAAATGAAGTTTCTTGACCATTTCCTGTGAATTCTGGTGCGGTCTTTATTTATAAGTTATATAAAGTTCAGTGTGTTTCAGGATGTAGAGGTCAGGTTGGTGGATGATGGATGTATTGAACGTGATCCGACTGTATCATGCTTTAATTATACATTCATTTGTTCGCTGTAAGAGAGTGATCAACCTTTTCAGTGTAGATATGTAGCTTTTCTAGGTGTGTGTTACGGAGAGGGATGAAAGAATAGTGAGTTTTTCTTGCATCATGCTAAACTCACAGTTAACTTTATCCACCAAGTTGACTTTGCCGTTTGCCTTGTCCCAGCACACGGCTGGGTGATGCTCAAAAAGAACTAGTTCATATTACGTGTCAGTCGACCACGTTGGAGTCAAACGTGGAAATATTGTATTAATCCACGAGGAGAACATGTCTTAAACTGACTGCACGAGGTGATCGGAGTTAAACAGAGTTTTCCACAAGAGCCGGTGTTTTAAGCAGCAGCGGTTGATTGGTGAATGGGGAACAGGTGCTGAGGCGATCTGCAAATTCATTTATGAGATCAGTGCAGACTGATTCACTAACAGTCTGGTTTCAACCAAATTAAAAGGCGTCAACCTCCGTGGCTGTGAAGCACCAAAAACGCCACTTGAGGCTGGCTCCAGAAGTGAGTCAGTCTCCATAAGTCCCCATGTTAAAATGTCCAACTTCACAGCAGAAATAAACATGTTTACAGCCTGGTACAAAAAACAGTTTTGGTCTCTGTAGCTAATTTCCCGTTCATGACAACTGTACTGAGGGTGAATTTATATACAACTCACCTGTTCAGATTATATTAAGGCTTAAAATTATGCAGGATTAAGAGCGTGGGCGCTTTGATTGACAGGTAGGTGTTGTTACAGACCCAATTTCCAGCATGCGCTCTTCACTGGGCACCAAAATATATCAGATAGACGAGGACAGAGAATTTAAAGCTCGGGAAAACAGACATCATGGTTCAGGATGAGTTCACCTTTGATTGCAAATAAATTCAGACGTAGGCAGGTTTGTTCGAACCATGGACAGCGTCAGAAAAAAGACTCGCTCTAAGAGAAAAAGCACCTAGTGAGAAATCTTAATAGCACTGCTCATGGTTCAAGTCAGAGAAGGAGAAATGGGCTGTAGTTACTTTAAAACTTGCAGAAAGTCTCAGGCCAGGAATTTCTCTTCCGACTCTGAGAAAGATGGCAAGAGAGGAAATGAGGGTTTTCTTTTCCTGTTCCTGCCTAATAACCTGAGGCCAGGGGCCGTGCTGGTGGTATCAATAACATTAGAAAAAAAACCCTTCTCAGCTGCATCACAGACCTCTTTTAACCAGTCAACACCGAAAAAACCTTGGAAGGCTTCCACATTAAGCAGAGCTCTGCTTCGGCTGGACTTGGTCCAAAACCCTGCACCTATATGTGAACATCAGCCCGGGGAAAGCATCTTTTTTTTAAAAAAAACATGAATAAAGAGCAACACAGCGACATCACCGGGCCCTGAAATAGCTTCTCCTCGTGGTTATGTGTTGGTGCCAGCGGGGTCTGAAAATGGGCCCGAAGCTGACCGGATAAACCCCGGGTCCCTCAGGAGCAAACCCAGTGCCTCGGCGTGGTGGGTGACTATAAATCTACATCCACCCAGCCCCCCTTTCTCTTTGCCACAACAACCCCCTTCTCTCCACTGCACTCCACTCTTGAGTGCTTCTCTGTCTCTCCAGGCTCTGTGGTAATGAAGTGCTTTATGGCTGCAGAGGACAGGAGGGGACGTAAGGGGGCATGGGGTTAGCCCATAGCTCATTCACACTATGGGGGGTGGCCAGCGGAGACTGGACTGATTGAGTAAATCTGGACAAGCCACCCTCCCCCACTTCAAACTAACCTCAAACACACACTCACACATGTCACCCGACCCCGGCACAAGGGTCTGAGAGGGTTTGATGACGGCTCGATCCCAGCAGGAGATCTCAGATAACCTCCTTTAATGACGGCGCTACAAATTATTACCACATGATTTATACTGTTGAGTCAGGCTGAGCGGGCTACAGTTACCGGCTGCATTTCAACACAGTCTGAAAACCTTGTTCTCGACGAGGGTTTAAAGTTCGGAGGGTTTCATTTCTCGTTTGTTGTTGTGTTAAATTATCTGAAGTCCGTTGAGACTGTAGCAGTGATTAAAGGCTACACAAATAAGCTTGACTCGCTGCCCTTAAAGTCGGGAAAAACCTTGTTTCACCTTGTTAGTTAATTCTTCACATCATAATGTTTGTCTTAATTAAATGCCAAAAAAATGTAGAAAACCTTTGCCTTCTTTTATTTTAATATCAAAACCTGACCTGTGTTTACTTCCTACTGAGATGAATTTTATTTTCTTCTCTCACCAGCTTTTGAGGATACTCACATGTACAGTCTTTAAAATTACACAGGCTGCAGCGTTTTACTTACTTAAAACTGTCTGATGGATTGGTTTGAGACTTTCATGGTCCTCAGAGGATGAACCCTACTGACTTTAGTGATCCTGTGATCTTTCCTCTGGCGCCGCCATCAGTTGGATGTTTGTGGTTTTTAGTGAAATGTCCCAACAACCGCTGTATGGACTGAAGCTTAGTTAAGACATCGATGTTCCCTTTAAATGATGAGTTGCAGTAACTCTGGTGATCCCCTAAATTTTCTACCAGCGTCATCATCAGGTAGAAGAGCCAAGACTACATGCTACCAGTTGCTTGTTAGCAAATGCTGGCATGATAACACACTTGACTAAGGTTGTAGACGTGGTTGTACATGTTAGCACTGTCATTGGCTGTAGGCTCTTTCATCGGAGCTGGGCTAGTGGGCAATGTAACCGGGCTCAGCAGCCTCTATGGACATGATGTCCTTTGTAACCAGAGTAAATCTGGACTGACTTTTTGGTGAAATAAAAGGCCGCCCTTGCTTGATGTTTGGCTGTTAGCAAAGTTGTCAACTTGCTAATTTTTCGTCATAAGTAGCAGAATCGCAAAAAACTTCTACAAAATGTCGCTTTAACAAAACATTTGGGATCTTTAAAGAACTTTTAAATTCTTTCTCTCTTGCCAAGTTCATCAGCTAAATATGAAAACTGCAAAAGTAAGACACCATGTGACTTTCAGTAATCCAGCGCACTGTGCTCAAAGTGTTGCTCTGTGAGTACAGGTGTTTCTCTCTGAGCGATAAGTGTTTTGACCCTCTGCACACCTGTGCCTCCGGTAACACCTCTCCATTCAACTGCAGCCCCCCTGCCAAAACTCCTAATGACCAAACATCTCTCTCCACACCTCGGCCCCTGCGCTCACACTCACGTGGGGAGGTCTCCGAAAATGAAAATGCCATTATAAAACATTTACCAGCTTGCTGAGTTTACATGTCTTACAAGAAAAAGGACCGTTTGGAGCGCTTAAGTGTCACATAAATCTTTCATCACGCTAATTGAAGTGGTTCCCCCAATAGGCCACTCTCCACAGCTGCTATTACAAATCGCACAACTGCGGATGGGACGGCCAGCTGCAAACCAAATCTTACACCCACATGATAATGTTGTTAAGACACACACACATGGTGCTCTGTGGATTGCTGCTGCTGCTAGTTTGCTCAGACAGCTCCGCTGGGAGTATGCAATGTAGTCGTATGTAAACACAAGTCATCTCACAGTGAAATATCCTCTGAGAGGCGGCACAAGTGTGTTCTCCCCTCCCGTCCCTTCTCCTCTCCTCGGAAATGCAACTTATTTAAAGCTTATTTAAGCAGGCAAGTTGAAAAGGAACATATTGTTATTTCCAGCAGCAGCCTGGGGGAGTAGTTGCAAGAGGCGGCGGGGTTACACCTACAGTGCTGCACTACCAGCTCACATCTGAAAGCCGTGCGTGCTACAGCTAGCTGCCGAGCATCTCCACCAAAGCTTGTGAGGATTGAGCTTCGTGCTACCGCGCTAGTTAACGCAGATCACCTTTACAGCCGATTGGGACGAGCCCAATTCTAATCTCTAAGTCTGCCACCGCAAAGAGAGGCTTTATGTCGTATATCAGAGCATCAAGTTCAAAACTGTGCAGGTCCGTTAAACTCTGGAGGGCTTTTTCATGGCTCAGCAATTACCGAGGCCTAAACTGTGACACTCAAACTTGATGTATTCCACCTCCCACTCCATCTTCCCTCTCCGTCCTTCAAAACCTCTCTGTTCCCTGTCCTTCCTATATTTATCTCTCCTCCTCCTTCACATTGCATTGTCTTTCTCTCTGCTTTTCTCTGTCTTTATCTCTCCCGCTCTCTCTCTCTGTCTCTCTCTCTCTCGTCCTAATTGCCACCGAACCTGTTGATGAAAATCGATTTGTGTTTTTTGATTACGGGCCAGAGCTCAGACAGGAGTGGACGCACATAGTCGGTACTGGTCTGGATTGTGTCCACTAAGGATTAGTGGATTTTTTTCATGCAGAGGTTCCCACACTCACCCACAATTTTTCTGCGTTTCCAACCACCTCTTTTTATACAGATTGTCAATTTACACATAAGAAATGTAGACCTCAAAGAAGAAGACCTCAAAACACACAAAGAGATGAAAACATCTGATCTGTGTGGAGTGTTATAACGTCCATCCGTCCATTTTACATAACCGCTTATCCTCATCACAGTCGTCGGGGGGGGCTGGAGCCAATCACAACTGACACTGGGCAAGAGGCGAAGTACACCCTGGACAAGTCGCCAGCTCGTCACAGGGCCGACACGTAGAGACAAACAACTGTTCATGTTCACATTCACACCTACAGACAATTAACCTGCATGTCTTTGGACTGCGGGAGGAAGCTGGAGTACATGCCAAGCCGTCCATGGGGTTTCGAACCAGCAACCTTCTTGCTGTTAGGCAACAGTGAAGGTTGTAACCTTTCTCACATTAATATATGGAACAAACAGAAATGTCATATTTCCATCATGATTTCTACATCATTGTTTGGATGGAGGAGCTCTCATCTCTGTCATGGTCTTTGTAAAAAATAGTAGCAATCAATGAGCTTTTTTTTTGGTAGTTTTGGTATATACAGGAACGTCAAACTCGCTGTGCAAGTTCTCGCCATGACAAGTCTGGTAGCCGTGCTGATCATCACGGTCTCTGAGCACTGAAAGGACACCGGCTTCACATTCACCTCAGTGAAGAAGCAGAACTGCTCCATTTTTCTTGGAAAAACAGACACCGTGTCCACTTTTGTTGACAAAGACATTTTCCACTAGCTGCTCCAGCGTGAACCGACACTTATTGTGTCACGTAGCCTGAACGTAAGCATGTGAGATCTTTGTATCCAGCAGCCCGTGGACAAATAATTGCATTTTATTGAAAAGATTGAATTAATGACTTCTTTTTAAATTATTTTTGGGCATTTTTTGCTTTTATTTGACAGGAAAGACAGACAAAGCAAGGACAACACCATGTATGTCGACACGATACAACAACATGATGGTAGCTTGGGCCCATCATAGTATCTTGCACTGTGGTCCGTTGTACCTGCCTTACACCACCACAGCTTTTTATCACAACGTGTCAAACTGTTAATATTTCTACCGATTCAAATTTGCTCCACATACAGATGAAAACTTGACAGATGACATTGAGACAATCAAAACAAACACTTCCCTCATCTAAATACATCCATCCTGCGCCGAGTCTCCGAACAGACGGTGGCGGTTGCCCGCCCGCAAGGTAGTGCCGACACAAATACCGTACGCAGGTGGGAGAGCAGCTCGACGACGCTTTGATGGCTCTTTTTTTTTTCCAGGTGACTCTGTCTCTAATGTCTGAGCGGTCATCACCGGGGGGTCCCTCTCTCTCCGCTGCATGTGGGCCATTCACAAAGTAATAACCGCACCCTGCTGTGCCCATCATGCCTCGCTGCCAAAACCTCCTCAGCAACACCTGGCACCATGGTAACCAACACCTGTTCACCTAATTAGAGGGACACTGGAGGGAGAGGAGATGAAGAAGTTAATGAAACGCTAATCTGGTCCAATCAAACGCCCAGGCATCTGCCTCCTCGCCGCAGCAGCAGGTCGCCGTAATGGCCGCCTTATGCGCGCCTCCCCCGCCACGCCACCTTGAGTGACCTCATCAATGCCAAACCTCCGCTGAGAGGCCGCGAATAGAGGAGAGCAGACAGGAGGAAGTGGGAGGGAGAGGAAAAGGGAAGCTGGCATGCTGCTTCCTGGATGGACAGAGTAGCTGGACGGCGGAGGTGTCAGCCAAATGAACGTGCATTAAGAGATGAGGTTCCCTGTGTAGAGCAGTTGGAGCGGCTCCAGGTCAAACCAGCTGCGCTGCTCTTGTTTACAAGCCGCCACCTGCTGCCGGAGAGGCCTGATGCTCAGGGTCTGATTCTGGATTCTGGTCTGAACGGGGTCCAATCCTGTGAACTGTTTTGACACTATCTTTCTGTCTTTCCCAACAGGAAACTTCAAGGGGATGTGTAAACAGATAGACCACTTTCCTGAGGAGACAGACTACGAAGCGGACCCATCTGAGTACTTCTTGCGTGAGTATCATGTCTCCATATTTAGTTTGCCCATTAGACTGATGAATCGCCTTCACGTCAGGCTTTTCTCTCCACGTTCTCTTGACATTCACTCTGAATATTTTTAAAATTTGTCCCACTTTTTCGCTCTTCCATCTCAGACTGGAGCGCGGTGCCAGTAACTGCTCTGTCTTGGCCCGTGTGTGTCACCGCCGTCTCTCTGCCTTCGCTTTTAAAGCACGAGTCTGGCCAGGCTGAGTCCTGCCAAGCAGGCTCGTCTGTTTTTACTGCTTGGCTGTGTGTAACATAACGTGCAGTGTTACAGTCGGCTGTGTACCCTGTAAACACAGCCCATTGATTTCTGCTCTCCTTCCCTTTGTGCAAGCAAGACAGAGATGCTTGTCGAACTCATTTGCCTGCTAATCCTAAAAATCACAACAATTACTCGGAGCTCATGATGTACTGTTAGTATCGTTAGCTCGATACTCTCTTCTGATTGGCCACTTAATGTGTCTGCGGCGTTATTTGTGACTTACAGACTTACTCTGCGGTCGTGAAGTTAAAATTGAAAGTTGAAATTAGAAACACGGGAGATGGTATCCGATATTGCTTTTAATATACACACAGGGCCCCGACACTTTTCATTACCAGCAAGAATGAATGGTGAAGCCGTTTCTATGGTCACTGTCAAAGTGTAGCGAGCTAAAAATGTTTCCACGGTTACAGCTCTGCTCCGCTCAATACACAAAGTAACTAATTATAAATATTCTCCTTATCGTAACTTCACATTGCTTTTTGTTTTTTTTTGTACACACTGAATCGGTAAATCTGCTTTTACTTCAGCAGACTGTGATTTAGTTTTAAATACAGGAAGGACAATAATAATTAATGTTGCAGTTTTGCAGCTCGAGTCCAATGAGGAGGATTTTCTCTGCAGATTTTGGACGTCTTCTCGTGAGGCAATCTGTTAAAACAGCTTTGATAAAGAAACTTTATTCTTGGAGAGCATCGCTGCATTGGAAAAGCATCAGTTGGTGGATTATATCCATCCTGGAAAGTTTACATGGACACATTACTATAATTTGGATATTCTAGTCAATGCTCCACAACATGAAGAACATCTATAACAACACGCACGTGTCATTTTAGTCATTATTTGGCACTTGGCTGTGAATGAAGTTTACGCTCCATTATTTCAACAGTTAGCTGTGTTAGCTGTGTTAGCTGATGGCTAACAGGGTTGATATCATAGTTTGGTCTGCGTTCAGTCGAGAAACAGCCGCCGAACACGTTTGCTATGTTCAGAAAATGAGACTCCTGGCTGGCTTGCTAATGTTAGCCACTTAATAAGCCTAACATGCATTCAGGAATTCCTGGTTTTTGTTGAGAGTTGAAAAGTGTGTGAATCCTGTGTGCGTCTCTCTGTTCTTGGCGTAGTGCGCTACTTTGAGCAGGGTAGTGTTGTCTCAATTCACGAACATTTCACCGCTTTTTCTTCTTCCGACATTTGACTGCCAAAATATAAATATAATGTGCGTATATATGTTCACCGCAACCGCTTCAGCTTCTGCAGCTTCGCCTGGTCCCTCCTCTTCCTCATAGCCAAAATGGCGTCCACTGAGGGCGAGAAGCGTTGAGCGTTCCACACTCGACTTTTTGACTGTTATCCGGGTACTCGCAGCGCGGTGTGAGACATCTGTGGCTAACGCTAAGCTGGCTGTTGATGCCACGTATTAAACTGCTTGTTAAACCTGTTTAACACACAATATGTTAAATGTGAAAGGCTGTGAAGTTAGTAACAAACTTAAAAAACATGTATGCCTCAACAATGTAGCCTCTAGCCTCAAGCTACAGGCCTTCTTTCTAAATCCACACGCCCAGATCAACTTTCCATTTTCAAATTTGTAGCCTTCAACCCAAACTGTCCCGAGGACATTTATCTGACTTCACACAGCTCCATCTGAAGCCATAAAAGACTTTATACAACTGTGTACAGATGTGTAGCAGCAGTCCAACACCTGGAAACAGCTTCCCTTTAATTTATCGAGTAATGTAACTAATTACTTTTGCACTGATTATAAATTGTGTATCTTTGGTGGTTTGAAACTAGAAGTCAGAAAGTGTCCGTCTCCTCGTGTCCATCAGCGGCGACACTAATCGAGGCCTCTCGGAGAGCTGAGCGGTGCGTGCCAGCGCTGAAGATTAAGCCCGGCCAATTAGGCTGCGTTTGACTTAGCGCTCTGAGCGGTTGTTCCCGTCCATATGTGCCAGAGAGAGCGGTTATGATAACAGCTCTGGTAATGATTGTAACAAATGCCGGAGCCAGATCAGTCTTACGATGAGGCTCAGTCTCTCAGGCTGCGGGATGACAGGGGTCAAAGAGGCCCTCGGACCGCCGCCGCTCGTCTACACACATGTGTGTGTGTGTGTTAACCTCTTCCCAGACTGTGATTGGAGGAGAAGGCCGCAGTGCTCCCAGTGGCTTGCCAATTAGGACACTCACATCCATAAATATTTCAGCCTCCTTCTTATATAGGTCAGGCCTCTCTCGATCGCTGTCTCTCACACTCTGCCTCTCCTCACCCTCACACCCGTAATATTTCATGTCAGGAGTTGTACGAGGCCTTTTGTCATCTCTCTGACTTGAAAGTGAGCCCGGATGATTCAGAGCATTAAAGCTGTTTCCTGGGTGCATGAAGAGGTCACGGGGAGGGGGGAACACACGTATTAAACCCCAGCGATGTATTTTTCTATCTGCCCGTTTTCATTTCATGGACACACACCTGATATTTCCATAATGAGGAGTTTCACGGCGCCTCTGGGTGGCCAAAGACAGAAAAAAGCTGCCTCTGCTCTCCACATGCAGGAGAGGAAGAGAGACAGACAGAGACAGAGAGAGAGAGAAGGGGGAATAGTTATGCAACAGAAATGATGTCACTTCAGGTGAAGGCCAGGCGGAAGTGACATCACTGGGGGAGCTCGCCGGTCCAAAATCAAGGGGACACACCGGTGATGTCAACAAACGCTGTAGCGAGGAGGAGGAGGAGGAGGAGGGAGATATTTGGTGCTGCGGTTGCTGAGCAGAAGAAAAAACACACAAATCTGACTGTATTCTGCTAAACACGCACCCCCGCTTCATCACGCAAACACACACTCTGATCTGCTGACATCTACGCAAACACAAAAACATACAAACACACCACATATCAGTAGCTTCTTTGTGTGTGTGTGTGTGTGTCAGCTCTCCCAATAGCAAGGCAGTTTGCACATCCACACGGGGTTATATAAGCCAGCTGAGGCACACTAAAGCGCCAGTGGGTTTTTAGATCATGCCGTGTCGGAGCTCCCATCATCCACTGCTCTACTGAGCGCTAAGCAGCTGAGAGAGAAGAAAGAGGGGAAGAAAACGCCCAGTTATGCAAGCTACTAATACTAAACTGAAAGACATCAATTCACTGTAATACAGAGACGAGGATGGTGTGTGTCGGACTGGTGCAGTTTTTGTCTTAAGTTCTTTTTGGATAGTTATAATAGTGCATCATCATGAAAAATGATCATCTATTTTGATAATATATTAATCATGAAGTCATTTTTCAAGTTCCAGCTGCTTTTCTCTGACTTACTCTGTGAGAATGGATGAAATATTTTAAGGTTTTGGACTCACATAATCCAGAACAGATGAATTAATATAGCAAAGCAACTGATGATTATGTCCGTATATTATTATAAATTCACTTTACAGTGACGTAACAGAGAACGTTTGGCATTTTTTCACTATTTTTGCTTGAAGATTTTCAAAATCCATTTTTCTGTCAATCCACACTGATCGACTTATTTTAAGATGCAGCAGGTCTTACAGAGGGCGGTGCATTTCCTGTTCTCTAACTCCAAACAGTCCATCTGTCATCATTTCACTGCTGATTCGTTTCTTCATCCGTTTGCTGTTTTTTTAATTAAAGACATTTTCTCTGACTCCTGTCCACAAAGTTTTCTCCTGATTTTCACATCAGAAACTTGTTTGTCCCCCCCCCCGAATCACGCAGTGTGTCCCACTTCCATACTATAGACTGACAGTTTTAGCAGTTTGGTGTTATCTTGAACAGGAAATCAGTTTGCAAATTCAGAATGCCGTCGTTGATTTAAAGCAGCTGTAATCAATATTTTTATGTCAACATTGAAGGGTGCAAACTTGTCACCCTTGATGAGTTTGCACCGCTGAAAAATCCACAGAGAGTTATAACTCGACTCTACAGCTCCCCTGAGCTACATGGAGCGTTTTAGCGTCTTTCAGTGTCTTGTTTCGTCTTTCTCGGCCACGACGGCTCATGGTGTAGTTTCCAGGAGCAGTTTGCAGCTAAAAAAATAAACACTGTTCACTTCCTGCTTAGCCCTAAACAGCAGACAGACACTGTTAGAGACGAGCTGGTGCAGCTAAAAAGCAGATATTAACCTCAAGAGTTGGTGGAGACCAAAAATGGAGCTAAAATGAGTGAATACTGGACTGTAGTCCTTATTGGAAGATTAACCTCACCTTATTCATATTTTTGCTTCATGACTGTACTGCATACTCAAACATAGTCAAAGCATGTATATAGTTTTAAATTAGGGCACAGCAATGTGCTCCCACGATTCATTCACCAACGTAGTTTCAGCATGTCGAGTCGAAGCAGCAGCATCGGGTCCATTTTCAGCCCCTCAATAAACTTTCTTGGTTGTTTTGTTGCTGCGAGCCGGCGTTGATCTCTGCCTCTGGTGTTTGCATGCTGATAGTATTCGCTGACATTGATGACAAAAGGGCAGGCCCTGTCACAGACCGTGTCACCCCGGGGCCTCGCGCGCAGACTGGACGCTGGCCTGAACTGGCTTTGGCGTCGGCCGATAAAATCAATGAGTCTGGGGCAGGACACGCAGGGGCTTGTAGGGCAAAGCGGGGTTGGTACCAGTTTGTATACAAGAGTGTGTGTGCAGGGGCGGAAGGGAGGGATTTAATGTGATCACATAATCTGAGATGGGGTTGTCAGGAGGGTAGATCAGAAGTTAACATCGAGCTTCAGCAGTTGTCCCAGTCGGGCACGGTGACATTCAGCATCCTGGACTTCGAGCAGTATCCAAGGCAACAAATAAGGAACTCATTGACTGATACATAAAACACACAGCACACAGACATGAGCCAATAAATTAAAAGCCAATCATTTTTGTCCTGGTTGACCGAGTGAGTGTTAGCACTCTAACTTTCTGTCTTATTAACAGGGGGCGTAGAGACGGTGCAGCTTGTAAAACACAGAGGTGAGAGAGTGTGTCCTCATATTAAAGCGAGATTAAAACACGCAGGACGTGCCGACGGTGTTAGGCTGTCCTCAAAAGCGGCACACACATATCTGCAAATATAAAGCAGGAGAGAGTCAGGTTTGACCGCTTTTTTGTGCAAAAATGAGAACAGTTTTAGTGTTGGCTGATCCACACGCAATCAAAAAGCTAAATGACCTCCAGCTGCTACAACATAAAGGGAAAAAAAAAACAATCGGTGTACGCAACATGTGGCTCAGTAGATGAAATCTGCACGAGATAAATCAAAGAAATGTGCTTTGTGTGCGTATTTGTAGGTCACAGACTATAAAATAACGCTGGTGGAAAGTTGTGTTTTGATGTGGAAGATGTGCAGTTGTTGTTTTTAACCCTTTGTGGTTGATCAAGACCACTGAAACGCGTCTGTGCGCAGAAATAATGAGACACATTGATGCACGAGTGTGCTGTTATATGAGGATGATGCCAGTTAAAGTGAGTTTTTTTTTTTTTTAGCATAATGTGTCTCTGTGATGGGAGGAAATGGATATTGGCTTTTTACAATTGATTAAATGTGACACAGTGTGTGTGTGTGTGTGTGCAATATCTACATATTACATTTGAAATGCGTAAATCAAATGTTCCTAAACGTAGGTCAACTGTTGAACCCGTCGCAGGCCAGTTTTACTCTGTGATATGTAGGTTAACACAGGGTCAGCAGTACAATGAAGAACTGAGAAGAACAGATCAGCACGAGTTATGAAAACAGTGCTGGACGTAAAAGATGAAGACATAAAATAAAAGTTTAAGTGAAACTGGAGTGTACTGTGTAAATGTGGAAGTGTTGGAGACGAATCACTGTATGAAATAATATGAGCAGACTATATAAATAGGATAAACTACACTATTTAGAATATATAAGGACTGAGAGTAAAGTGACACGTGTACACAGATACAAAAATATCAGTCCTGGTGCAGCAGCATATGAAGAGGTGTCGGATTTTAATTTGAAAAAACTGGATGTACGTTTAAGAAAAACTGCCGTATTTTCAAAAGCATGTTATGTTCAGTGTTTACGTTTTCATGTGAAGTACTGCCAAAGTTCAGGGATCGTTTCACAGTTTTGTTCTTGTTTTCTTAGTTTTTGTTGTAATCTCAGTAATAATCAATGAAAGAACCAGAAAGAAAAACAATAATTATACGTGTCTATAGAGTCTTTTGACATTTTTCATATTCAGAAATTTAATAAAATAAAAGAAATACTTACTTACAAATGTACAATTAATTAAACGTGATTGGGTGCAATATCTACATCTATATTTTCATTTGAAATGCTTGAATCAAAGGTTCCTAATCATGTGTCAGCTGTTGAACCCGTCACAGGTCTCTTTCTTAAAGATTCAAAGTTTAAGTTTTAGTATATTTATAAAAACATTAAAACTGGAAAAAACAATCTGAAACACAATAAAGACTGGACACAGAAACAATAATTAGATGTGCCGACAAAATGTAAATATTAAAATTGTTAGATTTATCTGTTCTGTCACAGTGGTGGGGGATATTTAATATTTAAGAACATATATATATATATATATATATATATATTCAAATTATTCAGTTTTATTTAGAAAAATGTAGTTATATAATACTCAAACTGGTTTTATAATAACAGACACATCATCAGACTATGTATCTTATTTTGTTCATATCGAGGATTCATATTATTTTTTATTCTTGCTGAGTCTAGTTTGATGAACACTTTAACTTCTGAATGAATATTTGCATTCGTGAGCAGACAGTTTATCCATCCTCGATGTAACCAAAGCCAAACCTCCGGCAGCTCGTTCACTTCCCTCTGATGTGCGATGTTGGCCATGCTAAGCTCTGGCGGCGGCGCTGTCACGCCGACATTCAGCCGTGATCTGTGGGGACATCAGCAGCGGAGTGGAGGGTAATTACAGTAATTGAAATGTGTTCTGTGGGGAACTTTAATTGTCTGAGCGCGCCTGTCATGTGAAGTGATTTCAGTGTGAGGCAGCTCTTTTACTGTGTTCCACTGACCCGTCTGTGTGTGTCTGTGATGTTAATATGACAGAGCTGGATTCAGGAGGAGGAGGAGGAGGAGGAGGAGGACCACCGCGCTCTGATGGTAGCTGTGCGTGTGTGCTGCGATCATCCATCTACATGTTTGCACTCTACGTTCATACAGAGACTAAAAGTCTTTAGAAACTTTATGATGTATCCAGTGGCGCAGGAAGTATTCAGGTCCTTTACTGAAGTAAAAGTATTAATACAAGTTCATTCAAAACCTTACTTAAAGGTCCAGTCTGTGGATTTTAATGCCATCTAGTGGCGTAGTTGCTGTTGACCATTTGACTCCTGTATAATTCTGCACAGTGAAGTCAAATATGCATGTGATCATGACGTATCATTCAGGTCGAGCTTATTCACAAAATCTGCACTGCATTTAGGCTGAGAAGGTTTTTAAGGCGGCTCTGGACATGAAATCAACTTGAATCTCGGACTGGATCGTCTTCATAGAAGAACTTCAGCATGACCCAGAAAAACAACACCTTATTCTCAGCTGAGACTGCTACAACAAATTATTTAAATTATCATTTAATCGTGCTTTCCTCAATTAATCATTTAATCTATAAATGTGAAAATAATAAAAGAAAACGGTCGACGGTGACGTCTTCACTTTGTCTGCTTTGACTAGAAAACCAGCAAATAAATTTAGGAAGGTGAAACTAAAGAAAAATATTTAAATTATTAAATGATTTTTTAAACATTTGCATTTCTTTTTCCGTGGAATGACTTATCAATGAATAAATCTTCTCTTGTTCTCTGTTTCTTTAGGAGCATTTTAAATACATTATTGGACGTTACGAGGAGACAAACATAGAAACTGGCGCACAGAAATAATCGGGACAACGTAAATGAGTGTAAATACAAACAAAATAACTAACTTCATGAATTCCCAGAGGTGTCTTAAACGTCAGATCCCAACATCTCGGCTCTCGCTCTCGTTCTGGTTTATAAACGCCAGCGAGTGAGACTTGCATTTATTTTCTAATCAATTCAAGTCAAATTGCATTCTGCCTGCGAGGTGCGCTGTCAAGACACATAAGCTTTCAGATGCAGGCTGAGAGCTGCGTAAGCATTCTCGCACATTTTGAATTTAGCCACCAAAGCTAATTTCCTTTGTTTACGCACATTGTTTCACTCTGTGTGTTTTAACGCACGCCTGTAGATGTTTTGTGGATGTTTGATGCCAGGATTGATGGGTGACGGGGGGTAAAAAGGGGTTAAAGTTGGGGTTGAGGGGCAATAAGCCTCGTGATGAGGACGAGGACGATGCAAGGGCTCAGTATCGAGGAAGAGGAGGAGGAGGAGGTGTGGAGGGGATTAATAAGCGTTTGTAGTATTAAATCAATGTGCCTGGGAGCTGAGGCACCTGATTAGCATGACCCTGTCCTGCACATCAGCACATTCTGGGCTGGGGGAGGCTGATTAAGAGCCAATGCTAATTTCCTCTCAACCCTGTCAATGAAAGAGAGAGAGAGAGGCAAAGTAAGAAAGACAGAAAGTAAGAGAGAGGATGGAGAGACGCCTTTGTAAAGAGGACAGTTTGTGTTTGTGGAGGTGTACTTAGTTATGTTTATGCATTTTATGGATGTCAGCTGAACAGAAGGTGAGACGCGAGCTGTAGTTTTCCAAAAATGGGTCTGGATGTGACCTTGAGAGCAAAGATCTACAGAGCCCGGAGGTATCACAGAGGATAAAAAAGCAAATTAGTCGCTGATTTGAATAAATAATTTGTACATTATCCAACTTAGCATAACTTATCACCTTTATGCCATCAGTTTCATCTTCCGTGCACACTCATTATGGATCGTTCAGATCAAGTGGAAGTGCCAAAAAACTGCAGTTCCTCAAACGTCCACTTGAGGCTGGCTCCAGAAGTGAGTCAGTCTCCATAAGTCCCCATGTTAAAATGTCACAACTTCACAGCAGAAATAAACATGTTTTATGGAGTCTGTGGTTCAGACTGAATACAGTTTTACTTTAATTTTGGGCCGAGATATGTTGATAAACCTCCAGCCTAAAACATTACATTGTCACTTAAATGTATTTTGCAGACTGTTTCGCCTGAAACATTTTGATATAACTGTGGAAATCATCGAGTTACACGAATGTCTTTAAACCTCCAACTGAAGAAGGAATTTTTAAATTGAGAGCACACATTTCTTTTTTGTTTCTTCTCCATGGCACCTCCAGGGTGCCGTGAAAACAAAAAAATTATAAGAATGTGACATGGATCGGCTTCCTTGCTTCCTTTGTGTGTTTGCTTCCCGGTGCTCTAGGAAATTAAAGCAACTGCCAGTAATATTCTGATGATTTACCATTTGGACGCAGGTTGCATGACTGAAGCCACGGTGGCACTGAGGAGGACTAGCTGCTGTAGAAACCCAGCCACGGGCCTGCATGGGTGTTGAGTCTCATTAAGTTGTTTGTCAGCCAGCGCTGAAGAGTGCCAGCGCTCGGACACCAGCCCGAGCTGCTGCAGCCGTGCCAATCAATACAGTACACACAGTATCCGCTCTCACCCTGTGTCTCTGTGAGCAGGTTGGCACGCATGCTGGCAGGACGACAGGACCGGGCGGGGCTAACCAGCATACATCGCTCATTACTACTACAGATCCTGCCCCGGTGCAGCCACCATCAGGCCATCCTGTGTGTGTGAGCGCTGTCATATTGTACAGACCTGACAAAGGCTTTTTGTCAATAGTCAGATTAGGCGATCAAAAACACTTATCACTCTCACTAGCGGCCGGTTAGCATAGCTTAGCATAAAGACTGGAAACAGGGGGAAACAGCTAGCCTGGCTCTGTCCAAAGGTGACAAAATCCACCAACCAGCACATCTAAAGCTCACTAACTAACATGTTTTATGTTGACAAGTTGTGAAAGCGGACGAGCTGCTGGCTGCAGCTTCATATTTACTGTACAGACATATTGCATCTTTCCCAAAAGTTTGGACTATTCCTATAAAACAACAATGTTTTCGCGATTTAGCACCCCGAGATTCAGAGTGTAATACCACTGAACAGGTGTACACGAGTGTTTGCCCAGCTCGGCGTCAGTCTCTCAGCCTTTTATTCCACTAAGCTCTTGACAACAACTGAAAGTCAGTCCCAGATTTACGCTTCTTGTTTGTCACTCTCTCCTTTTCTGTTCTTAGCTCCCACCAGCCGTCTCTTCTCCTCTGTCATTTTGTCCGTAGAGGCTGCTGAGTCCAGTTACATTGCCCATTGGCCGGCTCCTGTTCTGTCACGACACCGGCTCCGCTCCCTCAGCCTAAAACCCTCCACTTCCCGGCAGTCCAAATTTCGGTGCTCCAATCTCCATTCCCCTGGTGCAGTCGGGCAGCCCGGCTAACAAACTGAGCTAACATTAGCTAACAGCAGCTACAGCTATCAGCAGTTTACTTCACTGTCCATCAGGAAACTCTTTCTTTAAATCTGATAGTTTATGGTAAATTTAGACAATGTTGCTGTGACATTCCTCATTAGTTTCCTTCTCCTCAGTCGCCTCTACCTGCATGTGTTCACGAAGGATCAGAGAAACCAAACAGTGACAATATTCAGTGTTCTTGCTCAATAAAATCAAAGTAGATGAGATTTCCTCCATCTGGGGAAAGTAAACTTGTGTGCCAATTCTCATTTCGGGCTACTGACAGAAAAAACAACCAGTGATAGTGGCGGTAAACAGAAAAGTGCCAATCATCACGAGGCAAACAGTGTAACAACCAGTATAAATAAGTAATTTTGTTTTTCCCTTTGCCTTCAAAGCTTCCGTCTCATTTGAATAGAACTTACAAGAGTTTGGTGAGACTTCCTTTTATTTAAACTAAATGTAGCTCACTGGGATGAACTCGTTTTTTTTTTACCTGCAGAATAAAATCTGTAGGTAAAAATGAGTCCGATCATTTTGTACAGTTTACGATGATAACGATGGAAGATCTATCATCGGCGGTAATCTTTGAAACAATGTTCACAGTGAATTAAACAAAAGCAGCCGTCTTATTTATAGCCAAAAACTGCCATGCTGGCTTGTGGTTGTGGCTAACATGGATAAACTCTTCTATAGTAGCATATAAACTCTCATGTTTCAGTCCTCAACAGGTATTTTTGTAGGTGTCTGCAGGTAGTTAGCTACTTAGCAATGATGCTGCAACTATTTTCTGGATCAGGGTGCATCGTCCATTTTCTCTGGATCAAACAGTCACAACTTTCAAATACACATAACCTAATGCTTGTGGTTATAGCAAAGGTATGTCTTTATGACTTACATTAATGTTTCTTGTAACTTATGTAACTGTTGTAACCGTTTATATGCATTTCATTGGCATTTCTGACTCAGACTTGTTTCCCACTTGACTTCCTGTCTTACCTGGCTTACAATATACAAATAGATATTGACAATTTTGGGACTGTGACTCCCCAAATCAGACGGGCTGTTTCAACATAAAGCAGGCTGTGGTTTGGTGCTGTAAAGGGAAGATGTCAGTAGGGAAGATGGCTACTTCCAACGTCTCTGCATGCTAGCATTTGCAACTTCTGTTCGAGCAGATAAGCGCACTGTTTAATTCATTCCTCACACATTTGCTCTTGTATCTTTATGTATTTTTTGGTTCATGTCTAGTTACAGCTGTCATGCTATTATTGAAATCGAAGGGGTCATTGAGTGGTCAGTTATGATGAAAATGATTTGCAATAGCTTCACTATGATTCGATATGAATTAAACATGTTAAAACACAGTGTGAAGTGACCATCCATTAATGCTAAAGAATACAGAGCTGGTGTTCGGCCTTAACTGGGTGTCACATGAATGTGGGTGTCGTGGAAGAAACAGAAGATGCGCCACTCTCTGCGATCAGTGACCTCGACCCAAATCAAATCGGCGACCTCGCTGCTAATCACAGGGCTCCCCAGAGCATCCTTTCATGTGGGCCGAGGCGAGGGCTTCAGAAACACAAGATGCCGCGGAGGTCGCCGCTGTCATTAGCTATTAGCGCGGAGGTCAAAGCTTTCATTTGGACTGGGTTGTTGTTTTCCACCATCCGGAGAATGACAGCGTTTTACCGCACAGGAGAGTTGCCACAGAGCTTCCCCAGGACTGTAGCCATCCCAGCAGCCATCTGTCTGAGTAATGTCACCCTGGCTGAGATAATCACCATTCACCGGCCCTCTATACACTGTCAACTTGTAACATATGTGCAGTTAATGAGCAGCACATTTGTTTTTGTTCAGTTTCCAAAGTCAGGAAACAATCAAACACAACAAGACTCAAGTTTGAAAGTCTTACAGCACCTCAACCAGATAGACCCTAACCCTACAGTAAAATACAACTAATGCATGGATGCATCAGTATCTAATAATGTGGTTAGCACTGCAGCAAGAAGGTTTCTTGTTCAAACCCCCGAGTCGGCTGCATGTTCTCCTTGTGTCTGCGTCGGTTCTCCTCCACGATTAACCTACAGGTTAATTGGTGACTGTAAAGTTTGTCTGTATGTGTCATCAGCCCCACCTCTCGCCTAGTATCAGCTGGGATCAGCTCAAGCCCCCCACGACCCTGATGATGAGGCTAAGAAGCTATGGTAAATGTATAGAGTTGCAATGGTTAGCATTGTCGCCTCACAGCAAGAAGGTTCCTGGTTTGAAGCTCGGCTTGGGCCTTTCTGTGTGGAGTTTGCATGTTCTCCTGGTGGCTTCCTCCCACAGTCCAAAGACACACACTTAACAGGTTAACTCTAAATTGTACACCCGTAGGTGTGAATGGTTGTTGTGATGAACTGGTGACTTGTCCAGGGTATACTGAGTCAGTTGGGATAGGCTCCAGCCCCCCACGAAAATAGATGGATGGATAGAAATTTATCATAATAGAATACATAAAACACATTTTGCTGCAGATTGAGATGCCAATTACGTGTAATGAGTATAAATGGGTGCAAATATGACCTTGTATTTTTTATTATTCTAACAGGGAGAAAAAGATATGAAGTCAAATAAAACCACCAAGAAAAACATACAGTATATTTGTAGTCATTTTTGTTCCAGGATGGTCGTCGCTCCAGCAGCCCTCAGAATAATGTCATCCCGGTTAATAGAGATAATCACCATTTGTTAAGTAACACAGTTGCTTTTCTTTAGTTTGAGAAAATTCAGTATGTTGTGTACTAAATTTATACCCACTACCTTTTAGTTTTTGTTCATTTTTAGCTTCTAATTGGCTCTATCTTTCATTTATTTCAGCATTTAAGTTGTCAGGAGCTGCTAAAATAAGTCAAACAAACATATTTTGTGAGTTTCTGTGCATCTCTTCCATATGTCAGACGTGGCTGACATTATTAGCCAACAAATCAATATATTTGTCTCACCCTCTGCAGCACTGTTAAACATGGTGTATCATGGACCTGTCCTTTTGTTTCTGCACTAACCCATCCACAGCACAGACTAGTCCCTGTCTATCTGTCAACCTGTCAGTCTCTCTGCCTGTCTCCCCCCGGGGTGCTGCTGTGCTTAAACATCCCTCCAGGCAGGATCCAAAACTCTTGACAGGAGCTCAGCCGATCCTTAAAAGACGGCAAGTGAAGATGTGAAATCTCCCGAATGTGGTGAGGAAGGATTGATTTTAAATAGGTGTCCTCTCTGATAGAAGCAGCCTCACCGCCTCGGGGCATAGTTATTGTCCCAATCGTCGGCGCTCACTGCAGGCAACAAGCTGCTCAAAGACACGCGGCTATCTGAGCATCATATGTACGCTGACACACTCAGCATTACGCAGGGAAGCAGAGTGCATCCCTGACATGAAAAATCTGCAGGGACTTCAAGCTTTTTCTTCTGAGGTAGAGCGTGGTCAGCTGAAACTCAGGGCCAGCAAACTAGAGCCCGATCCCAGAGAAGGCACAGTGCACTGTGGGAGGTCACCGTGAAGGTCAGTGCACTTTTCAGTGCGCTGCTAGCCATAGATGCTAATACAGTGAATGCACAGGAGTGGAGACGCACTGCAGGACAGCCGATCCTCGAAGGAATGCAAATGGAGATTAAATATTATATATTAGAGACGAGAAATATGTGCATTACACAGACACACATTCAACTTTCTCCAATATAGGATACAAATAAAGCCAGTGTTTCCATTTTTAATGATATTCATGTCTTTCCAGACCGATACAATCAGAATACGTCCTTATCCACATCCCCAATGATGGTGCGTCCATACTGTTCCAGCATACTGCCCTGCTGGTTTGTGGAAGTCCAGAAGTTTTGGATCTTTAGACATTACCATAGACAGTGAAACATTACCCCAAATAGGAGTAAACTGAGATAAAACAGGCATGTGACCTACATGTTTATGTGCAGCATGCCAAACTGAAATTGTAATGTAGTCAGTGTCTTTATATCTGAAAGATTTGTTGTCTTATTTGTTGGAAAAGTGTCACGTTGAAGGAGAAACTCCGGCATGCATTAGACCTCTGGATAAACAAAAAGCAAATGAAACATGCAATAATAAGGAGATTTCATTGCAGGTTTGACATTTTATTTTTCACTCTGGCTCTTATTTATTCATAACTGTGGCCGATCTGACTAATGGATCATAATAACTTTGCACTTGTCACCTCTGTTGTCCAGAACAGAGAAATGAAAAGTATTTTTAGACACAAGCCTTTATTCCAAACAATACAGAGATGACAGGAAATGAGGAGGAAAGATACAACAAATATCTCCAGCTGGACTCAAACCAGCGAGTGTTGCAGTTTGTGGTCAACGTCTTAACCTTTGAGTTTCAGGGTCGCCCACTGGCAAACGAGTCAAGCGGCAAACAAACAAATTTTACATCCCAGAAAATCATTTTAAACGTTTTTTTATCTCCAAATCGGACAGAAAGTAGCCGCCGGGATCAGCTGCAGAGGGATCACGTCGTCATAACAAAAACATGCATTAGAAGAAGCTTTGGTTTGTACGGACTGTAGACTGTTTGATCCTTCAGCCTCCGCCTTTTCTTCCAGTAGATTTTGTGAAGGTGAAACTATGGATCCTTAAATATCGAATATGAGCAATTTTTTTTGAATATCGTGTCCCTTAAAACCTTAAAAAAAATATATGCTGAGAATAAAGTTCTTGAAATTTCACAACCTGTTTTACAACTGACAATAATAATACATTCAGACAGATGGTTTTCAAAGTAGCGGCAACCTCTGTGGCAAAGAAATGTAGCCAATATGGAAGTGCCAAAAATGCAGTTCCTCAAACGTCCACTATGAGGCTGGCTCCAGAAGTGAGTCAGTCTCCGTAAGTCCCCATGTTCAAATGTCACAACTTCACAGCAGAAATAAACATGTTTACAGCCTGGTGCTCTGTAGCTAATTTCCCCGTTCATGACAACTGTACTGAGGGTGAATTTATATACAACTCACCTGTTCAGATTATATTAAGGCTTAAAGTTATGCAGGATTAACAGTGTGGATGCTTTAAATTAAAGGTGGTGCTGTTACAGATGGCTTGTTTAAGCAACCAGGCTTCATTCAGAATTCACAATTAGACATTCAGTTGCTAAAAGGACTCAGATCTTTATGGCCATGTGAAACCACAGCCACAGATACTTTAGTCAAAGTAGATCTTGTACATGAGGCAGTGGAATATTGTAACGGGCTTAGCAACAGCTTTAGGAACTAAAACATACATCTGTTAGTTTGGACCAAATCGAACAAGTTCCCAATGAAATAGTTTTGGCTAAATGATCACAGTGAGATCAGATTTTGTGAATAAAACAGCGCACATGAATGTGAGCTGCTTAATGAAATAAAAAGCTTATAATCCAGAGAAGTGTTCGACAGTTTTTCCCCTTTTCTCTCTGCGCGACGGAGCCTCTTAAACTTTCGTGTCACCTTGAGATTAAACCGCCCCGCTGTCAACAATCAATAAATTTGGCTGGCCCTCTATCCTTCTTTTGTCTGTGCAAATGAAGCTGATGGATGAAAAAGAGACCCGGTGCCCTCTCCCAGGTAATGCGCTGTGAACGCCCGTGTCAATATCTTCAGGGTTAACAGGATGGAGGTATGAGATGTGTGTGGTGGTGGTTGGTGGATAGAGGTGGGGGGGGTTTAGGAAGAGTGATGCATTTAGAGCGGGACACAGGAGCAGGGTCAACTCTCAGGACAACTTAATATTTAATCAAGCCACCTCGAGAGTAACCCAAAACCCCACAATCCCCTCTGGTCGCACAAGGAGACAAGTGGGAGAGAGAGAGAGGGAGAAACAGAGAAAGACGAGGGGAGGGCGAGACGACACTTTATCTTTCAAATGGTCTTGTGCTTTGACTGAGTGCGAATTAAATGAGAGAGAGAGAGAGAGATGGAAAAGAGAGAAAGAAAAGATGAGACGTGGGGGGGGACAAAGACGGCGAGATGACTGTGTGCAGCAGACAGGGACAGACAGACGAAAAGAAAAATGGAGGATGGTGAATAGCAGCATTAAAGTCTTCTTCATCACACAGATTGGAGCTCAGTCGCCGGGGCTCTTTCAGGCAAGGTTAAAGAAAGCGATAAAAAGCACATCATGATGTTGAATGATAATGTGATGAATGCAGGTGGGACGGGGAGCAGAGACATTACACCGTCGGGTCAAAAACACATTCATAGAAGTCCTCGCAAGTGATGCAAAAACGCTCTTAAGCTCCGGCTTAACAGCTTCGGTCATTTCCATCCCGTTATCAGAGAACAGGCGGCTTCAGTCAGGTTTTAGACACAGAAAACAACCAAATGTGAAGATAGAATACATCATCATTTAGATGAATAAATACAATATTTATTTAAACACATTAGAAGTTCATTTTAATAAAAAAAAAGCTGCACATGTACGGAGGACCACAAGTGCAAAAAACAGGATTTTACAAATGAATGAACTGTTCCTTTATATCAAAAAATAGGTCAAAAAGAGGTTGATTTAAAAAAAAAACATAAAACAATCAATAAATGCATAATTTAAAAATAGATAAATACATTCAAAATCAATCAAACAAAACTGTTTTAATAGAGATATAAATATGATTTATTGCCGTGCTTCTGGCGGTGGAAACTAGACGCTTACACTCGATTCCAGTTCATATTTCTGTTCTGCATTGTTTGACATGTACGCTGTATTAATATTAACTTTGTAGTGTCCACCAAGTCCACCGTGGGTGCATGACTCTTAAATTTACAATACCAATTTACATTTAGAGGCAACCTGTCCTGTGTGCAGTCCTCTGTGTAGATTTTAATATTTCTCCTGTATTAGTAAACGGTTTTGGTCTGATGGTGGCCAAAGCAGAAAAGGTCATTGGGTCACTAAAATCATTAGCACTCCTCCTGTGGGGACCACAAATAACCAGATGAAGTTTCACATCAATCTGGCCTGTAGTTGTTGAAATATCGGCTCCAGACCAAATGTTGCACAAATATCACCGTCCCCAAAAACAAATGTATAGTCTGAAGTTATTATTTTTGTCCTTGTCTCTTTTTCATGTTTCTTAGCAGGCTCTATTTAAAGGAAATATTATAGGCTAACATGAAGCTGGAGCTCCACAATCAGCCAATCAGTGCAGTTGTGCTATTGTTTTTATGTATGACTGCAAGCAGCATCAGCACCCAGAGCCTCGTCATCAGCACTGGTCTTGCTGTAGTTACTGTCCAGTGGAGGGTGAGCGATGAGCGTCCAACCAGCCGTGGCCACCGCTTGGTGCTCTCCCCTCCACCACTGCAGCTGTTGACTGCTGCCTATCAGCCCGCCCGCCTGTGGGTTAAAGGGGTTAAACACCTCAGGGTGTTGAGGTAGGGTTAGAGGATAAGTGAATCTTTGGAAAAGAGAGGGGTGTGTATCGGGGAGCGATGAATGGCAGCAGGTATGCAGGCAGATGCGCCGTGGGGAGGCCCGGCGGGGGGGCCCAGTGGAAGATCAGCTGGCCGAGTTCAGCGCAGAGGGGAGCTGGGAAAGTGCTGAGGCGGCAGCCACGTGGGGAGATGAGGTGAAGTGGTGAAAATTTAACCAGCCTGATGAAAGTTTAAGTGTGCATTTTGAAGAGGAGAGAGGCTGGAGGTGAACGGCGACAGGCGGACATGTTTGGGGAAGTTTGCATGACTCAAACAACATTTGTCTGCTTCTCAAGCTCCACTATGACTCTAATTTTACCTGACCTAAGGGGCGTAGCGCTGCTCTTTTTTGACCCTCAAACGTAACATCATATCCTTCCTGCAGTTTTCGCTTCTTGATAATTAACTGCAAGGACGCTGTTTGGTTTCAAGGACGCGGGCTTACATCCCTCTGCACTGCGGCCCGGCTGATATACATGCCAGAGCCCCGTAGCACTTTTGTTGACTGCCATTCACATGATGCTACATAAAGCAGCCAGTTAGCTCTGTGGTCTGCGGAGAAGAGTGCACAGAGACAGAGACAGAGAGAGAGAGATGGAGAGGGAGAGTCAAGCGGTGTGATTACATAAGGTTGGGTAACAGGCTCACTGTGGGGATACACACTCACTAGACAGTGTTGATGGAGTCTTTCACAGGCCTGATGGGGTGTTGATTGGGATGTGCTCACACACAAGGAGCAGATGCTGAAATGGATTCTAATGTGCTTTTCTCTCTTTTGTTTCTCGCTCCTTCTGCTTTGTACTCATCGCTGCCATTTCCCCTCTTTCTTTGTTGCCCCCTTTGGCTGTTCTCCTCTCTGTGTGAACACCAAATCACATCCCATTCTCTCCTTTTGCCTCCTCCTTCCCTCCCCCTGTTCTTCTTCTTCTGCGCCGCTGTCCTCCGCCGATTTCCAGGTGCGGTGCGAGCCTCCAGCATCTTCCCCATCCTCAGTGTCATCCTGCTGTTCATGGGAGGCCTGTGTATAGCTGCCAGTGAGTTCTACAAGTCACGCCACAACATCATCCTCAGCGCGGGAATCTTCTTTGTGTCTGCAGGTGAGTTTTTATTGAACAATGGTTTGAACGCTTCCTGCAGGGGCTTCACAATAAAAGCCTTTCACTGGTTCATGAATACTAGTTTACAAAATCACCACAAAAATATGTTAAGCTTATATTGTAACAATTTATTTCCTTGGTTTTATTATATTTATTGGAATATCAGCCTTTATATTTGTCTCTACATGAAGACTTAATGAAAACTGAACACTGAATCCTAGTAATAACACTTTTTAATACAATTACTAGCCCCAGTTTTGCTCCTACGCCTTATTATAACAGTCTAGAAACCCAGAAAGTTGTTTAACAACTCTTATTGTTTTGGAGGTATTTTCTATATCCTCACATATTCTGTCGGCTGAACAGCAAAAAAAAGTTTTTCCTATCCAAGAAGCTGAAAATTACTCACTTAGTCTATACTCCGCTTGTTTGGTACCATACAAGAGTAATTTTGGTTTTTATTTGAAAATATAAAACAATAAAAATTATTTTTTTTTAAAAGTATATATAAACATCAATATAGACAAAAATAGAAACTGCAGTTCCTCAAACGTCCACTTGAGGCTGGCTCCAGAAGTGAGTCAGTCTCCATAAGTCCCCATGTTTAAAATGTCCAACTTCACAGCAGAAATAAACATGTTTACAGCCTGGTACAAAAAACAGTTTTGGTCTCTGTAGCTAATTTCCCCGTTCATGACAACTGTACTGAGGGTGAATTTTAGCTCTAAAACACATTATATAATGTGGTGGCTGAGAGATTTCTTTAGACAGGGCCTTGTTGTGCTATGCTAAGCTAACCAGCTGCTGGTTGCAGCTTTATATTTACTATACAGACATGAGAGTGGTATCAATCCTAATCCTTTAAAAAGTTGTCATTACTCACATTATACCACCACATATAGTCAAAAGGCCACATATTCACCATTCTGTCTTGGGCTGTTGGTCGTCTCTTGTACTGCAGCTACAAGTCACTTCTTCTATTCTTCCGTCTTTTGTCCTCTTTTCTTTTCTCTTGATCCTGTTGCTGGGCTAAAAGCCACCCATTGGGACTCATCTCTAAAAATATGGTGTCCCTGACACACTTTCCCTACGATCCATCTTCCCAGATACACCATGTCAAACATTTCTCAGTGTATGACTAAACTAGACAAAGTATATACATTTGGATATTTGATGAGTGCTAACACAGAAGTGGATTATGTTATACTTTGTCCCAAATGATCTGCGTCAAGGCCCGCAGCATCCTTGTTTCTTGCTGCAAGGGCAAAGATTAGAAGCCTAAGATCAGCTGGACAGGATTAGTACACTGAGTACAGTGCATGAATCAGCGCTCTAAACACATTTGGTATGATACTGCATATTAAGTTAAGCATGCACTAAGAATAACTTGGCCAATGAGCTCATCCTGACTGATACTTTGTGTCTTATTTTCTTCTTTTCTTTGTCCTTTTCCCCATGAACTCTTTACCCATAACCCACCCCTCTCCGGTTGTGTGGCGTTCTTCCTGCAACTCCCGTCCCTTCAGGCCTGAGCAACATCATCGGGATCATCGTGTACATATCAGCCAACGCGGGGGACCCTTCAAAAAGCGACTCGAAGAAGAACAGCTACTCTTACGGCTGGTCCTTCTATTTTGGTGCCCTCTCCTTCATCATGGCTGAGATGGTGGGTGTCTTGGCCGTGCACATGTTCATCGACCGCCATCGACAGCTTCGAATAGGGGCGCGCGCTGCCGACTACCTCCAAGGCTCGGCCATAACACGAATCCCCAGCTATCGCTACCGCTACAGACGCCGCTCGCGCTCCTCTTCCCGCTCTACAGACCCATCACACTCCCGCGACACCTCGCCGGTGGGCCTCAAGGGCTTCAGCGCGCTGCCATCCACGGAGATCTCCATGTACACGCTGCCCCGGGATACCCTCAAGTCCTCCGGCACGCCCACCGCCACCTACAACTCTGAGAGGGACCACAACTTCCTGCAAGTCCACAACTGCATCCAGAAGGACCTGAAAGACTCAAGCCACACCAACACAGCGAACCGCCGCACCACGCCGGTATGAAGGAGTCGACACAGGCCAGGCCAGCCCGGCAGAGAGCGGGGAGACCAGGAGACACGGGAACCCCTGTGGGTGTAGTACGCCCCAGGAGAAGATGGATTTCCATGTTTATAGACATTTGTTCTTTTTGTTCAGCTGCATGACTTTTCCATTAACATTGTTGAGAGAGTTTCAACAAGTCTGCTGTGTTCCTGGATTGAATGGCAGAGCAGAGAGAATGGGTCAGGTTGTCCCAAGGGAGTGAGATCTGTCATTTTATGCGCAGGGTTTGTTCATGAGGTTTTGGGGCACTGAGAGGGACAGTGGGAGGGGGTGGGCATTTATGAGATAAAGAATTGATTTCATGATTTCATAGCCCTTTGGTTTTACAGTTTTGCCCCACATGTTTGGTTGGAGCAACAGGTCAAGCTCCCCCCTCAGCCAGCCCACCGCTCAGATATACACCTCTTTTATTTATTGACTCATTTGTTCATTTTTTGCATTAAAACTGTGAATTGTTACAGCTTGGGATTCAGTAAGAATTAGCCCAATCTGTAATCTCTAACAAAGGTACTATATATATGTATTACTTTTATAAATAAATTATTACGTTAATAATCAAGAGTTACAGACTTTACCGAAGCAAAAAGAAAAAAACAACAACAAGTTAACTAAACCAAGTGCTGTTGGTAAGACAAGAAAAGACTCTTTTAGTATCTGTTCATTTGAAGGTTGAGAACAAGAGAAGGTCCTCTTTAGGTAGCAGCGACTGATGCCACCAGAGGCAGATGCAGACAGTCAACAGTAGAATAATATCTATTCTTTTAATAGAACCTTCTCGTCTTTTTCTCAGTCCCTGTTCGCTTTCTTTTTTTGGGGGGTCGTAAATGGGAGAGTTGAACCCCTTAACAGAAAGAGCCAAGAAAAGGGGTCAAAGTTCACAAAGCAAAGACTCCAAACACGACTTCTACAAAATAAAAAAAGGAAGGAGCAGAGGGGAAGGAAAAGAAGAGGACGCCAAACACAAAAATAAAAACAAGTTAAATATGAAATAGTACAAGAGAAGCTAAGTGACTCACAATTTCAGAAATTAAATGCATGCTATAAAATTACAGCAAATCTGCTCTTGAGAAACTTAAGTTTTAAAGGTTAATAATTATAAGGGGAAAAAAAAAAGCAAAGATGCTAAAGTTTAAAGTATTAATGTTTTCATGTGTGTTTTTCTTATGTCTTCTTTTTTTTTATTATTTATTTTGTTCATTTTATCTCACTGCTTTTGTGAGACAAACCAAACAATCTACATTGAACAAAACTGCTTTTTTAAATGGTTTGGTTGATTTCTTTATAAATATATAAATATATGTATGTATGTATTTTATTTTTAAAACTCACACAGCCTTAGTCATTTATTTGTTTCTTTTGATTTTTAATGTGTTGTTCAAATTGAAAAATGAAATCTTTAAAGGTGCCAAAACCGAATGATCCTATACTTGGATGCATCAAGTCCTGATGAATAAAATACGAACCCTAGGGGGAACAAATCACCATGTTTCACTGCGTGTCTCTAACACACTTTACTTTATGACACCTTCTTTTTAGTTTTCAGCACTAACACTAACTGTCTGTCACGTCATCGTATCTGCAATTGTTTTTAAGGACAGAAAAAAAAAAGCTAAATTAGGCTCAAAAGTTTACTATTTGTCTTCCTGGTAAGTTGTAGATGTTATTCAGATGTTGAAAGAATGTTTCTCTTTCAACCTTTTTACCTGTTGTCACAGGACAGGAAGTTTCACACCTAGATCTACAACTGCTGATGAAGACCCCATGAGATGCGACTAACAGCTCCGGAAAAAGCTAGTAAGTTTGGTGTTGAGTTTAGAGCTTTGTGCCTTAACTCCTTTGACTCACAAAACATAAATGTTTCTAATAAAAATACTTGTTTTGCACTCTTAATCCCTTCAATCATCGTGCCTTAATCCCAAGATTAGGAAACATATGGAATTGTATGTATGTGTGTACTTATATTAATGACGTTGCGAGGACTTGCATCTGTGTGGACAACCATTTAGATTTAGTTTTAGGGTTAGAAATGATAATAGATGCATGTTAATGCTGTGTACTCTCATGTGAAGGGTTAGGGTTAGCAGGTGTTCGTTGGTGGGTGTGTTCTTGCTCTTCTGTCTATGTGAGGACTCAGTTTAGTTTCAGGTTTTAACAGTGAGGACGTTTTTGCAAAATGAGGACGTTTTAACTGGTTGTCACTAATTTGAATAGCAGGTTGATAGTTAAAACTTGGTTTTAGGACTCAGGTTAGAATTAGGCTAAGGTAAGGTTAGGATCCGTGTTGGGGTTCGGCATGAAGTGATGCTTAAGGTGCCTGTTTTAGCCACACAAGTGCCTGTCAGATGGTCGAACAACGATGGAAATTGGTGGGGCTCCATCTGATGATATCCAACATTGACAACCACTTTAACGCAGGGATCAGCCAGGTATGTGGAGGTGTTAAAGGAAGAAGGGTTCGAACTTCTTTCTCAAGATCTATTTGTATCACCTTTGTGTGTACAAATGAGTGCAACGCTCTGAATGCCTTCCAAGAGAGACTGAAAGTGTGTGCTGTTATTTGCATATTTTAATGATTCTAAAGCACCTCACCCTTCTGTATCACGGCTGGTTTATAATCCCACCTCCGAGTACGGCCTGCAGAACAGTTTAACAGAGATGTGACGTCACTGTTGTGATGACTTGCAACTTGACAGACTCAACTTGGACACAATTAGACACTTGACTTGAGGCACAATGGCTCAAATGACTTGACTGTGTTCATTTTATGTTTTTAGTTTAAATATTAATATAAAATATTTTAAATGCTCAACAGCGTCGATGTTGACATTATGCTCGTGCACACAGGGAATGGCACTGTCATGATTAAATGACTAACCGTGTCAGTCAAGCTCCTTGCAAAGCTACCTGATGGTCTGTCGATCAGCTCAGATCATCATCATTCTGCCTGTGCCAGTCTAAATGTAGATAAACCGGAAAATAGTATCATTGTTAGACGGGTACTAATACCTTGAGCATGCAGGGCGTGCATGAAAATAACTAGTTTGTACAAGGTGTCGTTTATACATCATACAAATGGGGATAACAGACAGTCTGTTCTCGTGGTGTTGCACTCAGCTGTACACAGATGTAGCTGTGTGAAGAATGAAAAAAGAGAGCCATGGGATACAGTTTCCAATCCTGCCTACTTCCTCACCTCCAGCCATTTGCCGTGCCTGTCAGATTGTCAATTTCAAGTTACATAAATTGTTCAGACACTGCTGAAAGCTTTGACAATCACTTTCTTTGAAGCATATCCACACTTTTAAGGTTGGGGATAGGGAGAGCATTATGTCAGTACAAATGTGTGTCTGTGTGTGCTTTTGTTACTTCTTAGTGAGAACCCGATTTGACAAAGACCAGAAATGAAGAAATGCTTTTCAGCTTGGAGAAATGGCCAGTTTTTTTTTTTTCAGACACTGAATATAGACACAAAATCATCAGCATCAGCCTTCATACTTCAGCCTTTATACAGCCATAAAAATAAAAGCTGAGTTGTCAGACATAAAACCCTGTGTGCTCTGCTAAAACCACGGCCTCTGCCTGCTGTTGTAAAATGATGATAACATGCTGTAATCGACCACTGGGAGTCGCAATCCAAAAATATCAGTGCTTGGCCCTCAAATGCTTTGAAAAAAAAAAAACCCCAATGTCGACACGAGTGCGAGTGCCTGTAAGTGGATTAATAGTCACAAAACACTCGTATTTACCGCAACTTCCTGCCAATTATAAGACCATGTTTAACGTACGTAAGCAGCTCAAACTAACAATTCTTATTTTATTCTTATTTTTCTCTCTCCATCTCTTTGAGGTAAAAAAAAAAAAGCCTCAAAGAAGACAGTCATGGCGTCTTTCTAGGACATTTCTGAGAAAGAAACACAGGTTTTCAATAACACCACCAGGTTTATTCTACCTGCTATATATCCCTGCAAAGAGAACATCCAACACCTTTTTACACATTGCCCTAAAAGCATTGCTTTCAGGGCCAAACATACCGCTGTGAGTGTGTAAATGTGTGCTCACATATGGTATACAAAGCAAATCTATTTGTGAGACAAAAGGCGGTTCATCCTTCAGGACCAGGGTGTGTTTTATGTATTTGTGGGTGAAGGAGAGCTAAGTGCAGAAAAGGATCCTTCCCAAAGAGAGGCTAAATAAATAAAATAAAGGGATTCACAGCACAAGTACTGTTTGATAGGATGTAGTACGTGCTTTCCCAAGCTCTGAACAAGTTTAGCGACTAAAGCAGATTCATCAACTAAAGGAGGAGAGGAAGAAAAAAAAGTTTCTATTAGAAAAAGTGCTGAGATCCTGATTTGCCATTATCTGAGTTCACTGACACAAGCCGCTCTCCATAAATTTGACGGGAAAATATGTCAACGTAGCAGTCTAAATGAATAGGGCTCTCTCTTTTTTTTTTTTATGTATAGCTTTCTTTATTCAGAATTCATAAGCAGAAGTCATTTTACAAGCCCGGATTACATTAAAGAGAAAGTGTGTGTGTGTTGGGGAAGAGGCTTAGAGATACTAGCTCGCTCATAAAGCAGCACCTGGCTTTGGTGTCTGAATGTCACATTTTTAATATGTTTTAGGAATGAATAAGTCGGTCTCTCCTCGCCGCCTCTTGTCTCTCTGTCTTCTCTGACTTCTCTCTCATAACTTTTTCAACACGCCTTGTCACAGATTTTGCTGTGAGTCGGACCTGCCAGCTCAAATATTCTCCCACTGACACTCATATGTAAGATTCAGTTGTTGATTTAGTTTAGTTCAAACTGATTATTAGCTAGCTTTTCCCTTCTGGCGAGGTACGCGATGGAAATGCTGGCAGATTTATCATTTAAAATTCACAGTAATTAGGCTATTAATGAGTCTTTGATTTAAAATAGAATTAAACAATCAACAATCAACTGAATATGATGGGGATCAATGGTGAACCTAAGGTGGGCCAAATGACAGCTCGGTGCTCTAATGAGCCACCTGTAATGGCACCCATCTGTCAATCAAAGCGTCCACTTTGTTAATCCTGCATAACTTTAAGCCTTAATATAATCTGAACAGGTGAGTTGTATATAAATTCACCCTCAGTACAGTTGTCATGAACGGGGAAATTAGCTACAGAGACCAAAACTGTTTTTTGTACCAGGCTGTAAACATGTTTATTTCTGCTGTGAAGTTGGACATTTGAACTGCCTGGAACATGGTAACACCTCACTGTTTAATCCGTTCCTTACATTACATCTTGTATTCTTGTTTTTTTGTAAAGTGCTTGAAGATATTCAATCCAAAGCTTGACAGGACTGCCATTGCGAAGTTGTGATTGGACAATCAGTCTTCATGGGCGACGTTTAGCGACCTTATGTTATGTAAAAACTGGACCCCAGTTTAAGACCGGCTGGTTTAGAGTGACAGCTGTGAAATACTGCACAAATATATGTGAAAACGTGGGACAATCACTAAAAGGTGCCAGTGACATTAATCTGTGTTAGGTTCCATGCAGCTCCTGACAGCTTGATTCACTGTGCAGGTGTTGGATGAAGAAAAACACCCTCCTCCTCCTCCTCCTCCTCTTCCTCTGGCTCCTCGCAGAGGGAGTTGGAATCCAGAGGAAGCGAGACGTGCCCTTGAAGAGTCAAAGCCTTTTTTTTTTTTTTTGGCAGGCTAACAGTGTTGGACACTGCATCGGGATGTCAGGGAGGGTCAGGGCAAGTACTCCAGTGCTAATACTAATGATATTAGTGCTGGAGCTCTCTGGACTAATGATAGCTCCACCTACAGCTGCACCATGCAGCCGGAGCAGGGCCCCATAATGCCCAGAGGCCAGATTTCCATGCTCTGTTTGCTGTAGGGCACAAAAGTGTCATTTAATGGAAATAGGACAAGAGGAAAGAGAGAGGACCTCCTATTGTGGGTGGTTTTGTGTGTGTGTGTGTGTCACTCCATGTGTGTGTCCTCACATAATTATCCTTCCTTCAAATCTGGGCCTTGAAAAGGCATTTTGAGAGTATAAAACAGGGTTTTGAAAATAGTTAAATGGCCCCTTTCTATCTTTTATGATAATGTTGGACTCACCTGCTGTTACATAATCACTGCTGAGATATGGGAACACAGTGACGTTGCAAAAAGAAGTGTGATGGGGAAAAGATTAAACACCCGGCCGCTTGAAGGCGGCAAAAACAAACCGTAAACACAACAGCCGAATGCGAACTGTTTCTGTCAGGACTGTTTTGCAAATATTAGGATTCGGCTCACGAGATAAGCAGTAGGTGGCACCAACAGACATTTTTCACAGCAGCTATTTTGACATAAAATAGTTGGGTCAGCGCAGGTGTTACCGATGATACGAACTGCTGTTGTGCTGCTGTGAAAAAGGTCGGAAAAACCAGAAGAGGAAAGGGTGAAATGCAGAAAGCAGGATAAAAATGACATTTCTATTTGTGTTATGTATTAATGTGAGGAAGGTTATGATGTATATTGGATATTGATGTATTTTAGAGGAGCGATGAGGAGTGGAAATAACTGAGCAGCCATGTGAAATGTTTCAACTGGTTCCCCAGAGGTAAAAGACCTCCTCAGGCATCAAACTTTTATACTTCAAAATGTGAATGAAATACTGTTATAGAAACATGGCAATTGATATATCATCATCTTTTAAATTAATGGTGTTTGAGCTCAATGTTCGCTCTCTTTTAGCTCCTTTTTTGGTCTCCACCATCTCCAGACGGAAATATCCGGCTTTTTAGCTGCTAAACGCTTCGCTATGTTCACCAGCTAGTCTCTAACTGTGTCTGTCCGCTGTTTGATGCTGACCAGGTAGTGTACAGTGGGTAATTAGAGCTTTATCTATGAAAGTAGCTGCTGCCTGCTGGGGCTGAAAGATAAAGCTATAAGAGCAGCGAGAGAGAAACAGACAGTAAAGAAGTTCATAAAACCAAAATAATGAGCTGGAAGTTTACAAACTTTATTTCTTGTTCAACTTTGACTTAGTTGTACTTTGCACATATGCAATCCAGGAGTGGGTTTTACTTCCAAATAAAGGGATTAATAAAGGAGATCTTCAGACTGCAGGCCCATCAGACTTTGTTGTGGTGTTCTCTCTGATCTCAGGAACTGGTGGTGTCCTCAAAATGATCAAAACCAAAAAGAAATGATGGCTAAAGCTACAAAAATAAGACCCAAACTGAATTATCCCAATACAGCAGCAAATTAATGATTCTATTAGGATTTTTTGGACTTGGCCAGATCACAAACAAAACAAAAATGGATGCCTCTCTGACTTGACTCTCCAAACATGCCCATTTTGAGCCATTAAAACTGCAAACGTGGCATTGAAAGTCAATGATAAGCTGTTAAATTTGATCTTTTGGAGACTGATGGAGCCTCGAGCGCTGCAGTTTGGTGTGCAAGAAGATGGGAGGAATTAGCCTTCATCACCAGGTCTCTCATCTGACCTCCCATTCTTCTCCCCCTCCTCCCTTTGACTCGCTCTTTTCCTCCCTCCCTTCCTTTTTCATTCCTGCTGTGGTGATCAAAGTGTCTCCGCAGTGCCGTGTGATCAGAGAGGCAAGAGAACAGCCTGATGGTGGTGGATGTTGGGGTGGGGTCAGTGGAGCAAGGACGGGGTTGATGGCAGGGTGAAGAGATGAGGCCCGAGGAACACTTTGTCTCCTCCTTGGCTGGGAATATTAAGAGCAAACACACTGACTCTCTGCCCGAGCCTTGCTTTGTGTGTCTCTGGCAGCCTGCGAGGTTACATAACCTCACATCAAACCAGCTAATGACCTTTCTCTGACTTTACTGGACAGCGTTCTGGGACAGAGAAGTAAGCACCCATGGGAGCAGTGTGGGGCACGTCACCTGAAGCCTCTGAAGCTTACCGCCAACTTTAAGTCACTGAGAGGAAAGCTGCATTCATTCTCTGTGAATTACTGCTCTGGCGACGAAACGCAACCTGAAATATGTGTGTGGATTTTCGTTGGAGGGGGTGTTTATCTTTTACCTGTGCGTGCAAATACTGAATCTGCATATGCAAGCCGTGCAGAGAGAGGCCTGTTGTTTGTGCTGACCAGAAAACAGTTGCTGAGTGTGCTCACCCCAGGTTATTTTTGGGTCATGCAGAGTTGAGTGGCAACAGAGAGCTATAAGCACGGTCAACCAACTGAGAAAGAAAATGACACATTCACATCACCCCCCCTATTTGCTGATACAGGCAGTATGAAGCTTCACTGTATCCTGAATAAAATAAAAAAACACATGGACCTAAGAGGAGTGTGAGCTGTGTCACTGCTATTTTACAAATCATCTGAAGCTTTTAAATCTAGCTCTGAATAGAGGGCAGTTTAAAAAAAAAAAAGATAAAGAGGATGGATCAGAAGTAGGCTACAGCACACACAAAGTGCTCTGGGATGCGTGAAGCAAAAGGGAGCGCTGTGCTCTGCCCTCTGGTGGTGTGATGGGAGACGGAAAGGTGCAGGGCTGCCTCCGTCAGCTCAGGGAACGCTGTGTCCATGAACGGGCCTGGAATACTGATGCCACAGTGCAGGGGTGCAGGAGCTGCAGTCTGCCAGGCCCAAGAGGAACACTCAGGCCCTCAGACTCGCTGTCCTTTGCACACACACCGAAGAGGACTTTAAGTCAGTTTATGATACGCATGGAAATTCTGTGTTCGAAATAACCATGAAACACACACGTGCATCTTTCAAAGACGAAATCATCTCTTTGCATCGTGATTTGTGACAAGGCTTGATCAGTTCCAGTCTAAAAAGGTATGACGTAAATATTTTAGGCAAAAGAAAACATGTCGTCATGTTAAAGGGTTTCATCCATGTAACAGGAAATATATAAACGAAGCATCATCTGCAGCTCCTCCACCCTGCAGCAACCTGTGGTGCATTGATATCACCTTGTAGAAATGAAAGACTGCATGCTTTATTGCATCTGAAGATCACACCTTTGATTAATCGACTAATCAGTTTAGTTTTTTCAGACGAGAAAACTGAAAATACCCAAGTGCTGTTTTGATTTGGGTTCGAAGATATTCAATTTACACTGATATAAAACAAACAAAAGAAGAAGCTGGAGCCTAAAAAGTTTTCAAATTCATCTGTAATCTTAAATGTAAATAACTTAAGTTTGATAAAGAACATCTTTAAATCAGCAAGAAAGGCACAAACTTAAATACAACTATAGAAATCTCTCTGTGTTTGTTCCAGCAGAAAATTGTGTGTTCATGATGGAGTGAGAACGTGATCGAGACAGTAGGTTTTCTTGGCCTTTAAAGGTCCAGTCTGTCAGATATTTGGGGCTCTATTTACAGAATATAATATTTATAACTCGTTAGTGTATAATCACAAAAAAGAATCGTCATATCTACAGATACAGATCCATGCTGCATCGTAATGTTTCTACAGTAGTCCAGAGCTCTAGATAGGACCTTTCACATTTTTCACGTCTACTGGCCTGAATCACCTCATTTGGCTTCTTTCAACGCAAAGGAGCAACAACTTAGCTCCTCTATATCTCTAAGGCTGAGCCCAGACACCCTACAGAGGAAGCTCCGATCCTGTGTGGGGTACTAGGGGAGTGTGGGGTACCGGAGTCACTGTTACGAGCCATCCGGTCCTTGTAGTACCAAAGTGAGAGCTGTGTCTATATTCTTGGCACAAAGTCAAATACGATTTTAGTGAGTGTTGGGCTCTGCCAAGGTTGCCCCATGTCTCACATTCTGTTCGTGATATTAATGGACAAGATCTCAAGGCACGGCCTTGAATGTCCGGTTTGGGAGCCTCTTTGCAGATGACATGGTTCTGTTGGCTTCATTATAGACTGTGACCTTCAGCATGCACATGGGCGTATGAAGCGGCCAGGATGAGAATCAGCACCTCTGAATCTAAAGCCATGGTGCTCTGCTGGGAAAACGGTGCAATGCTGGGTTGGGAGTGAGTTGCTGCCCCGAGCAAAGGAGTTCAAGCATCTTAGGGTTCACGAGTGATGGGGAAATGTAGCGCGAGATGGACCTGGTGGATTGGTGCAGTGTCAACAGCAATGCAGGGAATACTGGATCGTTGTGGGGGAAGGCAAAGCTCTCGATTTTCCAACCCTCATCTATGGTCATAAACTTTGGGTAGTGCCACTACATCCTACACACTGATCCTTTTAATGGTTAACTAACACAGACGTTACTGTCAGCTCATTTCAGTCCTAATTTCAGCCCAGTCCATGTAGAAAAACAGTCGTCAAGCAGTCAGATAGTCACCATTAGACCAGTAGCAGCCGAGCCTGCGGCCTCCGTCATGTGTAATAATGGTCCTAAGTGTGTGGTCGTCCCCTCCGACAGTCTGTCCTCCTGTCAGACACCTCGCTGCAGCAACACCCAGTCACTTCCCCCGCGCTGTAGGACGGCCCGCCGCTGACTCTGTGCCAGCCGGCCAACGTCAATGCCAGAACACACACCAACACACACAGATGCACGCACACCACTTACATGCATACAAAGCAACTGCACACACTCTCACACACTCACACAAATCAAATGCTTGGCCCTCCTTCTCTGCTGTCCCAGCATGCACCCTGGTTACCTGGCTGCCGTCCCACTAGCAACAGCTGCTACCTCAGGACCGGACTGGAGGTTCCACTGCAGGATAGCACAGACACACTCGCACACAGAGACACACACACACAAATGCAGTCACGTAAAGTAGCAGCACAGACTATACTGGCTTCATTCTTCAGTCCCTGGCTCTGAGGAGGCTCATTGGAGATGATGGAGGACTGAACTAATGAGGCCAGAGGGCTGGACAGGGGTGGTATGCACCCCCTGGAATCTGATTGACCGCCCCCCCCCTCCAGAGTCAGAAAGTGAAAGGTATTTGGCTTGTTAGTATTTTGGATGGATTACTGGACCGGCCTACTGGGTGCCTGGAGGGACTGTTAACATTTCTTGTTAGAAAGTTAATCAAACGACTGCAAAGAGCTGTGAAATAACTAAAAACAACTAGAAATGAATGCAAAATTACCTCAGTGTGATGCATAACAATGCCTGATTTATGGAAAAATACCAAAAAATGTCCACAGAGATGCAAAATGGTGCAAAAACAATCACAATGTGACACAAAATGACCCCAAATCTATCCCAAATGTTCACAGAGATGCAAAATTACACAAAACAACTACAAAATAACTATAAATTACCACAAAGTGATGCAAAAATGACCACAGTGCGACAGAAAATTGATTTGATGCAAAATTACCACAAAATGATGTGAAAAACGACCATGGTGTGACAGAAAATGACCCCAAATTGGTGTAAAATACCAACAAACAACTACAAAATAACCTCAGAACTAACACAAGGAGACAGAAAACGACCGCAATGTGATGCCAAATGATCACAGAGATGCAAAACAACAACAAAATAACTCAAAGTTATCACAAAGACAAACAAAATGATGCAAAAACAACCAGAATGTGATGCAAAATCTATGCGAAATGACCAGACACAAAACAGCCACAAAATAAGTAAAAATGACCACAAAAAGACACAAAACGTGTGACCAAAAAAATGACCCAAATTGATGCAAAATTACTGAAAAATCACAAAATAACTAGAAATGGCTACAAAGTGACACAAAATGATCACAGAGAGATGGTTACACAAACTGCTCTCCCATGTTGGAGGTCCAGGGGTCTCATAATCTTTCTTATTGGTAAGTTATTTCATATTAGAATATTTTAAATTTGAATGTACCCCCCTTTCTCTAAAGCCGGATCAGCCTCCCCTCGTTCAGGACTTTAAACGCACCTCTCCCTCCTCCGTCTCCCGCTCTGAGGAGAGCTCATGGATGGACGGACGGATGGAGATGATGGAGGACTGAACTAATAGGGTGGAATGGTGCGGACAGGCCTCTATGAAAAGTGCACAGAGATGCTGTTTGAGCAGATGCACAGGGTCATAAAGGGAGCGCCTGCTGGGACACCTAACCCTCACCTGAACGGGACGGTGGGAGCAATTAATGGCATCATTCTGGACCGTTAACTGTCACATTTAGCGGAGAGGGCATTATGTAAAGCAGAGCTGTGTGGGAGCTTTGAACTGCTGCTCTGCTTGTGCTGCAGCAGGGCAGGGGTCAGTGCCTCTGGAGGTTATTATGTAACAGCAGGGCCATCTCCATGACTGTCCCCCCGGCCACAGTGACAGAGGGCTTCACCCCGGCTTCTTCCTCCCGCTGCTACAACACGGACAGCAGGGCTTCATTTCAGGGCTCAGTTTATCATAAGTGTCCTTTAGAGGATAGTTTTCTTTGCTGTAGAAGTGCTTTGGTAGAGGAAAATGTCAAATTCTTGAAATGCTGCTCAACAGAGAACAATTGTCCTTCAACTCCCTCGACTGCAGGTTAATGGGAAGTAGGTGGGACCTTGAAAATCCTTACAGGAAATCCACATTTCTGCAAAGAGTGCTGAATATTATGCAGAGATGTCTCAGAGAGGCGTTTTGCAGGACGTCTAAATGCCCTGTAGAGCCCTCTCAGGGTCTTCCTCATTACCTGCTGAAGTGGAGGTTTTAGTTTTGGCAGTGATGAGTCAGAATGGATGATGTCGGGGCTTAATTACCGTACTGTGACTGCTGGAGTTCTGATGTCAGCCCAACGCGAGCCTTACACCTCAAGGACACATATAGCCGGCTGAAACATGCAATGTTGGCTAAACGGGGAGCCTCGGCGTCCATCAGTTCTGCAGAGGTGGCTGTTCTCAGCACAGCTGCAGTACACGAGACTGGACTCAGACGCGTTTACTGGACTTAAGTACAAACTTGAAGTACTTGTACTCTCCTGGAGTATTTTAAATTCAAGCTACAGTGACTTTACGTGCAAAATATATGAAGACTATTAAGTGTATAGATCGAACAAACCAAGAGTGAGTAAAATCTGAGCACAGATGAGTCAATCAGGGAAAAGTGAAGATTTGCTGCGTCTGCTCGTCTTAAAATACAGAAAACAAAACATGAAGGCGTCACGTAGACTCATTTCTTACTTTTACAAATCCTCGACCTCACACACGAAGCCCTCCATAACCAGGCCCCCTTCCTACCTCACTGACTTGCACATCAACACATCTGTGACTGAACAGACCTTCCAACATTCAAATCATCTGTCCTGTTTTATGTTGTTTTGATGCTCATAATTAAAATTTATTAAAAATAATCCAATTCATTCCTAACACGTGTTACAGCCCTAAATAAGTGAGAAAATTACCTCCACTTCTCTTTGCACCAGTCTAACATTTTCAATGGCGTTGTTTCATTTAGTGTATCCTCTGTGGTCCATCAGGACCAGAACCTCTGTGACACACTAACACACACCGTCCTTTTTAAAGTCCTCTGGTCGACAACATTGTTAATTATCTTGCACATTTCCTGCCACATATTTGCACAAAACTGTACAGCTCTTAACTGTAAATTTGTAAAGTATTTCAATGTACAGATTCCTCATGTGAAATCTTACTTGCAATAAAATACTTCAAGGTTACAAAATTAAGTCAAGTTTGAGACACCAAGAATATTTGACTAGCAGCTTTACAGACGTTGAGTCAAGAGGCTTGATCGTTATAAATCTTTTAAATGAAGTCAAAATTTTCAATTTGCAAAAACTTAAAGCCTTATTTTTCCCCTTGAAATTCAAACTTAAGGGAAACATGAACTTCACTGTAGCGTGCTAGCTTTAGCTCAAACAATTGAGATTTTAATCTGGTGACAAACTTCAGACATTGAACCAGGTTCCATGTAACCAGATTCTCACATTTCTGTTCAATTTGACAAAAGACAGACATGGAACGTGTTTGGGTTTTTCGTTTTATTAAACAACTCTGCACAACAGTGATGATGGTGACGGTCAACGCAGCAGAGACATTGGTTCTGGACAGCGACTTCAAGCAGTCTCTTCCTTGGTGACACGGTCCTTCTTGAGTGGTCCCTGTGGAGCAAGAAACAAAAACGATCAGCTGTGTAGCAACACTTTGAGCTGGCTGGCTGTAGTCTGTTGGCTCAGAGCAGCCGATGTTCCCAGAGAGTGAACAGGGAGCGAGCACAAAGAGGCACTGCTCCCCTGCCTCACTGGGGCTCACTATGGCACTGGAATGGAACCCAGAGTTCATACTGAAGACTGAACCAGGTTACGAACAGTGCAGGACAACATGAACATCTCAGTGTCTAACGTTTAGTCGTTAGCTCACTATAAGCCACTTATCTTGGACCAGGAAAACAAACATGAGGTTTGAGGTACAGTTATCAGGACAAAGTCTCACCATGAACGCCTTCTTCTCCTCCACGGTCTGGAAACGTCCGTGACCGAACTTTGAGGTGGTGTCGATGAACTTGAGGTCGATCTTCTCCAAAGCACGACGGCTGGTCTGCACCAGCAGAGACTGAAAAGTAACGAGGAAATGAGTTTAAGTTTGGGACACACCAGCTTCAGGTGCAAAGCTGATCCACGAGATGGAAATTTTAAGTAACTCAATTGTGCTGAACTTTCTCACCTTGCGCAGAGTCAGCACCCTCTTCTTGGTTCCTATGACGCAGCCCTTCACCATGACGAAGTCATTGTGCACCTCTCCGTAGTGGACGAATCCACCCTTTAAGAAAGAAAAGCAGAGTCACGTCTTCTGCTTCCAGGCTGGATGGTTTAACAAAGAGACAGGCTGCATGAGCGTCACCTACCAGGGGGTTGATGCTCTTGTTGGACAGATCGTACTCAGTGGAGGCGTTGTTCTTCACCAGCTTGCCATCCTTGGTGTGGTAGCCCTGGCCGATCTTGTAGATCTTCTTGTTGATCTCTGTGCGGTGGTGGTAACCCTTCTGACCAGCACGGGCCACGGAGAAGGCCACACGGGCAGGATGCCAGGCACCGATACAGGCCACCTTACGCAGACCACGATGGGTCTTGCGGGGAAGCTTCTTTGTGTGCCAACGGCTGGTGACACCTGTGAGGAGCGAGGATTTATTAGTACCAAGACAAAATACTGTTTTAGCCAAGATACGTTAAGTTTCTAAGTCAAAAAGGAACTTCTACACATCAAGGCATCAACTGCGCTCAGTACTCGACATTCAGCAAGGGGTATAAAACCCATTATGTCCGCCCGTCGAGGGGATCATCACAGGCAGAACACCACAACACTATGATTTAATACAGATCCAAAAGCTCTAAAAACTAAAAATGTCCTTCCTTGAACAAAGACAAAGGTTCACTAGTTCAGTCACAGCTAATGGAAACTGCAAACTCCTGAATTTTGTCCTTACCCTTGTATCCGTGACCCTTGGTGACTCCAATGACGTCGATCATCTCGTCCTGGGTGAACACGCTGCTGATGGGCACGGCCTGCTCCAGCTTCTCACGGGCCCAGTCTACCTTGTCGGAGATGGTGCCTCCGTTCAGCTGCACCTCCATCAGGTGAGACTTCTTCTGCCTCAGGGGCAGCAGACGCATCTGCACGGAGAAAATACAAGCAGGTCAGAACTTGAGACCACTTCCACAGTCTATTTCAATTACAGAGAAAGCGTTAGCTGTGTAGTCTCAGAAGGAAGGCAGCATGGAAGGTATCCTCATGTGTGTCGGGCGCCATGCCTGACGCAAGATCCGTGGTCTCATCACTGACAGACAACCAAGAACCTAAATATAACGGATCCAGTAAACATACTAACCTGTGTGTGGGCGATGATGCGGATGACCTGGCAGTACTTCTTCATGGAAGCAAAGTCCTTCTCCAGCTGCTTCTTGCCCTCATCATCCTGCCATTTCTTGCAGTATTTGGTGAAAGCCTTCTTCTTGGACTTGTACCTGAGAGGACGCAGCGTGGCAGGAGAGAAGACACACAGGTTGGCACAGGTCCTTCATAACCCCGCAGGGTCAGCGGAAGAACACAGTGCATAGCTGCTCGCCCACCCCTCCGTGTGGATAAGGGGGCTCTGTCAGCTAGTAAAGGTTTTCGGCTCATGGCACAGTTTCTAAGAAGCACTTTCCACTGGCCAGAGGAGCCCGGAGCTCATCAGGGCACGCGGCACCTGAGCGGAGCTGCCACAGAGGCCACCGTAACGTTAGACTCACTCAGTGAAAACACAGGTTGGTTTTTATTTCCACTGGGCAACTAACTGCTTCAAGCTAATTTAAGTCATTTTATGTAGCATCTCACCAGTTCTTGTAGAACCGACGCTTGCACTCGTCGCTGACGTGCTCGGCGAAGATGGTCTTGAAGGAGCGCAGGCCACGGGGGGTGTTGACGTAACCCACAACTCCGACGACAATCATGGGAGGAGTCTCCACGATGGTGACGGCCTCGACCACTTCTTTCTTGTTCACCTCTGTAGAGGAGAGACAAACAGGTAAGCTTCAATGTGACAATAACTTCTAAAAATTTGACTGCACTTTATGGCATAGACTGCGCTCAGTACTCGACATTCAGCAAGGGGTATAAAACCCATTATGTCCGCCCGTCGAGGGGATCATCACAGGCAGAACACCGCACCAAAATATTAATTTAATCTCCAACAACATCCCAAAAACGCTTCTTTAAAATTACTGATGCACTAATTATCCTTAAACTTACTTGAGCCAGGTCTGTCGACCTCACGGACGATGTGTGTCATGCCGGCCTTGTAGCCCAGGAAGGCAGTCAGGTGCACGGGCTTGCTGGGGTCATCCTTAGGGAAGCTCTTGGCCTTACCACGGTGACGACGACTCCTCTTGCGGGGCAGGAACCCCAGGGATCCGTGGCGCGGGGCCGAAAACTTACGGTGGGACTACGGAGGGAGGAAACTGTTAGCTGGGCCAAACTCAATGACATTCAGCCTAATGGTTATAGAACATAAACTAACACTATGCGTGATAGGTCATGCATGTTAATCGTATTAGTGATGTGTCGGTTATGAACGAGCCGGTTCAAAGAACCAGTGCAATGAAAACAATCGGCTACAGCAATTTATTGATATTAGAAAATGTAATTTTTACTTTTGAATGCTTTAGTACAAAGCATGTATATAAATGATCACATACAACTCAGCGCTAAATGTTGATAAGTATAAGTGGTAACATGAAGAACCGTGGAGTCAAATGATCCGACTCCCTAAAAAGAACCGAACTCCCCATCGCTAACTGACAGCGCGGTTAACCACGCTGTTAGCTTAGCCACTCCGGTAGAGACGGTAGCCTGAAACTAACCCTTCAAAATAAGATGTCGTTTGAGCTTTTGGTTTGTAGCAGCCATAATGTGCATAAATATAAAACTGGTTAACATACATGAGTGTTTAAACAAGAAAATTATAAAGTAGCGGCCTAAGTTAAGCTGCCATTTTGGATCCTCAGTTGCCGGTATGGTCGTACGTGCGTCACCAAAACCTTAAATAATCACATAAATATATCTAACACATTACTCTAACTTTCTATAAAAGCAACCCGAGTGTTTAAAAGATGTAAAACATTAAGGATGTCGCAGATGAGAGACAGATTCAAGTCCAGAGTTTCAGCTACAGGCAGCGCAAACTCACCATTTTGTCTCCAATCCGATTCAAAGAGGCCTGACGAAGGGCAAGCCGGCCATATATATACAACATCAAATATCGCGGGATTTAGCATAGAAGCCCCGCCCCCCGAGATTTCACCACTTTGGGTGTAATAAACTCAGCGGCCACCAGATGTCGCTGTTTGATATGTTACAGTTAACATGTACAAGCATTACTAAAGCTGCTTCATCCTCCACGCCATGAGACTATTAAACTCCCAATAACGCCCACACATATGACACTAGTCACTTTACATTGATACTGGAAACTCTATTTGCACTATTTATATTGTCTATTTCACTGTACGATACATCCTGCTGCTACATTTCTGTGAAAAAGTCACAATTTTATTCTATTTCTGGCCTTTTCAAGCTTTGTTTTTGATAGAGACAGCTGAGGAGTGACAGGAATACGGGCAGAGAGAGAGAGAGATGGGGAACGACATGCAGCAAAGGGTCACAGGTCGGATTCGAACCCCTCAGCTCAGCCGCTGAGCCTTCATACACGGGGCGGATGCTCTACCAACTGAGCTAATCAACACCAGCTGAATGACACCAAAGACTTAGACAAAATAAATGTCTTAGTCCAGTATTATTTTAGGAATATTTATGTCCTTATTCAATAGTATACAACTTAACTGTAGTACTAGTCAAAGGTCACATTTTTATTTTTAATTATTTTCTACAATGGAGATATTGAAACTTTAAAATTACACACAGATTCATGTGGTGATATATTTTATAGTAGCTACCTTTTGCTCTGATGACAGTTCTGCACACGCTTGGTACTCTCTCTCCATCAGCTTCATGAGGTCGTCATCAGGAACGTCTTACGCAGCACTTCATCACTCATGGTGGTTAGATCCATTTGGACTCATCAGACCAAAGTCCACATACAACTTTATTGAACTTTGTGTATTTAAGAAAATGTAAATTTTTGTGTTGGTGTTCACATCCTACATTTAACGGCCCTTCTCAATGATAACTAATGTACATATTCACACAGTAAATAAAAAAAAAAAAAAAAAAAATCAAGCTGTCTTAACATTTATTATCATTTCATTCATAAAAATAAAGGATGCACATTTACAACCTTTCAGGTTAAGGCAGCAACATTTTGTTTTATGATCCAGTGATGTAACTACTTTTTATTGTCATGTTTATTGCAGCCAAGAAATTATTATTATTATTATCAGCAGAATACCACCAGGGGAAAGTTTGGAAACTTTTGTGTTTTCATGTTTGTGTGTTCATGAATTCTTGAAGTTTAATCACAGCATAAAATCTAAATATCATGCGCCGATGAAAGCATCTCTTCCTTGGCCTTGTGTTCTGTGACTTTCCTCCAGCTATGAGAACAGAAAACGTTTTGTTTACATTCAACAAAAATAAAATCCTGTAGCTAGTTTTGTGATTTCACAGCGCTCGTCTTGCAAATTTAAAAAGTGCTACAAATGATCAAATCTATCTAACATACAAAAACGGATTTCTCAGGTGTCATGCTTTGCTGCTACTGGACAGCAGGTTCTGCATTTTAATTCTCGGGATCCCGTGTTGAATAAAGCTGTACACGCCATGCAGCTGGTCTCAGGCGATGCAGAATGAGAACATTTGTTTCTCCGACTCATGCGACAGTAGTGATGCAGATGCAGTCCTGAAGACGGTTTGAACGTTTCCTGTCAAGCTGTAAACCTTTAACCACCGTCCTGCACAGCGGGGTGAGGACTTCAGTGTGTCCGTCGAGGACAATTGTGTCATTTAACCTGTGACTCTCACTCCAAAAATGTTCATGGAGGTGTGATCTGGCATCAGTCCCAAAAACAAATAATAAAACACACTGTGTTCTGAGAGCGTCTCGGTATTTAGACTTGTTGTTCAAGTTTAAGATTGTAGGTTTGTCTCAGGTCTGTATGTGTCGAAAGAGGAGAGGCATTGTCTTCTTATGAAACCAAATCGAGGCCCCGCTTCAGGAGACTTTGTCCCGACGGTCCGGATAACGATGTCTGCATGCACGGACAAACACCAGCCACCGCCACCGCCACTGCCGGTCACTCTCGATCAAGGTTCATCTTTTGGAAGAAGGCTTTTCCAAACTCATATGTGCTTATCATGACAGCGCAGGCTGGGGCCACTTTGATCACCCTTGGCATGAAACCTGAGGAAAATACAAATGTTTTGACTTCTGAGTGAAGAAAATAATCATTGTGTTTTTACTGAACATGAAGACAGAAGAAGTGTCTACCTGCAAAAAGGCCCCTGTAGCCCAACTCGGCCCAGATTTCCTTCATTATGTGCCATGTGGACGTGGTTCTCTTTAAGGTAACTACGAGAAAAAAGGGAATAAGTTACTACTGCAGGATTTTCTACACATATAAGTTCATATATTTCATCACAGTGGATGTACAGACCTCCCAGAGTGTCCATTTCTCCCATCTGGATCTGTCTCCGTGTCTTCACCACGTCAAAAGGCAACGTCAGGATTGCAGCAATCTACATGAGACAGACAGACAGACAGACAGACAGACAGACAGTCATATAGTAGATAAACTAGGTGCAGCCAGGTGGTTACACTTCAGTCAGTTAGATATTATCTGTGTCTGAAGAATAAGCATTCATATCAGGAGGGCGGCGGCTTAATTATTGCAGAACAAAACACTGAATGTGGGTCGGTCTCATGAACCTGACAACAGATCCTCCTGAGACCTCAGCAAAGTTACTAGTTTCACAAGTAAAAGTCCAAATCATTTTCAGACAGATGATGTTGGAGCATTTCAAAAGTGTTCTGCCCGTCAGACTTTGTTTACTTGCTCAGATTTGCTGATCTTTGCACTGAATGGTGTGTTTTATTTTGAAAATCCACCAGATTCTCTGTGCTGTTTCTGCTTTAGACATCCGGATACATTCAGTGACATGTTTTTGTTCACAGCTACGACAACTAAAGTGTACTGAGATAATATTATAATAATAAAAATAATAATAATCAAAATAACGTGAGGTCAGAAACGCCGGATTAATGCAGTAAAAGGAGGAGTACTTACAGCTCCGGAGACGGCTCCTGCAGTGAAGCTGATGGAGAAGTTGGCCTGAGTCGTTCGGTACTGTTCACATAACTGGGCCTTCACCAGTTCATAGTTGAACCAGTACAAAGCTGCAAACACACACAAACAGGGACAGTTTGTTTGTTGCTTCGCTCCACTTTACAGTCCCAAATAATCAGCACTGTGACAAATTACTGTTTACTACACACTGACTGAAGGTTTTGAACTTTTACTTTCTACTTTTCCACATGTTTGAACGAATGAATGTCTGATAGATTTTGTTTGTAAGTATTATTAGGTTTAATTCTGCGTTGCTGCTCTCACCGGAGAAGGGGACGTCTCTGAGGACGGTGGGTCCCCATCCCCTCCACAGTGACAGCAAACCATCCTGCGCCACCGCAGAGCGGATGCACACCCGCAGCTCGCTGTAGGGCAGCCGGCGGGACTGCATCTTGGTCCTGACCAGCTCCAGAGGGCTGATCACTGTCACAGCACCCACTGCAACACACACACACACACACACACACAGGATGTCAAAAACACATGAACATATTACAGTCAGCGTATCTACGTGTGTTTTAATAGACTTACATCTGGCCAGACCTCCAGCAACAAGCGGGATGTGGTTGCCTTGGAAACCCAGACCGTATCTCAGGAAGTCCCGCAGCTGGTCGTAGCAGGTGAAGTAGATGACGGTGGCTGGTACAGCCATAACCCTGCACACACACACACACACACACAAGGGACAGGTTCCATATTAAAATATATGTTATATCTTTTTTTTTTTTAAAGACCAGGAAGTATTACATTTACAGAAGAAACACGTTATCACGTAAACACCACAATAAAACAGCTGTACTGTTATACTACACACTCACAGTGTTGGAGGTAAGCCGCTCCACAAAGACCGGAGTCCTTCGTGCCGAGTGATTTTCACAAAAGCGTCCTGCGGCACAAACAGACACGTTTGACACATTTTTTTCTGTGGTGAAAGGAAAAAAGCTGCTCGCGTGCTCGGTGTACTCACGAGCGTCCCGCTGAAATGTGTCGGCGTTTTGTACCAGCTGGTGCAACTGGTTCCGTTCTGACACACGTAGATGTGATCCATCAGTCCGTTACAATACAGGAAACACTTCCCTGTAAAACACGGAGCGACCAGAGTTCGTGAGTTTGATCTGTAAAGTTATTTAATCCTTCACGGGGGGGCAGAGAGGTGATTAATAATACATGTGATGGCAATGACCACAGAGTCAGTCAGACGATAACATCAGGCCTGTCCTCGTCACTGCTTACTTTCCCTGTTTGTTCAGGGCATCGACAAACAGTTCAAACTAAAAACAGAAACATTTCGCAACCTTTTCCTGGAGATGAAATATTGCTGGTGTTGTTTTGTGTTTCTAGAATCTGGAGCCGTGTTACTCAGACCTTCATACTGTACATCAACAAACAAACAGAGGCCAAACGTGCACATCTAAGCTGACGGAAAACACGTGAAACACTATTTGGTTGTTTTGTTTATGTGGTCAGTCGAGCGTGTGCCCTCGCACAGAAAGCTGAAAGTGTTAGCGTGCAGCGGCGGTTGGGTCAGATACTCACACTTGGAAGGGCGGATGACGCCACCCCACGGAGCTGTTCCAGCCGCTAAAGCTACGAAACAAAGCAAAAGGCGAGACAGATGAGAGATGAAGGAGAGGTGCAGCTGGGTTAGAAAACCATTGAGATGCACAAGCAGCTGTTAGAAGCGGAGTCAGTGTTTCATCAGCTAAGATGACGTGTGATCTTAAAAACCAGAGAAGAAGACAAACTTCTTGTCCTACCTTGGTGGAACGGCGTTTGCTGAGCCTGCAGCCTGATCTTCACAACGTCCAGCGGTGTGACTGGAAACAAACAGACAGATTCAGTTGCTACAATGACACACACACACAGTCAACAGTTTATTAGGCACACCAGCTTAAACTAATACAGCAGTCCAGCAATAAATGCTGCCTTAATGAAGGTCAGAAAGGGCAGGCTCACTTTGGACGCTGCAGTTAGTGGCGCTGTCGAACTGTATTGCACAACAACATGCCTGTTATTTTGTCCACCCAATTTATGATCAATGAAGTTCAACAGCACCATAAACTACATCTTCCAAAATGAATAGATTCCTCACTAACAGCTGTTGCGGGACGGTAGCGTTGCCAACTTGGCGACTTTCTTGCTAAATTTATCGACAGTAGAGAGTCTGTGATAATTTGCCTAAATAATAATAATCATGATAATAATATGCTAAGTGTGTGTCCTGCAGTTTGTAGCGATACAGGAAAAAAAAACAAGAAATAGTAAGTCTAAAACAATAATGAAAACTGACTCAGATTTAAGTGCAGGGAGTCAATGAAGTGATGCACAAAGTTATTAAACTATATTTATTATGTAGAATAAAAAACAGAACTTTAATCTGCGACAACAAAACTCTCTAAAACAATAAATAAGGACTGCTGCATTTGTTTTAGCCGAGTGGCTGAGAAATAAACATATATGAAGTGCCAAAAACTGCAGTTCCTCAAACGTCCACTTGAGGCTGGCTCCAGAAGTGAGTCAGTCTCCATAAGTCCCCATGTTAAAACGTCCAACTTCACAGCAGAAATAAACATGTTTACAGCCTGGTACATCTAAGACTAGACGGTGAGGAAAACTCCACGGTGAAACAGGAATTACAGTCACAGATGTACGGACGGAAATCGTTTCCATGAACTCACCAAAAACAGATGTGAGGAGGGCTCCAGTGCCAGAAGCCAGCATCTGCTGCACCGGAGAGATCGCAGCCACGGGGCTGCTGTTCACGGCCCGCTCCCCCATCCTTCCCGCCTGTCAGACCAAAAAAACATGCCAAGTCATAATGAGAACACAATGTTCTGGAACTCCCACAGAGGTGTTTTCCGACCCTGTTCAACCTCCTGTAGACGTCTTTGTCTCGTCCGGCAGGATCAGCAACCTAATACCTGTTTGGTGGTTAGAAAGAGTCCTCTTATGTCAGAGTCCTGATTGTGCACGTGAGATGCTCCAAGTCATGACACCCAACATTACATTAGAAAACTCAAAACCAGAAGTGAAAGAAAATAACGGCAGCGTTTACTACATCGATGTGAGCTGGCGACGTCTAGGCGGGGCTGCTATAATGGGGCTGTTGAAACATTATGATAACTTATCTACAATGTGCACCCACTCCTAACCGAGAGAGAGAAGGTAGTAACAGATAAATACACATTTAATCAGTGAATAGTGAAATAAGACAAAAACTAAAGTCCTAAAGGGACTCATGATCTCAACTAAAGATGTTTTGACTGAATATTCTCTAAAATAAATGAAGCATTATGGAGGATTTTTTAGATAAGTGACACTTTTAACCTCCCGAGCTGTGCGGTTAACTTTTGTCTTGGTCCAGCTAGTCCTAATTCTGGACTTAATTACAATTTAGTGTGACAGTTTTAGCCGCTTTGCCCTCGAGGTTTGTCTAGACAACAAGCTGCTCTGGCAAACAAATGTTCTTCTAAAACAAACGTGCGTTTTCCTGTCAGCTATATTTAACTTCGTCAGAATCAGAATCACTTTTATTGGTCAGGTGTGCGTACGTAAACAAGGAATGTGACTCCAGTATACACAGTATGCAGAATATGAGTAGATTGAATGAAAGTGATGATATTTAAATGTTAGCAATAAGAATAAATTATTTAGAATTGGCAGGTATTGCACAGGTAATGTTCCTGACATATTGTGTCTGTTTTTAGCTGAGGATCATGTCTCAATCTGCTATTTTGCACTGACAGCATAGACGTTAATGAAGAAACAGACACATTATAACTGTTTACAATACTGTTTACGCTGTACACGTCTTTTATTATTGATAGATCTGTTTATACCGCTGAATCCTTCTATATTTGCCATATTTATACTGTTTATATCTTTTAGATTTGCCATAATTTTCTTAGATATCTTTTTAACTTGTATATATTTTTTTTATATTTTATATTTCATGTGTATTTCTGTTTGCACCAGGCAAATGAGGGAACCAGTTCTCTGTATGTTCCTGTACATTTGGCAGCACTGACAATAAAGTCTCCTGCCTTTAAATGAATGCAGATTAACGTTGCACTGAGTTCTGCAGCTCAATCAATGACCCAGGTAAGATTTCAGAGAAAGCACACTCTGTTCTGTCACCATGAGCTCAACAAAATCAATACATATATATATATATATATATGTATACATATATATGTATATATATGTATACACATATTATATATATATGTATTGAGGAGATGAGGGCAGGTTTGTTTAAAACTTAAAAGGCATTTAGTCAAACATATTCACATGTAACTGTCAGCAGTTGGATGCTAAGCTAAGCTAAGCTAAGCTATGACGAGCTAACGGTTACTCACCTCTACTTTAGCTGCCAGCTAGGTTGTTGTTGTGAAATGGAGGCGCGCCTTTCGCCCATTTCCGTTAAACTGACGTGACGTTGCCACATTTAAGAGCTAACGTTAGGTCGCATATTATTCTCCATTGTTGGTGTTAATCCGTAAACATGTTGTTTTTTTTGTTTTTTTGTTTGGGGAGGGGGAGTCGAGCTAAAAAGCTCGCAGCCTCGCAGCCAGCCTAGCAGCAGGGCACGTTATGAGGACATGTCATGTAAAAAGTGTACGTGTTGACGTCACAGATCTATACAAGGCCCAAGCAGAGCGATGGTGTTGAGTGTTGATAGAGGTGAGGCCAGTGCGCATGTTCTAGAGATCAGCGCTGCGGACTGCCAGCCTCCGCCTGGCCCCGCCTCCTTCCTCTGCCGCTGCTGTAGCTCTGGCGCCCCCTGGTGGACAGGACGTGTGGTGCGCTGCAGGTGCCGCATGTAAACAAGTTTGTCTAGCTGCAGCCTGCGCGATACAGCAGAACAGGAGCGAGTTCATTGGATAATATCAGTCAAATCTAATAAGAACAATGAATGTAACAGACCAGGAGAGGCGCTGCAGGCTCTCTCTCTCTCTCTCTCTCTCTCTCTCGGAGCAGGTTTATCATTTGTTTTATTGTGAGTTGAGACACTTGTGAAACATCTGACGGCTCATTCACAGCAGCCCTTCAAGTCTTTTCACCAAGGTAAGAACCAAATAAACTTAAGTTCTTATCTCAGCGCTCAGAATCTGACATAATGTCTGCTTAAAAAGATTCCTTATAATGATTTACACACATTTAAAGAAGACTGCTGCCTCCGGGTTTTTATTGTTTAGATTGTTTTTTAATATTTTAGGTGTTGTAAATAATAATCCCAGTGTGTTTAATTTCTGTTTATTCTGACCAGCCGAGATTTGTTAGATTGAAGGCGTTTCCTTTTCAACGCGCAAGTCGAACGAAACCGAAAGTGTCTGTATTTGTTTTATATTAAACTATTGATTGGCTTTTCTTTTATGAATTATTAAACACGAAAAAAGCTTCTAAAGCTACACTTCATGAAACAAATCAACACGTGAAATCAATGAAGATAAAGCTGACTCTCAGACATTTCTAATTTTGTTTTTTGACGTTTATGACTCGGTTTAGATGGATGAAATGAACATTTTTATAGGCACACACATGTAGAAATATGTGAGCATGCCTCTTAGACTTTCTGCTACATGTCTTGATCAATAGTTTCTGAAGAATTTAATGCAAAAATCTTGTTTCTGGTGGTTTTTGGGGTAGGGGGACTCATGCACATCTTTCATTTTTCCTTTCATTGTGTCTCCCCCCTCTGTGTAGATGCAGAGGTGGGTTGTGATCTGTTGGGCTCTCTTGGCCCTGGTTGGTGCAGATGAGTGTCCAGATGGAGGAAGATGTGAAGAGGGTCAAACCTGCTGCAACCACCCGGATAGTGGCTATGAATGCTGCCCGTTTGATCAGGTAGATCTGGCTGCTGGTGCATCTTGCATCTGCTGTGAGCTGACTTGCTTCTGTAGTAATCTAACTTTTTGTCATTTTTCTTAACTTTTCAAATTTCAACATAAAGTAGTGTCAAAGTTACAAAAAGATTCTTACATTGTGTAAGATATTCATATTTTTGCATTAATTTCACCTTAGTCTGAGATATATTTGGTGTCACTGGTTTTAAATTTAGTTTAAATTAAGTTTATTCTTTCTTTTTTGCACTCTTACTTAGTGGATTTGTGTACACTGAGCATACCCAAATGTCAAAGTGCAGTAACACCATATTTAGTTAACATTTAGTTAGGACTACAGTCTTTCTGTCATGAAATAATGAGTCTAAAAGGATGTAAAATAAAGGAACTGTCCATATCTGTCCAAATGTTACGGTTCACCAATCAGTCCCCTTTTCTCTACTTCTGCTTTTATGCAGTCCTTCAACAGTCATTCATTTTTTTCTTAATAATATTTTTAATACCTTAAATAAATGTATAATTTCAAAGAGAACATCATGTTAAATGTTCCATTTAAACAGCTAACAACTAAACCAGACAGTCCACTGCACAGTTAGCCTTGACTCAAACTCTTTACCCCCTTATATATATATATATATATATATATATATATATATATATATATATATACGCATGTACTTTATTGATTCTGTGTTTTTAGATGTTCTCTGAAGGTTTTCCGAAGGTAAAATTAAGGATTTGCAACCTGAAAACTTTAAACCACTTTCTTCAGCTGCTGTTACCGTTATCTGCTGCACAGTTAACTTCACTTCATTCATTCACTCCTCAGACATAGTACTTCCGTTTAAGTAAAATACTCTGCCCCTTTGTTCATCACATAGTAAAACGTATATGAGATAACCATTCCTCTGTGCTCTAAAATAAAAAGAATTAATGCTGTACAGTGCTACTATTCATTCTCAGTGGTGTTTTACTACTTTATGGACCTGATAAACGGTCTGTCTTTATTTAGCAAGTGTGATATCAGTTTTGGTAGTCAAAGTGTTACTGCTGCTGCTATCCCCGTAGGCTGAGTGCTGTGAGGATCACATGCATTGCTGCCCCGCGGAAACAATCTGCGACGTGGCCACATCCAGCTGTGTGAACGCTACTGTGTCCATCCCCTGGGTTGATAGAGCTTCTGCTGACAAACCGATGTCGTCTAAAGTAAGAATAACAGACATCTGTAGCTTCTATGATAAAATACTGAGTAAGAATATGAGGTATTTAAGGCGAGTAAGGCCTGATGTAAGATTGTTCCCATCTCCCACCCTGTGTCCGCAGTCCTTCAGGATGATCAGGGCGTACAAGGGGGAGGACGAGGAGAACAACTGTCCTGATAACTCACGATGCCCACCTGAGTATTCCTGTCTGAAGGCCTTGACAAAATATGGCTGCTGTCCTCTAGCTCAGGTAATCAAACCACGTCCAACACGGACACACATGCAACATCTGAGTGGCAAACTGGACACATGACAGGCACAATAAAAACAGGATATTAAGACCAAAACTAAGAGTTCAAGTTCTTGGTGTACTCTGGTAAACCACTTACACTGCTCGAATATGTTCATATGTCATGCAAAATGAAGGTTTATCATCTAGAAACTTCCTGTCACAAAGAGGATCTTTGCTTGTTAGTTTACACAGTAAGATGTCTCACTTCATCAAAGCCGATAAATGTCAAGTGTATATATATAAATATCTACAATTATTTCTGTGCAACGCAGTGCAGAGTCGAGTAAAGGCTGAGTATATAGCTATATATATATATAGAGATGTATATAGACTATGGCACCTATTTGGAGTAAAACAGTTATTAACCACTGATTGATATTGAAGAAGAAGAAATGCATTTACTAAGTGAGTGATGTCCTGACTCCTGACAGGGAGTCTCCTGCTCTGATGGGAAACACTGCTGTCCTGAGAGCCACCAGTGCAGCGAAGACAGCCGCTCCTGCATCAAGAAAGGTAAAATTCTTCTACTTACTCGCACAACATATTTCTAGACGGTCTGGGAAGATCTACTTTGTGTTAATGATTAATTACAAATCTGGAGTTCCCCAAGGGTCCATTCTCGGTGCCTTTCCTGTTTAACCTTTCCACTTATCCTGTGCGTTCAAATTATGGAAAACAACAATAAATTTTACTGTAATTATGCAGATAAGGCACAGATTTATATAACTATATCACCTGTAGATATGTGGTCCATTGGAAAATCAATGATTGATTGGTTAGATAAAACTGAGATAACTGTTTTTAGTCCCACAGAAGAGCGATTAAGAGTCGGTGCTTAACTCACAAACTAGACCTGAAATCTTGGTACAGGCATGAACTCCAACCACATTAAGACAGTTACTAAATGAACTGACTATAGCCATAAGAATATATCAATAATTAAAGGACTTTGTGTGTCAGCAGGAGTTCATAAGAATCAACTACTGTAATGCTGTCTTTTCCGGTTTTCTTCAAAAAGTCAATCAGCTGCAGCCAATTCAAAGAACTGGCTGTAAAATAACACTGTTGGCAGCCACACAGGATGGCCTTGGTTCGGGTCTGATTACCATCCCCAGAGACAAAACTAAACACCCAGTGATGCAGAGAAACTGCTTCTACGGTTAAACTAAATTTTAGATGGTTTTTATCTCTTGATTTGCTTGTGTCTTTTTGACATTACCTTGGGTTTCCTGTTTGCCTCAATGCCTTTTTATGTCTAAAGCACTTTGAATTGAACCCACCTTACCTTGGCTTACTTTCATTAGAACTGTACTTTTATCTCTAACTAGTCATAGACACATTTTTATAACTTGATATTGTATTATTATCTCCCTGCAGAGTTTGTGACTTCAATTCTGTGCGGTGACGGAGTGTCAGAGTGTCCTGATGGAACCACCTGCTGTGAAGACGCAGAAGGAAAGTGGGGATGCTGTCCCATGCCAAAGGTACAAACTGGCTGATCTTTTCACTATAGACACACACAAGGTGTAGGCTTTAAGTGATACTCCATACCATAAGTCAAATGATGGATTTGCATGTCCAGCTATCGTGACTTTACGGCATCTTATCTATGGTGATGTGTCCTTATTGTCTAAACAGGCTGTGTGCTGCGAGGATAAGAAACACTGCTGTCCTGAAGGGACCACATGTGATACCGAACAGTCCAAATGTATTTCCACAACTACCAGAAAAGAGATGCCGATGTGGGCGAAACTGCCTGCTAGAATAAGAGCCGAGTGGGAGGACCACAAATGTTAGATTTGTTGTTCTTTCCTCACTGTAACTTCACTTCCTCATTCTGATTAATCATTGTCTAAATCTGAGTGTGTGTGTGTGTGAAACCTGATCTGTGTGTGTTTCCACTTTCAGTGGCCGAACAAGTCACTGCCAAAACAGCTAATGAAGGCGATGAAAAAGCCCCTGAAGTGACAACAGTGAATTCAGTTCCTCCTACTAAGGAGGAATTAACAGTGTCATCTGTTGCTAAGGCAGCTGCAGGTGAGATCCATCAAATTATATCGAACAAACACACACGCAAAAATAAAATATAAGACCATCATAAAAAAAAACATATGAGATCAGATTTTTTTTTTTGCTTTAATAACTTTAACAATGGCTGCATTCCATTTAATTCAAGCATGTCAGTTTGCGTGCATGACTTACTGGCACAGCTAAATATTACAGTTATAAGTTGCAACAATTTGTGCCATGGGAAAGGTCTGTCAAGGCATATTAATGACAGTCAGTAATAGTACCAATTATATTTTGGTAATCTGATGCAAGAGGTTTAAAAGGTTTTGGACTCTGGAAAGTTTGTCCAGATTGCAGTTCTTCCTGTGTCCAGCTCTGTTTTAACATCTAATGTAAAATTAAAGATGCCCTGTCAAACAAACCAACATTCAGGAATTCAGCCGTGAGACACTAGCCATGTTTCCATAAACCTTGACGGACAGTATAAGGGGCACATCAGAAAAGTTTGTCGTAATCAGCGAAATTCAAAATGACTTCCTCGATTCCTCAAGATCACTTGAAGTGGTTTTTGTCTTTTTCTAAAGAGAGTTGATGCTATTAAAACAAGTGGAAATTGAGCAACTTAGTGCCCCCAGTTTCAGAGTGTAATCCCACTAAATATGGTCAGCTGTACACGTGTATTTGTTGTGATTATATTACTTAATAAATCTAAATCTAGCAAGTTGACAGCTTTGCTAACGGCCAAACATCAAGCAAGGTCATCAACACAAGACATATGTTCTCCTCCGTCAGCTTACTTGCTTAGCTCCTGTTCTGGCACGACACTGACTCCACTCCACTCCTCTTCTTCTTCACGGTGGTTTAAAACACCTGTAGTACAAACACTAACACTCCTCCGGAGCTCTGAGCTCGCAATCTGGGCAGCCCAGCTAAAAAACTGAGCTAACAGCAGCTACAGTTGGCAGCAGTTTACTTCACTATCCATCATCAAAAAGGATTTCCGATATATAAGACGCATTACTATTGATGTTTTTCTCCAGGCGACGTCCCCTGCAATGATACAGCTGCCTGTCCAGATAACACCACATGCTGTAAAACCGAAAAGGGCGAGTGGTCTTGCTGTCCTCTACCAGAGGTATGATTTCAACAAGACAACCCTAACATTGATGTTAAAGGTGTCACCAATGCATCTTTCTGATCGTGTAATTCCCAGGCTACTTGTTGTGAAGATTTCATTCACTGCTGCCCACACGGTAAGAAATGTAATCTGGCTGCCCACACCTGCGATGACGAGAAATGCTCCGTGCCATGGGTTACAAAGGTACCAGTAATGCTCAGGGAGAGCGTAAAGGTGGAGGATGTTCCATGTGACTCCACCGCCAGTTGTCCTGATGGCACCACCTGCTGCAAGAACAAATCAGGACTCTGGGCCTGTTGTCCTCTTCCTAAGGTAAACAAACCAGTTTTTAGACTGCACTTCCCAAAATCACTTGCCAACCCCCCTGTGATGGTAGCTGTCACTGCTCATGCTACATACACAGTTGGTAGTGGCTGTTTCTCCTGAACAGACATATGAGCGGCTGGCTGTTTGGAGCAGCAAAGTGTACTTTAAATGGAGAAATATCCACTATATACATTTCTTTTAAGATGAAGTTGACATTCTTTACTCAAGCTGAAGTAGAGACACCTGTTTAAAAAGAAGACTGACTCTGACACCACGCTGTGCTTTTATGTGGGTAGAAAACCCCCCACCCATGTTGCAAACCTACTCAACGGTGTCATCCGGTTCTCGCACCAGTTTCTCAAGACTCTGGTAAAAGTAGAAGTACTGATTCAACGTCTTTACTCAAGTGAAAGTGAACAAGTAGAGGCTTTGAAATGTATTTAAATTATAAAAGTCAAACAGTACAAGAAGCTGTAACTGAAACTTGAAATGAGTCTTCCTCTCTTGTGTGTTTTGTCTTGTCACGTCTTTTCCATTTGACTAGTTTTATATTGATTAAAGTATTTTTAACCGTGTTTGAACTGTCACGTGTTTGTGAATAAAAGTATTCTTGCTGTTCTGTTCAATAGGCGGTCTGTTGTGACGACCATGAGCACTGCTGCCCGTCTGGCACCACCTGTAACCCGACCTCCCTCTCCTGCGACGACAGCTCAGGCTCAGTGCCCATGCAACGGAAGATACCTGCATTTACAACAGAGGCGACCACTACGGAGGCGACCTCAACCCAAACTACAAAAGCTGCAAGCACAGAGCAAGCTGAGGATGCGGATGAGGACGAGGCGATGACGGATGAGGACGAGGCGATGACGGATGAGGACGAGGCGATGACGGATGAGGGGGAGAATAAAGAGGTGGAGGGCAGGATTCAGTGCGACCACCACACCAGCTGCCCGCATTCCTCCACCTGCTGCTTCATGAGCTCGTCTCAAAAGTGGGGATGCTGCCCGCTGCCAAAGGTGAGCGCTGCTTGTTCATCACATCGCCGACCTCCGTTAACACCCATACTGATGGATACGGGGGGGTTGAAGTAAAGTGTTACTTGGCTGCCAGATAGAAATCCTGAAAACCTACTCATTGTGTCAGCTCGTTCTGCAAACAAATTAATTGCATAGCTTTCACCACTCTGATTTTTTTTTTTTATTCAAAAGGAGAACTGTAAAACAGGATCGATGATGTGAAAGTAGCCCTTCCTCTCTCACTTCTCCCCAGGCCGTGTGCTGTGCTGATGGAAACCACTGCTGTCCCAGCGACTACACATGCAATGAGTTCAAGACCTCGTGCACCAAAGGAGAAGTGGTGATCCCGTGGTACACAAAGCTTCCAGCCACCACCAGCTTCCAGGCTGAACCCAGCTCTGTGCAGTGCGACGGTCAGACTCAATGCCCCGATCACACCACCTGCTGCAAGCTGGTCACGGGCGAGTGGGGCTGCTGCCCGATGGAAAATGTGAGCACTATGTGTGTGTGCAGAGTGCAGCTACTTTGACATGAAAATATAAGACGCACTATCAGTACACATTAGCGTTGTCAGGGTTTGCTTATGTAAAATAAAGGCTGTCATGTTCACTAACCTCCATGCTGCGTCTGCAGGCTGTGTGCTGCCCAGATAAGGAGCACTGCTGCCCTCAGGGTTACACCTGTAACATCGCCTCCAACTCCTGTCAGAAGGTCATCATGCTGCAGCTGGAGAGTGTCCCACTGACACCGGTGTTTCTGCCTGAGCATCATCCAGAGCCCAGTGTCAGCGAAGTCAAGTGTGACGATCAGACCAGCTGCGAAGACGGAGAAACCTGCTGCAGGACATCCACGACTACGTGGGGCTGCTGTCCACTCCCTAAAGTATGATATGCAGTCATAACACACATCAACAACAACATCACTTCCATGTTTGTACGGTGAATGTGAAGCTATGGCGGGCAGCGGTTTAGCTTAGCTTAGCACAAAGACTGAAAACAGGGGGAAACAGCTAGCCTGGCTCTGCATTAAGGTAATTAAAAACACCCAGCAACACATTATATCTGGTTTATGTAGTCACTACACAGCCAGACATGAGAGTGGTATCAATTTTCTCATCTAGGTCTGAGCAAAAAGAGAGAATTTGTTATTTCTTTATCCGTCAGGCAGCACTAGTCACCTTAAGACAGTCATAAAGTAGGCTGTTTTGGTCATGTGATAGATCTTTAATGAAGAGTTTGTGTCACACGTAAACGGACAAAACTGTTTAGCTGTTAGCTTTAATATTGAGGTACTAGATCACAAATATCCACTCTATTACACTACTGAATGGTCAGTGGACCCAAAGTGCAAACACAAATAAAGACTGAGATCAGTTTTAACAGTTTATTGGGGAATGTGCAGTGGTAGGTAAAGAGCTAGGGCTGGTAGACGGCAGGTAGATTTCCTGAAGCACGGAGAGATCAGTGTTATATAATAGCTCAAAAACAGGTTCCACAAAATACAGTGAAGCCTAAGCAATCTGGATGAGCCAGTCCTAAATACTTCAGCAGTTAAATGGTATCACATGAGAGGGAGTGATATAATACCGTCACACACACCTGTACAAGTGAATTAACAGTGTTTCAAATCAGTGTTTAATTCTGCATGTCTGATCCGCCAACCAGCTCTTATTGTGGTGAGAAATATTCATGCACTGTGCTGATATTTTTATTTTGAACGTTTGGTCAACACTACAGAAACATTAGGTAACTGTTAAGTAGGATATGACATTGACTGCTGTTAAGTTATTGATTGGATTAATGGTTGTGTATTGATTACTGACGATGGTTAATCAGCTAATCATACTCAGTTTCTAACAGCAGTTTGCAGAAAATGGTCGCCACTCGTGTGTTTTTAGGCTGCTTGTAGAAATATGTTTATCTTTACAGTAAAAAGTTTGTTATGCTGTAAGAAAGATGAAGAATATTAAAGTTACGGTAACGCAGCGCTCCTTAAGTGTCAGTTTCAGTGTCAGTGCCGTTACGCTCTATATCAGCACATAAGGAACGACTCTTGTCCAACTAAGCGTTGTAGAAATAATAATAAAACACTCAGTATTTGAACTTTTACATGAGATTTAACAACTGTTTTAACAGTGATTGTTTCTTCCTCCACCCGTTTCATCCTCTGTCCTCTCCACAGGCGGTGTGCTGCAGCGACATGCTGCACTGCTGTCCCGCCGGCTACACCTGCACTGACACTGGAGACTGCACCCAGGACACCAGGCTTCACTGGTTCAACTGGCACATGTTCTACGCCAACAAGAAGAGAGCTCTAATAGTGTGAAAACATCTCTCCTGCACATCATGTCATTTGTTTCTGCGCGCTATGCACTAATGAGAAATAATGAAAAAGGGTTTTATGAGAATTGTTTGAACGCTTTGTTGTTAGACGACAGTTCTTTGTTATTCCAAGCACACTGTTTGCTACTTGAAACTTTACTCCATCCATAAAACACTCCACAAGCATTTTTAAAAATTTTATTCACTGTCTGATTCTGTATGATCTGCTTCAGCTGTTGCAAAGTGCACTCGTCCATCAATAGTCATAATACGGGGCATAATTTAAAATACTAACAAACATATACTCCTTGCATGATGAATGAGTCTGCTGTGGTGCCGTTTTCTGGTCAGTACTTGGTTTGTCTGAGTGTTTAGATGTGAAGCAAACATGGATAAATACATGATTGGTGCAGCTTTTTCACCTGGGGAGTCAGAGATATTCCATAAAACTAATAAACAAGATCTGATGTAACAACATTACAACTTGTCAAATGTCATGTCATTTCACCTGAGAACACCTGTTACATGAAACAGGTGTACTAAAGTGTTATGTAACTGATGATAAACTGATGTCTGCCTGTTTTTCTTAACCTTACTTCCGGGTTGTAATCCCACTTTTTAGGATGACGTACTGTTTGAGCCTGTTTCCAGTGATTTCGGATTATTATTTGGGTTTATGGAGCCTCCCCGTTGTGAGCGGAGTAAAGCACGGTAGACGTAGAAATCGCAACTTCCGATTATGCAATTCAAAATAAAAGCCTCAAATACATTTTTTTTTTAAAATTAAATATAAAATATTCATCTTGCAAAGATGTTGATACCCACAGGGGAACTTCTCATGGTACAAAAGCACAACATGCTTAGAGGTGAGTCAATAGAAGTACTCCTTGAATTAAATTAATTAAAATAAACGTGGAACTATTTAAGCATAAGAAATCCAGCAACTCAACTCACGCTGCCAAATATTGAACATGTATAAATACAGGCAAAATGAATATAGGTATGAATAATAAATACGTAAAACATATTTTATTTTGTTATTTATTATACATATGTAGTTTGGAATTATACACACCATACAATAAATGATTTATTGTAATTTTGTGTAGCTTAATTAACTATAATTTTTATAAACGTTGAACATTATTTGAAATACATGTGAAAACATTTCCTTAATAAAATTCCTTAAGTTATTATATATTTTAAATTATTTATATATATATATATATATTTGGAAAATGCAAGATATATATACACGTAATTTATGTACACATACACAGAAAGGTATCACTGCTTAAATCTACCTGTAGTCTTCATCTTCAGCTTTCTCACATATGTCTATCATGCATTATTTTATTATATAATGTAATATTATATAATATGATACTTTATTGATCCCTCAAGAGGAAATTCTTTTTTCACTCAAATTTACCATACATGGGCTTGAAATACAACCAAACACACACAAAGGGCTCACAGACATGCAAATGTGGGGAGATGGTGGATTGATGCAGCACCCTGGAAGCAGTTAGGGGTTTGGTACCTTGACAGTGCCCAGTAGGTGAACTGGCACCTCTTCAGCTACCGGTCCATCCTCCATACTAGAAGAAGAAGGAGAAAGAAAAAAGGTTTATTGCCAGGTACGTTTTCACATACAAGGAATTTGTTTTGGTGAAATTGGTGCATAACATAACATACATTCTCTAAAAATATAAGGAAGATAAAGAAAATCAAGTATTAAAAATATAAACAACATAAATATATACACAATATGTTTTAAAATAAAAAAGAGCAGTACAGCTGTGCAGGAATTGCACAATACCATGCTGGACTTGAATTGGCCACCCGCTGGTTCCTAAACCAGTTCCCTACAGACTGCACCAGGGTCGTTTCTAGCTGTTTGGGGGCCCTTTTGATTGATATGAGTTTATTCACATACAAACAATCCTAGCCAGCATGACAAAAGTAGCAGCATTATGGCTCCACCCCACATCATAAATACTTTATCCTGTGAATGCTGAGTTCCTGGCAGCTTAGTTTTGTGTATAACCTCTAAAAAAAAAAAGGTTACATGGTTTACACAAAAAATGAGGGGGTTTGCTTGGCTACAAATAAAGACAGTAAGACAGGCTTGGGGGGCCCCTGGTGGACGCGGGGCCCTATGCAATTGCACAGTCTGCATATAGCAAGAAACGGCCCTCGACTGAACTGCTGTCACCCCCATTTATTTTTAACTGTGGTACTGATATTTTTACTTAGATAAGGGTCTGTCAGCATTGTAGCCAACTCAAGAGTTTCCAATTTCGTTTTATAAAACATGGATGCTTTTATTCTGAAAGCCAACGTGCCAGACTTCCGGTGTCGTCCAGCAGTTTGACGTGTCTCCGCTTTGACGTATGAATCATTCTTCCCAAGATGGCGGCGTTACACCTGTTTCCTCGGTGGTGATCGCAACAGAAGAACCCAGAGCGCCTGAAACAGAGTGAGACGCGGTTAAACAACCGGACTGAACTCCTTCACACTAAAAATGTCCACAGAGGAGCTGTCAGCCTCGGACAGCGAGGCTGCCTTGGCCGGCGCAGGGGAGCGTTGGGCACCGGTGGGCGCTGTGGCCAGCCCCGAGGAGGATGAGAGCGGCGGCGGCGGGCGGGACCGCCGGCCAGCCGACGCAGAGGGGCTTATCCGGGGATAGCGAGGAGGAAATGGCGGCCAGGCTGGAGAAGCTAGAAGAGGAGCAGGACCTGCTGAACTCCTCTCTGCTCGCCCTCACCTCACACTTCGCTCAGGTGCAGTTCAGGCTGAAGCAGATCGTTCACGCACAGAGCGAGGAGAAGGAGAGGATGCTGGCGGAGCTGGAGGAGTTCGCCTTCAGGGGCTGCCCGCATGTGGTGGGCTGCAGAGCTCAGGATGCCAAACAGCTGGAGAACTCGGTGAGGTTTGATGCCACAAATTATGTGACCCTACACACAATGCATGATGTTTCTGACACCTGTCACCAACTGATGGACCCTTTATTTAGTTATTCACATTTTGAGGGCTGCTTTTCTATTTCCATCCATGCCACAGATGTGAGATTAACATCCTTGTGTGTGTGTGTGTGTGTGTGCAAGTGCAATTATCCTGATAATCAATTAAGTTATTTTTGGGAGGTATTTAGTGTCTAACAGCCTCTTAACTCAGATTATTTGGTGATTTTGTTTGTCTGAAGGGAGACGGACAAAAGAAAACTTGTGTTTCAACATTTTCTGACTTTTTACACCCAGAAATAATCAAAGATTTGAGAAGATAGCTGTCAGATTAACACACAAACTAATCTGCAGCAGGACACACATGCAAAATACTCTGAGGTTTCTTATTAAAGCTGATTAAAGATGATTAAAGTGCAGTTATTCTGACGATGGATTCAGTTATTCTGGGGTCAAACGTGCCTAACATCCCCGACTGACAGCCTCTTAACTGAGGGGATTTAGTGATTTTCTTTGGCTTATGTAGCTTCCTATATGTTTGGTTTTAAACAGATAATCTGCAAGTGTCATTCAGGGATTTATAAAATTGCGTTTCACTATTTTCTGACTTTATAAAATCAGAAATAATCAATGATTTGAGAGGACAGCTGTCAGATTTACACTGTACTAGAAGCTTGCACTAATCTGGACACTCTGTACTCACTGAAATTACAAATATATATGTATTTTAATAGATATGGACACATGCTCGGTGAGTCTTTGTGTTAAACCTTCCCCTCGGTGGCTCTGAGGTTTCTTATTAAAGCTGATTAAAGTGCGTCCGTTGCGTCACGCTCGAGGCGGCTGCGCCCTCCTCTTGTTTTTTGTTCCCAGAGATCTCTTATCGCCGCTGGAAAATGACACAAGTGTGTGACTCACTCGTGCGGCCGCAGGTTCAATGAAAATGCCTCCAGCAGATCACTATCTGTTTAATAAAGGCTTCTGTGTACAGTGACCCGCCATTGTTTACTCCCTGCCTCTTTACATTTAACTGAAGCAAAGCCTCTCACCCCTCACGTCATGATTGTTTGCCAATTATCGCACATCGTGCTCCACCCTAAAGGTCTTCTCGTGTCATTTCTTTCTTGTTTGCATGCTTTGCTTGCAGGGGGATCTGGTGAGTATGACACCCGATGTCTCTTTGAGAGTCTGGTTTGTGTATTTTGTGTAAGTGTTGTGTTGATATTGGTGTCAGTATCAAACATGTTGTGGTGTTCAGTGTGTTATTGTGCCGCTTTCTGTCTGTATAAATTAAAATCATTGTGTGTGTGTGTGTGTCTCCTGTCAGAGCGAGAGGGAGAAGAGGGAGCGCCTCGAGGCTCAGAGGGAAAAACAGAAGGATCTCATTTTCCAACTGAAGACGCAGCTGGACGATCTGGAGCGCTTCGCTTATCAGGAGGGCAGCTACGACTCGCTGCCGCAGTCCGTCGTCATGGAGAGGCAGAAGGTGGGAATGAGGAAATGTAACGCTCACCGCCGGAAATGGGTTCAGCCGTGTCACACCGGCTACAGGTTGTCTGATCGGCTGTGAATCCTCTTACTCGATTACAACGTGCCAAACAAGCAGCCCAGCAGCTACGACCTACATGGTCGTGTTAAATCCACAGGCTTCCCTGTCTGTTACGTTGAGCACATAATGATCAGATCAGGTGTAACAAGTCTTAAAATGCTTCAGGCTTTAGTCTTTGCACATTTCTCACGTGGAGGGTTTGCTTGGAAAGCTTATCCAAATACATCCGAAAACCTGCTTTTTAATTTTGTAGTTACACGCTAAAGATTGACTGAAAAGTCTACGGCCATGCTTCGAGGCTACACGTCATGCTAACATCAGCATAACTAGCAGGTGTAACCATATTTTATCGGTTGTGTGCACACCAAACACAAAGTACAGCTGATGACGATGGGAATGTCAGTAGTTTTGCTACAAACCAAATGCAATGAAAGGTCCTGAGATCGAAGTTCACAATTCATCCTCTGGAGACCACAAATATGTGCCAAATTTCATGATAATCCATCAAATAATTGCTGAGATATTTCACCTACAAACTCATTGTGGCGCTAAAGTATAAGTCAGATGGTCACCAGCAAGGTTCATCCTCTGGAGAACATTGACGTCCTCATAAATGACTTCCCCCAATAAGAAATCAGATTATGAATGTAGTGCCGTAACCATCTATTTCGTGTCAGACTGTCCCACCAGCACGTAGAAATCTACCACCACAAACACGTTCTCCACCTCTGTCGTAAACTAGACTACTCTTTGACGTCCAACCTGTCTCGCGTTTTTCAGGTCATCATCGACGAGTTGATCAAAAAGTTGGACGTGAACCTGAACGAGGACATCGGCAACTTGTCGCCCGAGGAGCTGAGACAGAGAGTGGACGCCGCCATTGCTCAGATAGTGAACCCAGCCCGGGTCAAAGAGCAGCTGGTGGATCAGTTAAAAACTCAGATCAGAGACCTGGAGATGTTCATCAACTTCATCCAGGGTACACAGGCTCATATAGAGTGGATGAGAACTTCCTGTTTCATTGTGTTTTAATTTCACAGTTGCTCTTTATTTCTTTAATGACTTTACTTTCCCTCCAAAAGATGAGGTTGGAAACCCGCTCTTATCAGATGGTGCACACAGCCAGCAGCCACAAGCATCAGGGACCAACGCCAGAGCTCCAGGAGTGAAGAAGAAAGGTCAGTCCATTCAGGTGGCTGAAAGATTCAGACAGTTCGGTGTCTGTTCTGCAGCAAAGCTCGGTTTTATATCACAGCAGTCTCAGTCAAGGCTACAACATGTAAAATACTACAGCAACAGATTGAGGAGTTGTTCAGACTTCCAACAGACGAAATCCAGTCCGATCTGAGAGTCAGATCACTGATTGTTCAGGCGATTAATCGGGCCTCGTGATGACAAATGTGTGTTCTTGTGGTTCTCACTACAGTTGACCCAGAGCAGGCCCAGAAGATGCGAGACACCGGCCTGCAGCTGATCCAGAAGGCCCTCGCCGTGCTGCAGATCTTCGCTGCGAGCCAGTTCGGCTGCGCGCCGGGCCACGTCCCTCAGAGCATGTGGCCTCAGGAGTCGACAGGACGGGATTACGGGCCCCTGCTGCAGCGTCTGGAGGCTGCTGTCGAGAAGGTGCGAGTGCTGGGCTCCTGCAGGCAGCCCTCGCTCGAACACGTCGTCAACTACACCAGCAACGCGGCGCTGGGACCTCGAGACGAGCTGACGACGTTTGTGAGGAAGGAGCTGGCGTTTGCTCTGAAAGACTTGTTGTCGCATGGCCTCTTCTCGCCCTCCCAGACCATGAGTCTGGTGCTGGCACCCATCTCCTGCCTGCTGCCTTACAGACCCTCCCCACAGACCATGCACCCGTGGGAACTCTTTGTTAAGTACTACCAATCCAAAAACGGGAAGGCCTTTGTGGAATCACCGGCCCGCCAGCTTTCACAGTCCTTCAGCTTGCCTGTAGGGGGCGGCCCGGTCACCGTCACCCCTAAACAGTCTCTGCTGTGGGCCATTCACACTGTGCTGAAGGAGCACGGACGCTACAAACGAGGACCGGACACGGAGTTCAAAGCGCTGGTGTGCATGGCTCTGAACGAGCAGCGCCTGGTGTCGTGGCTCAACCTGCTGTGCAAGTCCGGGACTCTGATACACCCGCACTACCAGTCCTGGAGCTACATGGCTCAGACCGGCTTCGAAGGAGCCCTGCGAATCCTCGGGCGCATCAGCCACCTCAAATTCAACCTCCCAGTGGACCTGGCTGTTCGGCAGCTGAAGAACATTAAAGACGCTTTCTGAGGAGGGCAACAAACCCGCGAAGAGTCAAGAAACATCAAGTGTTTAATCAGCTAAACTACACTGTTCTTACCTGGCATTCAGGACCACGAGCATGACTTTGTGCTTCAAGTATTTAACCTTATTAAAGGTTATTAAAGTAGCCACCCATCTAAAGTAAAGTGCAAGTGTGTGACGTCTTACAGTACATGCATGGACGATTATGTTATTAACCATGATCTGCATATCCCACTATGTTTAAGATGCCAAAATGTCAAGATGACGATGCTCCTTGTACTGTAAACACGCCTTAGATTGAGATTACCTCGTCTTTAGTGAAGCCTTCCTGACCTTTGCGACCTGTGCTCATCAGACAGTATCACGCCCCACCACCACCTCCTCCGTGTACGTGATAGTGGCCTAACCTATGCAGCAAAGAGAGGCTGGATTCGTACAGTAATCAGTACTGTAACGTCGTCGCCACTTAGACAATCCAGGAGCTTCTCTTCTTCTACTGTGGCTCCGACACAGTAACCGAGAGCTTGTGGTGTTATCGGTGGTCCTTGCTGGTGCTTGTACCGCTCCCATCATGTGTAGCAGGGTTGGTTGATCAGCAGCACTCAGGTCAACTCTACGGTTTCCATCGTGATGCACGGAGAAAAGCTAAAGTGTTGTGTGACATCATGCAGCTGTTATGTGCTCGCGACTCCATTTGAAGCTGTTACCTTGCATGTTTTTCTTCATGGTGTGTGAAGAATTAGACCCTGTATGAACTGCTGCTTTTTCTCTTATTCCAGGTGTAGTCACAATGATATCTGATATGATAGGGATTTATTTAAAGATCTCATATGTAACACTAAAGTTTATTTCTTGTTTTTTTTTTCAGAGAAGTTTGTTTTTATCTTCCCGAGACAGACGAGTTTGCACGTGTAATGAATGTACAAACCATAGTTGCTATTAAACGGAGGTTACTTTCTATCCGCTGTATGTCTGCTCAGTGTTCCGGGCTCACGTCACGTGGACGCGTCAAACCTCTGCGAGACGGCGTGCTCATAAGCGACCACAGATCTGAGATGATTCCATGACGGTGCACTTTGTGACACGAGTGCACATTTTATCGTTTGTTTTACGTGCTCTGTTTAGGTGACGTGTCGTAAATATGATGCTATATTTTGCTTTTTCCCCCATTTTTATGTTCTGTCCAGCTGTTAACGTTGTGATTTATGTGAAGAGACTTTTATTTATTGGACAGCATGTTTTAGCTCAACACTGAAGTATACGTGAACACACTAGCTGCTGAACTGTTGTTCACTCCGGGAACAATAGACACACTGAATCATTTAAATTGTGCTATTTATGTTATTTTTATTTCATTGCTTTAATCAAATAATATATTGGGAGACGTGAAGTGTGTTTATTCTTTTGTTTTTAATCATGTTTAATGCATTCCTACAGCTGTAAACAAATTAAACAGAGTAAATGAACCGCCGTGCTGCTCGTGAGTCTTTTATTCTTCATCAAGAAACAAAACTTTCATTTTATTTTCCAACTTCATTTGAACGCATCTCACACAGAACAGAGATGACAACATCCTGAATAAGACATCCATCACATTTATTATGTAAAAAAAAACATTTTTAAAAAGTACAAATAAAAAGTGCAAAAGGCATTGTCGATTGCTAAAAACTTGGATTTTGTAGTTTTTTCAGTAATTTTAAGATTTGTGTAATGAGTGAAATAATCATCCAGAATCCTCCAAAATGCTGCAGTCATGTGTTTTTTTCATCTTTACAGACATCATAAATGACATAATTTGTTGGTGACGTCTACGAATCTTGAATAGAATATATAAATTGGTAAGTTTGTGAGATATTTATATTTTAATACTTGTTTTTTTTAATGTTTAATGTTTATTCTGCGCCAGCTACACCAAGTTTTTAATGCAGGACTTTTACCTGTAGTTGACTAGTCTTACCTTGACATACTGCCGTTTTTAACTCACTATTTTACCTGCAGCTGTTGGCAAAAACAAGTAATTTTTTTATTGTATTTTTATTTTTTTAAAGAACGTTTTAGCATCTAATCGCTCTGTGATGTGATTTTCTGTTTAAAATAAATAAAAAATAAAAATACCAGATCTCTCCACGAGCAGAAAACTACACCCGGACGTGACGTACGCGGACCGGCGGGGTCAAAGTTGACATAAACCCTCTCGGCTTCCTTTCCTGTCAGCGGTGGCCGTAGAACAGCATCAGTGAGTGAGACTTCCCTCCAAACAATCTTCAACCATCGGCCCAAATCTGATCAAATTTATCGTTTTTATCACATCACATCTAAGATGAACATTCCTTTAGTCACGACCTGTCTGTTATTTTCGTGTATTTGTACTTTAAATGGAGGATAACTGGATGTTTATGGCAGCGTTTCGTCTACCGTTAGGGCTCATTTCCAACATGGCAGCTTCCTTCATGTAGACGCTCGCTCCGCCTGTTAAACGGCTGTTTTTTATCCATGCAGACTGCGTGGAGTGATTTTTAAGTTTTATTTATAGTTAGCCAGACATAACAGCGTCTTCGCTGTGTGTTTAAAGCTGAATAAATGTTAAAAATGACGGGAAACGTCTGAAATCAGTCCACTAGCTGGAGGCTAATGCTAACTTAGCCGGCCAGTCAGGCAGCAGCAGTTGGCTGAGAGAGCTCGCGACTTCTTAACGTCTCTAAAAGTTTAAATAGTTTGACTTTGGTCGGTTGTTTTATTTGATTTGTTGACCGTGTTTTTCTCTGTGGCAGAAATGGGCAAGTTCATGAAGCCTGGGAAGGTGGTGATGGTCCTAGCTGGACGCTACGCCGGGCGCAAGGCGGTCATCGTGAAGGTAAGACACGGCCGTGGGTGCAGCCAAATGAGGCTGATGCAGAGTTACCTGAGTATGTACACGCAGGAGCTCAGTCCATAGAGACTTGGCTGCTTGGGAACTGGAGGGTGGCCGGTTCAAGTCCAGTATGGACTGGTAGCCGCGCTGGGTGCACCGTCCAACACACCTGATTCAAAACATGAGCTTTGCAGGGCGCTGCTCTCTGCCCATCTGCACAGAGTACACGCACCAGTTCATTCACTATCCAAAGTGACTTATAGGGAGCAATTTAGGGTTCAGTGTCTTGCCCAAAGTCACTTCGACATGCAGACTAGAGGAGCTGGGGATCGAACTGCCCCATTGTCCCTTTCCATCGTCTGACAGTCTTTTTTTATCAATGTCTCTTTGCAGAACATCGATGATGGCACAACCGACCGTCCTTACAGCCACGCTCTGGTCGCAGGCATCGACCGTTATCCCCGTAAGGTGACCACAACCATGGGCAAGAAGAAGATCGCCAAGAGGTCCAAGATCAAGGCCTTCGTCAAGGTGTTCAACTACAACCACCTCATGCCCACCAGGTCAGTGTCCGGTGGTGTTCTGTGTTACTTGCGTCCTGGTGGCACTGTTCACTCATGTGGTAGCGTAGCACAGCGTCTCTCCTCCCTGATCCTGGATGACCCTTCATGTTTTAGATGTTTTCTTGCTCCAACACACCTGATTCAAAACATGCAGTGCATCGAGTCCCCGGGATCAGGGACAAGGAAAAGCACTCAAAGATACAGATGCACGAGTGTTGGAATATATCTGGAGCACTGATTGAAGTCAGAGGTACCAAAAAAACAGAAATAACAGCTCTTGAGGTGTGATGTGGTTGGAAACATCCAGATGCTGAGCTAACCGAGCTCAAGCTTTTGTATGACTTCTGTAACAGTGGATCAGTGTTTTGTTTCTAACTGCCACGACAGCATTCTCAGTTTGCTGCAGCACTCGTTCACACTCTGACCGGCTGCTTCTCCACAGCACGCTCATGAGAAAGCGGTCAACATAAAGGGTCTGTTGCTGAATGTTCGCTTCATGTTCAGGATTTCATTAACATTAAATGAACTCTGCTGCTGATAGTGAGGATAGAAAGGTAAAACGAGAAGCTTGAGTCACAGTACGTACACGGTGTTTACTCGTTAAACCATCTCGCCTTACAAACCAGTTTGAATTTACATAATGAGTCATTACAAACATCTGACAGTCCAAACATCGTGTCAGTGATTTCACTTGAGACGGCTCCACAGAGCTGAAGAAGGCTTCAGATTCAGTGTGAAGCCGTTAGTCTTCCTGCTCATCCTTCAGTAGCTCGGCTGCAGGAATCAGTTTTATTGTCATAATTAATCGATGCTACACAGCCGGTATGTTGTGTTATGTATGTTGTGTTCAGACTGGATGTCAGCCTGCAGTAATGTTGAACATTCTGAATGTTTGTGAACGCCCTGTAGGACAGAGCTCGTGAACGTGTTTACACGAGTGAGACAAAGATGATTGGCTGCCTGTTGAAGTGTCGATCAACAGTTTGTCCAGCTGCTCATGTCAGACACGTCCTGATAAAACCGCTCTGTTGAATGTGTTTGCTTGTAAATCAGGCTGCTCGATGAACTCTCCTCGTGTGTGTGTGTGGAAAGTTTGAAATATTCTTTGTTCTCCTTCAGATACTCTGTGGACATTCCTCTGGACAAAACTGTTGTCAACAAGGACGTCTTCAGGGATCCTGCCCTCAAGCGCAAAGCCAGGCGAGAGGCCAAGGTCAAGTTTGAGGAGAGGTGAGTCCCCGTCAGAGTCTGTACAGCATGTTTGATTCAGACACACGATGGCAGGACAGGCTCACAAACCTTCACCACACTAGATGAGAAATCCTTCCAGCTGTTGCAGTGATGATAGATGATGTTTCTAGTTTTTGATGCTGTTAATCACACGCGTGTGTTTTATCATAACAGATGAGCCGCATGTTTGTTTGTCTTCTGTTTCCAGGTACAAGACGGGCAAGAACAAGTGGTTCTTCCAGAAGCTCAGATTCTAACTTCACCCAGTTTCACAAATAAATGTTTAAAAATGGATTTCCACTGTCGACTCTTTATTGATGTTTTCTGTCTCCTGAAATGTGCTGGAGGGAAACTTCCTGTGTGGATGGACAAAAAAAAATATTGTGATAGCAGCCATCAGTGTTTTTTTTTTATTAAAGGTGCTGAATATGGAAAAAACGTTTGTGTATAATGAGCCTACATAAGAATGTTTGAAGAATGAGCCTCGTTTGCTTTGATTTGATCCCCATCAGGGGAACAAACACTGAACGTGTCACTTCGGGCTGTGGGTGTTTGAATCCACAAGGAAAATCAGTTTTATACAGAATAGTTCAAAATGAGCCACAACAGTAAAATCCTGCCTTTACTCGTCATAGATCAATATTATCGAACTTTGCAAAATAAATGTCACTTTCTACAACAAAACACAAAATTATGCACAAAAATAAATCACAAAATTAAATGTAAATTACACTGTGAAGGTCCAGAGAAGATTTACAGAATCTGCCAGAAATTAAATATGCATCACTTTTTATTCATGTATAATGACTGTTAAATAGGAATCATGTTTTTGTGACTCCAGAAATGGACTTTCATGGCCGCCATAGTTTAATGTTTGCAAAGAGGAGGGTGAGATGAAGCAGTAAGCTCTGCAGTCTGTGAAATGAGGTGATTTGTTTATTATGAAACAGATTAATATAATTTTAATGTAGAATCTGTCACATTACACTTGACATGAAATCAATCTCATTTTAATTCCCACCTTAACAGTGAACTCTTAAATAGCTCGTTAATTAAAACACAAACATAAGAAGTGCCTCAAACTTGAAATGTAAAGAGGCTATATTTCCGACAGCACCTGAATGCAGCACGACACGCAGCGCCCCCTGATGGAGGAAAGAGGCGTTCAGGGCTGCTAGGAAAAAGAAACTGAAAGAATAAATGTGACTTCAGACCTTCGATAGCAAGTAAGTCCATACACGAGAGCTCGTGAATGAAAAACTAAAATACTGAGTTTAATTATGATTATTAACACGTGACGACAGTGTCGCTGTGACGTGAAAGATGTCAGCTGACAGAAGTTTTGTTGAATTTGACGTGTGTAAAGTTTCTCTGGCGTTTTTAAAGATTTGAGGAGTCACTGTTTGTTTATGTGCGATCAGGGCCTACAGTGTGTTTAACAGAGTTTAACTGTGTTTCTAATCATTGACCATCTTTGATAATCACATTTAATCCACTGACGTCATTAAAAAGTTTTAATATTTTCAGTATTTTTCCAGATTACTTTCACTATGTCTTCAGAAGAGGTGAGGCGTCATTTTCCTTCTTCCTGTTGTTCAGATAAATGTCTCACACAAGAACGTACTCAGTGTATCTGTAATATTACTGTTATTATGACATTTAACTACTGTAGGGCTGCAACTAACGATTATCGATGAATCTTTGGTCTTCATGTCAAGTTTTTCATTATATAACCCATGATAATGTCTTTAAATGTCTTGTTATGTCCTAAATTAACATATTCAGATTATTATGATGTAAAAACAGAGCAAACCTCCATATTTTAGAGGTGGAAAGCATTTTCATGTCATTTCTGTGTGTAAAATTACCTTTAATCATTAATTAATTAGTTGTTTGGTCCATAAAATGTCAGAAAATGGTGATGGTGGTGATGTCCTCAAACGTCTTGTTTTGTTCACAACCCCAAAAATATTCAGTTTAATATGATATAAAACAGAGAAATCAGGAAATTCTCCATATTTGAGAGGCTGAAAACATCATTTTCTGACATTTTTGTATGTAAATTTACCTTTAATAATTAATAGATAAGTAGTTTGGTCCATGAAATGGTGAAAAATATCCAAGGACATCCTCAAATTTGCCCAACCCCCCAGAAATATTCAGGTTGTTCATTTTATTATATAATTGTACGTTTCTCACTCTGGATCTTGAGGGATCATTAACACAATATAAAACGTGTTTAATCCTCCTCCGATCGTGCGTTTTTGTGTTTTAGGATTTCTCTCTCGTGATGGAGCCGTCCGAGCAGAGCTTGGAGGGAGTAAAGGCATCAATCACCAACTACAAGGTGCTCTGAAGCTCTTCCTCTTGGCTTATTATATAAGTTGTACTGCAGCTCGCAGTGTAGAAATGAGTGATTCTTTATTAGTACAGATGAATGTATGTGAATTGTAATAAAAAAAAGTTATCGTGTGTCCGCAGAAAAAACATGAGCAGCTCCTCAAGGAGCAGAAGGAGCTGGCGACCTGCAGAGACGAGACGCGTGAACTGGCTCAGGAGTTCAGGCTGCGCACCGAAAAACTGACCCAGGCTCTGCAGAAGGACGAGCTCTCCCACAAGGAGAAGATTGGAAATGAAAAGGTTTGAATCTCTATTTAAAGTTTCCTTCACTTGGATGTTGGAGCTTCGCTGTGCAGCACTGGTAGGACAATGAACATTTGCATCACAGTTTTAATGCACTTAGTTAACAGTAAAAACTGTCTTGCAGGCTAAACTGAACCTGCTCATGGAGGAAGAGTTGGATCTGCTCAGGGAGATCGAGAAGGTGGAGACAGCCATGAAGGAAGAAGACGCTCAAAACTACTGTCTGAAACAGCAAACTGACGTATGTTCATCCGCACCGAACGCACCGCCGCCTGCGTTCATCCGCCACAAGTCGTAGTGAACCTTTACCTTTTGTTTTCAGGTGTTCACTGCCGTACCAGAGAGGAATTTTTTCTTCAAGGGTGCGACAGAAAAAGTCCTCAAAGCACAAGCGTTTGAAATGGAACCACGGGTTGAATATCCGATGGAGGGGGGGACGGCGCTGGTTACGTTTGAGGAAGAAGTGGGTGAGTTTATCAGTGAGAGTGTGTCGAGTTTAAATGTTTTTAAGGATGATTCCTGCAGAAGAAGATTTTCCAAAATGAGATCTCTGAGGTGAAGTTGGATTCTCTTTGGCATTGCTTGTAGTTTTGTAACTTAAATTTAGCTCACGTGTGCTTAAGTGTCCTTTACTGTGACTCGTCCAGATCAAAGATCCACAGTCGTCCACAGATCCAAACTTAACTTAGCCACCAAGAGAACAGGTAAAATAAGGTGCAGCCACGCAACCACACCCTCTGTGCCTGTTACTGGAAATGATAGGTGTGATCTAAAAAAAGAAACAACACAAGCTGCACACACGTTTTGCCTGCTGCAGTGGTCTTGACATAAAATCCAGAGTAAACATGTGCTCGACTCCGAGACAAAACCTTCAAAAAGCGGTCTAGATTAAGATCGACAACACTGATCAGGAAAGTATAATAATAAAAACATAAATAACTAAACTCAAACTTTATTTATTTATGTAGCACCTTTCATGCAGACATGCAGCCCAAAGTGCTTCACAGAGCAAGAATAAAACAGAAATACAAATATACAGATAGAACCTGTCAATATTCTGTACATTGTATGTGCAAGTCGAGCATTTATATGTTGCTTCAATGGAGTTACAGATTTGGAATAACTATACAATGATTCTATATGTACCCTCAGTTATGTTCAGGTGTACAGAACAGAGATCCATAAATCAGTAGTTTGAATGTAAGTTTGGAGTTTGTCTAGTTTCACTAGGTCCAAAGTTAATAATACAAAATTAGTTACTTTTATTGACTTTAAAATCAGGTTAAAACTTGACTTGACAAACAGAAACAGATAATAAATGTGTGAATGTTGCTCTACCTGCATGGTCAGATTTCAGCCACTAGGGGAAGCAAAAACGAGCTACGGGCTCCCATTGATCCCAATCTGTTACACTGTGGTTCTGAATAACTCCCTCTGCCATCAGTGGCCAAGAAGATCCTGGAAATGGAGAGTCACCAGGTGAATCTGGGAGAGAGCGAGTGCAGCATCACTGTGGAGGCCAGGCCAGTTCAGCTGATGGTGCCCAGGCTGGTGGAGGTACAGCTAAAGACACTGATTGATCTAAAATTTTCTCCCCTCCTTGAGTCTGAGCTGTATCGGTAATCATTTCTGTGCCCGTCCGTCCTGCAGATAGACACAGAGGTGTGTCCACGCCGCATATTGATCTCCGACCTGCCGAGGATGGACACTGAGAACTTGCTGAACAAGCTGGAGATCCACTTCTCCAAGAGGAAGCACAGAGGCGGAGAGGTGGAGGACTGTGAAATGATGCCTGACTCTTGGACTGTGGTGCTCACCTTTGTGGACAATGACAGTGAGCAGACTCTGTTCTTAATATTTAACACTGATGGCCTACAGTTAGAGCTAATCACAGGTTATGTTTTGTCTTTGTGCCGTCAGTTGCCAAACGCTTGACAGACATCGAGTACCATGACGTAAAGCTACAAAAGAAGCACAGAGTGAGGGTGACTCCTTTTCTCAACGGAAACGTCACAAACCTAGAGGTGAGCGTTTGTCAGGAGGCCTCAGGTTGGCAGTGATGTGTTGGATAAAGCGTATCCAGATAAATCCACACCCAGTTCACACACCCTTCTTTACAGACCAAGATGTCGGTGTGTCCCCGGACGGTGCTGCTGACAAGAATCCCCACGGTCACGGACCGAGACACCCTGCAGGATCTTCTGGAAATCCACTTCCAGCAGAGAAAGAATGGCGGAGGAGAGATCGAAGCCTTCCTCTACAACCCGCTGGATCAGCAAACCACGGCGCTGTTTCAGGGCATCTCCCAAAACAAAGAAGAGTAGGCTGTAGGTTTACCCATGTAGCTCAGCAAAAACACACATCTCAGGTTCAGGGTTTGATTATGTAAAGAGACTGGATGCAGCACACACACAAAAATCTGTTTCAGTCTTCATGTCATGTTACTTTTTTCTGATACAACAGCATAATTTGGCACAAAAATGGGATTAGGGATGTCATTTTTTTCTAGAATAAAATCTCTGATGCCTGTCACTATTGTTGAGCTACGTTTTAAGACTTATTAAACTTAAGCTGTGGATGTTGATGGATGAAGGAAGTGTACCTGGTTGTTTTATATAATGGCAATGACAGTGTATTCAAAACCTCATTAGTCACTAATCTGTACTTTAATCATGTAAATGACAAACAAGTTTTATTATATAAAAAATGTAAATGTAACAATGTGACACATTAATACATGATTTTCCTCTGTGTAATTAAATTGGTGTGTGAAATGGTTGTTTTTTATTAAACAAATATAATTATTAGCTACTTATAGCTTTCTGGAGACACTGTAAGGCTGCAATTAGCAGCCGGGTTAGCTTAACTTACAACGTTTAGTTCTGTTTACTAGATAAGAAAAATCTGTTATAACACCAACAATTAGCCATTTTTTCTAGGCCCGTTTCTAGGTTGGGTGTTGTTGCTAGGCAACCAGCGAATACTTCAGAAGGCTAATATGGCTAAAACAGCTAATTATTATTTTTTTTCACGTATTAAACAAATAAACACATAAAAAGAGTTCATGTGAGCTTAGAGGTGCTGATAGCTGCATTTTGTTACATTTGTACAGAGTCATGCTAGTTTTTCCCTTTGTTTCAAGTCTTTGTGCTAAGCTACAGAAGAGGATTAGGACCAGGGGAACATTTTATTTCAATTCTGACTTTCTGTCTGTATATGTTTGTACATGGAGCAGATACTCTACCCAATGAGCTATTTTTTTCCCTCAAATTTCTGACGTTTTTTTCTTAAAATTCAAATTTTTTCCTCAAATTTCTGCCTTTTTTCCTCCAAAATTCCTCAATATTCTGGCTTTTTTCTCAAAATTCTTACTTTTTATCCCTAAAATTCTGACTTTTTTTCCCTCAAAAATATTTCTTTATACGGAGGCTTGAAATATTTTAATTTGGAGGTAACAGACTTAACCATAAAAGTTTAAATACATTTTTTTTTTTGTGATGTAAATGTTCAATTTGTGAATAAATATACAGAAAATGAGCATTAAAGTGGCTCAAACGTGAAACAACAGAGAGACAACAAATGGAAACTGAGCTCAGTTCAGGTTTATTGTAAAAACATAACAGCAGCGTAAAAGTAAAAGCACATTTAAAAAGAATAAAAGAAATCTAAACTGGCGTTACATAAAGAATCCAGCTATATCCCCTAGTGCACAAAGTGGAAAAAAAAAACCCAACAGCAGCTGAAGATCCACAGAAGAACAAGCTAACAGACTGAGGTCAGGCACTTCGACAGAGAGAGGGGACAGTAATAGTGTGTGTAAAAATAAAAATACATTCAAAGGAACACACAGGTGACTTTGGAAGACAGTCGGCCTAATATCACAGCAAAACGACGAGGGGGGGGAAATCATTTAAAAACCTAAAAAATAATCTATTTGTTACCATGTTGTTCTCATAATGATAAAACACAAACTAGTGCAGGAGTAACCGCCGGCATCTCAACATTCCTTCTGTTACAGCGTGTAGGCCTTCTTGTCGTCCTACCACTTGTGCGTGTTAAAAGTTCACGTCGACCTCGCCTTTTTTTTTTTTAAATCTCAATCTTTAGTTTTTGTGCAGTCGTATTTTTTTTTACAAACAAAAACCAACAAACGTAAAAACCGCTCAAGTTTCGCTCTCTTAAAAATCTCAGATGCGTATCCGACATTTTAAAAATTCAGGTCAGTGCAAACTCTGGTGTCAAAGTGACATGGCCCCCCCACGTGAAGACTACAGCATAACAAAACATATCCTATGATGCGTTCACAGCTCACACATAACAGTTAAAAGGGTTTTTTACAGGTTATTGTTAATCTAAGGTTTTCCTGTTGTGAAATACATTTCTTGAAGAGAAACAGTATACAGTACAGTACATAATGCCAAGAGGATCACTGTCTAATGTTCCTACACACACACACACACACACACAATATGTAACCACTTTAGTATTGCAAATATTTCACCTCCTACGTCTGTTTTTGTGCCTTTTTGTGTTAATATCAGAATGCAATGTTAATCAAAATGCATATTTGTGCTATTAACTATAAGCAGTCACTTAAATGAAGTGCAGCCTTTAAAGCAGATTGACCTAATTAAGAGATATGAATGCACTCGTGCTATTCTAATAAACATCACCGCCCGGCACGACGTTTATCTTTTTTTTTTTCCTACACCACAATTCATGTCAAGTCAAAACATTGCATATTGTTACTAATCTTGCTTTCCAAAGCAAAACCGTTGCATTCCAACCACCAACAGTATTCCTATGAGAGTCCCGTAAAAGTTGCCCAAGAAGACCGACAGAGAGAGAGAGAGAGGCGTCGGTCTCTCGTCCGAGAAGGGAGGAGGAGGAGGAGTGCATTAGTGTGTTAAGAGGTGAGGAGTGAGGAGTGAGGAGTGAGGAGGGGGAGCTGCTGGTCGTCCAAACTGGAAAAATGAGATTAACTGTTGATACAACTGGCCTGTGCAATACGGCCGATTAAACGACCAGCGGCGCCCATTCGCTCGGTTTGCGTCCGTACTGCGTGAAGCAAGAGGAGAAGAGCGAGAAGGAAATCAAGTTAATAACCAATAAATCACAATCAGTAGTAGTTTTTTCATATACAAAGAATCTGTTTTGGTGTTTTGGTGCATAAAAAGCATAAAGTAAATATATGAGGGAGGTGGGAAGGAAGCACGAGAACAGAGATTCTCAAACTGGTGCACGAGCTTTCTCTCGTGTGCGGAGGATTTAAAAGCATAAAAAAACTGTGAATATAACTTTTATATCGCTGAAATGTAATTTGAAATATGTTTCATCTTTCCAGTAATATATTTTGTTTCAATTTAAGCACGCTACGTAGTCGCACACGTCATCCGTGATTAGTTAAGAACTAAACTGTGATGGCGAAAATAAATAAATAAATAAATAAATCATTTAAAAATACAAACAAAAATAATAATTAAAAAAACAAGAAAATACACCGAAAAAACTAACAAAAAAACAATAATAATAAAAAAATACAAAAATAAATAAATAAATAAAAAATACAAAAAGACAAAAAGAAAAATAATTTAAAAAAATAATGAAAAAATAATTCTCTTGTTTCAGTTTCAGGATTTGTTGTTTTAGAATAATTTTATATAATAATAATAATCTGTTTTATAGAACATACTGTATGTAAATGTTTTACAGTTCCCTTTTGCTGCCACACGGAGTCACCAACCTTCAGGTTTTTTTCTGCAGCAGCTTCAATAAGCGGCACTGAACTCACCTGAATATCAGTAAGATCTTTGTGGAACCTCTTCGCCAGGTCCGGACCGTTCTGCATCGTCGGGATTTCGTACGTCTAACAGAGAGAGAGAGACGTTAGTTAAACTAGTTCAGTCAACCTGATTCTCCCAGGTAGATTTCTCCTGAAGGTTTTCTTGTGACAGGTGACAGATTCTCACAGATTCATCAGAGAGGTGAACTCCTAACCTTTCCTCTGTAGAGGAGGCTGCCGACTGGACAGACGACGCAGGCCGTCCCTGCTCCAAACACCTCCAGGATCCTCCCGGCATCCAGAGCTCCCAGCAGCTCCTTCATGCCCATCGTGCGCTCCGTCACCTTAAACTCACCCTGACAGACACACAGGAGGACACAGGAATCACGGGGAGAACTCGCGCACGTCATAACTGACACTGCATGCTATCAACTCTCTGCTCGTCTCACCCATTGTCTGGCCAGGTCCAGCAGAGATTGTCTGGTGACTCCCGGGAGAATGATGCCATCCAGAGGAGGAGTCAGCAGCTCTTTCTCTGCAGACACAGACACGTCGCTTCACTCGTTAAAATAACGGAGGTAGTTGATAGAAAAGGTGGACGGAAAACAAGCGAACAAACTGACCTCCTTTGTCGTTGGTCCAGTAGATGAAGAGGTTCATGGTGCCGACCTCGGTGATCTCCTCCTGCTCGCCATACAGCCAGAGCACCTGCTGACAGCCGCGCTTCACCGCCTCGTTCTGGACCGCTATCGTAGGTCCGTAATTACTGGAGAGAGGAGAGAGAGACATTTTTCAGAAAATTTAGACATATGAGAGGCAGCGACATTTTACTGATTCAAGGAAATGAAGTGTGTTTTTTCTGCCTCATGACACCAAACAAACACACAGACAGACAGACAGGCACTTGTGTGAAGAAGGAAGAATACTTAAATAAATATCACTTGATGACTGGTGTATCAAATACTGTCTGGAAGGTGCAAAACTTCCTGCCAAGAACAGCCTGAGAAACATGCGGCACTGCCGTGATTTTCTGTTTCCTTACAGTGATGGCATTGTTCAATAAACAAAGAACAACGCAAACCAGTCAGGACACAAGTGACGAGTCACACTGTGGAAATGAGTCAGCTTTTTTTTTCCGTGTCACGATGTTTAAGTTGCAAAAATCGATTTTAACGGACCGACGGACACGCGGCCCTGATGTGTCGTTGAGTTTTCTTCCTGTGCGTCAGAGTGAGCTGTTCTCTTCAGCTTCGGCTTCCACACATTTGCAGCCGGCTAGCAGATAGCGGGGCTATCCGATCAGTCGATGAGTAACACAGAAAAGCAAAGGGGCCAGTCGCCGTTGTTCTAGACAATGACCGTGATCCCACCAGAAGCGGCTCTCCACAGAGAAGAAGTGTCTGTTCTATATTTGACGGATCAGCCGTGTCAATCGGCACAGAGCAGATCGAGCTGGCAGGAAGTCAGTTTTCAAAATAAAACGCCCTGTGCAAACGCCCGATCTTAAGAAAAACAGACAAAAGGGAAACGATTGAACTAAATCAGTGAAAAATGACCAAATCTGAGCAAGTTCACAAAGTCCGGCGTGCAAAACGCTTCAATCAAACCGGAAATATCCTGTGAAATAAAGCTCCTTAAATGACACTAATGTTTGTGAATGAGAGTACCAGAGACTTTAATTCAGTCCTGTGTGAGTCTGTAACAGAGCGACGCCCTCCCTGCTGCTGCTGAATCAGGTTTGATAAGTTGAAGTGTAACCTCGCCGTCTGACGGGAGGGGAGCGCACACATTCTGCAGGCTTAGCGAGCCGAGCCGCATTACGTAACCGCGCTGTGGCCGAGCGGGTTTTTCTTTAGGATACCAGACTCGTGTGGCAGCAGGCCTGCGATTAGAGGCCTGTGTGGAATGAGTGGAGATTACAGGAGCGCTGACTGTATCTGCATGTGAAAGCAGGAGGGATTCGCGCTGTAATCACCTTCAGGTCTGCCGTTTCATACAGGAGGAACGCCTGTCTCCCTCTGTGAAGCCGCTCGTCCACCTGTGTTTAACAAGTCAGACTGGTCACATCAGTGATCCTGAACGTCTGTCATTAAAAACAGGCTCCATCACAATAACCTCTGACAGTTCCTGCTATGACAAGACTAAATGTCTGTGTGTCTGTCTTTGGCACTGATCTGACAGCAGCCAGTCAGCGCTGACGCTTCCTTTACAGGCTTCATAACCAGAGTGGAAAATCGAAATAGTTGTACTCGGTCCAGGTCGACTGCTGAACAAAAACACTGCTGTGGTGTAACACAAACTGTACTCAGCCGTGACAGTGTGTAAAGCACGACTAACACTTCCATCACGGTGTTTTAATCACGCGGAAAATAAATACAAACATCAATTTTGTGTGTTTTCTTTTTAGATTTCAAAACGCAGTTCTGTTACTCTAACCAACTAAAGTCAAGATGGCGGCGAAGAGAACCAAAAAAAAAACAAAACAGGGATTTATTCATCTCATATCACGTCTAACTTTAGTGTATCAAATCATGTCGGGTATGGAATTAATCTGCAGATGTGGAGGAGACCAAACTTTACTTTGAACATCACTGGCTTTGTTTTTAGCCTAGCTAAAGATTGACAGATGTGCTTTTCACAGAATACAACATGACTGTTAGTGGTATCAGGATATACCGGTATGGGCCGTACCTACTACAGATGTGATAATATCGTGTAAATACTTCAGTGGATCTTGAATCATTTCTGCTTCTTTCTTTTGTACTTTTATGGTTACAGTCTCTCTCTCTCTCTCTCTCCCTGCACTTGTATTTTTAGTGTGGGTATGTGAGATAAGCTGCAGACAGACACACACGACCAGACGTCGCCTCCAGGCTTCGTCATTTTCATAGTTTGCCAATTTACAGAGAATTTACTGATTCCACTGGCTTAGCTTCCTCTGATATTCTCTGGTCTGATATCTGACCGTCATGGTGGCTAAGCAGGATGTTTATCCTCCTTCAGCTTGTGTTTCGACCTGGTACGACTGCTGAAGAAGAGGGATTGGTACATCTGACTTGAAAAACCTCAGACAAGTTGTGTGAAAGATAGCACACTCACCCTCCCATCTTGTAGGCCCCGACGCCTCCTTGCCAAGCCCTGACGAATGAAGGGTCTGCCAGCAGAGAAACGGGGTTGAAGGATCCTGTGGCAAAGTAAGGTCCAACTGGGCCGACGATGACAAAGATCATAGCTTTTCCTGTCCGAGACACGCCGAGGGACGGCTGGAGGAGAGGTGAGGAGAGGTGAGGAGGGTGAGGAAGAGGAGAAGACAGGTCATCCGGAGCAGGAAGAAGCCACAGATGAAATGTGGCGAGCCGCTGTTAAACTCTGAATGTTTCTTTGTTTATCGAAGCTCACCTCAGTTCCTATGAATGTGGGTCTGATGTAGAGGCTGGCGTCCTGAGAGTAAGGGACCCACTCCTGGTCGACCTCCACCAGCTTCTTGATGCACTCCAGCAGTTCACCTTTATCGAACAACTACAAAAAGACAAAACTGTCAACTCCTTACTGTACTTTACTACTTTAAAGGCTGAGCTGTGTGACATGAGACTTCATATTTAAATTATATAGACTGAAATGTTTCTGTAAAGTTGTAAAACAACTTTTATTGTTCATTAAAATGTTAATCTGTAACATCAGCTCACGCCTACGTCTGTGTAAAGCTTGCATTGACATTAGCAACCATTAGCATGAGCTACTGGTCATATTACGATCAATCGATTAATGGATACAAATATCTAAAAATCTTCCCTTTAAAGAAAGTGGCCTTGTGGGTAACCTTTGTTTGTTATGTTCGCTGTCGGGTGCTAATTTTGGAGCTTGCTTTTGAAATATTAAATAATTTCCTAGCACACAGCAAAGACTGCATTCAGAGCACGAGGCAGAGGTCCGTCATGTGACATACAGAGCTCAGAGTTTCCATGACGTCCTGTTAACTTTTACATCAGGACGGGGTAGGGGGAGCTGGGCATGTTGCCAAGCAGCTGTAACGTCGCAGAGGGTCAAAAGATTTAGGACGCCGCCTGTAATGTAACCTGTCACACCCTGCAACCAAGAATCACAAGAATTTAAGACACATTCACACACACTTCAGTTTGGACGTGTTGCTACAGGGTGCAGAAGATGAAATATGTCCAGTTTGAAGGCTGAAGCTTCGGTGGTAAAACTCTGAGAAGTTCAGCTGGTACAAAGTGTTTGTCTTCTCCAATGGGACCAAACCAGAAGGTCCTTTTAGTCTGGAGTTTTTCCGCGTGCTACGCGAGGTATCGGTGACACCATGAAATGCAATCCAGGAAGTTTAAGTTTAACGAGATACAGGATTTTATCTCAAGTATCCTCTGTGCTCGCACGCATTCGATTGGCAGATATACGTTAAACTTTTTAATGGCGGACGACTTGACATTCTGGGTTTTTTTAATGCCACAGGACTTCGCTAACTGTCCGTCTAAACGCGGCCTTCGCGTCTCATGATGGTCCAAATGCTGCGAACCAGCCTACAACGATGATCCTGAGGGGTCACCTCTGTGGGAGGACGAGTTGGGGTACAAACTCACGGGGAGGCAGCTTCTGTCGGCGCTTCGATGCATCCTCTCCATGTTCAGCATGGGTCTGAACAGACGGATGTGGTTGTCGGCTCCACGGAACGCCTTCATGCCTTCAAACAGCTGCAGAGAGGAGACAGACAGACAGAAAGACGCTGTTAGATTTCTACGTGTCACTACTACTTCTGCAGACTTCTGCTCCACGTGTGGTTGGTCACTGACTCCACATTCAATTACAAGTAATGCTGCTTCAGAGGTGTGTAATTATGAGGAGAAGCGTAACTATTTCAGCATGACAGTAATAATACAGCTACAGCTAAAACATCAACACAGATCTGACCGACGCCTTGTGTGTCCTCCACTCACCTCTATGGAGTAGTGCAGGGCCGAGCTGGCAGGGTGCAGCGACAGGTTCTGGAAAGGTTTGATCTGAGGAGCCTCCCAGCCGTCCTTCTCCGACCAGTTGATGGTCAACATGTGGTCGGAGAACTGTTTGCCGAACACCAGCGTGGAGGGGTCGGGCTTTGGCTTGCATGCCGAGTTGCGTTCGATGGCGAGATCCGCCGCCTGGGATGGAGAGGGACGAGAGAGCCGACGACGGGGACAGAGAAAGAAGTAGACGGGACAAGAGCAGAGCGGGCGACGGATACAGTGATTGTTTTTAAATCGACGTTATTGGCAGAGCATGCTTTAAAAAGGACAATTAGTTATACAGGGAGTTATACAGAGTCACAGACGTTTCTGGTCAGGCGAGCGCAATTAATCGAGCGCAATTAAACTGAATTACAACAGGCAGACAGTGAGGGAAAGACGAGAGGAGGGGAGAGAAACTTTAGATTCAAAGTTCCTTCCAGGCTGGATGGAGGCGTCACCTGGTGGGAAAGAAAATGTCAACGTTGTCCTCGTTACCTTGAAGGAGCTGGCGCACCGCAGAGAGCCGAAGGAGAAGGGGAGGGCCTGAAGAAGTCGTCCATAGAGTGCCTGGAATGAAAAACAACAAAGCTCATGGTAAGATGACACCGTACAGTACGAGCAGTCACAGGTGCTTTACCGGACAACCTGTTGCAACTGTTCGTCAGGCCTCGGGACACCGAGTTTGTGGGTGTGTGACTCAGCACCAATCACTTTGCCTGCAGTTCGCAGTGTGTCGCTCGTAACACATGCCTGCCAGGAGACAGCTGCTGTCGTGTGAGCTGAGTGAGGCACATAGTCAAGGAGACAAAAGGCGACAGAGTAGCTGCCAATCAGGGAAAGGTGGGATGGAAAACATACCTGTTCTCACCTCACACCCAACAACAACAACAAGCATATTCTGCTTTGTGCATGCATTGTGGGATATATTCTCCGCTCCTAAATACCGGCCTTGTAAACCAAGCTGTGCTTTTGCTAACCCAATAATTAATCTGACAATCTGCAATTATGGCCTTTCTCAAATGAGATTAAATGGCCGATACGGTGCCGCTTCCTGCTGAGTTCAGGTTGCCTGTCATGTTCACAGACGTTAAAGTGGCCACGTGTCGGGGCAGGACAGTGTTTCTGATGAAACCGGTTCAAGAACCAGAAAGCAGAACTCCTGATCTGCACTTCTAATCCGGATTACAAAAGCTGCTTATTTCACATGTTTACCGTCACCTTGTTGTCACATCTGACAGATCTGTGTGTGCAACGGGCACACAAGAACGTGGAGAAATGCAAAACTTGTTTCCAGCGATCCCATCGTTTATTTTCATTAGAAACTTTGTAGTATTTTGATTAAAATTAATCATCACAGACAGTTAAAATACAGTCGACCCCGTGCAGCTACAGACAGTAAAATGTGCCATGAAGTATGAGTGTTTTACTGTATACAGTCATAGTCCAAACCTTTATTTATACACCATTTCATTTTTTATATTACAGACTGTTAATTATACATGTTTTACGATAAAACACTGACCTCATAAGTGAAACTGACAGTACTAATGTCCTTTTAACGGAATATTAGAAAAGCTTATACCGTATTTATTACGGGGCAATTCTGGCAACCAAATCTGACCATTAATTTTTACATTCAAACACAGTATTTTAATAGTTTTATATGTTTTAAGTTAATTTATTTCAGAGTACCACTACAGGGAGGTCACGTACCACCAGTGGTGCCGGTACCACAGTTTGAGAAACAGCATTCCAGCTGCAGCCCAGGTGTGCACTTTGCTGAACGGATGATGCAAGTTCAGCCGGTATTGCCACCGTGAACGCATCTCCCTATACATGAACACCGTGTGTGTGTTTTAAACGCGTGCTAACCTGTTGCATTAATCTGTTGTCATCTTTGTTAATTTGCATGCACAGTCTGGAGCTTTGACTCAGACTCAATGAGCAAATGTTAGTTAGCATTTGGCGCGTAACGTTAAGTAGCTTTGGTTAATTACACATGCAAAGCTCGTAATGTGAGCATAATGAGGTCATAACATGCATATTTACACTTGGCATTTATCTGTGGTTATGCTGCGTTCAAGGCTCGCACCAAACTCCGTTTAAAAAAATGACAATTTAAGGAAAACGTGCTTATATCACCGCGTGGGAACTGAATAAAAACATATTAATGACTCATTAAGTAGCAGTGTGATGTGTTTTTTAATTCGGCGCACTGCTAATGTGCAAATCGTCAATAAAAAGGCCGCAAAAACCGAGATATGTGCTGAGATACGCGACGTTAGGTGAATTTAAAGGGCGTTTTTTTGTCAAAATTAAGTCAAATTTGTTGATTTAATGTGAGCCGAATTCATTATTGGACCTTGAATGTGCTACATCGAGTTTAACGAGTTGTTATTTGTTGTTGTTAATCGTTTTCAGCTCCGAGTTTGGTTGAATGACCTTTTTTTCCACGCCGGGTTGTCGGTGCTGCTGGCGGGATAAGAGGACGCATCAGTCGGGGTGCAAACAGCCGCAGATAACGGCTCTTCGTTATCTCTGCCGGAGCTCATTTAAGTGAATCATTTACAGAGACGGTCAATGTAAACAGATAACAAACACACACACACACACACACATTAAGTCAATGAACTCACCGTTCGGAGGGCTGCCATCTCCACTACGTAACCGACGATGAACGAAGATTATTCGGCCGTGTGGAAACAAACACTCGGGCTCAAAGTCAACTTGAGTTCCGCTTTGAATGAAACGCGACACGCTGCTCAGCTGAGGTGAACTCAGAAACCTCCCACTTATAATAATAAAAAAAAAAACAACAACTGCAGTGTGTGTTTAAGTTAACAGAAACAGCTGATCTGACTCATTCATAACCCTCCAAAAGTACTTGGTAGAGGTTTATTTTTTATTTTTAATAATTAAAGCAAAACACGAGCCGCTGTGTAAGAAGACGATGTAAAAATTTTATAGGTGGAAAAATACTCAAAAAAAAAAAATCACGTTAGCTATAAATTAACCAGTAAAAGTCTCAATCCGAGGAAACCATTAGAGGCGTGACAAAAACGTAACATCTGATTGGTGGAGGCTAGTGATGGGAAGTTCGGTTCTTTTAGGAGTCGGATCATTTGACTCAGTCGGCTCTTTCAGCTCCAAAATGGCTCTTCATGTTACCACTTTCATAATTCAGCCAAATTTAGCTCTGATTTTATTCAATACAGCCTTTGAATACTGAAGTATTCAAAAGTTAAAAAAAATACATTTACTAATATCAATAAATTGCTGTAGCTAATTGCGTTGCGTTGACAGACCCTTGTAACTCCCAGAAACCGCCCAATGAATGCACTAACGTGCTTGTAGAACCGCTCTGCTACACAAAGCAGATAGAAACACCTATAAAAACTTTTTTTTAAAAGGACAGCTATTGACTGTTGCACAGTTCTCATGTGTCGGTGAAGGTTGTTTGTGGACCCTGCTCGATACGTTGCGTTTGTGTTTTGTCTGCTTCTTTTTCTACTATCACTCAACGGCTCACATACCGGAGCCGGCTCCCATTGTTCACTTAAAAGAGCCGGCTCTTTGAACCAGCTCGTTCATGACCGACACATCACTAGTGGAGGCCGACAGGCTTTAAAAAAAAGGGGGAGAGGTTATTTAAGGTCAAAGAAGTTGAAGCTGATTGGTCAAAAGGTGGGGAGTGGTGCAGGTCTTGTTACACACCAAAACTCTGAGCTGACTTCAATAAATTTGGCTCAATGAAGTGAATCAAAAGTTTATTTTTATTAAAGTGTGAATAAACATGTGAGTATGTAATCAGCAGGACATTTTAATTAATAGACAAATTAATCTGTTCCGGCTCCACAAGCGTCAGGACAGCAGGACACAGGTCAGGATGGGATCTGACTCTTGAAGCCGTAGTTGAGTTCAGCTCCCCCGCTGAGCAGCAGGTCAATCCCGGTGCAGAAAGTAGCATCAGCAGCGAGATACAAGGCGGCCAGTCCAGACTCGGCCTCCGTCCCCATACGACCCAGCAGCTGTTTGAGAGGGAGAACCATCATTTTCTTCATTCTTGATCAGTTTCCAACAGCATAAACTTCCCTGTGTTTATGTGTTTTATGGTCCTGCAGCTGTTCCCACAGTAGCTGCTGAGCTGTTATTGCACTGTAAAAGACATCTTGACTTGTATTTGTCAAGTAAAAAGAGGATTTCACAGCAGACCATGCCAAAAAATACAGATTCACTGATGCTATGAAGGTTAAAGGAGGAAATAAAGTGTAAAAAATAATAATTCCCCATCTTCCTCCTCTATAACACTGCACTCAGTTACTAGAAGCATTTTTACTACTTCATTACAACTTTTTTCCCCAGGTGACATCATGATATTGATTAATATTTCATATCCGTCTGCTTCCGCTCTTCCACTCAATGAATAATGAGAGCAAGCTGAGACTCGTCAGCACCACGAGGCAGCTCCTCTCCTCTTTGTCGTATCTCCAGGATGAAAAGCACGCTGTAATTTGCATGCCTATTGCAGAAACTCTGAGGGAGTTCACATTTACAGCCCTAAAAGAAAAGACCTATGTTTGGCTCATTAACACGAGAATGGTGCAGAAACTGCAGGCTGTTTTTAGTGAAACTCTTTAAGACTTTATTTTAATCAGTGTCGTATGACAAAGGAGGACCTGATTTATTTACCCACAACAAGATTTTTGACACTTTTTGGGATTGAACTAATCGCCCTCACTCCTCACATGACAGCAGGTATCCACGCTGAACATGTTCTTTCCAGCCCTGCAGAGGAACCTTCGCTTTCACTGTGAGGAGAACTTGCCTGACAATTTTCTCCCAGTTTTATGGCGGCTGCAGCGTCTGGAGTCTGTCCTGCTAACTCTTCCCACAGAGGCGTCATCACGTTACCAGGAGAGATGCTGTAATACACGCAAGACTTTATTATTAGACAACAAATGTGCGACAGTTAGGGTCATATATATTATAATCTTTATAAATATGTCGGTTACAGCCTCTTGATATGGAGATGATGTTTTTCTCTGTTCTGTCTCAGTTCGTCACATAAAATCAGAGACGTTCAGACTTTGTTATTATCACGTAACATCGACGTGAATAAACAGCGATGGAAAGTAACTAAGTACAATTTTGAGGTACTTGTAATTGACTTGAGGATGTCCATTTAATGCTCTACTCCACATTCGAAGAGAAATATTGTGCCTTTACTCCTCTGATTAAGATTTGACATCAAAACATACGACCAGTTTATAAAATACTACACTCTACACAGAATTAGTGACTGTTTGGTTTACTGAGTGTAAACCAGATCTACAAATGAACGGTCTGATTTTATTCATGAAATCTTTGTAATTAAAATAATCAGCTTCTTTGTGAGACTACAGGGAAGTAACTCTGGGAAACACTCCTCAAACACTTCATCTTCTTTTGTTTGATGTTTTTTTGTCTTCTTTATATTAAATGGAAACACGTCGTGTTGTTTTGATCGGTTTGATTTATATAAAAATTAGAAAATGGATCGCTTTGTAATATCATCAACATAAGATAAGAGAGACTTTAATGATCCCACAGCAGGGAGATGAAAACTGTGTGATGTGATTCCAAATAAAGAAATAATCTTAGATGCTTTCATTCAAATAACTTTTTGAGGCTCTTTGTTTTTTCTGTTTTTTTACTTGCATATTTCAAATAATAAATCCAAACTTGAGTATCAGAACTTTGTCTTTTCTTCTTCTCCTCTCTAACGTTGATGCACCAGTATTAAAAAATCTTATTATATCATAAAACATCACGTCACATTTTTACTGCAGGGCAAATACTTTAAATTTTTATATTTTGTCACTGAATATTTTTGTTTTTGCTTTTTGATTTTTACTTATAACTGAGTGTTTTTACAGTGTTGTACTGGAAGAATCTGAATATAAGTGATTAATAAAGTCTGATACCTATGAGGTCATAGTTCATCTGAAGTCTTTACATATTTAAATACAGTTACTGTGAATCAAACTGTCTCACCAGTTCACTCGCACATTGTAGCGACTCTCATCCACAGCCATCGCCTTAGTCATGGAGATTATCGCCCCCTTGTGGAGAACACATCACATTACAGCACTCTGTATTTTTATTTATTTATTTATTTATATTTGAGCTTTTGAGGAATAATGAAAGTTTTTCTGGAGGATGAACTCACCTTGGTGGCGACATACGGCGCAGCATCTTTCTGACCGATGGTTCCCACCAGACTGGAAACATTAATGATGTTTCCCTGACGCTGTCGAATGTACGGCAACGCACACTGAAGAGAGAGGGAGAGTCCAGTGACTTCACTTATATGTCTATGTGTGTGTGTGTGTGTGTGTGAGGATCAATGGAAGCAAAGAAAGGCTCAAATTATTTAAATTTAAATCTTAAATTATATCTGAAATATTTTGAATTGAATGAGATTTAAATTCAAATATTTTAAGTTTAATTTCCAAAACTTGACAAATTCTGTTTTTTTGTGTGTTTCCAGTCGTTCACTTGGATCATGTGACTCACAGATCTTCACCTGATAGGACCTCATCAGTTACATTCAGGCTAAATGTTACAAACCTGAGCAGCTGAAGTTTTGACTCGAATTTTTAGATGTGAACTGGAAAAACTGAGTCTGAGAAATCTGAATATTACTTTTTCATCTATCTTGTTTCATTGTTTTCATCTTCATGTGACTGCTTCTGTTCTTGTGACTTGTGCTCTTACCGCTGGGTTGACCTGATTTTCACATTTCCTCATACCGCTGACCTCATGTGACACATAAAACTGAAACCTGAGCTGAAATGCACAACTTGAAAATGCCAAACCAGCATAAAAAGAGTAAAAGAGGAAGCAGTTCAGATCAGCTGATTTCAGAAAGAAAACAACACAGTTTATATTTACTATAAATTCAGTGTTCGACAGCGTGGGTCCTCTACTTTAGGCGGTTATGATGTGACCTTGAATCTTCGTGCGTTTCCTGTCTAATAAAGAAAATAATAAAAGTGTTCAGCTGCTTATAAACTCACATCTTTATAGCCTTTCTTCGTTTCCCTAGGCGTCAGCATTCAGTGTGTGAAAGTTGTGGAGACCCTTCAGGTGAACGGGTATCAGACATCACCCACATTAGTTTCTGAAATATTGTGTTTAAATATGCAAATGCTGCATGATCAAATTAAAATTGCACTAATGTGCAAACATCATTATCCTCATCAGCGTCACAGTGGGGCCGGAGCTTATCCCAGCTGCACCACCACACACACACTTATCACTCCATAAATAAGAAAACACTGCCAAGACAGCATAAAAAAATGAGTTTTCTGTATGTGTTTAGGAATAAAATGTTGTATAAATAAGTCTCTGAATGATATATGATATATTTAATATATATTGTTATTATTTTGGCTTTTATTTGATAGAGACAGCGGGGGAGGAGTTGAACCCTGAGCCGCTGCAGCAAGGACTGAGCTGGGTCACACACCAGGTGAGCTACCTGACACCTGTTCTGCTTAAATATGCAAATGAGGAATTATCCGATGCAAACTTTTTTTGGTTTTCTTGAACTCTACATTCACAAACAGACAAAGTGAAGTAAAGTAAGTTTTCTGCCTGTAGTGTCTCGCCTGTGTTGTGAAACTTTACTTTAGAGGCCAAGAAGTAGCTGACGAGGTTCAGGTTGAGCAGATCCCTGAACTCCTCCGCTGTCGTGTCATCGGTAGGTTTGTGAGGCGGGTCTGAACAGGACAAAAATAAAGAGATAAACCACGCCTGTAACAGACGCCCGAAAACAAACTTCCTCACTCATGATGGAGGGAATAAAAAAAGAAAGACTCACGCCACCCTGCGTTGTTGACCAGGCAGTCAATGTGCCCGTAACGTTCCACCGTAACAGCAATCAATCTCTGGGAGGAGAAGAACAAGAAGTTTATCAACGTTAATCTATCCCCGAGCAGAGCAAACACAAGCTCGAGCAAAGAGGAATGAAGTTTTACCAGCTCAGGATTAAACACAGGCTGAAAAAAGCTGAGCCGTGAAGTAAAATACTTCCAAAATAAATCAGATTTGAAGTGAGTATTTGGAGTTTTGGACCTGAGTCAGCTGATAAACAGAACACAAGTCTTGTGATCATGACTACACAAGTGAACCATAAACGTCCAGTGGATCAATAACTCAGACTTTTTACCTTGATGTCGTCCTCTTTGGACATATCACATGTGACAAATTTACATGAACCCGGTCCTGCTTTGTTCAGCTCCGCTTCCAGAGCCTCACCTGCAGCACCTGAAATCACATATATGCTTATGTTAAAAATGTATATATCACATGTTCAATCAATGCACCTTCGCCTAGTAGATGATGAAGCAATGCGTTGATACATTTTTGAATTTATATTGAATTCAATGGGCAGATTAAAAAATACTATCACAGACCTCCTCTTGCACAAAACGCCACTTTGGCTCCATTCTCCACTGCAAAGCAAAGACATCAGTGTTCTCTTCCTGCTCTGATCACGCACTTATACATTCAAATCAATGATGCACAGCGTTAAAAATCATACCAAACACTCTGACAATCCCTCTGCCAATCCCTTTGGATCCTCCAGTGACTATCACAACTTTGTTGTGGTAGCGCAGAGACATGTTGAGCGCTGACGACACAAACCGGGGTCGTAAAACAGCCGCAAAGCTGCGCAGCTGTCAGACAAACAGACCTTCCACTTTGTCAAAGCTCCAGTTGGTTTTGTAACGAGCAGAGATGAACCCGTGTCTGATAATGAACTTTGTTTTGTGGCTGAGTTTTTAACCATAAAATCATGGGGTTTGTTTTGCTGCATTCAGGTGCTGCTGGAAGTATTGGAAATCACAAATTCGACTCATTAACCAACAACCTCCGTGGCTGTGAAGTGAAGCCAACGTGGAAGTAGCAGTTCCTCAAACGTCCACTTGAGGCTTGGCTCCAGAAGTGAGTCAGTCTCCATAAGTCCCCATGTTTAAAAACTTCACAGCAGAAATAAACATGTTTACAGCCTGGTACAAAAAAAACAGTTTTGGTCTCTGTAGCTAATTTCCCGTTCATGACAACTGTACTGAGGGTGAATTTATATACAACTCACCTGTTCAGATTATATTAAGGCTTAAAGTTATGCAGGATTAAGAGCGTGGACGCTTTGACTGACAGGTGGGTGTCATTGCAGATGGCTTGTTTGAGCAACCAGGCGTCATTCAGCCCAACTCAAGTCCACAAAGGCTCTTTCTTTATGGGGTAACTGCAAAGTGTAAAATTTAGTGAACTTCAATAATAAAGAACATTAAATACAATAGCAATAGCATAAATCTCTGCATGAACATTCATGGTAATCCATCTTGTGAAAACATTCAGCCAGCTGAGCGACACTGCCATATATACTCCAACAGATTTAGCATTTATGATTGTGGAAAAGTCTGATGTTGAAATTTACTCAGAGTATTTGAAGGCAACATTTACAAAGCGTCCTGTCGTAGAATCCTGTCATGGGATTTGTAGTTTTACCGCACAGACACCTCATGATGAGGCTAAAATAACCACAAACATCAGGCTTACTTTGACTTTTTATGCTTTATGAGCACAGTGCTGTACAAACCACAGTCACAAAGTGAAATTTAAAAGAGACGATGACAGCAAAGTATGAAGCACCATTGAGACATACACAAAAACATATGTTTGTGGTCTCATCAATGTAAATTATGATCAACAATACGACATTTTAAATCTCCGTATTAGTTTTGGCTCGTGAGAGTTCACATGCACCCATGCGTGCAAACATGCACAGTATGTTTAAGAGAGATCGAGAGGTTAAGAGGTTGACAGGGCAGAGAAAAGGTGGTGCTGTAGCAGGAGGAGAGGTTTGAAGATTGAATTTCTGCCCGACAGCAGTCCACCGGGAGCGTGAGAGAGAACCTCGGGCAAGTAAGTGAAGACAGTGAGTGACCTACAAAAAGCTTAACTGTCTTAACTTCACCCGCGCTGCGTATTAACGCCACTGCAGTCCCTGCTGCCTCCCACCTCCCCTTACCCCAAAACATGACACATGAAGGTGGGAGGGCTCGTCTGGACATCACCACGAGGGAACTGATACACAAACTGTCTCAGAAGGAGGGAAGGGTGAGGCCACAAGGCACCCCTGGGGTGGAGGTACAGTAAAGAGAGTCACTCTGAGGAGGAGGAGGAGGAGGAGGTGTGATCAGTTTGAATCAGAAGCTCTGAGAGGGGTGAGAGGAAGTTTGGTTTCCACTGGGTGCACTGGACATGGTAAACTGGTGATGAGCATGAAGCTGGCTGCATGTGTGGAGCTTTTTGCATGAGACATTGAGACATTTTGATACAAATTCTGCCTTGATTTTAATTACACGATCAAGATTTTAGGTCATTTTTAATGTGGCACGTTTCTGCTCGCTCTTTCATAGCATATTCATGCTAATTTCTATATAATATATTGTAATAACTGTAATCTAAATAACAAAATAAGTCTGAGATCCAGAAAACTGCTTCGCTGGATTTACAAAAGAAGATGAGACGAGACTTTGATTTATTGGTGCAACTGTCTTACTAGTGTAAAGAACAATTTATAATGTATTTTACTAAAAGAACAGAGTTTTATGTGTAAAAATGATTGTTAAAAAGTAAATATTAGCCTGTGCTACTCTATTTATTTTCTTTTTGCTTTTATCTACCAGTGTTTTCCTGTTCCTCCATTTGTTTCCTTCAGAGAGAAGCGACTAAAAAGTAAGACAACAAAGACAATAAAGGTTAAGAGATGGATAATCAAGACAAAGGAGGAGGTATAGGAGGAAAAGAGGGAGAAGGAGGAGGGCAGTCAAAAGAAAAACAGCAAGCTGAGGAGGTCAGCGATGAAGACAAGCGGACCAAAGACAAGCACAATAAGCTGGAGAAGGAGAGCAGCGAGAAGGAGCCGAGCACAGAGTCCAAGAGGGGGAACCGTCGTGGTCAGTGCAGGAGCGGTTGGGCTCTGACTGAGCGCCTCGCCATCAATGTGTCGGGGATGCGATACGAGACCCAGCTCCGAACCCTCGCCCAGTTCCCAGACACCCTGCTGGGTGACCCCCGGCGTCGCCTTCGCTACTTTGATCCCCTGCGGAATGAAGTCTTCCTGGACCGGAGCCGTGTCTGCTTCGATGCCATCCTGTACTTCTACCAGTCAGGCGGGAGGCTGCGGAGGCCGGCCAACGTCCCTCTGGACATGTTCCTGGAGGAGCTGCGCTTCTACGAACTCGGAGAGGAGATAATCGACCGCTACAAAGCGGATGAAGGCTTCGCCAAGGAGGAGGAGAGGCCCTTGCCCAGCAATGACTTGCAGCGTCGCCTCTGGATGCTGTTTGAGTATCCAGAGTCGTCCGGTGGAGCTCGGATCATCGCCATCATCAGCGTCATGGTCATTGTGATCTCCATTCTCATCTTCTGCCTGGAGACTTTGCCTGAGTTCAGGCTGGAGAAGGAACAGAGGGAGGTGAGGTTGGCTTGCATGGTGCTGACACATACAAGAGCCATTTAAGAGTGAGAGCGAGGAATGGACTTGGGAGCTGATGGGGTGCAAAGAGAACAGAGGTTAACACTGGTGAGGAAGTAATGAGGTGAACATAGAAGAACATCAGGTGCTGACAGCTGTCAACTTGCTAACTCTTGCAGCCACAGCTGAAAACATCTTTAACTCCTCTCTCAACACTTGAAGCGGAGAGTAAAAAGTTAAGAATCGCGCTCAAGGAAAGGGAAAGGCGGTAGATAGAGAAGAGAAAGCAAAGGCCAAGGGTTTTCGTGAGATTATTTTGGACTTGTCGTTAAATCTGATCCACTCAGATTTAGGGAAAGGCATGAAGGGGATGAGTAGGGCAGTTAAACCGCTGGTGGAAAAACAAGAGTAAGGAAAGAAAAGGGCAGACTGAGCAGGTTGGATGGAGGTTTGTTGTCAGGGAAGGGATACGATGCACAGATGATATGCCTCGCTGGCCACTCAGGGATGTCTGCCAGAGCCAACAAGTACATTCAGGTGGAGTGGATATGTCAAAAGTACTGAGAAGAGCAAGAGAGTGGAAAAACTAAGAGGTAAAGAGACAAGTGTGAAGGAAAGGGAAGGAGATGAGCTTGTCTCACGTTACCCCTTGGAGATCTAAAGGGCTATATATAGAGGAAGGACAACCCTGAGAGCACATCAACACATAAACGAATGTCTGTATTAATAAACGCTGTGACTCATAGGCTACACACTGAAAACAGCATGGAAAAGAGGCTCGCAGATCAACTTTTCTGATGACCGGCGCAAAATGAAATTAGCCTCGCAACACCCTCCGGTAGCCTGGAGACGAGAGGCGGAGATTGCGGGAGGTTCAGGCAGCAGCGCTCGCTGGATTTATGTCGCCCGTCACCACCAACACTGCTCCGTTACTGCCATATAGATAACTGCGCTCATGTGATCAGAACATTTGACACTTTTGAATACACAAACCTACATGCACAGCCGTCCCCACGCAATTACTCACTCGCCAGATGGCGGGCGAAAATCTAAGCAACAAAATTCGTCAGATTCAGATGCATTCGCGTTGTTCCGTATGACAGGGATAATGAAGGAAGGCGTCTAACCATGCAGATATTTGACTTCTGTGGGCTCAGAATGTGACACATTGACTCCATCTTATTTTAGTGTGTTAACATGCTAACATTTGCTAATTAGCAGTAAACAAAAAGCTGAGGCTGATGGGAAGCACATATGTCAACCTCGATGGAAAAGTCATTAGGACTCATTCTCTGGGGACCATAAATGTCTTTGCAAAGTTTTATGGCAATCCATCCAATAGCTGTTGAGATATTTCAGTCTGGACCAACCAACAGACAGACAGACAAACATTGACATCTTTTGCTGGGTAGCTACAGACTTCCAGCAGTGATGTCCAAGTAACTCTGGACTCAACTGTCTCAGTTTCAATGACAGCTACTGTATATATCTCAAAACAAATCAAAGCAAATCAAATTATTAAAGGTCCGGTATGTAGGTTTTTGTGGCATCTAGTGATGAAGGTGCAGATTGCAACCAATTGAATACAGCTCGCCTTCCAAGCATGAAGGAGAAACTACATGAAATGGCAAATTCTGCCAATAAATCCCCCTAAATCTGAGACACTGGACCTTTAAGAGATCTCTAGATCTCAATACTGTTTTAAAATGCAGTCTAGTTGGGACAGAGAGACACGAGGACACGAGGCTGACGGATAGAGAAACATATAAAGACATTAATATATAGTGTTGGGCACAATGTGTGCTGCAAGGCCGCCAGAAGCTCAAGCGTAACTCTATCTAACTTGTTAAAAGACACGAATGCCCAGTCATTTCAACCCTGCACCTAGTTCCCAGAAAAAAACAAGCGTCCGGGTTAAATTAAGTGTCAAATGCCTCGTCGTCTCGAGCCGCTGTCTGAGGTGTAACGCAACCCAGAGTCACATGAACTTCACGTTTTTTGTGTGCATTTAAATATAGAGAAACTGATTTATATAAAAGTGTCTGCAAGGAAAAATAAAGCCGGCGGAGTGAAAATGGAGAGGCGAGAAAAGTTAGCACCGTATCACAGATCCTCGCAGGCTCGATCACATCCTGATGACAGATGTCATACCTTAAATGTGCTGAGGACAAACTTTCATAATAATTGCGTCTCCGCTGTCCCTCTCCTGTTGACTCTGTCCTTATTTTCCCTCTGGTAAACATCTTCTCCATGGAGCCGTTCATTAAAGTCGTACCTTTCCCTTTTATTCCCACATTTCTCTGATGTTTGAAACAGATGATAAATTTTAAGTGGTATCTGTTCAGATAGAAGCTCATATGCTTTGAGTGCAACGGTAACCACTTTTCCTTCATCCTTTGTTTCACAGCAATTCACCGTCATACCTCACCCCACCATAGCGAATGAAACCATCTTGGTCCCACCTGGCTTCACCCCCTTCCACGACCCCTTCTTCATCGTAGAGACGATCTGCATCTGCTGGTTCTCCTTTGAACTCATCGTGCGCTTCACCTGCGCCCCGAGCAAGATGCACTTCTTCAAAGACGTCATGAACACCATCGACTTCTTCGCCATCATTCCCTATTTCGTCACTCTGGGCACGGAGCTCGCCAAGGACAAAGGTGCGCAGCCGTCCGTGTCCCTGGCTCTCATCAGGGTCATCAGGCTGGTGAGGGTCTTCAGGATCTTCAAACTCTCTCGTCACTCGAAGGGACTACAGATCCTGGGCCAGACGCTGAAGGCCAGCCTCAGGGAGCTCGCCCTGCTCATCTTCTTCCTCTTCATCGGGGTCATACTCTTTTCTAGTGCGGCCTACTTTGCCGAGGTGGACAGTCCTGACACAGCGTTCACCAGTATTCCCGAGGCATTTTGGTGGGCTGTGGTATCCATGACGACGGTCGGCTACGGGGACATGTACCCAGAGACTGTCGGGGGAAAGTTGGTGGGCTCCATGTGCGCCATCGCCGGCGTGCTCACCATCTCTTTGCCAGTGCCGGTCATCGTGTCCAATTTCAGTTACTTCTACCACCGCGAGATGGAGTGTGAGGACACGACCCAGTACAACCATGTCGCCACGTCGCTCTGGGAGAAAGACGGAGAGGAGGATGAAGACGAGGAGGACGAGGAAGGAGTGGAGGAGGTGCCGGAATACATGGGAGATTTTGCACCGCTGTACAGGCAGAACGGCACGGATATCTGCCCGCCGCTCAGTGGGACTCTCCTGGCAGGGCTTTGTGCCGGACAGGTCACCGGCGATCGCAAAGGGATAAACTTCTACCTCAAAGAACCGCTGGTTACTCAGGTTTGAGTGTTTTCAGCCTCAACGTAAAGATACTATTTAACTGGATGGCGGAGTGATACAGGAGAAACAAAATGACACAAAGACCTAAACCCTAACTCGTGCCTCTCCTGTGATCCTGGTTTTTTTGTATTTGGGGCTTTTGCATGATTATATTTGACATTACGCATCTGTTTTTCTCGATAAATAAATAAAAGCTAATCCTCGAGAAACCCTGCAGGTCCACGCTGCCAGGTCCATCAGTCTGCCATGTTGCTATAGATAGGTCCAGTTGCGTTTTTTTTATGAGTTTCACAGCCACCCATAGTTCCTCCTTCACACGAGGAAGGAGAGGTTGACACGAGGAGGTCGCAATGAGCAACCTCACCGTACACACTGGTCCTTTAAACCAAACAAATACGGCATTCAGAGGCCACATTATGCGCCTTCTTCTTCGGTTTGAATTGTTGAATTGTTAGCACGTTAGTGACACGTCGGTCACCATCTTTGTTTGGCTAAATTAAAGAGTTGCAACTTGGAAAGCAGGTTAAAATCTTGTGTACTGTGCAGCAGTGGATAGAGGAATAATTCAGGAATATGGAAATGTCTTTAAAAACAGTTTAAAAGTGTTTGAAGTTTTTCAGATTTTAAGTGTAATTACTGAGTTTTGGTGCCTGAAGCCACGGTGACACTGAAACTCAACATGACAAATGAAATTCGTGTAATCTCTGTGATGACTTTGCTGTAATGTGACAATGAAAATGACCGAAGCTAAATGCACAGCGAGTGTCGCAGGCGTTGATTCCCCGTACTCGTCAGAGCTATGGCAGCAATGCGCTGCTGTAATCTCGCGCTGACGTGGACAACAAAGATCGCTCATCATGTGTCGGGTGGTGCCGACAGAGTTCATGTAGTTGCTCCCAAGCCAGTTTGCATGTTACATAGTGTAACAGCGAGATGTATGGGGAAAGCTGATATGAGGTCAGAGATGGTATAGCTCAGGGCAAGCTGACATTTATGTCCCAGTGGTGAGTCCAAACTGGATGAACAGTGTACTCTGATGGTGGCAGTGCTAACAAACTGTTCCCACATCGACGAGAACAACTTTGTCTTAATTAACTTGTCAGTCTTACACTTCAGGTTGTCTTAACGAAGGGTTGAAGGGTAGACGGTGTACAGAATGTAAAGCCCATTGAGGCAAATTTGCGATATTTAATATATAATTAAAATAAAATTGACTAGATGTGTTGATTAAAGTGAAAAAAGCTGTTTTGTCACGTGTTTCCTTCTTAAAGTTTGCAGTTTCCTTTAATGTGGTCAGCTACTATTACTACGGAAGCCCTCAGCGGTCGTACATTCATACATTTTATTCTACTCTGTTGTCTCGAGATCTCAAGTTATTGAAACACCGATTTCCTGAGATAACAACATAATTAATTTGAGTAGTTGTTAAATAAGTATGTTAAATCATCATCATCATCGCTCGAGATCTTGAATCAATCATGTTGTTATTTCAGGAAAATAAAGTTTTGTTATCTCTGAAATAAACTCGAAGGAAATAAAACGTATGAATGTGTGACCGCTTAGGGCTTCCGTATGTTACATCTCCATCACCCGATTCATAATCAGTGGCTCATTTATCGACTTTTTCAATGTGCTTCTGCAGCTCCATCCATCGTTTTTATGTGCATAAGTTGGTCTCATAATGAACGCTCATGTATGTGTTTGTTTCTTGCTATAAACGGTCATTTCTTGTGTGTGTGTCTTCTCAGATCAGCTCTGTGAAGTAATCCTACTATATGCTGTCCATCTGTATGGGAGCTAATACAGTATACACCACAGTATATAACATGGTTTCCATTGGGACAGCCATTCTTTATTATCTCTGGTGCTGCAGACAAAGTTGTAAATCAGAGCCAGACTGCTTTATGGTCATATCACTACTGCAGAAGAAGAAGTATCTACATTTTTTCAGCTGTTTTATGCACTATGAGAAGTTTCTTAAAATAGTTTCTCAACCCTAGAAAGTAATAAATCACGTGCTATGCTGTAAACTGTAATCTAAATGTTACATATCATGCAAAAGATTGACGTTTTGTCAAAGATATTTGTTATGAATATGGATAAGCTGCAAAGAAACTGTTTTTTTGTGTGTTTTTAGTGAGATTTTTATACTTTTTTTTTTGTGTGTTCTTGTGACACAATTTCAAGCTGACGGCAGCCGCGAAGAAGCTTAAAGTTTACTGAATGTTTAATTCTTAAAGATTTTGTATTGAGGTTAATCTTAAAAAAAAAAACATTGTGGTGTAGATAACTTTTATATGTCGTGTGAATGTAGTGTGACCCGCTTGCATCGGCCTGTGGACAGATGTGACTATGTATTTGTATATATATATATATATATATATATATATATATATATATATATATATATATATATATATATATATGTCTCACTTTATTTAATAAAGATCATATTTAATCAGTCATGTCATGGATCTCTGAATTCCTTCCACATGACTCTCCGTGTGCGGCGACCCGGGAGAATGTGAAGATGAGCACTCGGATCTAAACAACTTCTTAAAAGCATCATGAGGCGTGTATACAGTGTTATTAGAGGGTGGTCCGCGGCGGATAGTGCAGTGTTTAGTGTCTGCAGAGAGCTCGTGGGGGCAACCTGCGTGTGATGAGTGATCCCGCCTCTAGATGTCAGACTGTGTTTTTAAAAAACACCACTGCACAAACATCTGCGTCGGTCCTGCTGTCAGCGGGTTTGATTTACACTAATATGACATAAAAGACTTGAGCGTGACCAAATGCAACATTTACATCTTGGAATGATCGTGTTCATTTTTGCCATATGATCCAGATGACTTGCATTATTATATTTTCATTCCACGGTATCCAAATCAAAGACATAGTTTAGTTTCTGAGCCAGGGAGGAAAAATGAGATTTCTGAATGGGTTACACATTAGCATGTCTTCTGAATTAACAGTTATTTTAGACTTTACTCTTTAATTTAAATATATTTCACTGATAAAATGATCCCATGGCTACTTTATCCTGTAAAGAAAAAGCACATTACTCCCATTATTGTCTCAGCTGCCCGTTAAGTACAGCGCTGACTTTAAATACCTGAAATTTGTTTTTGAAGTGTTGTCTCAGTCTTGTTCCGAGAGATCTGGCCAAAGACTTCTGTCTCTCCCAAGAGCCAAGACGCCGTGTGACCGTTTACTTTGACTGTCATCGTTATTTTCACTGCACTGAAGTTTGTTTCCTCCTCTGCTGATTGAGGAGTGCGACATAAATAAACTGGACTTTAGTTCATGTGTGAAACATTAGTCATTAGTCCCAGTTGTACCTTAGTTATAAATCAATAACATGATTAATTTAGAGCTGAAAACATTCGTCCGTTGATTGATCACTGAAAATTCACTGCCAACTATTTTGGTAATTGTAAGCAGCAACGTCCGCGTCTGTGAAGTGAAGCCAATGCAGAAATGCCAAAAACTGCAGTTCCTCAAACGTCCACTCGAGGCTTGGCTCCAGAAGTGAGTCAGTCTCCATAAGTCCCCATGTTCAAATGTCACAACTTCACAGCAGAAATAAACATGTTTACAGCCTGGTACAAAAAACAGTTTTGGTCTCTGTAGCTAATTTCCCCGTTCATGACAACTGTACTGAGGGTGAATTTATATACAACTCACCTGTTCGGATTATATTAAGGCTTAAAGTTATGCAGAAAGCTTAAAAGTTAAGCGTTTCTATGTTTCATAGCATTTTAAATTGTATATTTTTTGACAAAACAATCAAAAGATTTGCCCAGAAAAAAAATAAATTGTAAGCCCTTGATCAGTCATAAAGTTGTTGAAAGCTTGACAGTAAAAAAATATCAGAAACATTAATTTAAGATATATTTCAGTTGACTTAACTAAAGCGTATACCTGTAAGCGCCTGCTGTTTTTAAAGCTTATCGATGTCATTAGCTGTCAGACAATTTAAGAAAATATAATAAACCTGTTTTACAGCAAATTACATTAAAATTAAGACAGTTTTGGCATCAAACTTTCTGAGTGATGAATATGTTTGAGTTGAACTGATGAAAATGGAGTTTAGGAGCAGATGATGCTCCTCAACGCACACACACACACACACACACTCGTCTCAATGACTGCAGTGATTAAATTGCTGACCCCCCTCCCTCCCCGCTGTCGCCTCAGATGCTGTGATATCCTCATGTCATGTGTTGGAGGGGCAGCTCTCTCTCTCTCTCTCTCTCTCTCTCATGCTACAGGACAGATTAGTGTTTCAGACACTAATCATCACAAAAATTTAAATTTCACGTTGCAATTTCAAACAACGTCAGATTTACAGATTCCAGCTGAGCGCTGACCCTTTCCTCTTTTACCTAACCCGACTCTCCCCTCTCTGACGTGCAGGGACCCGAAGCTAACGTCAGTCCTGCTTGCAATTACCCACAGCACCCTTATGCTGTCTGGGAAGAATGAAAAGGATTGACGTCTTTCTGGCCATCTGCCGCCCTTCGATTCCTCTCCCATCCCTCACTCTCTCCTGCCTTTGCCCATCTCTAGCTCTTCTTTGAGAGGATTAAGTGTGTTGATATCTCCGATGATAATGTGTGCGTTTTGTCTGTGTGTCTGTTACAACTTTTCCAACCAGTAATATCTTTGTCTGCAGGATTTTCCCCCCCGCGAGTCTTTAGTTACCAAACACTGACGCGTGTCCCCTTTCGACTGCAAATCCTCCGCGGATTGAACAAGTTGCTTAATCGGCAGAGAAGAAAACACAAAAGAACTGCAGTTATTTTAAATAAATCTCTAAGATTTTTATTACATACAATTTACACACGACCTGGACCTGTGAATCTGAAGTGAAGACTTGAGGACATAGGGAGGCAGTTGATGAAGAGACCGATGAAGTTAATTTTACAGCAAAATGTGAAATAACGAATAAATGTAAACATACAACAAAATTAAAACAGCATCTTGCCTATTGCTCATCATTTCAGACACCAGACCACAACGAGAAAATACAAAACATAGATAATATAGACAATATTAACGTCAAGAGTGACCGCTGATGGAGAGAAATGAGGTGACGTGCAAAGAAGAGCACCGAGGGTGAAAATGCAAAGAGCTGCAAGAAGGTGGAGAATTATAAAAATAATGTCTGCTGGCTGTATTTTGTCATTTAAAGGTCCAGTGTGTAAAATTTAACGGCATCTTGCCCCCTCGCCTATTGTCCTGAGCTACTGTAGAGACTCATTCAAACTAACAAAGACATAATAATTCTTATTTTCAGGTGATTATACACGGATGAAAACAGAGTTATGCATATTTTCTAAATAGAGCCCTTTAAATCTGACACACCGGACCTTTAAAAGAAGGTTACATACCATACCATCACTGATGGTACCAGCGAAGGAAATATACTGTTTAATTTAATTAATTAATTTAGAAAGATTTAACAAAATACTTAAAGAAAATGTTTAAACCAGGAGTCTTCAACCTTTTTAACCCTAAATTAACTTTTATATTTAATTTATTCGACTTTTATTTCACCTTATTAACCTATTTATAGACTCTGTTATTAGCCTGTATGTGTTTATGATTGATAAAAAAGTTCATGCATAATTATTATTGGATATTAAATGCACTGATTCATCCAATCCATCCAGTGGAAATGGCTCGGCTGTTTGTAGCTTCTTAATTATTTGCACGCTCACGTTCAGCATTATTTTGGTGAAAATTGTCAGTTATTATGACAAAAATTGGGGGAGTACCTCTAAGGACCCCCTAGAGGTCATGGACCCCTGGTTCAAACTATTAGATCAAAATATGTTTTACAGGCTTACATCCACGATTAGCCGTGAGCTAAAGTGTGACGTGGTGGTTGCAATCTTTGCCGCAAACAGGAAATATATGGAAGAGAAATGTGAATCAGGAGTAGCTCTGGTTCAGCAATAAATAATCTTCTTATACGAATAAACCCGCCTGCCGTGCGAACTGTCTCTAGCTGAATAGGTTCGACTGTTTTTTAACGCTGGTAATCTGGAGAAGCGAATATTTAAGTTTCACCTATCAGCACTTATTAGTTGACATGGTGTATTTAGTTTGTACAGACACTGAAGTGTAAAAACAAGTTGTGCTGGACTATCTGTCAGCTGAGACCAGTTGGCAGGTGACCAGCGGAGAGTTCAGGAATCTACCGCTCTCGGCCAAGAAAGAGTCTGGCATTTTTACGCTTGGATACAACTGTTGATGAGTGAGTTTTACCGTGATATTAAGTTTCTTCTCTGCTGGAAAGTGTTTTTCTAAATGTGGAACTACTCCTTTAAGTTTAATAATTTTCACTTCTTGCCAGGAAAATCAAAGTAGAAGATTTGAGGTTAACTAATGACTCCTATCAGGCTGGAATGTGAGGCGAATGTGACGAGGTTCAGACAAACGGGAGAATTTCAAATCAAGACAGTTATAAAAAGGAAAACGAGTAAACTTAGGGAAACAGATCTCCGCGTTAAGCTCTCTTCGTGCAGGAAACCAAAGATCAAAAGTCTCAGGCCTGATTTTAAGGGACTCTTCTAAGGAATAATACACGGTGTTGCCATGGCAACACATTAATATTTATGCATATTAAGCTCAGATTAAGCTTAACGGATCTGCTAATCGAGAGCAGTGAACTCAAACTACGTGAACCTCCACCTGAATCTCGTGGAGCTGCTTGTGAGTGTGAAATGGAGAACTAATCGACGGGGGGGGGAGGGGAAGAAAATTTTCAATCCAATCACGGCAAGTCGCCCAGCGGGATGACGTGCCTCCGATCGTAGGCGGTGTCATCGCTCTCCTCGCCGTCGCTCACTTCGCCCAGAGCCCTCTCTCTCTCCTCCTCCTCCTCTGTCTCGCTCTCTCGCCTCAGCCTGTCCCGCTCGCGGTCTCGCTCTCTGTAGCTGGAGCGATGCATCGTGGGAATCTGAGACACAAAATGAGAACATGTGTTTCATACTTGATGACTAAAAAAAAGGTGAATTTTTTACACACGCGATAAATGTTGAAGGGATAAACCAGCGTTTGGGTTGCATGCTTTGCAAGCTGAGTACACTATTATCTATTATTATCTCAGAAACGTTAAGATATATTAAGATTCTTTCCTTCCTGTCCTCTAGATTGACACATTTTAAAGATATAAGCCTTGAGCTTGAGCTGCACATCATCCAATCCACACACACCGTCCCAAATTCGGCGGTCTATTTAAGCTGCTAATGCCATTTCTGGCTGCACGTACATGCAGCCTCCAGAGGGAGGTTTAGGATATTTGCTCATCACTCCTCAATATCTATGTATACATATCTGTGAGTGATGCGGTCGGAGCCTAGACGCCAAACTCTAAATGTATGCTGCCGCTGCTGCTGCTGCAATGAAACATTCCAATCATGAGCGGTATGACTGAAATATCTTAATGGTTACTGCACATGCTGCATGACTGCAACAGTGCCGGTTCAGTTCCAGCCGAGGATGTCATGTTCCCGTCTCTGTCCACCAAGTTTCCTGTCTGCTTCTAAGAATACAAGAATATTCAACAACCTATCCAATGGCTCGGCCTTTTGCAGGTTACTTTGTTGGCTGGATGAAAACATGCAGTGTTTGGTTGGTTGGTTAACATGCAGCATTTGTCTGGCATTGGTTGCTTCCATGGTGTTGGCTGATGGGGTGATTTGTAAACGGCAAGCTAGTAAGTATCATGGAGCCAATCGTCCACACAAAACACAGGAATGTTACAGATAGTAAAGTTCTACGAGCATGAGCAACAGGTTGCTGGCAGTCAAAGGTTTCATAGAGAACCTTTGGCAAATCTCCAAAAACACGGTGTATCTCTTCCAAACAAGCTTAAAGTATCATCGTATCGTAGAGGAACATCGAGCAGCAGTGGGTACATACCTGGTTATCGTGGCTGGGCAAGGCGCAGTAGCCCGGCTCCGTCCTGTGGAGGAGGCGTGGTGAATGAGTACGGAAAGGCCGAGGGGAATGAGAATGGGAGCAGACGGAGCGCGTAGAGGGAGAGCGGATTGAGCGTGGCGATGGAGATCGGACAGAACGGGACGGTGAGTAAGTGATGGAGTGGGACTGGGAGAGGACGTGACCGTGGTGGTTGAGTTTGGGTGGGCGAGGGGAGCGAGGCGGCAGCTCGGGCGGTTTGAAAGGGTCGACGAGGTCCATCTCCGTGAGGATGGGGCGGGGATGAAATCGAGCTCCTCCTCTGGCGGGAGCATTTGCATTTCTGCCGCGTCAAGTTCGGCGAGTTCCGCCTTCGACAAGTGGTCCACGATGCCGGCGCCGAACGAGTCGCCCACCACATTGATGGAGGTACGCATTCTGTCGCTGGGTGGACAAACAGTATCAGTGTCAGCGGGTGAAAGAACCACATACACCCCTCACACATGTGTTTAGCTTCATACACTCTCCGCCTATCAGACACCTGACTCACAGCAGCCAGTCGACGGCGATGAGCAGACTGATGTCCTGAGTAGGCAGGCCCACGGCGGTCAGGATCAGCAGCATGGTAACCAGTCCAGCACTGGGGATGCTGGCAGCTCCAACACTGGCCAGGGTGGCTGTCATACTGGGGAGGAAAACACACCCATATTCAGCAAAGGTGTATGCACATGTTGCACTTGAACACACCACAAAGAATGCAGAAATGAAAGACAGCAGACGCCCGGATGTTCTGTGCATGCGTGAGAGGAAGTCATTTGTCAGTAGTTTGAGTTTTTAATCCAACTAAGACGACGATAAGGAAACCAGACAAACATTTTCACACCACCGTGAAGCTGCTGAACGCGTGTCATTTTATATTTTTAGGAATCTAAACTGAGAATAAGCTCGTAAAAAAAAAAAAAGCTGCAACTGGCGCTGAGAAACTTTCACTTTCCACCGCCAGACAAAAGAGAAAGCACACTGATTCACCAACTGCTGCTCTCACTGCTGATTCAACATTCTTAGTCACCCACCAACGGCAGCCAATAAACCAAACAGGGGCCAATTAACTTGGTGTGCCAGATCCTTGAAAGCGATCACACACGTGCTTGATGTGAGTATAAAAGACTGAACACGAGTTTCTGTGATAAGAACAGACAAATCTGCCGGCTCAAGTGTTCTCTCAACATGAACGCACAGATATTTTGAGTTGCCCTGCCAACTCTCTACATTTTTCTACCTCTACAACCGGACCTGACGTTTCTGCGTAGTAATTATATCCCATTAAAGTTTTAATTCTAAACATTAATTAGAGACGACCCAACCCAGCTAGCAGCAGCTCGGCTAAGCCGCACACTGCATGCAGACGCCTGTCTTTGGCGGTTCCCGGTCTTTCCGTTGTTGGCATGCTGCTTGAAATACAAATGTGAGGATTTGAGGGATGAGTGAGATTAAGTGAAATGAATTTAATGTAGCTTTGTGGACTTTTCTTCAGCTCATGAGTGAAAAGACGTCTAAACTCGACGACGTTTCGTTGAAAACGGTGTTTTAGATGATAATCCTGATCTTAACGTGATTTCCATGATCAGATTTTCAACATGTAACAGGCTCTTCGGGATGTCCTGATGATATTTCTTGGTTTCCTTTTAATTACGGCGTTGTTAAACAAGATGCTACACACATTGAAGAGAATGTGAAGAGGTAGCACTTCTGGCGTTACGTCAAAGATGTCTGTTTAAATGAGCATGCTAACCAGCTAACTAGCCCGTCCTGTCTCGCCTCAAACGTCCACTTGAGGCCGGCTCCAGAAGTGAGTCAGTCTCCATAAGTCCCCATGTTAAAATGTTTACAGCCTGGTACAGAAAATCCTTTTGATCTGCTTATTGCAATTAAATCAGAGCAAAAATCAGTATATTGTGTGTTCATAGCGCTGCAGTAAGCGGGTTCAGCGGTAATAAACAGTTTGAAAAGTTCGTTATACATTTTTGAGTGTCATCTCATCGAGGGTGGGAGGAGCTGAAATGATGCTCTTTATTTTAAGAGATTTAATTCAGGTTTCCTGTAACGTTATAGTAGATATTTCAGGTTTGTCCACTACACAGAAACACGCAGATAATTGCAGAATGATGCATTAGATTTTCATAATGAGATCAAATTAAAAAAAAAAAAAAAAACCCTACTCGGCCTGAAACTTTCGCCGTTTATGAAAGTTGACAACCGTGTTTAGAGCACGGATTTGTGGAGTACACAGATGTGGTAAAACTTTTGTGGTCTACGGTTGCAGAACCGGGGTCACACAGCAAACAATCTGGTATTTACATGTGTTAATCTGACCACATCATGCAACCTTTGTATGAAAAAAGCAAAAGGGAAATGTTTATTCCACGTTCTTCTGTCCACAACAGAACAAAAGCCTTTAATGTTTCCTGACTTCTTTTGAGACTTAAATCTTTAATGCTCCGAAGAATGCTGCTTGCCATGACATGTTTGCAATTAGAGGAATTATCGGTTCATGTTGGTCCCAGATGTGACAGCAGGCCAGTTTGGACACCGTTCTAAACCGTGATGTTTACCGCACCGTGCCGTTCATTTGATCTCAGACTTCTGCGTTACATCTCAATCGTCTTTGACAAACTGCAGCGCTAATTATCACCCCACTGTGTGTGGGAGATTAAGTGGAACATCCAAGAGGTTCACACACAACATATGGATCTGATTTTGACGTCGCTTTTTCGCCGCACATGATACAACAGTCGTACAGAAACTTTTAGAAAATTAGATTTGGTGGAAAACAGCCCGCTGATGAAAGACACACAATAAACAACCATCAAAGAGCTGAGCATCATTTGTAACCCGCGGCAACAAAAGGCAGAGTCTGATCCAAGTGGACTGTTTCCAATCAGACACAAATGTTTTGCCAAAACCTCAGAAATGAGAGACGAATAACTGCATTCACACAGAGGTTTAGGCTGCCGCTCATCGCCGCCTCGGACTGATAAAAACGCTTTTTTGGATTTTGTTTACGCTCTTATTTTCTTGCTTTGGCTGCATGAATACACTCAGGGCGACGCTACATGAGGAATCTCTTAATGCGACTTGGACTTTCAAACGCTGTGTGGTCCTTTAAAATGAACAGAATGTCAACTGCATCAATCCAGACGCTGAAAGTATATCATGTGACTCCTCCTGTTAACCTGCTACAATCAGCTGATGCTGTAAACAACATGCTATGAGCAACAAATAGCTCGTGACATGGACGTTTCATGTTTTAAACACACAATGTTTAAAAGTATTTCGTCTGTTTCAGATCAGAGAGCAGTTGTTGTCTGAGCTAAATTAGATTTGTGGGTGATTAAATAATCAACAATGAGAATGGATGAATCAAAGTCCTCGTCCATTCAAAAACATGTTTTTCTTATTGTGCCTTCACTCGGATGTTTGAGAATGATGCATGTTCTGCTTCCAGCATCCGCACTGAGCTCACATCACGTGTCCAGTAGTTATATATATTTTTAAATGAATGCATGCTCAGAGATTCTGGACATATTAGGCCTCTTATCTCTTCTATGGAAACTCTGGTCCGCAGCCTAGGGGTTGGGAAGCACTAATTTAAACGCACTCTCCACTGACAGAATGCACAGCTTATATGTGATGTCACCCCAAAGGGTCCAAAGAGCATTTCTGAAGCTCAAAATATCCGGCGCTCGCAAAGACGTGGCTCATCTGCAGACCTGAGGCATCCCAAATGAAGCCTGGTTGCTCAAACAAGCCATCTGCAATGACACCCACCTGTCAATCAAAGCGTCCACGCTCTTAATCCTGCATAACTTTAAGCCTTAATATAATCCGAACAGGTGAGTTGTATATAAATTCACCCTCGGTACAGTTGTCATGAACGGGGAAATTAGCTACAGAGACCAAAACTGTTTTTTGTACCAGGCTGTAAACATGTTAAACATGGGGACTTATGGAGACTGACTCACTCACTCAAGTAATATCATCAGGACATCCCGAAGAGCCTGTTACATGTTGAAAATCTGATCATGGAAATCACGTTAAGATTGATCAAGATTATCATCTAAAACACCGTTTTCAACGAAACGTCGTCGAGTTTAGACGTCTTTTCACTCATGAGCTGAAGAAAAGTCCACAAAGCTACATTAAATTCATTTCACCTAATCTCACTCATCCCTTAAATCCTCACATTTGTATTTCAAGCAGCATGCCAACAACGGAAAGACCGGGAACCGCCAAAGACAGGCGTCTGCATGCAGTGTGCGGCTTAGCCGAGCTGCTGCTATTTGTTTGGGTTTGAATAATGTTAGAAACTTTGGGATAATGCAAGTACCCAACACAACGAAATATGTTGAGTTGTTTTTAGACATTTTAATACGTAAATGTTGCATATTAAGGTGTGAAACTTTACACTTGTGTGTACATTTGATTGGCAGCAGTTGAGCTGAGTTATCGCCAACCCAACCACTTGCAACGTCACGACGCACGCAACACGACATGACTTACCTGACAGTGACGATCTGCCCGCCGTCCAGCGTGATGTCATTCATCTGGGCGATGAAGATGGCCGCCACGGCCTCGTACAGCGCGGTGCCGTCCATATTAATGGTGGCGCCTATGGGCAGCACGAAGCGAGTCACCGCTTGTCGATCTTCAGGTTTTCCTCCAGGCAGCGGAAGGTGACAGGTAACGTCCCCGCGCTGAGAGACAGAGAGAGAAAAAAAAGGTGTAGGTGTGCACAGAGCAGGAGCAAAAGTGTCTGCTGAAAGACATAAAATAGGTAGACAGGTGGTGAAAGACTGAAGTGCAGAGGTGAGGAGGGAGGTGACGGGGTGAAGAGAAGAAAAAAGAAAGAAGAAATTTGAGTCGGCTGACAGCCTCCTCCGAGCAGCTGGTGCGGGCCACTGTTGCAATCCTCCGACATGTGAATTAAAGGAATTTGATTCCCGGCTCTGCTGAGCTCGGGTCATAATATAATTAGAGAAAACGTTGATGGGATTATCCATATTCACTAAAGCCTCGGTAATGTGCCAAAATGACAGTTGGTTGCAGCAGCAGCACTGAATCTCAGGCAGGCCGAGCCAAGCCGAGCCGAGGCAGGATACAGCAGGGCCAGTTTGGCTGGTGACGACTAATCCCAAGGCTTAGACGTTTACAGCACAGGATCCGTCTGACATGGACTTGTCTATGATAGCCTGCGCTTACACACATTCGGCTCTGCTGTCCTGATGTGTCGGTTCATTCGCGTAAATAAGAGAATTTTGCCTTCATCCTCCTCAGATTGAACCCAAATAGCTGAAAGCGAGGAGCAGGCTACGCCGATCAGTCATAGTAACGACAGCAGCTGCTCGAGGAATAGATGTTGTAAAAGAAACATGTGACACACATGTGTTAACACATGCCCAAACAGTGAAACACACACATCCTGCAGGCTGTCCTACCTGCTGGCGGTGCCCAAAGCCGTGATCCAAGCCTGGAAGATTCCAGTGTAGAAAGTGAAGGGGCTTTTTCTGGTGGTAGCGAAGAATATAGCAGGTAGGATCAAGCCGCCGTGGATCACCAGGCCCACCATGACGGTCACCATGTACATACCCAGCTGCCTGGCCACCACCTCCAGGTCTCCGATGGCCGCAATCTTCCCTGCGATGAGAGAGGCGATGCCGACAGGAGAGTACCTGAACACAGAGTCAGGAACATCAGAGACATCTGTTATTCTCCATGACCTGTTGATGGCTTCTTTATTTATTATTTAAACGGCTGTGTTATGTATGTTTTGTGTATATTATGTATATTTTTCTTTATTTTTATTTTATTTTTATTCAATAATTAATCATTTCTTGAAAACTTTAAAACTGTTGATGTATTTATTGTGGTGTATAAATAAAAACAAGTATTTTAGGTAACTGTTTATTATGTTTTATTATAGATTAATGTGCAGTTTATTTAATTTTTTGATGATTCATTGTTTTGTTTTGTTTTTTTAGAATACGATGATGCATTTTTTGTCCCGATTCAACTTCAGTTAGCCGTTAGCAACTAGCAAACCCTTCTTCTTCTTCTTCTTCTTGCTTTGTCTGTCTTTTTCTTCTTCTACTACTTCTTTTCCGCAGTTTGCTTTTGTAACAAACATGGCAGCGCAAAATGGTAGACACCGTAAATTTCAACCCCCGGCAGATGTAGAGAAAAAGGAAGTTAATAAAAACATAATGATTTGTTTTATAAGAGGTTTTTATGTCACTGAAAATATTTTTATACATATTAAAGTCCATTTCTGCCAATAAATCAAGTTACACAGTGAACCTTTAATAAATATTTTTTTTTGTTTAGAAACTGAAACCATTAAATATTTGTTATTTTTACTCAAAGAAAAAAAGCAAAATTTACTTTTAAAAAATGAATCAATATATTAATTAAAAATATAAATCAAATTTTATTTTCTGTTGATCAATTCATTGATTAAAAAAATTAACTGCAGCTCTAATGTACAGAATTGAAAGTCGACGGCTTCATGTTGTCATCCACTCTGCTGACGACGTCATGATTTCACCTCTGCTGCTTAATTTGCTGCAAAATTTTCATGTTTTCATCTGAGATGGTAAAGAGCACATCATAATTTATATCTGTGTAAAAATTCATCTCAGCATTTTTTCTGTTTTATATGACTGTAAATTAAATATATTTTGAGTTTTTGAGGTTTTCACCATTTTATGACGTTTCCAGAGGAAAGAATGAATCAAAACTGGCAGATTAAACTGAAAAATTGAACATTGAAAGCATATTATCTGGCACATCAGCGTATCACTTTAGGATTATTTTTGCGAAAACAACAATTTGCTGTTTCCAAAGTCTGTGAAATGTCAGACCAAACACCTAATCAATCTTCATTCACTGTCAAAGGAGCGGTTTTCACCACGAGAGTGCACGACACATTCTTGGATCTCTGGTTTCCAGCTTTGGAGTGCAGTTGTTCCCGCTGATGAATACAGACCGCTGTGGGACGTATGAATTAAAGCCGTGTTCCCCTTTAAGCCGCTCACTCGGTACGAGTCAAAGCAGGTCTCATCCCGACAGCGGGCCGCGCTCCCGGGTCAGCTGCGAGCTGAACCCTCGAGCCTGGCATTCAGTGACAGTTGTTTGCTGGAATATGCCTTGTATATGATTTGATGGATGTGTTCTCTGTATGATACGTGTTTTTGTATACACTGGACTCTGTGTTTGGCTGGCTCCATAGGCCCGTGAGTAATCTGTTTATACTGTGTGAGTGATACGAACAAGGACACAATTCCTTTGGTGTCCAGCTGCACATGTAGATGGCCTAGGAGAGCTGCAAGACACAAGCATCCTGCTGTTTCTCTTCCAACCGCCTACCCTGCTCCCTGCTCCCTCCCCTTCCCTTCCCTTCCCATCTCTGCTCTGAGTGCCACTACACTCTGTTTCTCTGCGCGACTAGCCGGGGTCCTGCGAAGCCTCAAGGCGTGCACTGCTCTCTGAAGACATGCTCTTACACGCATCTTTCCACGTCCTGCTGTCCCTCCCACCCGCATCTGCTTTCTGCTCTGTTGCCAAGTGGCTCCTCTGCCGTCTGTGGATCCATTACATTTTGGAGATCTTCCACCCCGGCTCCCCTGGGACCCCACAACATTGTTCCGGGCCCCGGCTCCTGCTACTCCCCAACATACCACAGACTCCAGCATGTGCCAGGGAAGCCCTCTCTCTCTCTCTCTTTCTCTTTCCATCTGTCTGTGTCCTTCACAAACACCCTTTCTCCCTTTTCCTTATCCCCTCTCTCCTACTCAGTCTTCCACGTCCGACGCTGTGTTGCTCATTCCCACAATTTGCCTCACGTACGCATGCTACGCCTGATCCATCACTGTCGCTGACCCCCCGTGTGTGGTATCTCCAGAATGTCAAAGCAACGCAGCCCACCGACGCCACGTGAGCGAAAACAGAAGACACATGTTGCGCGCGCTTGCAGACTTACGGGTACACAAACAAAAGACACTGACCACATGATCAGAGAAACCATCGTCATGATGATCTCGTTGAGGATGTTGAAGAAGTCGCACATGACCTTCCCCCGCTCGCCCATCCTGCTCATGCAGATCCCGAAGGTGATGAAGAAGCCAATCAAGCCTTTGAGGAGGACACAGAGCAAAGTGTCACGGCGAAGTTCATGATGCAAAGCAGCAAATATCACCTCCATCGGCAACTCACCGAGGACGTTCATGCCCCATTTGTACTCCAGTGACTTCCTGTTCACTATGATGGGCTCAGTTTGGTTTGGTGCCGCGACCGGAACCTTTTTCAGCACCGTCTGAACCTGGAGGGGGGAAACAAACCAACATTCATGATGTATAATGGAAGTGACATGAATCCAGCTCACACAAAACCCTTCATTCTGGAGCAAACACGCCAAGCTTGACGGCGACACAATAAACTCAGATCTGTGTTTAAAGAAAAGGCAAAACAAGAGAACAAGAGATTCTCACATAAAGACAACAAAGAGGGAAAGAGAGACAAGAAGATTGAAAGGGGAAGTACGAGTCCTTCCTGTAAAAGCAATTATGCCTTTTATGACTTCAATGAATCCCTGATGAGTGCAAACAAAAGAAGCTGTAAAACAGAGATGAAGAAGAAGAAGAAGGGGGAAAAACAGAGAATACCGCAGGGAGAAGAAGAGTCTATAAGCTGGTGCTCTGCAGCGCTGATGCATTACTGCGGTAAATAAGATGTAAAGAGATTAGCAGTAGCAGAAGGGCTGACCCTCACCCAGTTCAACACAGACAAACTACTTCTAATCATTCAGACACACGCATAACAGAGAGAAGAAGAGGGGGAAACAGGATTTGAGCAGAAGAAGGCAACTGTCGCATCGTGATTGAGACTCGGATGATCAGCTGGGATAAACAGTAGCCGTCTACTGACTCATCCTCTCCACCATCGGCCAGCTGACCGCGACTCAGACAGTTTAGAAAACAACTATCTGCATGTGCTACTCATGTTTGGCAGCATTATCCTTCGGTTTATTTCATTTCCATTCAAGAAAGGTTTCAACCAATAATTATTTTTGGGGTTTTTTTTAATAATGTAGAAATGATTTATTAACATAGAAATTAACAGCTTGGTTTATGAAATTACCTGTTCACCTGGTGGCAGGATTCAAACAAAGAGGCTGAATATTTTCTGTTGACTGTCTTGTCTAGTTTCGTTGTTTATTCTCTTAATGAGCATCCGACGTGATCACCTTGGACTGAACGAGTCGCAGTAAAGAGCCTGCTTAGCCCCTTTAGTGCCCTTTCTAAGGGATAGCGGTCGCTGCATGAGCAGAAGGTAGCCTTGGCCTTTTGGTCCTTTGAGTTTGACACATGTGGAAAACATTGTGAAGTTTGGAGGACGACCAGATTCTCAAGAGAATCACATCAGCCGTTAACAACTCTCTGTAGTTCATTCATTCAGTCAGACTGCTCACTTGATACCTTGTACAGACGAACGATTCAACTTTGGCCTTTTCAGCTTCGCATAAAGTCTTTACAATATTCAGTGTGAGCCTCCATCACCCGGTGCATGTCTCTGAGACGTGAGCAGTTCAATCAAAGCGTGATTTCCCGTTTCCTTTAAAGGTTGAAGACACTTCAGTATTTCACTAAAACAGAAAAAAAAAAGCTAAGTTTCCTATCCCAGTATTCATCTCACATCCCTTTAGATTAATCTCTTGACTCCCCGCGGGTGTCCCGACCCCTTTAGGTTTGGAGCCTCAGACGATATCACATCGTCATGCAGCTGCTCGGATCTCATTTTTTTCTGGGCACAGGACAGACTTCTCATCCATGTCGGATTAAAACCTGAGCTCCAAAGTTCATTCTTGATCTTGGGAAACATAACGTAATCTGCTGATTAAGATCAAGTGATATCGTAGAGAGCTCCAGAACAGATACATACTCTGTGGTAAAATTGTTTCGCCAACTGTTAAATCAACTTTGAAGCTCAACTGGATAATGCTTATTAATGTTACGGAGATAAAAACTTAACTTAGCGTTAGTGGACACTAAAAATAACAGTGGAAGCTGTTGACTGACAAATTTGGCTAAACAACCGTCATCCGATCTGTTGATATGTATCTTGATGATACGACCCTATAGTGTGCAAGAGCAACAGCCATGAAACAATGCCAAAGATGTTGACGTTACCTGTTGGAAGCAGGCCCGCACCAGGTTCTCAGGGAAGAGGTTTCTGATGAGGTCGAGGAAGGCGTCCAGACTGCTGACCTCCTGGTTCTTCTGGGTCGTGCTCGACGGGCCTCTCCTCAGTTTGGGGTTCCCCGGGTGGATACTTAACACCAGGATGACCCCGAGGATGGCGGCGATTACAGTCGTGGACATGTAGTACACCATGGCTCTACTGCCCATCCTGCCACTGGAGCGGGCATCCAGACCAGCCAGGCCTGAACGAGACAGATGACCATCAGTGTTTGCACTCACTGTGTACACCCCATGCACCTCTTGATTTCTTATACAGTTATTTAAAGTTAATATGCTTCATATGCTTGATGAAATATTAGCATTACTCTCAAAGTACGTCTGAGGCTGACGGGAACTTAGTTATAGCACACCTGTGATAAGGCTGGAGATGATTAGAGGCAGGATGAGCATCTTCAGCATCCTCATGAGGATTTCTCCAGGGAAGGAAATCATAGTGAGAGCGGAGCTGTCCTTTATCTTCATGTACCGCAGCAGCATCCCAAACACAGTGCCCATGACAACACCTGAAGAAAAGAGAGGAGAAGTTAATTTTCTGTGTAACTGTACGGGTTGATTGATGTATATTTGAGCCAAAATAACAAAATTGGCACGTTCCCTCAAAGAGCGGCTCGTTATTTTGGGTTTCAGCACAGAGTTTTAGATTCCCACGATGGTATGAATAGCTGCAGATTCTTAAGAAGTCAAAAATCCTGAATAACCGCCAACGTGCGTACTCGCTTAGATTGGTTAATTGATACAAAATATCAGCAACAAGTCCTTTCAGGCCTTCAGAAACCATCTGCTGATATGTTGAACTCACTGGCCTTTTTCTCTTTCCCCCCGTTCCCAAAAAGTGTTGTTGTACATCTGACATGTAAGAGTCCCCTGACTAATGAGAACAGTGTACTGTAATGTAAACGAGTTTAAATCTGGGTTTAAATCTAAGTGACAAATGACAGACAAAAATAACACACGTCTTGCCGACGAGGGGGCTTTTTTTTTTTTTTCTTGACAAAGAACACAGCTATGCCGGAGTGTTTACAGAGGCAGGCTAAAGACAACAACAAGCCTAAGATGGCTCATGGGAAAATGTTAATATTTATAATATTTTTCGAACGATAAAACTTAAACTGACCTTGTGCGGGTTTGGAATATTAAAGTTAATCAAAAACTGATTTTTTCAAATTATTCCTGGAGTCATTATTTTTTATTCTTTATTCTGCAATCCAGCTTGCACCAGTTTCCCACAGTTTCCCAGCCCATGCGTACCCATAACAGTGAGTCCCAGCAGCAGATTGTGGGTGTTGCGGCTGCAGTGACCCGCATCTTTATACGCAATGTCCGTGTTGTCATCTCGCTGGTTTTCTTCTTCTTTCTCCTTCACCTTGTTTGTGTTGGACGGGTTGGCTGTCGACTGGTTTGTCATCCTGCCTGTGGAGATGGTTGGAGAGATAGATTTACTGCTGGAAAAATACTGTTGGTGTTGGTTAACGATGAACTCTTAGCTGTTTAACTGATTAATCAAAAGTGAAGACACCGGGTTGTTTATAGACTATCTTAACAAAGCATTCTTCTCACGTGGCAAGTGTGAACTCACATTGTTGCCACTCTGGGTGGCTGATTCTGTTCTTAAAGGAGGAGTTCGCGGAGAGCTACCTACCACTCATTTACACAACGGAAATGTCCTATGAGTATTTGGTTTGGGTTCCTAAAGGAAGTAAGGAAACACGACTTCAGGCAACCCAAACACAGCAGGCGATGGCTAAACATCTCAAGAGAGGTAATCTGTAATCATCCTCGAAATGGAAATCTAAATACAACACAATATGGATGAGTCACTGATAAAAGAAGAGATATAGCTGATGAGTGTAAAGAATGAGTCAGATAGGAGTCATAAGATGTCTGACCACCTGTGACCAACAGGACGGACTGTTTGAGGTCTGGACAAATAAGACCAAGAGTCTACAGCGGCTGTGTGAAACTGTACTTCAACAGCAGGCTTTAAGCTAAACGCCAATGCTAATATGCTCGCTATGACATGCTGCCATGTTCATATGTTGCATGTTAACAGTTGCTAATTATCCCTTAACTCAAAGTACAGCTGAGGCTGATAGAAATGTCTTTTGTTTGCATGTATTTGGTCAAAAAATGTGGGTCAAGTTTAAATTCTGATCTGATGATGACGTGAAAAGAAAGGTTATGGAATCGCCAAAGTCATTACAATTCATCCTGAGGCGAACATGAATGTTTGTACCAAATACCATCACAATGTACCAAATTTTCTTCCAATAGTTGTTGAGATATTTCACTCAAAACTACAAACATCAACCGTACCAACAACCCGGGGTTGGGACCCCCAAAGCTGTGAGATTGCCAAACGGTTGCAGGGAATTATGGCAAGCAACACGGAACGAGAGACAGGAAGCAGCTCTCTGTGATGTCAACACAAGGGATAAGGCTATATACTCTGTTTTTATACACGTTAACAGTTATCTCAAGCAACAACTGAGAATGTATTTCTATCTATTATTGTTCTTTCAGGCCTGCAAAGCAATGGTCTCCCTGTGTGAGTTTGTTTTTAGACATGGCTGTAGGGGGTTGTAAAGTTAAGAACCACTTTGCCAGAGGCGTCTGGGATTGCATCATCTGGGAGCCATAAATATATGTCATGTTTCTGACAATTCTGTAGTAACCCAGCTTATAGATGTTGAGATACTTCACTGGATAAGTCAGACTTTTAACCTAGTGGTGGTGGAAAGTCTGGGGATCCCTAAAACTGATTCATCCTCTTGGCAACATGGATATGTATACCCAGTTTCAAAGCAACACATCCAACAGTTGTTGAGATATTTCACTAAAAAAATAAAAGTTTCAACCGATTAAAAGTTAGAGTTTCACTAAAGTTATAAGATTCATCCTCTGGGGATCATGACCAAGACAATCCATCCAGTGGGAGTTGAAATATTTCAGTCTGGAGCAAAGTGGTGACCCAAACAAGCAACACTGCCACTGTCTAGAGCCACAGTGCTAAAAATGTAAAAATGAAAATGTTGTCCATACAAATGTTATTCAGCATCATGAATAATTAGCTAAATGCAGAAAAATGTATACAACATGTGGTTTAGAAAGAAAAACTCAACACTATTCTTGTATTTACCGAAGTCCACATCCATTAAAGTGCACTGAACATTTGTTTAGATCCATCACCCTACAGAAATACCTCTTTGGGCAGGCAAACAACTTTACAATAAACCTGTCAACTGATTATAATTATCGCCCCAAAATCTATTTTAGCTCCTGTGTGTCAACACAAGATTTTTATGGAAGCAACCAAGGCAGAATAATCACCTTTAACAAGAAGAAAAGAGTCAACGAGAAGGAATGCGTCCACTGTCCAATAACACTACACATTTCTATTTCGACCCCACCGCCACCATCTCTAAACATTAATTATATATAAACACATCTGGAGAGCTGCGCGGCCATGCCAAATCCTTGTCTATGTATGTATGAATGTCAGATTTACAAACAGTCTGACTGTGTGAAACAGTTGCAATCATGACATGATTATAATCCATCAGCTGAGTGGATGGCATTTTGTTTTTTTGCAGCAGTAGGGACATAGTCGCACACATTCCCCAAAGTACAATAGAAAAGAAGGAGCACAACAAAAAAAAAATTACCTACTAGTCAGTCTGCTCTCACGCTTTTACCTCCTTTCTCTCATCTCCAGCCACATCTCTGCCCCCCTTTCTAGTCTCAGCAACAGTCGCCAGTCCAGACACAATGTCGGATTGTCAAAAAAAAATTGTATATTTTGGGGGCGGAGTATGTCCTGCTAAGTTTCAATTGCAAAGATATAATCCTCAGTGAGCAGAGTACCGTGGAGATGAAGGGGGAGGGTGTTCCACTGTTGGAGTCTTCACAAATCCTCTTTTCAATCCTTATGTCATTCTCAGCATGGACATTGTTCGGTAACGTCAGACGACCACATACATTGCGGTTATGTGGCAGCCTAATCACCCTCCCAGCTTTTGATTGAACAATGATCTCATGGACAAGATGCGTTTTTTTTTATTTTACCATAATGTTAAATCCAGGTTTAGTGGTTGCCAAATGATCAAGCTTGGATAAAGGCTTGTTTGCTTGATTTGGAACAATACCATTGGCGATGCAGGTTATCCAATAATGACAAGTGCTTTAGAAAGGTCATGAACTTCTCTCTATACATGTATAAGGCTATTTAAGCCCAAGTCACATGTGCTGGAGTCGAAATAAGAATGACTGTCATCCTCTCCGGCAGTGAAAGCTGGATATTAAACCTTTGTTCCCTGAGCAGGTCAGATGGAGGCCCTGAAATAATGAAGCAACAGCATGTGTCCTGCGAGGAGGGAGTTACTGAGGAGTATAAGCTGCGAGGACATACTCAAGGACCTGAAACTGCTCTGTAAATCTGTCTTCCTTCCCCAACAGACAGATTATTTTCCTGCTCCAGGAAATGTCAGAACTGCCTTGAGACGACACGTAGCTGGAGCTCTAGGAAAGCAGCTCCTACTGGGCTGTCCTGATGGATCCCTTCAACTGAGGCAAACAGAAACTATTTACAGTCTTGCTGGAGTTTCTGATGTCTTGCCTGAAAAGTACTTAACAAAGTACAGTTTATAGGAGCATGAGAAACAAGAGCAACAGCCAGGAGAGGAAGGACTGGCCTTGGACATGCCTGTTACATCACATCACAGCTTAGCATCCCTAATAAAACACAGCAAACACGGTTCACATTGGTCATGCAGCTTATAGTAAATCCTGGATTTCTTAGCAATATGACACAGGTATTACGACTGTGCCAGGTAGGCTGCGGACCAGGAGGTATTCCCGTTTGAAGGGAAGCACAGTCTAACACATGTTAGTGATGAGATGAAGGTGGAGGGACTTCAAAGTGGGTAAAGAAACAAGGAAGGAACTCCCGCTGGTTTGGTAGCGATGGCGTAGTTTACGCGCCCTTGTGCGCCAAACACAGCCGCAAGGCAGGAAAGAGTCTCCCACAGAGACTTTCAAAGTAATGGCGCGATGGATAAACATCAGGGTCCTCAATGTAAATACTCTCGTAGTCCATTGGATGTGTGATGGTGACCTACGCAGTGCACGATAACCATCACAATCAGTCACCACATGCAGCCATGTACTTACGGCACATCTTCTTAATCGTCATGATTTCCAGGACGACAGGCCCGCGATGACAGAATGAGTTAATCTCCCAGTAGAGCAGGCTTTGATTACTGTAAATGAGCCCAAGCTGCTGCAGATAAAGGTGCACATACCATCAGAGCAGGACACGACAGAATACCTCCGTACTCTCGGCTGTCACGGGCTCGTCACTGATCACCCCTACCTTCCTCGTGTGCACTTATAGTCTTCCACATTAATGATCCGACCAGGTCTGCAGCCAATCACAGATGTTGGTTTAAGAGATGAAACAGATGAACGTTGGCTATAAGGTCATAACTCCCCTCCCTCCCAATCTGTCTGCCTGCCTCTGATCTTAACAGTGCAGTAAGTTTCAATAGCTGTGCTACAAATCAACATAATAATATGACTGACTGTACGTATTTATCCAGCCTTTGTAGCTACTACAAATAGAGACTACAGCGATTAATATACGTGGTCTGTTGTTTCCATGTGTGCTTGAACTAGCATGTGTATCACATTGCATTTTTTTTTTTGCAGTGTAATTTTTCAAGCAAAAATAGTAAAAAAAAAAGTGTCAAAAACTTTGTTTCCAGCTAATGTTTGTCTTTGTCATATATTGTTTTACAGTTTCAGACTTTGGTTGACCAAACCCAGACATTTAAAGACGATACATTGTACTCTGGAGAGTTGTCATAGGTATTTATCACTATTTTTTTTAATGTTTTCTATGCTAAATTTGGTTATCAGCAGATAAATCGATGGAAATAATCGTTAGTTGCTGCCCTAAATGCAGTGTTTTTATGATTTCAGACAGTTTAGCCTGTTAGAGAACATAAAATGAGTAGTTGGTTGAACAAAACAGAACATTTAAAGACGTCACATTGGGCTCTGGGGAGTCGTGATTCATATTTTTTCACAGTTTTTTAATGTTTCATGCAATAAATTTGGTTATAAGCAGATAAATCAATGAAAATAATTGTTAGTTGCTGCCCTGAATGCAGTATTTTTATGATTTCAGACAGTCTAGCCTGTTAGAAAACATAAAATTCTTGTTCTTTACATCCAAAAGTACCAAAACAATAAAAAAAATTGACTTTATCGCGTCTATCTTGAAGTTATTACAGCTCATCCTCAACATGTCGATTCTCTCTAAATTAATGCTACAATATATCGCGAAATGCATTGTTTAAAAGGTATCTGCATGTGTGTGTGTGTGAGCGTGTTTGTAAGTGTGTGTGGGTGTCTGTGTGTCTCAGAGGATTATTTCCAGTCGCTGATTGTTTGGTGTGAGCTTTGCAAAGGGATCGAGATATAATCCGCACCCCGCTCCTCCATCCTCCCCTCGTTCAGCAGAGATGAGGGTGGCCACCGAAGCAGTACAACACACACTCCTCACATCGCATATCAACCTCGGTATCAAACACACACACACACACACAACGGCTCAGCATGCACCCATATGAGAATCTAAGTGTGTGGTTATCTTGACTATATCAGGCAATGCAATATCATGAAATTAATGTAGTGTAGCATTCTGCAATGAGAGCAAATGAGGCGTGCGCTGACAGACGCCGACGCCGACTCGGAAATGTTTTTCCAAAGACTTTTATTTTGTTTTCCAAGCTGTCACCGGAGCTCACACCAGCTGGAAGACGACGGAAGTCTATACATCAGTACTGCACGAGTAAACGTTTTAGCATTCATCCAGGCATTTTTAAGTACACTTCATTTTGTAATTTTTCCAGTTTTAATGTGCCATATACCCAAACACGGTTACACTTGGTAGAAGTTATGCAATCTGGCATCAGGAACTGCTTTCTCTGTCTTTTGTTGTCCAACGCGCTGCTACCTCCAGTTCACAGTGTGTTGATCTTAACAGATCAGGTTCATCAAGATCAGTAAGTCTTAAATATCTTTTAGAAAATCTGCTTTTTGTCATTTAAATTTGATAAAACTCTAAATAGATGAGACAATTTGAAAGGATTTATTCAATACTGATTTCAGATCCAATAAAAAAAATGCTGTCAAACCCCAAACCTGGTGTTGGAGGACAGGCAGGAGCTTGTGTTTGTTGTGTGTTATGGCGGTACCTAACAGTATAAGCACATAAAGCTATAGTTTACTAGTGGAATCAGATATAATCCCACCCTTCATGAAGATCCCGTCTCTCTCTTTCACACAGGCCCTCTGAATATCCGTGCACTTTGCTAACTAATTCCTTCAACATATGCACTCAACTGCTGTCAAACGTGTGTGTGGCTCATGGCTTTACCAGATCGCTACAGCGCGAGGGTTAACTGGTGTGTATTAACCCTCACAGCGAGGGTCGGTGTCAATCAGATGTGGACTGCACTCAGTACATCGGGGGTTGGATGCGACCACACGCGGGTCAAAAAACAGATCACATGACTTTTGCTCATAGGGACAGCGCGACTACTTGAACTGCAGTTGTTAAATATTAAGTTGTTTTACAACTTCTGTCAGGGGACTTGGTGAAAGCTAAAACTAAATATCACAAAGAGTTAGATTTGATGTTAGATCCGATTTAATATTAGATTTTGATCAAGCCCAACTGTTTGGTGTAGAATGTTCTGCCACTTGTGTTTGCTGATGGGTTCGTTTTGGGAATTTCTTTCAGTTAATCGTAATTTATACGATGTTAAAAAAATGCTCATCAACAACTGTGCCATCATGTCAACTATTTTATGTGTTCAACAGTCCAAAACCCAAAAGACAGAAGAAGTTATTTTACCTTTTTCAATTCTATCTTGGTTATTAAAGAGATGTTTGAACAAAAATGGAGAATAAAACGCAGAAAAGGCTTGTGATGGTCAGCATTCAGTGGACATGAAGTTCGAGTAAGATGAATCCTTTGACCGTCATTTGGGTTATAATCGTATAGATCAGGGGTCGACAACCTGCGGCTCTGGATTTCTACTACTACTTTTTACCATTTCCATTCATCATTGTCGCAGGACTAAAGTGATTGTTACGTTCTCCGGCTGTGAACATGTTCAGCCATTACACACTGAATTTCATCAGCTCAAACGTGCGTCCTGACTTGACGCCTTGTCCTCTATATTTTGTCTCCGTAGCTCGGATAGCGAAGGATTCCACGTCCACAAAAGAAAATAAATAAACATCCCCAAAGACAGAGAATTCAACGGTGCATGGGCAGTTTAGTTTGATGTTTACTTTAATGCTGCTGGTACCAGTATGCTTGATACTACTTTGGGGTGTTGGAGGGACTAAAATGTTTGTTTTTGATAGTAAAGATTGGCGGTATAGACACAACGTCCATGACCTCATGGTAACAAGACAAAGAGAAATTTAATTCACGATATGAAATGAATCAAATCATCACATTTGAACCATCTGATTCAAACATTTTAGCGATAAACGGACGTCTGGCAAGAAACAGAGAGGAAGATGTACCCAGGAACCTTCAGGCGGGACACATTTGTTTGTGTGTGTGTGATTGTGAGTATGTTTAAATACTATTATTGAGACTGAGAGTGTCAATATGAGTCAGTGAGTGAGATTAATGTCTCATGTGACTTCTGAGAGCTCTGTGACATCTTCGGATGTCCAAAACATACAGATATTTAAATTGTAAAGTCATAAAACAGACGACAGCAGCTGGATGCGTCATCATTTTGATCTACTAATTGATTAACTGACTGAAATAAATGTCTGGTGAGAAAGAGATGCAACCTTCAGGGAAGAGATTTGTGTGTTTGTGAGTGTGAGTGAGAGAAAACGTGTGTGTGTGTGTGTGTGTCCACACATGTCATGCACACACCCACTCCCTCCCCTCCTCTCTCTCTCTTTCTCTCTCGGACGATAATCTGAGCGTATTAATCTGTTGTTTGAAATCCTTAAGCACAGACTGTCTATCACATCTGCTCTCTTCACCCTCGCAAAGCTCTGCTATTTATAAACTTTCCTCTTTTCTCCTTTTTGATCTGTCATTGCAATTTTTCTATCGCTCCTCACTCCAGCAGCACTGACTTTCACACAGCTCATTCCCTCCGTACAGTAAATCCATCTTCGCAGACGTCTTGGAAACTCTCTGATCCTCTCCTCTCTGACAGCACAGAGGGCTGAAACAATGCTGATAACTGATTAAAGATTAAAAAAAACAACATCATTAGTCGTGATACACCATCCTCGCCCCTGGAGAGGAATAAATACACATCAAGCCAATGACCACAGATGATCGAGCCCCTCAAAGTCACCCCGTGACCCCCACAAACAAATCAAAAGTGACCCCGTCAACGCTGACGAACGCTCCGAAACCGGCTGCACGTGTCAGCGAGGAGGAGGCGAGCGGGCTTACCTGCTGTGTGTCACTGCTGTCTCCCATCCGACAAGAGCGAGGCATCGGGGAGAGAGCCGCGAGGGGAGAGAGGAGGGACGTGGAGATGAAAGGGGGGAGAGAGGGGACGGGAGGCAAAGTCAGAGTCTTTGCGTCATCTGAGAAAATTTGCAGATTAATACAACAGCTTGGGTGCTCTGCTGAGCCCATCTCACCCTCCTCCTCCTCCTCCTCCTCCCTGCCTCCCTCCATCCATCCCTCCTCGCTTCCTCCCCCCCCATCGTACACTCACTTTCTCTCCATCACTTGTTTAAAGTGTCATCAGAAGGAGTCACGACTCAAGGAAGATAGAAAAAAAGAAGAAGAGAGAGTTATGACATTAGGTTGGATGCAGAAAGTGTCCTCTCGGATGGGAGGGAGTCAGCAGACACAGTGGGGGGGTCATGATTACCCTCCCCTCCACAGGAGGGTGCTATGACTCTGCACTGAGCGGATCTAATCTGTACAGTAGCTTCCCTGCGAGGGATCCTTTGACAGATATCAGTGTCAAGTCAGTGAGGCCTTAAAGTGCACGGGGGCCCGTGGGGTGGAGCTGCTACATACTGTGCATACAAGGGCCTGGTTTTTCCATGAACCACGACACCTTATCAATACACGGAATTAGAAATAAACTGATAAAACAGTTGTGGCGTTTCAGGTTTTGTCATGCCAGAGAGTCGATGAGCTGCAGCGGGAGGAATGCGGGGCCTATGATTGAGCTTTATGAGGAGGCCACGATTGATTTATGAGCCGAGCTTCTCAGCTATCAAATGCGACGTTGTGTAACGACGTTACGACCGGGCCCTTTAAATCCAAACTTCCAAACTCATATTTCCAGTTTGATTATTATCTTTTGTACCTGTTAATTAATATTGCAGTGGGTTGGCCTCAGTCTCTAATCGATCTATTAAACCGAGTATTTAAAGTCTGTGTTCGTCCTGCCAGTGAGTAAAGAGTGCTCCTTCCAGATGTTTTGGATCTGGATCTTCGTCCTCCAGGAGACTCGGCCTCTCCTCTTGTCTCTGTTTGTTTTCTCTCTTCTGTCTTTTCTAGTGGCGAGCTTGAGCTTTGGAGTCTGTCTCTGTTTCCAGGTCTTCATAGCGGCTCAGGTTTGGGCGTCACACTGCTGGATCCATATTCTTCGTTTTATCTCTAATTCCGTCGGCTCGTCCGATGCTGCTCTTCCTGAGCTTTCCTTTTTTCCTTCCTCGTATTTCCTCGCCTGAATCGAGGGTGGAAGGATAGGTCAGATTTTAAAGCTACATAATTTGGCTTTATAAATAAATCTTGACTTGACACTAATAACACTCCTTGGCGTGCTATGAAACCTGCACAGACTCCTCCTTACTGGCATGACAGACACACGCAAACTAGGACTGGATGATAAACTGTCACATTGCTAACACTTAGCGACATATTTTTAATAGATAAACGAGTGATATTAGCTTTCTTGTGCACCACTGACCTGGATTCTGCCGATTGGTCCGCTGGACTTCTGGTTAGATGTGATTGGCTGCTGAGTCTCTTCTAAATTTAGTTACACGGGATACAATGCATTTAAGAAATATTTAGGTCAGGCCACATTCATAATGGCGGAAATTTGATCATTTACGAACACTTTAATCCTCCTAATTAGCATTCATAACAGTTTATAACACACTATAATGACGTTATAAGAACATTTTAAACTATATTATATTCTCATACAGCAGCTTTCACTCATGGGAGTGAATACACATTTATATCTGCTTATAACTACATTAAAGTGTGTTTTTCAAAGGTTTAAATATTGCGTTTAAATTCTTAATAGGAGTCTCAGTTTATAGTTAAACATACGTCCACACAAAAACATACACCTTCATGCACATGTAGCACCACACACACACACACACCGACAGTCCCACAGGAGTGACAGATGGAAAGGGGGCAGGACGGGAACAGGGTCTTGTACAACTGGGCCGGTGCCTCCATTGTGCAGTAGGTGCGCTTGTAAGTCTATCCTCTACTAATTGCCAGAGCAGTTCAAATACAAAGTCTGCCTCTGAAATCCAATCCTGCGGGGTGTTGTACAGCGAGTAAAGTTTACAATGTGTAACATTTTTCCTCTGGCAAGAAAAAAAAGGACAAAACATGGCTTATGGAAGGTGAAGAGGAGGAGGTGGGGAGTTGTAAAGGACAGTGAGGTGGATAAGAAGGAGGTGTGTGGATTGTGTTGGCCAGAATGGAAGACGTAACTGTAAATAGATCATTCACTATTTAGGCTGCATGTCTAATCCGGTAGCATCCAGACTGCAACGAAATCTGTGGCAAGTGAATGAAAGTGTAGCCGCTGTAGGTGGATTGAGTCCTGTAAGGAGACACTGAGGAGGGACAGATAAGGAGGCGAGGAGGAGTGATTGAGAGGTGATCTGGGGAGAGGAGAGGAGGAGGAGAGAGCGGGGCGCTGTAAGAGGAGAGGGATCGGCAGTGCAGACGATGTAAACAAGACGAGCAGAGTGTGTGTGTGTGTGTGTGTGTGTGTGTGTGTGCGTGTGTGCGTGCGGCGACGACGGCTGTGTGGCGGCGTCTGAAGTTGTTTCATGAGCTGACAACTGCCCGAGCTTCTACGCCGACATCACACGTCATGCAAAATGTGAACCCGGCAGACTTTGGGGCGAAGGAAGGGAGGGAGGTGGGAGATCAGGGAGGGAGGTGGGAGATCACGGTGGGTGGGAGGGCGGCCAGGTAACGCCGCTGCAGCGCCAGTCTGCATTTTGCACCCAGTCGAACCTGTTTCTCATTAAGTATTAAACAGAATTACCAAACTAAGTCCTCCGCTCCCCTAATGAAGGCTCTGCAGCTCTGATGCTCTCATATTCCCTCTCCCTCCCGGTCCGTTTTCCCGAAGGTGAACATTCCATACGCTCATTTCAGCTTCACGCAGGAAAGACTTGTAGGCGCATGTGTTGTTTGTTTGTCAGAGCGGACATGTGTGTGTATGTGTGCATACTTTCCTCGGTGTGCATGCGTGTTGTTTGTGTGTTTACGTGTGGTCTGTCTGGCTCCAGACCTTGTCACTCATCCCTCTTTGACCTTTAGTAAGCTGTGAAATTTAATTTCAAGCTTGGGTTGCCCTTTTTTTTTTCTCTTCCCTGCACAATCCTACACCTGTGCCAGATACATCCGAGAGGGAAGTCGGACAAGCAGACAGACAGTCAGACAGACAGTCAGACAGGAGGTGACACATTCATCAGACTATGACCCCCCCTCGCTGTGAATGACCTCACCTTTGACCCTTTACCTCTCTACCACCGTGCATGGCGACTGGGGCATTTCCAGGAGGCTTCGGCTAATTGGCTCAGATTGCGGAGGAGAGGAGCATTACGCCTGAAATTGGAAACACATGCAGCCATACCACGGCTTGTATGTGTGTGTGTGTGTGTGTGGTATTAGCGACGAGAGAGGTTTGGATTTATGGGAAATGGGGGGGCGAGTTTAGTAGGTGAGATGCATGATGGAAGGACTGAAAATGTAAGGACGTCGAAGAGATGATGGAGTGACACCGGGTACCTCGGGGGCCGAGAATCTGTAAATTGAGGTCTGACGTCTGACTCGGTTGCGGACAGACAGTCTGTTGGCCTCGCCCTGACAGCTCAGCTCAGCTATTTGCAATAATTGGCCATAATAGCTACCTTCCAATTACACTCAGATATGAGTTTAACAAAAAAAAACGAAGGAGGACGTCCAACGCGAGAGCGAACGAGTCGACGTCTGACGACGCTGCGTGTGGGGAAGATGTCAGGAGGAGTCGGAGGTAGTGGAAGCGACATCTGGAAACCTCAAAACGTCTCAGTGTGTTTTTATTTGAAATAGAAAAATGAGATTGGGTTAGAGGATGTCAGAGTTCATGAGCCGAGAAAAGAGTGAGTTTGATTTCAGACAGCGTGTGATGTTACAGTTTTAGTTTTTTAAATCCGTCGTGGGCTGTAAAACTATTTGTCGAAAAAACACAAATTCTCACAGGAAAAAGCCGAAAACGCTGCTTTAAACGGCTTTTGGTGACTTCAGGGAATCTTTTAATGTGACACGTTAGTGTGACACAATGAAGGGAAACCTCTACATCCTCCAACACGGTCAAATAGCTGCACGTCTGGATGTGTGTGAACACAAGGAGCACGAGGGCAAGTGCTCCAGAAAACGACATTTGCGTGTCCCCCTCTCCTTTCAATCATCATCTTTGTTCGACCGTCCGCGCTCGGCTAACAACTTTCCCTCCGTCTCCGTCTCTCTCTTTGACTCTCACTGATGCACCCTGAGGTGGAAATATCTAAGTGCACGCAGGGCAAGTTCAGACAAAGAGGGAGATAGAGAGAAAGGTGGGAGGGTTGCGAGGATTTCAAGTGACTGACACTAAATGCTGAAGAGGGAGGACACCAGACGGTGTATAGGTGTGTGTTTAAGTTAATGGTAAAGTTGATCTGGTGGAAGTTTCGCCAAAATTTGAGCTGCTGCTGCTGCTGCAGTCGGGTTCGGTTAAGAGGAACCAGGCTGAGAGTGCATGTGTGTGTGTGTGTGCGATTGTGTGTGTTTGCGCAATCAGTCAATGGGTGCAAGTACATCAACGCTCCCTTCCATCCGAGGGTATTGACAGTGTTAAATGTCTCCGTCCCTGAGTGAAGACTGCCCTTTAGTCTGCCTCTCTATACAGAAGTGACCCGTTTTAGCGGCTTTGAGTTTGAAAAACCTCTTTTCATGATCCCCCCCTTCTCTTTCTGTGTCTCCTCTCCGGTCCCTATCTCTCCCATCCCCAAACTCTTTCATGAGCAGTCTCTCAGGGGCAGGGTTGTAACACAACCCTCCCCTCTTTTGTCTCCATTCTTTTCCTTATCCTTTCATCTTTTTAAACATTCAGGGGGAAAGGGGTTTGGTGAGATGGAAACCACTACTTGGTAAAGGAAAGAAAGAGATAGCATGTGAGAGAGCAAGAGGGAGGGAGGAGGCGTAGGGGGAGGCAGAGTCCCCCCCCCCCAAGCCCTCCTAACCCACCCCTCTCTCTGCTCATCCGCCAATTTATGGCTCTCCTTTTCAACAAGGCCATTCAAGGTGGGGAGGCTCAGTGGACGCGCTGTTCTTGCGGGTCAATAGCAGTGAACCCTCGTCTGGTCTGTGTGGGGACGACTTATCTGCTCCGAAGGACCCGTTGAACTGTCTGTCGGCCTGTGTGTCCTCAATAGACCTCCATTGTGTCTCTCCTCCTTTAGGGCCTTCGCCGACTTTTTCCCCAAAGACCTGCGAGTGGACAGAGCAAGCCAGTCAACAGCTCGCGTTTCCAACCCTTTCAACTTTACAGGAGTCCCGAAAAAAAAAAAAACTGCCCGCGCTCAACGCGACCAATAACGTATAACGGACAAATAATTGTTTACAAGTCACGACGCTTTCGTATAAGAATTATCTGAGCGTGTGAACGACCACGACGTGAGACGATATTTCATCTAGATCACACGTTCATGTACTCGTCTTACACAATCACCTCGTTTTATCGGTGTAATAAAACATAAAAAGTAATTCAGAGGGAAAAAAAAAAACTGTTGTGTTGCAATATTATGAGATAATTCAACAGATCTGCGATTGGTGGCGAAGCTCCAAAGACAAATTAGTTGCTTCTTTTCCTGCGGCACAAAGAGCTTCTGTTTCTTTCCAGGGGAATAATAAGAAAATCACAGGTGACGTCTCAGATGGGACGTCGCAAAAAGCTAGCAACACTAATGTTGTCTAATATTTAAACATTTGTTAATAGATTTTCTGTGTGCAGCATGGAGAGGGCTGCAACTACAGTCCTGTTGTATAATGTACGGTTTCAGACTGATGTATGGGTTCATTTGATTATGTACGGTATTGATCTCTGCTGTATTACTGTTTTTTTGGTTTGCACAATATCAGATTTTCACTACACCATTATCAATTCACGATAACAATACGTGTGCGATATCTATCAAAAATGAAAAAGAATTAGAAAAGTAAAATTCATTTTGTCTCTGTTTTTCCAATTTAACAGGCTCTGAAACACACGATATAATCATTATCACATGTGTAATATTAACACAGTATACGATTATCATCAATATTGGTGCATCGAGACATCCCTGCTACCATATTAGTATATAGGACATAAATAAATATATGAAATTATAGGAAATATGGGACATATAAGGAAATAATTATAATAATAATAAAAAACTTTATCCATTAAGCGTCATAATAACTGATGAGAATAATAAAAATTGCATGAAACCCGAGCGGCAACCTCCGCGTCTGTGAAGTGAAGCCAATGCGGAAGTGCTAAAAACTGCAGTTCCTCAAACGTCCACTATGAGGCTGGCTCCAGAAGTGAGTCAGTCTCCATAAGTCCCCATGTTAAAATGTCACAACTCCACAGCAGAAATAAACAGTTTTGGTCTCTATAGCTAATTTCCCGGTTCATGAAATAAAAACTTTATCCCCCAGTTAAAATATTTGTATTCCCACAATTACAATTAACGGAGTTCATAATTTCTCATGAACATGATTCATGGAGGACGGTGTCGGGCCTGTAGTAGTTTCAAATTAGAAGTTATTCTTGGACGCAGTATTTATAAATAACAGCTGGTTGGTATAACAGGGGACATGGCTGACACTCAGGGGACCCCCCCCCATACTCGCTATAGCCTGGGGGCCTCCAAAACAGGAAGACCACCCCTGTTAAAACGTGTCTGTTGAATTCAGGATATATATACAGATAGTTTCTGAGACTATTCGGCACCTTTCAGGTGTGTCACATGTTTGAAGTCATATTTTGGATCCATATTTCCAGATAATTATGTCAAGATTCAAATTATCCTAAATTATTCTACAAACCGCAACTTGCGTAAGACACCTCAACAACCAGCCAGGCACATACCACTGACCCAACCTCTCTCACTCCTCCAAAATAAAATCTGGCACGGGCAAACAGGAAGCAATCTGAAAGCAGACTCGTATTTGGCATTAAAACACTGAGGTTACATCCTCAGCGTTTGATTGTGCCAAACGGGGATTATGTTGCACCTCTTTGCACTTTGCATGCAGACCTTGACTGAATTACGCCATCCATCCGGTCTGCAGGAGCAGCAGCAGCAGCAGCAGCAGCAGCCTTGTTTGTAATAATTTGCACTGTCGGTAATGAACTCACGTTGACGTGGAGCGGTGCCAGAAACGCTGCAGTGCTGGTAATTCATCACATTGTTTTCTTGAGAAATGTGGGGCGGGGATAAGAGGTGGCGGTGGAGACTAAGGAGGTAAAAGTAAAAGAATATCCCAGTCACGCACATGTTAAGTCTGAACTTGAACGCATCACATCCATCCCTAAATTCCGCATTTACTGTTTTAAATTATATTCATCTCATATGTGCATCTGCTCTGACACGTGTTTCTTATTTAATCTTTATTTTTATTTATTTATTTACTAACCTCATGAGGACAAAAAAAAAAAAAAAAAAAAAACGTCGACTTGTCTTTGCGCTTCCCAGGAGAAACCGGAGTCGTCCTTAGCTGCGTCAAGTTAGCGGCGGGAAGCGAGAAACGCCACCGGAAGTTGGTGTTTTCTCTCTGTGGAATAAAAGCACCGCCGCGGCTCGAGCGTCCCATCGCTATGCAGATTCATTAACTCTTTATCTAATTAACATTTTAATCATTTTACATAACTGATACGTTTCCTGACACAGGACTTCATGTAATAAATGGCAGCCAGTATAGTTACAATATTAATAAACAACAACAACAACAACACACACACACACACAAAGAGATAACAAATAAAAGAAAACTAAAGTATATAGAATTAATACATAAAAAAGGTACAAGAAATAGATTAAATAAATAAAAAAATAATTATGAAATAAAATAGTTAAATAAAAATAAATAAGTAAAAATTAATATAATTATTTTGAACTTTTTATTTAACCATTTAAATCATTTCACATAACATTTCCTGACACAGGACTTCATGTAATAAATGACAGCCAGTATAAGTTACAATATTAATAAACAACACACACACACACACACACACACACACACAAAAGTAAAAAATAAATAGATAAAATAATCAGATAAAAATAAAATCAAAGACAAGTATATAGAATTAATACATAAAAAAAGATTACATAAATAAACAAGTAATTATGAAATAAAACAGTTAAATAAAAACAAAATAAAAAAGTAAAAATCAAGATGGGGTAGGTTTATTTTGAAAATCACAACCGGAACTCGTACCCACCACCCGTGCCAGCTTGACCGTGTCGTCCAAACTTTAAGCGTTTCAGGCGGAGTTCAGATCTTAAAACATTTGGCCAACTTCTTCACCTCTCCACTTCTTCGTTCACATATTTGAACCGAGATACCTTTCCCCCCCTCTCTCTGGCACGCCTCGGAGGAGTTACAACTCATGGAATATCTTAATATATTCATGGCCAGTTTACATTTTTGATACTTTTTCATGGGCTTTATTATATATCAGTAGGAGCGCTCCCAGCACAGGAGACTTTTTCTTTTTTTTTGCTTCTTTCCTCGTCGGATTTTTTTTTTTTTTGGGGGGGGGGGACACACACATGCGATGTCACGGACTATTAAAAGAAGAAAGAAATGTGTGTGTTTAGCTCGGCTGTCACCGTATGAAAGTGTTTTATGAGTTGTTTTTTTTTTTTTTGTTTAAAAAAAAAAACCAGTTGAGCGACTGGCGACAGGACTCTATAATCAATGTGGTGTCAGCTGGAAGGACGCGGGGTCCGGATCTCACCTAAACGGTATGGCTCTAAATCACGCACGTAGGCCTCCAACAGTCCACTTTACAGTGTGCATACATTGATATTATGTACATACTTATTGATTTATTGCTGTATCCTGTCTGATGGACTAGACAAGCCTTTAGTTCTTTAATTAGGTCACTTTGGCAACATCAATTTGTGTTTATTTACTCACATTTTCTGCATGCAAACACACCCAGCACGCTGACATTAAAGCCTCCTGCATAAGATCACAGGATCTCTAACAGCTAAAGCTGCTCTGTACTTTATTTTCTTTGGCAGTCCTATAGTTGTAACCGATTTCACATTTTGTTTTCATTGGCAGTCAGTCAGGTGAGGTGAGAGCTACAATCTAAACCCGCAGGTAGATCACACAGCTTGTGGAATAAAACACACACACAGGGCCTACCTGCACATGATGTCTTCATCTGATATTGTCAAAAGATCAGTGGACGTGACAGTAGTAGTGGCGGTGTGGGTGGTGGTGGTGGTGGGGAAATAGTCTGTGGGTGGTAAGTGCAAGTGAAATCATTCTGCAACCCAGAATTGGTTGAATCGCTCCAATAAAATGATGTCAGTCGTGATATTTTACTGCACCGATCCTCCTCAGAGGTGTGTGTTGTCATTTTGTTTGAGTGTGTGTGTGTGTGTGAAAGATCTGATGTCACAGTTCATATGCAGCTAAAGTCAGAGAGGAGGAGGAGGAAGGAGGAGGAAGGAGGCTGGATCTTGCAGGCTGAGCGTGGTATGAAACAATCACAGACCTGGAATTAATGGGCTGTTTACACAGTGGGATAGCCAGGCACTGTAAATGAGCACATGTGAGGCCAAGGCTTTTACTTTACCCTTACAGTGAAAGGGGGGAAAGAGAGGGAGGACAAACATTTACCTGCATGTTTTTTTTTTCCATGCCACAGCCGCTCCTGTTGTCACTGTTTTTACGGTCAGGCACTCAGATACATTTCAGCCAGCTTAGTCAGGCCGAAGCTGTCATAAAATCTGCTGAAAGATGTGACGTGAGCTGCGGATCATCCACCAAGCGAGCCGGCCTGCAGACGTCTTCCACAAAGCCCATGTCGCTTTTTTACTTCAAACACAAGAGGCAGGATTAAGACCAGTGGGGGGGGGGCGAAGGCCTGGTCCTAACACTAACACACTGAATGCATTATCTCTCTGTCAGATGGACGTGTCTGACATTAGACACACAAGGAAAAGAGGGGAGGGGGGGATTAGTTTGTTAACAGGGTAATAGCACAGTAGCCGCTGCCAGGTGTGGAGCTACTTTATGGCATCTGTTTCCTGGGGAGGGTCTCGCAGCCGGAGGCCACTCTGTACCATAATTCCTCCTGATTCCTCTTTCACTCATGCTGTCTCATGTGGATTAAACCCCCGTGGTTCACACTGGCAGCACTCAAAACAGAAGTCAGGCCCAATTTGCCAGGTGCCAGGAGATCTGCTAAAGAGTGTGCTGTTTTTCCCGTACCGTGGTGTTTTTATGTTGTGTTTCAGAGTGGAAAAGAAAAAAAAAAACTCCTGCAGGTCAACAAGGTGGTTTGATTCACGAGTTCTGTGCTTCTGAAAAGCGGCTTGGTCATTAAAGAAGGGCAATAATCTCAGAGCTGCAGTTATTAGTTGATCAACAGGAAAATAATCTGCATTTCTTTGGTTGAAGCATTTGTTGCTCGTCTTAGATTATAGTTGGTGTAGTGTCTTTTGGTTTTGACTGTTGGTTGGAAAAAAAAACAAGAAATTCAAGGAAACTTTTGGGTATTTTTCACATTTTTCTGATGTTTCATAGACTAAACAGCTAACATCCGTATCTGTAAATAATCTGAAAATGAAAAAAATAATCAGTCGCAGCCGGAATAATTCTTATCTAACACCCTTTATCCAAAAATGCAGCTTTACAATAAGGAGAAAAACAAGAAAATGGTCAAATACAAACGAGTTCAATCAGTAATAACACCAAAATTTATAAATAATGGCAGTCAGAGTAATCAAATAAAATACTCCGTGCTGGTTCAGACCACAGCACGACCAGTTGAAAGCGAAGTGAAATAGATCTGTTTCAAGCTGTCACTTAAAAATGTTCTCTGAGGTCGTCTCCGTGATATCCGTTGGGAATGTTACAGTATTGCACAGTTTGTAAGCAGCAGAGTTAAAAAAAAAAATCTTCAGGTTTCTTGTGACTTTTCTGAACGCGGGACGATCCGAGTGACCGAAGAAGAAAAAAGAGTCCCCGCAGGCCGCTTCTCTGCATAATTAATGCTAAATAATACGCCGTAGGCCCTGGAGGAGCCTCGCAGTTAATGTCATAGTTTAGTCTGTTTAGACTGCTTATTCATGGAGTTTTGCATGATGACGTAGTGGCTTTCTGTCTTGTTTGTTTTACGGCCCCCGTCCCCGGGGTTTTTAGGTATTCTTCCTGCTAGATTTTTCAGGCTACGGAGATTAGGATTAACATAAGTGTGCAGCGTTGAGTGGGCTTTTTATTTACTAAGTTTATAGAGAGAGAGAGAGTTTGTGTGCGTCTGTGTTCGTCCTCAGAGTGCTTGGGTCCGGTCCAGAGGGCGGAAGAACGTTGTGGTCCTGGTCTTAGCCTTGCAGGGAGCTCAAATGATGCGTGTCATTGTAGATAATGGAGCGTGGTGATGAAGTGCTGCTGCTGCTGCTGCTGTTTTACAAAGAAACCACTTAGAGAGTCTGCCTGCCCGCCTGCCTGCCCGCCTGCCTGCCTGCCCGCCCGCCTGCCTGCCCGCCTGCCGGCCTTCTGTGTAGTGTGCTCCAAGAAAGCCCTTAAGAAGCATATAGCTCCCTTAAAACACACTCACACACTCACATAATATAAATCCTCCCAGGTCTTCCCTGGATATTCACCCTACACCTTCGCAGCTGACTCGAAACTGTTCTTACTTCAGCTGCACACACGCTTTGTTTTCAGCTCTGAGTGCCGCTGGCTGGTGTCTCCATGTTCGCGGGGCGTGTTCAGCCCTGGTTTACCGTTTACTTTGACTTCATCACACAAAACACCTGGGTTTATTTTGGCAGGCCCGGCGTGCTGATCAGTAGCCCGAGAAAACAGGAAGCTTCAAACTCTTTTGATCGTCACGCAGGCACTTTGAGCGCCCGAGGTGACAGTGTGAGTGATGTGCCGACCAAACCTTGTTGCTCCTTGGCAGCTGCATTGTGTCCAGGGTGTGGCCCCACGTTGAGTACATGTCCTGCCACTGAAAGGGTTTTGTTTGTCACTCACTCACTCACATGTTCGCACACATTCACTGGTGGTCACCGATGATGCATTCGTTCAGTCACCCTCTTACACCACAAGCAAACAGTCTTGACATCCACTCCTTCACACTTACAGTAGTTTCTCTTGCCCTGTTGCATGTTTTTTTTCCTCCCCTCCGTCTCTTCGTTGCCTGAGGAAGCTTCCCCAGTAAAGCTGCATCACTGGCATTCTGATCATTCCACCTATTTTAACTCTTTCCAAGTGACCTCCTCCCTGCTTTTAAACAAATGACTAAACCGACGCTCACCTCCGCCGCGTGGGCTTCTGCGTACCGTGCAAGCCCGCATGGACGGGTGACTGGAATATTTTTCCGGTTAGTCACAGGTGAGCCTCGTTTGGAAACACGAATGAATCACTTCGGCCTGAGTCATGTTTTTTTGTCTCATGTAAGTAGTCAGACATTGCGAGCTAATGCGACCTGAAAAGTCTCGTCACAAAGTGTTTACTTTGGGCTTACACGAGTGTTTTATTTGACGTTTGTACAGATTTGTTGTATGTTGGATTATTATAATGACTTCTAAATTTATCAGCATTTGACATGACGTATGACTCATTAAGAGAAAGTAATGTATCAATAAGTTATAATTAAGAAAACACTCTGACACCAATTTTCTGCTTTAAAACAACTTATTTAAATATAGTTAAATACACTAATTTAATTCTATTAATTCAAATTAATAAAACACAGCAGGTCCGGCGTGTCAATTACTTGATCCATTGATGAATTTGTTGATTGTTTTCTACATGAATTAACCGTTTGATCCATAAAACATGAGAAAACAGTGAAGATGGCGCCTGCAAATGGTGCGTTTTGTCCGACCAAACAGTCCGAAACACAAAGATATTTAATTTATTTTAATAAAAATAACAGCAAATGTTTAAATTTAAATAAATGTTCAGCATTTCTGCTTGAAAATGGACTTAAACGATAAATTCTTGAGTTGCTGAAGCTCTAAAATAAACTTTTCATAGCATGCTGCACTAGACGTGTGTTTTTTTGAGGTTGTGAACATCACCTGATGCGTTACTCCACCCTTAAAGCGTCTTTCTATGAAAATTCTGCAGTTTTTTTTGTTTTATATTGTTGCCCCACAAAATCATCGACTAATCCTTTTGTGATCGCAAACTGCACAAAGTGTGCGATGCAGGTTATGGCAGGCATGAGAGCCTTTTTACAAAAGTGATGATTGCACATCATCCTATAAGTAAACTCTTCCAATTCAAAGCGGCAGATGTATTTTTTGACGTCGCCTTTCACACACGGCCCAGGTGTGATCAGGAAGAATACCTAAGGTTTACCTCAGCGATACCGAAGGAAGTAGACTTGAGGTTTGTTACCACAGATTTAAAATCCCGGATTCTTACATCCAACAACAGAACACAAAAAAAAGAGAAGAATCATGCCCTTAAAAGCTGAAAGTGGGAGGCTGTTTTCTCGGGTCGCAGATGTCTTTTTAATCCATTTCCTTTGGCTGTAAAGTTTCTGACTTGCGTACATACCAGGTTGTCAGTGTCTCCATTTGAAGGTCAGCACTTCAGAATCTACGGCGTTCGTAGCCGAATCCGTCTTGAAGAAGAACGAGGGAGACCTTGCTGTATTTGGTCCTATTTTTCCACGAGTTCTGCCAAGATTTTAAAGCCATACCTCAGCGGTTAAAGCTCCATGGTCATAAAGCTGCAGGCCACCAGTAAAACCTCTCGTTTTACCTTTTAATTGAGGTACTTAGGTTAACGGTAGAAGCCACAGTTTGTATTTTATAAAATAACATGGTCTCTCTGTCTTTTATCCATCAGCTGATACGTCTTGGGAGTGATGCACTGGCTTCCCCTGGTTGCCATGGTGATTGCCTCGGCCCTGCCCTTCCCTCACAACCCTGTGTCCAGGATTGCTGCCGCGACGACAGAGCCTGGCTTTGACGACCGCAGAGAGCACCGACATGAACCGGCTGCTCGCCTCGCGGCTCCCCCAGTGGACTACAACTTCCACGGAAATGCCTCACAAACGGACTACAACATGGCTGCTGCTCTTAGCCAAACACGCACCAACAGACAAAACCTCCACGACCGCAAGGATTATATGAAATCCTCCGTAGATGAAGAGACTTCCACGTTCAGAGTGGAGAATCAAGGAAGCTACCAGTCAAATAGCAACTCAGGCAGCGATGACAAAAGCAGTGTCAGGTTGGATGTTCCCACAGAAGGAGGAACGCTCAGGACCGAGGATATTTCCAAGGATAATTCTCTACCAAAGGACTACAAAGCTGACAGCAGCAGCAGGCAAGATTACTCAAGTTTTGTGGACTTTTCCAAGGACGCTATTCAGGACTCTACGGAAAGACTGTTGCAGGTTTCTACAACGGAAACCCTTAATGCTGTCAGTCCTGCTGCTAATCTAAGGGGTCAAAGAGGACCAGAACCAACTGTTCCCTCGGGCAAGCTCAGAGGTGCGCCTACGATCGGGACGGGAAGCAAGTCAACACCGGCGGCTGGAAGAGGTCTTGCTGAGGAGAGCTTGAACCTGGAGGCAGCATTTGGTCTGGGGACTGGGCTGGACAGTATCTTAGAAGGAGACGATATGTTTTTGGACGCACATCCACGAGTCCTGTTCTCGCCCTCCCCGTCGCCTCCAGAACACCCACCTCTCCTGCTCATGTTGGAGACCGGCCTGCTGGAGGAGGACGGGGACAGAGAAGATCAGGAGGACATGGACACACACATCGAGGGTCATGGGGACCGGGCGATCGACCGGAGCGCGACTCTGAGTTGGGCAGACTCGTCCAAAGTTACTGCTGATGTCGTCCACGCTGTTAAAAGGGATAAACGCTCACACTTGATCGACAGAAGGAGAGGGGAAAAGTCGGTGTGCGAGTCGGAAAGCGTTTGGGTCACCGACAAGACGACCGCCATCGACTCCCACGGTCAGATGGTCACCATCTTGCAGGAAATTCAAACCCAGACAGGACCACTCAAACAGTACTTCTATGAGACTCGCTGCCGCCAGGCCGAGCAGCGGAGCAGCAACACTAGCAGGTCAAAGGGTGCCGGCGCCGCGGCGAAATCAATCGGAACGGGCGTAGCCGGCGCCGGCTGCTTGGGCGTTGATAAAAAACAGTGGGTGAGCGAGTGCAAACCCAAGCAGTCGTTCGTCCGCGCACTCACCAGAGACGCGAACAACAGAACCGGATGGAGGTGGATCCGGATCGACTCGTCCTGCGTCTGCGTGCTGCTGTCCAGAGCCAATCAGGCTCTTGGCGGGAGGGAGGTCTTGACGAGGCAGGGGAGAGGCTGAGACGGACAGAGGAGGAGGAGGAAGGGGGGAGTCGGTGAAAGAGAGAGAAGTAGAAAGTGACACAGAGCAGAGCAGCTGTGACATCCCTCTGTGTGCACTTTCTCTTAAACATGATGGATTTGGTTATTTCTGCCTTGATCTCTCTCTTTTCCGTCCCTCCGCGACAACTTCAAATGACTTTTGAAAAAAACAAGAAGACCTCAATACTAGATCTTAGGGAAAATTGTCATATATAGAGATTTTACTTCAAAAAGTACTGTTTTTGTATGATTTATCTTTCATAATCTAAGTTATTTTTGATTAGTATGTAAGCATGTGTATGTCTTTGATATTAATATATTCCTTTATATATGTGTACAATATGACACCAGTATACCTTTATGTATGAAGCTATGTATATCTGTGTGTATTTATAGAAGAAGTCTTCATGGAGTGGTAGGTCTCTCCAGTGTCTGATGATAATTCCAGCCTCCGGTTTGCTCGGGTTGTGAGAGGAAGGAGCGCCACCTACTGAGGCTCCATTTCACTGCTCCACACTGTTCAGATGGAGAACCAGAAATATTGTAACAGTGCTTTTTTTTTTTTTTTTTAAGAGTCTGATGGAGGAAAAAAAAAAAAAGTACTGGATAATCTACATCATGGGCACACACACACACACACACAGCATGATTTCACTCAGGCTGACGATTTGACAGATGACAGGCTGACATCTCTGTCTGTGGAACTTGTTTTTGTGTGTTTTTATGAATGTGGTTTTGTAAATTATACAACACCAAAACAACCAAAATGTTACCATCAGCTGGTTTGTTCAGTTTGCCTGCCAAATGTGGTAATAAAGGATCTTTGTACTCAGCAAATTATTGGTACTGTACACAACTTCACTGCAAACACGCAGAGCTGAAGTACACGAGGGTGGTTAGTAACTGTAATTGGGTAAACAGATTAACTATAATCCACCCGTGTTTGTTAGATTATACTTGCATTGTCAAGGATTATGTCTTTGGTGCCTGGTAGCTCACCTGTTAGAGCGTGCACACTGTGTAAGGCAAGAAGTCTCCTCTGCTGCATGTCACCTCCCCCTTTCTGTCTGCTTTAAACTCTCAGTTAAGGGTGAAAAAGCCCAAAGAAATATCTATAAAACAGCCTATTTTAGTTAACAGTCAGTGTTTTATTAACTTGTGAAAGACGCTGATCTGACAAATGTGGTTTCTTAGGCACATGCTTCACTTTGTGGCTTACTGGCGCAATAAAAATAAAAATAAAACCAGTCTAAGAAAGAAAGAGAATATTTATGCACTCAGATATTTGTGGCTGCGTCCATTTTTGTAGTATAAAGTCACGCAAAAGTATGCAGATTAGAGTGCTCTTATTTTGTAATCTGATGGATTACGTTACTTATTAACATGTAAATTGTATTCTGTGACTGACTCCCATTTCAGAATTATCTGATCCAACCCTGGTAGCACATTTCAGGTATTTTTACGACCTCAAAGCTTCAAACTACAGCTTCATAAAACACAATGTCCAGATCTGTTATGTAAAAAAAAAAACACCACGATTTAAATGCTCCAGCATAAGTAGAATTCCTGCACGTTTTGTGTGTAAATTCATAATTTGCAAAGTAATTAGTGGCTGTAGCTGTCAGAGAAATGTAGTGGAGTAAAACTACATTTTTTGCCTCATAAATATGACGCAGCAGGAGTATAAAAAATGTGTTTTTAAGTTGTAATCACAGAAATACTTGAGTAGAGGAAGAGGAAGAATAAAACAAAGTTTGCGATGATCAGCAGATCCGCCAGGATCGCTTTATTATTTTTATTTTTTGTTCTTTTACATCACCATTTTTCATTTATTATCACCACCATCATCATCATCATCATCATCATCATCACCATTATTGTTTATTTTTCCAGATGATATTTTTCTCAATTTGTATTACTATCACTTTTAATCATGGAAATCTGTTAAATCATTGCACAATTTGTTCTCAAAATGTACACATACAGTAGCGTATTTGAATGACCATTTTCAATGTTTCATATTTACTTTTTAAAACTAGTTCAAATGAAGCCAAGAAGGAACAGAACATGTACATACATTTATCCAATACATACCTAAAGAAAATAAATAGATATCGTAAAAAATAAAAAATACAACTGAAAAAAATACACACATTTTACAAATTGATCCCCAGGCTCCCACCCCCTGTAGGTTTATCATACAGATATATATTTTTTTTAAAGACACCTCATATCATCTTCACCACCAAAAAAATGTTTTAGGTCATTGTCGTTTGTTTGACATGCATCGTAAACACAGAGGCTAAAGGTTTTGTTTCCTGGGCTTCCTCGGGCTCGCCCTCTCTTCCTGCCCCTCTCTCTGATCTCACCCCCCACTACCCGCCCCAGAGAGCTCTTGGTTTTCTGTTATGGCTTGTGTGTGCAGTAAAATGACCGGCTTCTGTCCACCCTTTATAGTTTGTTTTTTTCCTTCTTCTTCTTCTTCTTCTTCTTCTTTTCCTCCCTGTGAGTCACTGTTTTTGTCTCTCCCTGCCGCCTTTCTCCCATCATCAGGATTACCCAAGACCCTGAGCTGATGATTACAAGTCCTACACGGCACGACGACATCGTGGAGGGCTAGTGAGGAGTCACACCTTTTTATATATATATATATATATGTATATATATAACACTTTGGTACCACTCACTAAAAAGACATACTTTACAAAGAGTTTAACATTCATCATTAACGGCATGTCTCACTTTTAGGCTTCTTTTTAGCTAGCTCTTTAGTTCATTAGGATGAATCCATTTATTAACAACTTATTAACATTTTAAACTCCACACAGGGTAGATAGATTTTTGCAGTGGAACAAAACCTTTATTAATTAATGGATCATCATTAAGTCAGAAAACTTGTGACCTTTAGCCTGAACTTAGCTACCGAGTCTGCAGTTATAAACGTTAGCTAGATGTTGATAAGTGGTTAACAATAACTTAATGTTTGTTTTTAAACTTTGCATTGGTGTCAAAGAATTAAAGAGCGAGATAAAAACACATGAACAGCACCGTCCATATAGATATTTCACAACTTGCCAACCCAAAACCTGTATATAGATCTATATATATATATACTTATTGCACTTGTAAAAGTATCTGAGACACCTAGACCTGTAGTTCCTGGAGTGGGTGAAGTTTCAAAAATTCTGGATCCTACATTTCCCATAATGCTAATTACCCGTGTCTCCTGCGTTAGCTTACAAAGCACTGGGTATCAAAACATTTCGCTGAAGGACTACAGTTGAAAATTAGCCAGCTGGCTAGCACTAGCACATTTACAGAAACGTTGATTGACATGTGCCGCTCTTATAGACAAATAAATAATGAACGGAAATGACACCGGGACCAACAGGGGTCACTGAGTGGGTTGTAGGGTCACCAGTAAAAGGACAAACAGAATATTTGAACTTTTATCACATGATTTGGAACAACGAGGACTAAAATCGGGTTGTCCAATTTGATTTATTGTCATTTACAGTGACCCTAGTTTAATCGTGGATGGATTATAAAGACTTTTTTGTCTTCAAACATGAAAGTAGAAGAGCTTCTCTCAAACTGGAGGTCATTGTGGGAATCCCTGTCATAAACGCCCACATCTTTCAAACCACATTTTAAAAGATGATTGCCCTGATGACATCGCTATGACATCACGAGCTCCTCCAGCGCCACAATGGCGCTCCTTGTGTCGAGTAAACTGTAAAAATCTGTGGCCAAAACTCCTCGTAAAGTACGCCCTTTTCAGACGGTGGTACCAACACCAACTGTATGGACCTCCTGCCATCGACATCATGAACTCAACGGTGAACACAATGCCTCTGTGGCCTCGCTCCACCCTGTCCCATCCACCTCTTGTGCCTTTGATCTCTATAATGGGGTCCCTTCAAAAGAGATGACTCAGCCTATCGGCTTTCAAGGTGCCAATAGACAAAGCACGAGGAGAGTCTCTCTGATGTGGTCGGAGCTAAATGGTGGGTCTGAATTCGGACGTGTTTTACCACACCGCTCCGACCAATTGGGGACACTTGGACACCCTCTGATGGGACCATAGAAGCCAACAATAGAGCCACAATGGGCGACACTAGACACCAGCATGAGTAGAAAGGAGAACATCGATGTTGTTTAGAGAGTTAAAACCGGTTTTTACGTCCCCCGTCCCCCCCCCGATCATTGTTAACATCCTTCCCAGTCATTCCTCTTGTTTTCAAAATCTAAACTTTACGATGAGGTTAACTTCTGCCCTGGCTCTCATTAAAAACACCTGTTGTTGAGCAGAAGTTATAAGGCGACACGTTTAGTTGTTTTCAAACTGTAAGAGAATAAATGGCAGCGAGTGGTTTCCCCGTGAAGGTAGGAAAGTGAGCCCTGATATTGCCAACTTCTGCTTTGACTGTGTGCAGACTCCGACAGGAATGAAGACAGAGAGAGAGAGAGAGAGAGAGAGAGAGGGGAAACCTGCACGACCGGAACAAAAACCTAACCAACACCGGTGTTGTCCTTACAGCACAGTCACACCGAGAGAGAGAGAGAGAGAGAGAGAGGAGAGCAAAGACAGAATGACAGGAGGAGAGAAAACAGCTGATCCCATTCAACCTTCCCAGTCTGGTCGGAAAATACATTCATACATTCTTCATGTCATTTTCCCCCTTTGTATTCCTTTGCTTCTGTTATTGCAGAATGGTCAGACCGATAGATTTATTTTTAAGTTAAATGGTTATATTCATTGCTTCGTTCTCTCCGTGGATGAGCGAGAGGGTCCTCTCAGTCCTCCCCACCCCCGAATCCAGTCAGCGCCCTGAGGAGAGAAACAGCATTATTACCACGTCATTGCTTCCGTGGCCTTAATTCAACTCTAAAGCCTAAATCCCCACCAACCAAACCCACCACTTAAACACCCCTAACAGGGAGCTTCAACAGCTACAACAAACAAATACATAAAAAACTAGGACGAGGCTCACATGTGCAAACCATCTCGGGGAAGCTTAGAGAAACTGTTTTCTGTCTCACCGCACATGGATGAAACACTAAGTTAGACACTTTTAATTAACGCGCCGCACGGTTTTTCTCACCTCAGCCCCTCAACAGGAGTACGTCCTCACTGAGGCAGATTCACCCCGGGCACCAGAGTTGGCTGTGTTGGAGACAAGAGACGGGGTCATTATCGAGACTTCAGTGTCTTAAACAGCAGTGACCTTCCACAGGCATTCCCATTAAGAAGTGGAATGAGGGATAATCGTCTTCCTTTGAAGCGTCTGTTCCTTGTTATTGCCAGTTCCTCTGCTGAAGGAAACAGAAAATTCCACTGCCAAACTAATGGCAGAGTAGCATGAAAGCGACCGACTGCTGTTTTTTTTCTGCATTACAGCAGCTTATATAACGCTCGCTGTACTGTGCTGTTTCTGTTCAAGGCTCATTTCCAATAAATCAAGATGTAAACACACGGCTCATTTATTATCAGACCTAGCTGGAAGAGCTGCACCTGATCGGAGCTAGCCCCCTCGTGACCCGGCTGCAAACGGAGCCCTTTCTCCTCCGATGCCTGTCGTGCTCTTCGTGTGAGTAATGCCATATAGAGTAGCAGGTTTTCACACATCGTCTAAATTGAGACGCGCCTCGAGGGCTCGGAGGAGGTGAACATGAGAGCCGAGGTGTCAGAGGTCACGGGCCCGGGACTTACCATCACTCTGAACCTTTCTCAGGGTAACGGAGGGCGTGGCGATGGCTGAGGCACGGAAGTTAGCAGGCAGGGTCTCGGCGGAGTCGGAGGTCACGCCCCGGAGGTCTTTCTCCCTAAACATCTTCCTCCAGGAGGGCGAGCGGGTGAACGTCTTAGTTCCATCCAGCTAGACAGATATAGTACGTGAACAAATAAAGACGGCTGCTCACTCACTCAAATCTGTATGTATGCAACATTTTTTTTATATATATTTCTTCAAGCCAATTAGCATGCCAACCTCATCAGGTCGTCTCTCAGTTCCCATGGAGATGAGGGAGTTGTACTCTTGCTCCAGGAGCTGTCTGGCCTGCAGGAAGAGAGGTGATGTAGGGCTCTGAGATCCGTTTGGACACATTTTCAAGACGGGAATTCTTTAGCTCAGGTCTGAATATTATGTCTTTAAACCAACTTTTAAGGAGAGGACGAAGCTTGTTACTCTAAAGGCATCTTTAAGGGATAGTTTGGTGTATTTAAAGCGTGGTTGCATGAGTTTCCCGTCATCTGACGGCAAGGTAAAGCAGAGAAAGTATTCTAAGATATCTAAAAGTAGCAATACATTGCTCAGTTTCTGTCTGCTTCTCCAAACTGGAGGCGTTCCAACCACCGTCTACTGTAGCTAATACACCGACTATGGATAAGCCTCAAATAACCCAAACTATCCCTTTAAGCCTTTACAGTCTGCAGAGATAGACAAAGGTCCCTGTTCAGACTTGAACCCGGGACTACTTTAATGATTTTGAGACGTATATCAAACTTGGTCCTACTCGAGGAGCTCAGAAGATCAAAGTGAGTTTGACTTATGTATGGGAACTGCAGAAATCAACCAGTTATTATCGCCAACTCTATATCATTAAGGCCCTTGCCTGACAAAAGGCAATCATGCTCCCTGAGCTAAATAAAGGTTCCAATCATGATCGTAAATTATGGGGGGGAAAAAATGAAGTTTTTAAAACAAAAAAGAGTAAATGGAGGGGCTGTCAGGCCTTTGTTCTGCAAGAAAGATTACAAGATACTGACTCATGGTGACTTGTTTGATGGATGTTTGACCATTACTGTGCAGCATGATGCATGTGCACAAAACTCATCTGCTAAAAATCTGTCTTTGATTATAATACGAGCATGATTTTTATGACATCGCAACTAGTTTGGTAGTCAATCGTGGTCCGGTATGTGTTGAGAGGTAACTTAATGCCTCCAGGTCACATTTTCAGTGAACAAGGAGACATCTTGTGTTCATCAGTTGACCTTTTGAAATGAAAAATCAGAGATGTGAAGGAGAAATTATTTCAAGACTTTTAACCCCAGGGGCGCCCTGGTAGCTCAACTGGTAGAGTGAGCACCCCATGTACAAAATGCTAAGTCCTTGCTGCAAAGACCTGGATTTGACTCCTGCTTGTGTCGCCCCCTATCGCTTCCTGGTCTCTACTGTCAAACAAAGGCAGGAAAATGCTAAAAGAATTATAAAAAATAAACTATTAAAGAAGTCTAAAACATTTGCCCTATCCCTACTATAACGCTAATTTTTCTTCAAAATACACGACTAATACAGATATGAAAAACACTTTCGACAGTGACCTTGGAAAACCCGTTCTCTACCTGCGTGTTCTGATTGGGGATCTGCAGCAGCAGGGCCAGGTCGGTGTAGTCAAAGGTGTCGTCCAAAGCCAGCAGAGCGCCGTGGACGCCGCTCTCGCGGAGGTTGTCGGCGTACTCCTTCAGGCCGAGAGTCTGCACCCAGCACATCACACGCTCATTGGACCACACCATCACATCTGGGAAGAAAGGAAGAAGAAGGTGAAGGGGAGCGAGAGGAGGCATCCATCTGCAAACTTCAAGCTGTCAGCTCGCTGTTTTTCTTTTAAAGTTCTGGTCACTTCCTGAAGTTCAAGCTGGATGAAACATGTAGGTCTGTTTGGGATTATTAATCTTCTAAAGGGGTTCCATTTCCTGTGAACTGTTGATGAGTGATCAAGCTTTTCTGATTGCATAGGTCAAGCTCAACATCAGATCCATAACTTAGAAGTCACTCTGGAAAATTCTTCTGTCAGGACATCAACTCAGATGAACTGACTAAATGTACAACATGTGTATCCCAAGGCGCAGCAGTGGGAGAGCGAGAGATTTGGGTTTGTTTAATGACTGAGCGTGTTGACATTTATGTAATCGTTATCCTGCCAAATTGCACAAGAAAGCTGTGGCTTATAATCTCTTCTAAGTATTGTGGGGAGCAATAACGAAGAGGTGGTCCAAACATCTCCCAGCAATGTGGGAGACAGCGGAAATCAAAGGAAACGTTTGTTTTGCTTGCCATTATTAAATTTCTGGGTGTTTTTGTGTCTAAGCTGGAGTTTTATTTTATTTTATGTGCCAAAGCTGAAAGCTTGAAAGAAAGTGAATGATTTTTATGGTTCAGTGAGTTTGGGAAGCTCGCTTCCTTTCTTCTTGTGATGCCCACACACTTTTAAGAGATCTTGTTAAAAGTTAAAAGCAGTGCAACCGACCACCATTATTACTAATATAATAAAACAACCAAAAGTCTGTTGTGAAGCAAGGCGTGATGATGATCGTCATAATTCAGCTCTTCAAATTAAATCTTGTAAACTGGAGTTAAAGTAGATGATTTGATTGTCGGTATGCTACTTTATGCAGACGATACGATCTTATTTCAAGAAGATGTTTGAGTGGAGATTAGTGGTGAAGCAGGAAAAAGGTTTTATGCAGCTGTAAGAAGTGAAGTTTCTTTTCATCTTGGTTTAATAGTGCTGTTATAAATGAACCAATATAAATATTTGGGTAAACATCTGACTTTTTAAAGAGGGGTTTAGTGTTTTAGTCAGTTCAGCAGGTAGAGCTCTGGGATCGGGTCTTTTGTGTGTCCTGTTCCAGATTTTATTTGGATGATTTGACTGAAATAACCGTGAACAGCTGCTCACTTTATATATTTTGTATGACTGATTTATTTGTTATACTTGAGAAGCGTAACATAATTGTTATTGGTTTATTCTGGCTGCTTGATAATAACAAACTTACTTGTAACTTGTTGTTGTTGTATGTTTATAGAGATAAGTGGGTGTCTTATTAAGTCCATGTGGGTACTTGTATATGCATGACACAATAACTGATAGGAATAACAGACAAACGAATGAATGAAGTGACAGATTTTTAGCTTCCCTCCATTGGTTCCCCGTGTGTTTTGGGATTGATTTCAAGATTTTATTGATCACTTATAGAGCCTGTTGGGCCATACTAGCCATGTTGGGTCACTTCTGGTTGTTACAAGAACTCTTTTAAATCACTTCAAGACTAACTTTGCCTTTTTGTGATGTTGTCTTTTTATCTTACTATCTTTTTATTGTTTCTTTTATAGTCCTTTTATCCTTTTTAACGCCAGACCTTCCTTTTTAATGTCAGTTTATCCCTCCATCTTATATATATTTATACCTTTTATTACTGTTCTGATATTCTTTAATTTCTAAGCTTTTAGAAGTCGATTTTTTATTTTATCGCTCTGCCTGTTTTCCTTGACTTTGTCTCTGTTGTCTTTTAGTCTTCTGTTGGCTCTCTAAAGCTCGTTGTAAATCTTGTTTTTAAAGGTGCTATTTAAATAAAGTTATTATTATTGTGCAAAAAAAAAAAAAAATAACCCGGATATAAATGCAAGGGTTTAAACAGTAATCACTAAGGTATGCTTTGAACAAGACAATAGCAGAGCATGAAAGGAGGAATTAGTTCGGAGTTGTTCACATCTGGGGCTGTGAATAGTGAGAGAAAAGAGGAGCTCACCTTTGTTCTGGTGGGCGCTCTCCTCTCTCCTCCTCTCCAGCTCCTTGCGATCGTAATTCAGACGCTTCAGGCACATGATGCCGTAATGCAAGCTGACCCTGGGTGAGGTCAAAGTAGCAGAGGGTGAGCGGGTTAACCGAGGGCGTGTTTCCACTCTCACCTGCACTCAGAGAGCATTAACACAATCCAACGCCTTTGACCGCCCGAGAGAAGTTAAAGAGGGCCTGGAGTCAGACACCTGAACAGCGAGAGTGTCACAACAACAACAACAAAGGAGCACACCCTTCATGTCTTTTAACACCTTCACATTTCCCATGCCACTCACGCGCAGAGGCACGGCGTCAGCACAGAAGAATGAGAGCGAAAATCAGGTGACATAAGAGCATGACAGATGAGCCGTGACTGAGTCACGCTGGAGCTCTACCTGTGGAAGCTGTCCACCATTTTGAGCTGTCCTCTCAGCTCCTTCTTGGTCAGGTGATCCAACATGCGTGCATCCACCAGGGACTCCATGAAATAGCTGCGATACTGTGGCAGGCCCAGGCTGGGCAGCCAGTCGTTGCCCACCCACTCATGATTCATGTCGCCGTAGGCCAATATCTAGAGGGGACAACCACAGATGATCAGCGCTGATTCACGCTCCGCTTGATGTCTGACGGTAGTGCAAGTCAGCAGCTCGTGACTCACCGTGGTTATTCTCACTAGAGATAAAATTACTGACAAATACGCATCATGTTGTGTTCATTTGGACTTTTTTTTATATATATATATAAAAAAAAAAAGGGCGCTTACCTGATCCCAGCTGAACTCTTTCAGCTCCTGGAGCGTCGAGAGAAGAAGAAGAAGAAGAAGAGGCAGACAGAGAGAGACAGAGCCAGAGAGAGAGAGAGATGTGGAGGTGGCGAGGGAAAGGGGGAGCAGGGGTCAAGAGCAGGGTGGATGGATGGAGAGATGATGGAGGAGAAGCAGAGGAAGAGGAGGAGGAGGAGGAGGGAGAAGCAGAAGCAGCAGCAGCAGCAGCAGGAAAAGAGGACAAAAGGGAGGAATAGTGTGTTAGTGAACGGGTAATTAGTTGGAAGCAGTTCACACTGAAACAGCAACCAGAGGGAGAGAAGAAGATGCTCAACACTATGGCCTGAGCCCCACGAAGAAAGGTAGAAATACAAAGAAAGAGAGAGAGAGAGGAAGAGGAGGAAGGGGGGAGAGACTCATCAACATGATTCAGACCAGAGGAGACACTTAAAATAATTCAAAACAGTAAAGCAATCGTGAAAAACGTTTAAAAAAAAAAGAGAGGGTTTGTCTGACAGAGGCGGGGACAGCGTGAGGAACTAACCGGAGGCTTGGTGGCAGCGTTCAGTGACTCCATCTCGGCGTGGGTCATCCACACGTTACTGGTCGACTGCGGTCAAGAGAGAAAAGCGAAAGAAGCCGTGAGTTAAAAAAAAAAGAAAAGAAAAAAAAAAAGCACCACGTATCGCCTTCGCCTGAAGCACTGACTCAACGATTGCACATTTTTTTTTGTTCTGTGCCACATCACAAGTGTGTGAGCTAACCACAACAGCAGACTGCTTTCCCCCTATCGCCATGGTGATTGCGACGAACAAGAGAGGTTCAGCCGGGGTTTATGAGAACTGATAGGATAAATCTGTGAAATCTGTCGAGCAGAGAGTTGTGGGACTGGTAATTTTCATCATCTTATTACTATGCTGTAAATAAATGTGAAGCCAAGCGGGGAATTGTGGAGAGCAAAGCCAAACCAGTTTGGCTTTTGTTCCAGAAAGTTAGTCGAAGATGGGTTTTTTTTTTTGGTTATTCGTGATTTTATCTTTCTTGGAAAGGGACACAGAAAAAATACAGAAAAAGCAGGGGCACGAGTGTATGTGCGTGCAGCAGATTTTACTACACTTTTCAACATCTGGTTTGTCTTTGTGGCTCTGCGAGAAGGCAAATCTTTCGGAAAATGTAGCTTTTATTTCTCGGCTGAATAGGTGGAACTTTATCGGCGCCTGTGAAGTTTACTATCTTCTACTTCTGCTTAGAGTCAAACTTTTATTGTTTCTGACGTTTATCACATGTTTCGTGCTCTTTTTGCACTTCTGCATCTGTTTTTGGCCCCAAACGTTCCTCATAACGAGATCTGCTTTTTATTTTTACATCATCCCTTTTTTTTCATATCCTCTCAACTATATTTGATATTTTATTTTCGTATCATATGAGTACTGTCTGCTGCTAATTTCCCCCAACGGGCGCCATTAACATTTCAGCTAATCTCAAAACTACAAACACCTGGTTCCACATTAACCCCATACTGCGAATATGAATGCAGCGTTTGTGTATTATCAGCAAAAAGTCCTCGGTGAGTTATTAAACACCCCGATGAATGCATAAATCGACATATGAAGGTGTTTAAGGTCTTAGCGTCCAACGATTAAAGCTTCTTCATCTTTAATCCTACAGAGAAGCCGTCTAGACTGGGATTTTTTCATGACACGGGAACATATTTGTGGTCATAATCTCGAATGTTGAAATGTACGTGCGGTCTCACAGAGCGAGTGCTGGCCGGGGCAGAGGGGCTGGTGAGGGACACCATCTCCTGGATGGCCAGCCGCAGTTTGAGGCGGTGAAGCGGGTTACTGATGCCGATCTCCCTCTGGATCTCCGTGTCCGACAGGTTGGCCATGATGGCGCCGCTCTTCACGTTGGCACGGCAGGCCGCGACGTACCACGCTGGCATTCCCACCCACAGCTGCACGGAGGCAGACAACAGATTAAATATAGGAAATGGATGCATGCATCCAAATTTTGTTTCTTTCTGTGGTTGCACATTACCTCCAACCAAGATACAACAGTGGGTCCATCCCAAGATGCAAAGGGAAGTCCTTGGCGACATGCTTCTTCCAGTAGCTCATGCCTGGTGAGAAGAGGAAGAGTTACACTGGGTGACAAAGATCTAAAATATTAATCTGAAATAAAAACAGAGGATATAATCCACAAACTTCTTCTTGCTGCGGCGGTCTTTATCTGCTGGACCCAGAGTCCCAGTCTTGTTCATCCCCATTGGGTCTCCAGAGGCGAGGTCTTCAGAGGGTGTAGATGCTGGAAGGTCAAAGGTCACAAAATAAAAGATAGTTATGAATACCTTGAATAACTGAGCCAAGAGCATCTCAAATGTGTTTAAATGAGAGTCCTGACAAGTGTGGATTACAGTCAGAGTTATCTCTCCCTTATCCTCCTTCTGTTTACCAAGAGAAGCAGATCCATCCCGCCCAGGTTGGCCCATCCTCCCTTTCTCCTTCTTTCCAAAAAGCCGACCGATGGAAGACTTGATGCTTTTCTTCTTGCTGGACTTGTGGAGGGAATCTTGGCTGCTGTTGGTGCTGCTGCCATCTGCCGAGAGACTGGAGGGGACAGAGGAAATCACTAAAGGGCTGAATCAGGGTTAAACCGTACTGTGTTTGATATATTTAATGCGCCTAACCTGCGAAACTCCCGGGGGTCGTCCAGCATCGCTCCTGGATGGGTGAGGGTCATCCTGTCCAGCCGCAGCGCACGAGGGGTGGAAGGAGGCGTGGAGTCGATAAGAGCGAGGGACCGGTCATCATCTTTGTTGTTCTGAAAATGCAAAAAGGAAAAACAAACTTTACTCATCGTGTGCAGCTTGTATCGTACCGTACATGTAGCTTAGCCATTTTAACTCCAGAACAGCTGACTGCTTGGAATTAAACTTTATTGGCGTTAAGTAAGCAGACAAATTCAGGCCAGAAACATCGAATAAAAATGTCTCTCTTGGGTGGAGATCTGAGGTCATGTTCCTGGATCTTCTTAAGATAATAGCACTTTATCCTGATGGACACATTATCATTATTATCATTTCAATTAAGAGACGTCTGAAAATTATTGCCATTGTTAAACATTCACAACCGGACAGATAAAACAGATAAAAATAAAATAGATCCTAAATTTTCAGCGTTAATTCATCACAACAGCCAGTAAGCTAAGTGTGCTAACTGGGTACCTATGGTAAGAAGTATGTCATGAAACATTCCTAAACTGATTTCACTGAATGCATGAGTGATGAGGAAACTAGACTTTCTGGCAGAGAGTTTTGAACCACGCTCATATCTGTCCATCACGGCCAGCAGCTGGTTAGCTTAGCCTAATTGGAAACAGGAGGACACACAGCTAGCCGGGCTCCGTCCAAAGGCAATAAAAAACAGCCCACCAGCACGTCTGAAGCTCACAAACTAATATATTACATCTCATTTGTTTAATCCGTACAAAAAAAGCAACATGTAAAAACTACAGTTTGCCATTTTTAAAGGGGTTACGTGCCGGACTATTTCTTGGCTGCAGCTAGTAAACCGGGGGGGAAGGTTTCAGGAGGTTACAGCCTCACCTGTTTCCAATTATTATGCTAAGCTAAAGCTTGGAGCAAACAAAGACTGGACAAACTGCACATTAACATCATTTGTAAATACACTGAACCTGTGGTCAGTAACAAATGGGAGTTCTGGTAGACGACCCCACAAATCCCACGGGAACGCCAATCGCTGCATATTTTTGTACCAAAACAAAAAGTACACTGCATCGCCGGTATAAACCAAGAGAGTAACACTCATAACACACAGTTTACTATAATAAAACACAATATCACAACACTAGATTAGTCACTAAGGGTCATATAGTACCCAGCCCGAGGTCCAATGCATTGAAAAAACTGTAATTTCTAATTTACAATATCTCACCACTTTATTAAAATGAAATCGTCCTTTAAAAGGAATATGCAGAGGCTTCATTTCCCTTCATATGAGTTGTATAACTCCCATACTTTTTAGAACAGTGTATCGCAGACGTTTTACACCACATATTCAGCTCTTTTAATGGTACCACCATTAAAACACAGCCGTGCAGGAGGCAGGTTTATTCCTACACATGAATCCTGAATGGTTTGGTGCTAAAGTTGCACTCCTGATCCACACTTCTCTTCCAAATTCTTCCCGTGTTACACGCTACTGCTACGAGCTATGAACGTGGCGACATGTCTGCGATCTCATAGCTTATTTTCATGCTAACGTTGCAGAATTTTGTGTAGTATAACGTGTTTTTTAAATTCATTTATGCTATTTCAGATTCTTCCAAGTAGCACAGTTTGAGAACCAGTGATCAGTGATTTTTTTAGAAATATATCTAAATGTATGTAGTGTCGACCGGCTTTGATTTGTATATGAATGGAGGCCTGAGACTGAACTCGGCGACCTCTTTTCTGTCTCATATTGGTCACCGTGACTGTCCTAACCTCTTTTTGTATAACCTGCCAGCCATTTTTTTCCATTCTACTCCCACATTATCACTTTCACAATCACAGCTGACTACACGATTTTTTGTGTAATCCATCCACCCATTTACTGGAAATACTAGAACCAGCGTGTCTGGCACCAACCACCATACCACCCTACAAGTTACATGAATCGAGTCTTGCCCAATCTTAACACAGCGCTGATGGATAACTTCTCAGACCCTGTTTGCGTGATTTACTTATGCTTTATTTACATGACTCACTGTCTGGAGGAGCTGTTTGCATAAACACTGAGGTGAATACAGAGACGAGATGTAAAAAAAAAAAAGGTTAACACGCATGGGAATGGATGATTCCTGCATTCCAGCCGTACCTGTCTATCAGTCTCGCGGGCCGGGGAGTGAGGCAGGCGAGGGGTGGAGTGTCCAGAGCTCGGAGGGGAGGGCGAGGCCAAGGTGGAGGATGTGATGGACGAGGGGATGAAGCCCCGTCCTGTGCTGTCTCTCCCCAGGGTGGAGGGAGGGATGGGCGGACTGTCCAAAGCCACGCTGACCCGGCTCTCGATCTCTTCGGCCCGCAACTCCGTGTTCTCCTTCTCCTCCTGGATCAGTCTGTTTTTGTTAGATACAATATGATAATAAGTGTAATAACAAGTTTAAACTCTGCGCTGATAGTTTAAAATCTGAGCTGCCTCCTCCTGCCGCCGCCTCCTCTTTCTTACTTGATCTCCTTATTGATGGCCTCCAGCTGTTCCTGCAGCATGATGGCCAGGGTCTGCACGTCCGTCTGTCCGCTGGGGGACAGCAGCTCGGAGCCAAACCGATGTTCCCCGTCGTCCTCTTCGTCGGAGCAGCCCACATCCAAGCCCGGCTCGAACCCGGTCCCCATTAGAGCCCCGCTCTCCCAGTCTGGGTACTACAAACACAAAACAAGTAAGAAAACTCGTTACCCGTTCATCCGCTTATTGCATCTGGTTTGGTTTACGACTAAATACCAGCAAAATTAATGACATTCCCATCAGCCTCAGCTGTTAGGAAGCTAAAACACTAAACTAAGATGGTGAAACTCGACCCAACATTTAAAGTTTTACTCATTGTTTGACCTCTTAGTCAATAAGGAAAGTAAGAAAAGCTAACTTTTATAAGTAGGAGCCACAAACTGCAACAAAGACTGATGAAAACATTTGGGACTTCACGTCTCTTCAGAGGGAACACATCCTGCTCACTTCCTGATGTTAAGATGCATTAGAGAGGTCTAAAGTACAATCAATAATAACATTACTTCAAGGGAAACTTCAGCTTTTTATAACTTACTTGCCGATTATTTTTGTGTCTTAGTAATGGGGACACCAATGTTCTTGAGTGAAAGCACTGCAGCCTGACTTCATCTGTGCACGTCCACTAAAAGTGCTTGTTTTTGCCACTGATAGTCTCAGATTGTTACGACAACATTATGAAAAGGATCCCGACAGGGAAAAGTCTTAATATTAAAGAGTAAGATCCTTTTTTTTGTTAATCCGTACCGCTGTGTTCAAAGCCACCAGACTCCATTGACAAAAACAGTCATTTAACCTCGCAGATCATCGCAACGCTTCCTTAAAACCCGTCAGAAACTAAGTAAAACTCATCCAGACTATCTTGGTTTGCCTTTCCACTCTTGCAGCAATGAACAACTGTGAGTAAAGTCAAAAATAAACCCTCATTTCATCATGTTAGAAAATTGTGAAAGTTGTGAAAATTTTGGGAGTGAAGCAAAGAGGCAGCTGTAGCTGTCACATGTAGCTCGGTGAATTATGAGTTTAAATCAAACAAACCAGAGCTGGTGATTGTTGGAACAGTGGAGAGAAACAGTTCGTCTTTACGGGAAGTCTGCTGAGTCAAGTGTTGACAGGAGGAGTTGCAGGTGGATGAAAAATGAATCTGGCACGTCGTCGTCTGACATATTAGATTCTCACCTTGGTGGAGTCCTCCCGGGCTGAGCTCCAACGAGCCCGGTGACTCCGCCTGACCACGCCCCCGATGGGGGCATTACTGAAGGGATCCAGGTGAGTGGTGGAACCTGCCGGCAGGGACCCGCCTCCGTGGGAATACCTCAGCTCCAGAGCGCTGCCTGGCAGGGAGCGACTGGAGATAAGATGAGACGAGATAATGTAATTATCTCTGCGGAGCAAATACGGTTAGATTGTAGCTGCAACTACAGTGAGGCGGCACAGTGCAGAAAAACAAACAACAAGCGAGGAGAGGCATTTAAACAGAACACGGCTGAAACTTGGCAAAGACGCCAAAGACACAGGAAACCGATGATACTTCCTTTAAGACATTTACAGAAGGTGCAAAGACATCCACATGAGAATTAGAAGTGTTGGATCGTGCATTCATGTGCATGTGTGTCGGTGCAGCCCGTCGATGTGAGTATGTGTACATGTCAACACTGTTTCATCCCCGTGAGTGCTGACGGTGTTAAACGCCTCCAGTGTGGAGTGATTTATCGACTGCGTCTGACAAGATAAGAGACATAACACTGGCATCTTGACGAGGTCACACCGGAGACTCGGAATACCGAGTTTCATTCGTTCTCTGGTGCTGGATGTATAAATGGCACCGACCTGGAATAAGAGCCTCCGGGCCTCGCTCTCAGCTGATCTAACTCCAGCTGAAGCCTTTCCAGCTCCGCTATCAGCTGGTCCTGCAAGTGGAAGAGAGAGAGACAGAGAGTCAGTGAAAGAAAGAGAAAAAAAGAGGAACATATGTCTACTAGCTTCAGCTAAGAATGAAGCCGCCTTGAGCCACAAGCACCTTGTTTGCCAAGAGATCATCCTGGAGCTTCTTCATGTTAGACAGTTCCTCAGAAAGGGCGTTCTGCAGACGGAAGAACGAGATTTATTACTGTGAAATAACAGTGTATTGTAATCAGTTGTGCTCAAAGTGGACAGTAAGAGGTCATAAAGTGAGATTTTAAGCTGATCAGTACGCTACACCCTGCACAGTCCAGCCAGTTTTACAATTTTACCCAGATTCCTCGGTGGTCTGAGCTTTTTCTGCTGAGAACGAATATTAATCACTGAAATTCACAGTAAACATACTGCTTCTCCAACGCTGAGTGCTGAGGAAATGCATCTGATGACTAAAAAAATAAAAATAAGTAGAAAGTTCACTCATCGTTCAGATCCTTTACTGACTCCTTTAAGAAAAAGCAGCAACACCGTGTTAAAAAAAAAACTTGATCTGCTCCTGAGCAGTTTCATTTATATCAATACATCATATTTCATAATGTACTTAAAGTAAGTGTAACGTAAATGTACTTTAGTTAAACTGGATGTTTGTGAGGCGGTTTTGGAATTCACTCAAGTTTTAACTGGTCACTTCCTGGAGGGCAAAGAAGTCAGTGAACATACCCAACACGAGGTTTGTGCTTTAGTGCAGCTGCCCTCACAAAGTATGTACACTATGCATACAACTGGGACACACTCCAACAATGTCAAGAGGCTCCGTCGACGTTTAAAGTCAAAGGGAAAAAAAAAATCTGTGATCTGGAACGGGTGGTGCGTTACTTCACGTTACCTTTAGAGATTTAGCGATGCATGGATCGCAGTTAAAACCGCGAGAACCGGGTCAGGCAGGGCCAGGTTGTAAAAATTAACAGCTGATTAACAGCAGACGGGTGAAATCAGGTGAAGCGTTTCCCCATTACGTACGAGCCACAGTAATGTCTTCACTGATTATTTAAATCTGACGCCGACATGATCGGTCAGGATCAAACAAGGTCACACACACACACACACACACACACACACAGTCCAGGTTCAAATACGATAAATCCTGAGCTCCATCAGAAAACAAAACGTCATCTGCTGAGCTCGCAAGAGCCAGAAGTCGACCTGGAGAGCTCTGCTATTTGTGATGTACGGTATGTGGAACATGTGTATTTCTCTGTCACTGTCATAGTTGACAAATTGATGAACAAATAAGCTGTCATCTGTCTGCGCTCTCCGGGCGGTGTATCTTCCGCCGTGCAGAGGACTGTGGGTCGGAAAATCATGCTGGAAAAATGCAACCAGATGCAACAGGACGTCTTTAGGACGCCCTATTCATACGTTGTATTTATTCAGTTTTCTCGTGAGTTAATTTCATTTTTCTTCTCGAGATTTTGAGTTATTTATGTCACAAATGTTCTATCCTGAGATAACGGGATCATTTTAACTTTGTTTTCTCAAGATAGAAGTTAAACGATGTTAGGTCCGTGTGTAATGTGGAATAAACCACTCATAAGTGTGTTTTCATTTGTGCATAAGCACCTGAGAATTATGTTTCTGTGACCCTGAGACTGAGCCTTTTATATCTTCAGAGTCCGTCATGTTTTAACGCCATGTTTCTACAGTAGCCCAGAAAGGACAAACCAAACACTGGCTCTAGATGTGACCTTTTTTCACAAGTTTCACACCCACTTTAGGTTCTCCTACTGAGCTTGGAAGAGGAGGGTCTTGAGAGAATGATCCCGTTATCTCGGGATAACATTTGTTATTTCAGGATAATGGAGGAAATGAAACGTATGACCGCTACATGATATGTGTTGGGACATTTTGGAACGCACAGCAGGACTTCATTTGGGGAAAAAAAGGAGAGATATTTAGTGTTTTGATTTGGGGAATGAGTTCCTGAGGTTCAGATCAAACTGAAGACTTCGCTCCGAGAGGCCGGTCACCTTTTCTTCCAGGGCGGCCATTCTCTCCTTCAGATGCAGCTGCAGCCTCTCGTTGGACTCAGACAGAAGCTTGTCCACCGTGTCGGAGAGACGCTTGTTGTGTTCATCGTTCATCCTCTCCCTCTGCCTCGCCTGAGGGGGGGAGAGCGAGAGAGCGAGACGAGTGAGAGAGAAGAAAAATGAGTGAGAGGAGGGGAGGAAAGAGAGAGAGAGAGAGAGGGGGAGGAGAGTTAATAAGCATTCTGCTTGACTGAGAGACGAGAGACAAAGATTTCAATCTGAACATGCACGGTCAAATAGAGGGTTTAGAAAATTAGTGCGCCTTTGTGCCGCGTAAAGCCCGACAAAAGGAACGGCATGAAAGAGGGGGAGGATGAAAAAAGAGAACAGAGAAAGAGAAAGAGAGAGATGGAAAAGCAAAAGCATGACTCACCCTCTGTAGCTCCTGGTTCTTCTCCTCCAGTTGCGCCTCCATCTGTCGCAGTCGCTCCTCAAAGTTACCATGACGCTCCTCCGCCTGAATGATCGGAGAGGGAGGAAGGAAGGAAGGAAGGAAGCAAGGAAGCGGCGGGGTTAGAGCGCGAGCCGTGTTTGCGACACTAATACAAATGAACACAAAGGAAACAGCTTGTTGACCGAGTCTATCAATTAGTTACATGCCTGTGCAGAGCACAGCGTAACGGGAAAGTTTGTTTGCCTTCGCCTTACGGGGAATTAATCTAACTCATCCATCCGAGGAAGCCACCTTGCCTCGACATGTACGAAATAAGTGTAGCCATTTAAGAGGTTTGACTACTGGGAGGAGAGTTAATGTACGTTTGTGTTGGCACGGGGTGATTATTGTGTTTACAGGAATGCTAGAGGTTAAACATACGAGCAATTAAAAGCACTCAGTTCTAACGAATGTGTGCGCCGTACAGTTCTTAACGTGTCAAGCGCCCAAGGATCAAATAGCTGCTCCCTGAGCTGGCTTTTATCTTCAATTGTTTGCTGGCACCGCTTGCTCCAAATATTTGGCATTCATCTGTCATTTGACATCTCATGTTCCGCTTTACTCATGCATGAATACACACATAAATAGATATATATATATATATGTGTGTGTGTGTGTATTCATATCTGCACCGGTCTGCACATGCCCACAAACATACATACGGACAAACATGCACAGATTTGTGCACACTATCAAACCTGTCAAACAACTCAGACAACAAGTGCTGCTATGGTTGCAAACACACACACACACACACACACACACAAACCTTGTTGAGTGCTGCCACTCTCTGGGCGAGCTGGGCCTCGATCTCAGGCAGCGTCTCTGCCCTCTGCAGAGTTTGCTGCAGCTTCTGCTTGGCATCATCCAGGCGCTCCTGAAGCTGCCGGTTCTTCTCCTCACTCTGGAAAGCAAAGAAAGAAAGAAAGAAAGAAAACAGGATGAGGAGGAGGAGGAGGAGAGGGAGTGGAGGTGAAACTCGGAGCGCGAGTTGAAGAGTGCTGCCGGAGGGGCAGAAGCAGACATGATTAAAGCCACCGGGGGAATGGAGAAATGCATTGATGGCACGCTCTGTGCGCCAAAGTGAAAACGTGGCCAAGCTGCCAATCATTAGCAGAAACACGGGCACACACGGGGATGAAAGAGACTTTTTTTTCTCCCCTCCCCTCACCTGTCTGTAGAGAGAGTCTTTGCTAGCCAACTCGTTCTCCAGTTTGTCTTTTATGTCGTGGAGAGACGTCGCCTCCCTCTGGGCACTCAGGTACCTGCAAAGCAGACAGCGAGCAGTGAGCACGTGTTGGAGGAGGGCAACGAGAGTTCACCAAGGAAGAAGGCGAAAACACAAACCTGCGTTCTAATGTGGTGATTCTCTCTTCCATGTCTTCCCTTTGACAGAGCGCCTGGGAGAATTAAAGCACACACACACACACACACGCATAAAAAAAACCCGTCTGATGCATAAATAGAAAGACGAGACAGAGGAAGCAGGATAGGGCAAATATGAATTTTATGAGTAGGTGTTGATCAAAGGGAATTCACAGAGCGTGTACAGCTATTAGCTGGAGAATGATAAATCAGATGTTGACAGATTTAAGAAGCACCTACTTATGCAAAATGTCCAAAAGAGACAGAGGGGAAGATAAAAGGGTGAGGAGAAGCGATTAGACGCGGAGAAAACACTGAAGGGAAGTAAACTGGCTTGACTAGCGCTCTTTCCGATGTGCTCCACATGCCTTTCAGTCAGCTACCAGCACTCCGACTCATTAACAGGGCCGCATCCATGTGAGAACACCTGCAGCTCCACCGATGGCACTGTCACCATAGCTACAGGGTAGCAGGATACAGGGGGGTAGGTAGAGGCTCTCATGTGTGTGTGTGTGTGTGTCTGCTGCCAAGCAGGCAAATGGTTACCATAGCGAGCTGTTGCATATTTCTGCGAGTTTGAGCAAAACAGACTCTTTGTGTCACCCCGACAGGCAGTTTATTGTCTGTCAGCAGCCTCGCAGAGAGTCTCACCTCTTTCACGTCCCTCTGTAGTTTCTGGTTGGCCTCCTCCGATCGGGCCAGCTCCCTCCTGGCGGACGTCAGCTGCTCCTCGATCTCCCCAACCTGACAGGAAGCGACAGTGTGGGACACGAGGCTGAGCGAGCATGCACGCACATCATTTTCTGCCCGTTAACAACTCCCCGCCTCGTGATGCTTTGTTTTGTGTCTTGCCCGGCGGAAAGCGTCGGGACCGCGCGAGAGCGTCTCTGAATCAAAGTACCTGTCTGCACATGAGAGCCAGTCTCTCTTTCAGCTGTCCCAGCTCCGACCTCTGTCGCTCTATCTCGCCCTCTCGCTGCCTGTCGATGTCGGCGTCGTCCAGGATGGAGGAAGGTCCGTTGGGGAGCCGCTGAATGAAGAGAGCAGAAAGTGCGACGGTCTTAAAAGTCGTGATCTGTATGAATTACTTCAGAGAGATTCTTTAGCTGTAAATGTTGTGATCAAGTCACGTGCAGCAGTATTGTTCCCATTAGCTTGCAGCCTTGCAGATCTGATTTCACGGCTGTGGAGTCTTGTTGTTACTTAAGACCACCCTGACACTGACTCTTGTCTCATGATGGGTGCTTGAGAAGTTAGAGGAGATCTTAAAGATCTCTTAAATCATCATGAGTTTTATATGGTGATCCATCACATGTGGTAGATCTTGTGGAAGAAACGGATCCCATTACCTCTTTGCCGTTGTCTAGTCCTTGCTGCCGTCGCTTGATTTGTTCCCTTAAAGACACAACCTAAAACAACACAGAGGAGAACCGTCACGGGCGACTCCATCAGCGATTCACTGAGACCTGCGATAAAAAACTGAAACGTGGACTCACCTCTTGAGAGGAGGTCTGCAGCTCTTCCTCCAGGGAGGCCACTCGTTCCAGAGCCACCCGTAGCCTTTCCCTCACCTTCTCATCCAGAGCTTTGTGGTGCTCGAACAAAGACTTGAGGGCTTTTAGGACCTCGACCTCGCTCGAGACCCCAGCTGGTGACTGCGCCTGCCTCTTCACCACGGTCATCCTCAGGCTGCGCTCGTGACGGGACACCAGGCACTCCAGATGTTCGAGCAGCAGCTGGAGACACATGTGGGTCACATGCGATAAAACCTCCAGCACAGTGTGCTTCTTACATGTTGACTACTGTTTAAAACACTCATGCCGAGAAACATGAGAGCAGAACTTTACATAAATACGAGAAGGTGATGTAGAACAGATATACTGACTCGTGTGTTGTTCCTCTCGGCCTTCAGCTCTGCTATCTCCTCCTCTCTCTCCAGCAGCTGTTCCCGGCAGAGGTTCAGCTCTTTGGTCAGCACTGCAAACTCCTGCAGGGTCACAAGAGGGTGCTGTTATTGACTCTGCTGCTGCTGCTGCATGAGGTCATGATCACACACACACACACACACACACACACCTCAAACTGTAAGGACCGTTGCATCAACAAAGTGCTAAGTGTACTTTCCCTAAAAGCCGCTCTGTGTGCTTCAACATGAATCGGTGACTCGTTTTCCCAGAATGCCTTCAGGGAGCGGGCGCACACTTGAGGTGCGGTCGAGTAGTCTTTTTTTTTTTTTTTTTTTTGCTCAGGAAGGTTCCTCGCTGAGTGACACGACCTAGAAGTGTTTCAGAGGCCGCCGAAATGTGAAGGAAAGGAGCTTCAGTGCTTCCTTTCTTATCTCCTTTACGAAAAGGAAAGGAGATCATGTTGTCCCACACTAATATAATAATAATAGATAATAATAAAAAGTTTTTCTAACTGTGACGGACATCCAGCGTCCTGCAGATCATCGGTACTGTTGATGATTAATCATTCAACTTTTGCCATATCTAAGTGGACAGGAGGGTGAGCGACCATAATCAGGGTGACAGGTGGACGATGTCCCTTTATTATTTGAATTCTGACGTTGATAACGAAGTCATATTTTAAACCGGGTTGTCCGCGATTATGTTTAGAGTAAGAACGCATGAGGAGAAGTATCTCAAATGCACGTTTTGTAGTCCATCTTCTGAACTTTGTAGTTTTAACGCAGATCACGACCCATAACATCCGCCGTCACACAATGACATAACCTAGTCTAAGTGCAGTCGTCTTCTCCTAACTCCTCATGAGTTCTCCTTCTTTGACCTCATGACGTTTTCCATCGAGGTCAAGGAAAGGTGTTTAGGAAAGGACTTAGGAGTTGATTTCTTTGACTATTCGACCGTACCCCTCACTTAGCTGGCTGGATTAGACAGAAACTCGCAGTGGAGTGAAGGTTTCTGTCTTTTGTTGAATCTGTGAACATTTTTTTTTAAATTTTAAAACATTTTAACTGTGACTGGAAATCTCTCAGCGGGAGTTTACCTCTTCCAACCTCGGCCAAAGAATAAGAAACGAACAAAAAGTGATCTTTACTGCCAATATTTTCCGTTAGCCCACACAGCGCAATTAACTAGAGCTTCACAAATCTTGACTTCATTAGCACACGTTCAACCCTCGCGGACTTTCATTGCATTAAAAAAACATGCTCAGACGGGCTGCTACTTATTTTTTTTTGGGCGGCTGAAAGAGGACACGACTGACTGAAAACCAGCCAAACAAGCACACACGGTATAATCTTTGCCATCTCTACCACGGCGTTCACGGTTAATGACCGCCGGGAGTCTTAAACTAGGCCTCGATATAAAATCTAACAACCAGGTTTATTGCACGTGTTGCACCTGAAATTGGTTTAATTGCACAATAACCACGACTGTGCTGTGCGTTTGCCCGTCATTAAAACAAAATGCCTGGAGGTTAAACAAGCATGAGAGTAACTGGAATTAGGCCAGGCGCAGTGTAATGTCATATATTTCCAGTTGACGGGTCCAGTTGAATTGTTGTGATTTTGTGTAATTTAATCCAATTATGTATAATGTGAGGTTAGCTACATGATAGTTATGATTAAAATCTGTTGCCTTTGGTCTAACTAAACGGTATCCGTGGCAACAAATCAACAAAGAGAAGGATGAGTGACATTTCCAAGTAGCCGTGATCATCTCGCCTTGCCTGAGACTCCACTCAACAGGAAGTAAAACATCATCACGCAGACACACACACACGGCTTTGTGGACATACTGTGCACGCCACTGCTCATGTGTGACGGTGGCGTGATACACGCGTGACACACGACCACGTGCGCGCCGGATCACGCGTTTTTTTGAAGAACAGTTATGCAAACGAGCCATTAAAGGGCACTGATGCGTGCACGGCGCTGCTGTTATCTTTACTCTGTGTTAACAGTGATCAGTTTACCCACACGGCAGCAGCAAATAGGCGGCCTTTACCTCCCTCACACACACACACACACACACACACACACACACACCTCCACCAGCCAAAATGCATTTAAAAAGTACAGCATGTACAGCCTATAACAAGCTTCTGAGCTGATGTGCTCGCTGGGCTGAAATAGGGGAGGACGGAGGAAGGAGTGGAAGGGAAAGAAAGCGTATTTGAAAAGATGGAGGAGGAAGGAGCAGGGAGGAAATTGCTGCGTGCAGATGGCATGTTCTAGGCCCGAAGGATATCATAATTCTGGGATTAATTCGCGTAAAAGACGGAGTGAGATGGACCAAACCGACAGCAGACACTTTCTAGATGCTAGTCGCCATCGTTCACCTCTTCCACTTTTCATTTTCCACTCCCTCCCATCTCTCTCTCTCTCTTCTCCCCGTCATCCATTTCAATCTCCCCCTGTCATGATACACGACTATCTAAAACAGACTCTTGAAGCCACCTTATTAGTATGCAGCAATATGCAAATGAGCTTGATTTGTTAGTCTCTGTGTGTTTCATATCACCAGGTTTTCTCTCTCTTTCCCTGTGCCATGCTGTCGCTCCCTCCATCCCTCTCTTCTATTTTTCTCTCTTGGCAACGTCTCCACACACACACAGACGAACTCGGTGAACTCGTATACTGTAGAATGTATCACAGCGGTCCATGTGTTCCCCTATCTGTGTGTGTGTGTTTCTGCAGATGTGTGCACCATATTGATCTCCTCTCGGTGAGGTAATATGGCCCTTTAATGTCCAGTCACTCTCTGTTAGAATGTGCAGCGCCGCTACATCTGTTATTCCATTTTGATTTTTCAGCCGTAGCGATGGAGAAAAACATGTACTAACAATGAGGGAGGCATCATCGCTGCCTGAGGCGCCCAACAATGACTCCTGCCTGAAAATAGAGATGGAGCCCTTGTATGTTGAGTGGAATTACAAAATGATTAGCTCTCAAAGCGGCAGGATGTGGGATAATATAATAATTGGCCTCTGTGCTACAGGGCATTGTTTTGCCATCATCTCCGGGTTTTAGGTAGCATCGGCTCTCATGTGTAACGTCTAAATCACAAAGACAAGCGTGCAGTTTTGTAAAATATGTACATGAAGTATATTCAGCATCCTCAAAGAGTCTTCCAAACATCTGGATGAAGAAATGCTCCAACAGCTGCACGATAAAAAAAAACGATTATTAGCTTCTCGCTCAAGTTGTGACTGTGTTTACTAATCCAAACAAAGATGGCCGCCTCAGTTTGTACAACATGAACCAAAGTCTATTAGCAGTTATATTAATACACTGATGTTACTTATGTCCATACAAAAATAATGCAACATTTTGCTTGTGTTTTAATCAAAGGCATATGTCACTACCAGCTACCTGGTATAGAAAACACAGGCGCACACAGCAACTGTAGCTGCTGTTAGCTTATGTTAGCTCAGTTTGTTAGCCGAGCTGCCCAGAATCGATATTGTGCCAGAACAGGAGCTGGGCAAGCAGGTAATGTAACCGGGCTCAGCAGCCTCCATGGACATAAATGGCAGAGGAGAAGAGAGCGAAGAGGACGTTGAAGGAGGAAGAAGAGAAAAGGAGAGAGTGAGCGAGCAAGAAGCCGCCGGACAAGAGTGAATCTGGGACTGACTTTTAGTGGTTGGTGAAATAAAAGGCTGAAAGACAGACGCCGAGCTTTGGCTGACTGCTGTTGGACTAGTCAGTAATATTAGCTGGCTGCTACGTCTGCTGTTGGTGACCTTGTTGATGTTTGGCTGTTAGCAAAGTTGTCGACTCGCTAGATTTTGATCGAATTTGAACAAATACTTGAGTGCAGCTGAACATATTTACCACATTGCACCAAACTGGGAGTACTAAATAACAAAAATACTAATTTCTATGCAATTACAACGCCCTCGCTTCACTCTCAAACTAGGCTGCAAAACAGGTGGAAAATGCGAAAGGCCCTATTTGAAGCCTGTTAGTTTGTCCCTTCTGGGCTACTGTAGAAACGTGGTGGATATAAAAGCCTGATTCAAAGGCAACAAACATGCGACACACTGTACCTTTAAGAAAACATACTATCATGTTTACTGAACGATCGTCCAACTTCATTAAGTAAATGATGTCACTAAAGGACAGTTTTAAGGGTTACTTGTAGAATAAAGTTCAGTATGTAATGAGCTCATAACGAGCTTTACCTTGATGACTATATAACACAAACAGCATTATTTGAGCTGCAGGACGTAGCATTATCTACAAAGCTGGTGATGACGTTAGAGACGCGAGGTTTTCATCTGTGTTCCTGTACTTTAAACTCCCCGGCAGCACAATAAAGAAGTCAGACTCAGCACCACCTGGACGAGCTACAACATTAAAATCCTGCTTACAGGTTAACACATCAATAATTCAACACTGTGAAAGCAACCATTTTCACTATGAGCACGGCTGATACAGTGCACGAGTGCGTTCTACTGATAATACATGTTTACTTTCACTGAGGTCAGACTTTGAATGCGGCGTTTCGACTCGTGATGGAGTATTTTCTCCATTTTGGTTCGGGTACTTTTACATACAGTAAGTAAACAAACACAAGGATGAATTATAATCGTGTATTTTCATACAGTATGTCGTCATTTTGATGTTAATTTGCAATAACTTTGCTCTCTTATTGGCTGATTTTATCAATCTTGAACCAGGCCGTCTACAAACACAGCTTCCACTGCCACTATGAAGACAAACTGAGGCTTATGTTTTCATATTTTCTCAGTTTGCACCTAAAACGTTTCAGATTTTGAGCCGAGCAGACTTGAGATAACATGTTTGACTTCTAATTTACCTGAAATTAGAGACAAAGTCCACCTCAACCACACACCGACGTGTCAGTCAACACGTGCAGCAAACTCAAATCTCGACCTTCTACCAAACTGTTAAAGCTAACAGGCGCTAATAAAAACATGAAATACATCTTAAAGGTCCGGTGTGTAACATTTATCTATTGTCAGAAATGGAATATAACATTCATAACTATGTTTTTATTTGTGGAAGTAATAACTGTTATGTTTATGTTAGCTTAGCATGATCTACAGAGGGAGCCGGTCCCCTTCCACGGAGTCCGCCATGTTGAACCACCATGTTTCTACAGCAGCCCAGAAGGGACAAACCGCACACATTATTCACAAGTTTCACCGCCACTGCTCATGCTTGAACCAAGAGGGAGAGGTGAGGGGTTTTCAGTCGGTTCCAATCTGAGACTTCATCACTAAAATCTACACACTGGACATTGCAAATTCACATAATAATCATCTCCTGGATTTCCCTTAGTGATGACGCTTCAGTCATGCGTGCGGCGCAGCGTATCTCTGAATGCTTCTGTAAGGATGTGCACATCTGTCCAGATGATTGTAAATAACAAACATATATGAGAGATAATGACGTAAGTATTGCACAACATGCAAACGCTGCTCCTCAAACATGCAGAGATGCACACACACACTTCTCTATCTTGGTTATTTCCATGATTGGACGTCTTATTTTGAGCCAGACGCACATTAAATGTTACAGCGCCTTCCTTCCTCCACACCTTCAGTCTGACCTTGACAAGGCAAAACATAAAAATGACCCATTTCGGTTGAAGTAGACAAAGATGCTGGATTATAAAGCAGAGACTTGTGTGTGAAGTGTTTCCTCCACAGCTCATTTTATGTGCAGCCAGTGAGATTCTTTCAGGTGAGTCCACCTCCTGAGTGTCGTACCTGTGGCAGGGCGATGGACAGCTGCCTCTGGAGTGACTCCTTCTCGTGGCCGAGCTCTCTCAGGCGCAGATGCGCCGTCCCCAGACTGTCCTGCGTCTCCCTCAGGCTCTCCAGCAGCCTCTCCCTCTCCGTCAGCATGTTCACCATCAGCGACTCCAGGTTGCCCGTGCTGCCCCCCTCATCGCTGCTGCCACCTCCTCCGCCGCCACTGCCACCACCACCACCACCACCACCACCGCGGGGTCCCGCTGCCGTATCCCCCGATGCCTCCCATCCCTCCTCCGCCCATCCCTCCTCCGCCCCCCGCAGGGGAAGACGAGCCGCCTCCTCCTCCGCCGCGCCCGTCCTCGGAGATGGTGGGCATCACCTCGCACATCATCTTGAGGCCTGGGGTTGTGTGAGAGGCGTTATCTGAGAAGCTGTCTAGGACACTCGAGCGCACTCGTGTCTGGTGAACGACTGACTCGTCATGAAACAGTTACTCCGTCGGTTGAGGGGTGGAGGGTCTTTTCCTCACAAGCTGATTGGGTGAGGCTTGGCAGGCAAGAAACAAGTGCCGGGTGGGCAGCCGTGTGAGTTTGTGAGAGAAAAGTTGTGGATATGAGACAAGTTCCAGTGGGGAAGGTGAAGGAGGAGGTGGAGGAGGAGGGTGGGTGCAGGGGGTAAGAGGGAGAAGTGCAGGTTTTGGGGCGGGCGACCTCTGACCCCCTCCGACCTGGCCTTCAGCAGTGAGACGAGAGACGAACCTGGAAGAAGAAGAAGAAGAAGAGGATGCGATCACAATGATGGATCATACACACACACACACACACACACACACACACAGACATCCTCTTTAATGTGTCGGCCTCATCTTCTGACATGTCATCGCGATACTTTAAAAAAAAAAAGCATCCATCACTTCATGTCTCGGCTCTTTTTGTGTGTGTGTGTGTGTCCGTGGAGTCATAATGGTGGAAATAAATGCGCATGATGTTCGGAAATGAGTCGTGAACGTTACGCCTTCACAGCACAAACACGGAACAATTGTCAGGGCCTTGGAGGTAGAAGAAGGAGAGAGATGCGGCGCTGCTTCATACATTCATGTGATGTGAGGTTGGAGGAGAAAAAAAAAAAAAAAAGGGTGTCATCATGAATTGTAATTACGGGCTGTATCCAGGAGGAAATAGGCTTCTCCTTCTTCTTTTCTCCGGCTCCGGAACCCATCTGTAAAAAATATTCTGGCTGATTCAGGAGCTTTGTTATCCTCAGGGTGTGAAGACAGGAAATGAATGTCTGTCTTGACAAAATAAATGGCCTAAATGTGGAAAAAAAAAGCCCTATTTTTTCTATTTTTTTTATTATTATTTAGGGGCTGCTCACACCGCTATCACATCATGGTGGGAGGTGCCAATCATCTTGTAAATGATGTAGGCCTAATTAACCAAGATGTTACGCAATTGGATTGTTAATTTCTGGTGATATGATTAACCTAAATGTCGTGAAATAGGTGCGCCTCCTTTGGCTTTATTCCGACTGCAAGGCGTCTATTTCCTATCAACACCCCACTGCCTCCCCTCCTCCTCCTCCTCCTCCACCACCACCTCTCCTCCTCACACCACCACCACCCCCATCTCCCTCCCACCCATAAAAACAGCTGGATGGTCTAAAGGATCCGTGCACCGTACCGCCGTCACCATCATCCACCCGTGGTTATTTCAAACAGGAACAGGATTGGCGTGTCTTACCCTCTCCATGATCGACAGAGAAAGGACACAAACGCGCATCGTTGGCCGGTTCACTCCATCAGAGAGAGCATCTGAGAGACGGAGGCTGCAGCTTATCCCCCCGTTACAGCCCGGTTACCAGCCTGCCCCATCCCCTCCCTCCCTCTGCTGTGGGAGCGACGGCTTCAGGCTCAGCCGCTGCGTCAGACTGCACGCAGGAGACACGGGCAACATCCGGGGGAGACTTTCAGAATAAAACGTGCAAACGTCTGGAATCAAAGTGACACAAAGACATGAACTTTTTTTTTTTTTTTTAAATCATGTTGATGCTACACTGATGAAGTCACACAGCATCAACTATTTCGCTGATTTTGGTGAAAGTGGATCATATTTTATGGAGAAAATGTTCCGCCTCAACTCTCTGTGATTTACAGAGTTTCCTGATGGACAGTGAAGTAAACTGCTGCCAGCTGTAGCTGCTGTTAGCTAATGTTAGCTCAGTTTGTAAGCCGGGCCGTCCACACACTGTGAGCTCAGGGCACTGGGGGGGTGTTCGTGTCTGTACCAGAAGGAAAAGGGAGCAGGTGTCATGCCAGAACCGGAGCTGGGCAAGCGAGCCATTGGACAAGAGTAAATCTAGGACTGACTTTTAGTGGTTGGTGAGAGCTCGGTGAAATAAAAGGCTGAAAGACAGACGCCGAGCTGGGCTAGTCAGTAATATTAGCTGGCTAGCTTAGATGTCTGCTGTTGTTGACCTTGTTGATGTTTGGCTGTTGGCAAAGTTGTCGGCTCGCTCACAATAAACTCACAAATACACGCGTACAACTGTCACAAGATAAACATGATAGTAGTAGTTAAGACAGCATACGGTGTTTATGTTACACAGTTTTTTAAATTAATTCTAGCTCACTTTTCTCTAATCTTTGACTTTTTTTCAACTAAGTTTTAGTTGTCCAAAAATCTAATCAAATTAAACACTCTGAGAAGGCAACATCATTATTTGGTTCAACCACTTGCAACAACATATCACATTTGTAGTAGTTGACTAGTTGAAACTTTATTTTGAAGGCAAGACATACTGCTTCCGACGTTCTTCCGGCTGTTCCGCGTAACTTGACGTCCTCCCGTCGTTTGTCGTCCCTCACCTCTCCTCCTCGGCGAGCTGCTGGGTCCTAAAGAAACCCGCGTTTACCGGCTGTCACATCTGAACTGCTCGCGTCCTCTCTGTCACTGATAACTGCGCTGCGTTCAGGTTTTTCTACGTTTAAACACAAAACTGACGAACACCATCAGGACGGTCAGACATAAGAATGAATTCCTCAGTTTGTTCTTCCTGTGTGGTACCTGAAACTTACCGAAATAATTCAAAAAAATTGCTCCCTCTGGAGGCTCAAGCAGGGACATGCAATGTACTACTACCACAAGGTCTGTCTCGATTCTAGACAAGCATCATGGATTTAATATTTAACTGTAAGAACTGAAGGTTAAAGGGATTTAACACTCAAAAATAAACAAGTTAAAACTTGTGTTAAAAGTTAATATTAGTGTGACTAATCTGGAGGTCTGTGAGGTTTATTACAGGGATTAAACAATGTCATTCAAACAAATAATATCAAATGTCTTCCTCATGATTAAACGACCCGCTACTCATGTCAGAAGACTGACAGACATGTCGGTAAAAAAAAATAAAAATGTACCAGTCACCATCACCAGTCATGAAAGGCTACATCTGTCAGCCAATCAGATCTCAGGGCAGGCGGGTCTTAAAGTCCCAAGGTAGTGACGGAGGGAAGGAAGGAAGGGAGGAAAGGGGGGGAGGAGGAGGAGGAGGTGAGTTGTAGGTGACGTAATGTCCTCTTCAGAGAGGCTGATGTAGAGAAATTCAAAGTGCATTAAATAAAATCTGCAAGTATTTTTAGAGAGAGAGAGACAGGAAGAGGATTCCCACGCTGCTGCTGCTACTGCTGCTGCTGCTGGAGGAGGGTTAATACTTACAAACTGTTTTTGGCTGTTTGGTGAATATTTAAAGCAACTTTTAAATCATAAAATAACATATGAAATCATGTTGACGCGACACTGACTTGTAATCAGGTGAACGGTGTTTCTTTTGTGCTCCGGGTACGATCACCCACGAGAAGTACGTAAACGCTTGACGGCACTAAGTCACACACACCGCCTCAACTCTCTGTGATTTACAGAGTTTTCCTGACGGACAGTGAAGTAGACTGCTGCCTAACTGTAGCTGCTGTTAGCTCATGTTAGCTCAGTTTGTTAGCCGGGCTGTGAGCTCAGAGCACCGGGGGGGAGTGTTTAAGAGTTTGTACCACAGGCGCTTTGGATCACCGGGAAGAAGAAGAAGAAGAAGAAGAGGAGGTTTTCAAAGCCCATTCTCACAGCGTAGAGCATCTGGTCGATTTTCAAAATAAAACACATATATAAGACATATTTACGTATTTAGAAGCACATAAACTAAGCCAAATGACCAAATCTGAGCAAGTTAACAAAGTCTGGTGGACAAAACGCTTCTGAAACGCTCCTGGTGCGGTTTGAAATCGAGTTCAGTTCTCTGTCGCTAACATGATTTGACTATTATCGGGCGCTCACCATGTCTCATAGCCTCACAGTCCACGCAGGGCCTCATAAACGTACATCCATACGTCACTAAATGTCTTTGTTTTACCGATGATGAAGATGATGTTTATTTATTGCACAGTTTGTTTTTTTTCGCTGTAAATAATTACTGATCAGACTGATCAGAGCAGCCTGACAGATGAGTCAGTGAACACGAAGCCGCTCCGTTTTCCCGAATAACAGACTTGAACAACTGACTATTATCTAAATATTAATCATTACCTGCAAATACCTGTTTTTACCCGTCTGTGCAGACACAAACAGAGAGAGCAGAGAGGAGCAGACAGACACCAACATGTTGTGATTTGGCGGCGGCAGCTGAATATGAGGTCCATTACTGAAAACTCAGCACAACAGAAGGAGGAGGAGGAGGAGGAGCAGGAGGAGGAGGTAGCATTTACTGAATTACAGGAGTTGTTTTTTCTTCTTCGAGGTCACAGCGGCCACAGTCGGCGAGGAAAAACTCTCTAACTTACTGAAAGTATGAATATCTCTATCGTGGACTAATACTGCAGTAAAAGTACAAATCCAGCCTGACATACTGCAGAAGTCAAAGTATTTCTCAGTATCTGAGCGAAGATACCTTCATAACACTCCTGAGCACAGCATACACACAGGATCACACTGCATCATGACGTCTTAACAGACCTGCTGACAGTGTGTTGACAGCTTCGGTGCCACCTCTGGTCACAAACAGCTGGACGAAATGTCAGATGCTGGTGTGTCGATAACACAACACAACGCGGACCCGTTAAGGTTCCCACAGGGAGAGCCTGACTCAGACTTTCAAGGCAAATCACCTTTATTTCAGCTTGTTTTAACATCTTATTTGAGTGTTGATTAACCTCTGCTAGGACGTCTACGCCCTGAGCCAGTGTCTTTCAGGAGGTGTCTTTAAGGCTAGAGTGAAGACATCGTATGAAACGAGAGGACCAAATGTCAACCTTTTGGTACCAAACATGTTGTTTTGGGAAGGAGCCTAAATAACGCTCCAACGTTTTGGCAGGAAAAACTGGCATGGCCCTTTGACCTTTGACCTTAAGATGTCTGAATGAAAATGGGTTCAATCCCATGCAGCTTTGGGCTGCAGTGTAAATGTGATATTTTTCATTCATAGTGTATTTGAATATTTCTGCAGATTTTGGTCCCTGAACAGTTTTGGAAGACTCTTGTGGATCCAATGAGCCCAACTGTATTCGTGTGAGTCCCCATTGGAGCCACGTTATTGTAGTGAGACCATATTTTTTTAAGAAAACTGTGACCTCTGGGATAATCACAGATTCATGAAACCGCACAACATCGAACTGGAGAGCGAGGGCGTTCAGAGGATGGGCGGCTTTCCAACGTATATCGACAGTAAAGGTGTTTCTGATCTCAATCAAACAACATGATTTTTTCGATGGTGTTCCTCGTTGTCTTGGTGTCTTAATGTGATTTCTGGGAGGGATTTTCAACCATTTCTGTAAATTTTCAGGTGGTTGAAAACGGTTACATTTTACACCAAATCCGTGACCCAAAAACTTCTCTTACAGCTCACATACAGCATGAGAATGACCACCTCCAATCATGATGTTCTCTAAAGAGCTGAAACAAAACCGACCCGATGATTATTTAATATTTATGACACGGTGCTGAGCTGCGTCTCAAATGAATCTTCAGGCTTCCAGCGTTACAGACAAACTAATAATGTAACCCTGCATACTGTTATGACATGCCAGCTATAAAAAATATATATTTTGGTATCGCCCTGTTTTATTCGGACTAACTGAGGCACTGACATGTTGCATCCACTGGACTGAACATTTCAAAATAAAAGTGCTCTGCTGGGTCTGAACTCTAGTCGTAATAAACAGTGACTTCACGATCCAGGCAGCTTCCTGGAGACGTCTTTATTTTAGTCGGTATGACAGCGCGGTGACTGACAGGAGGCAGCTGCGTGGACACCAGGAGAGGAGGAGCCGTGTGGAGGTCATGACAGGTCAGCGGGTTACAGGAATGCTGACAGGAATGTCCTGGGCGGCGGCCACGGGAGCATCTCATCATCAGCAGGACAACAACAAGCATCAAGCGGGTCCCCGGGGAGCCGTGACAGTAGACAACAGGCCGGGGATCTGCAGGGACACTCAGTGACTCAGAGGAGGAGGAGGAGGTGGAGGAGGGTGGGCCGTAAACGGGGTCACATCCACCTTCTATACTCAGGACACTCAGCCACATCTCTCCTTATCCTTATATTCTTTTATTGTACACTGTTGTAGCAGTTTGTATCTAATTTCTCTAACACATGCAATACAATATCTCATATGTGATCCTCCATATGGGAGTTCTTGTGATTTGTTGGCTACAAAGTGATTTAAAAATTATATAATTTGAATTAATTTCATACATTTAAACTCTTATTATACTAAACAGATATGACAGTTCTTGTCTTTTGAGTTGCCACATTAAATAAAATGAGATTCAAGTCTGCAAACGTGTGCAGACCTCCGCTCTCACCGAGAGTTAATGCTAACATCTTTTCTTGCACCGACCTCATATTCATAAAACAAACAAACAAAATACATAATGTAAACAGATCACGGTGGCATTTCAGCAGATTTAATATATTTTTTTGAACCTTTATTGGAGAGTAGCAGCAGAAGAGTGACAGGAGTGGCAGGACACCGACATGCAGTGAGGACTAAGCCTTCATACATGGAGCACACGCTCGACCAGGTGAGCTAACCGGTGCACCTTTGTGTAAAAACATGAGTGAAAAACCCATTATTATTCTGGAAATAAAGGACCCAAATCTTACACACTGGACCTTTAAAATATCACTGGATGACTTCTCAGGGTGCGGATCAGGATGAATTTAATGCTGCAACCAGCAAATATGTTTGTATTTTTCAACATTTCCATTTTCGTTTTATTTTTCTTTGTTTCATAGTAATATTTCATGTCTGGAGCCAAGGCTGCAAACGAGGACACGTCTTTGTACGTCCCATTTAACGCTGAGCGAGCTGCATGAACGTTACACTCTGATCTAATAAGAAAACTCGACCCGGAGCTGGACTGACTTCCACATAGCTGATTTCTGACTCACTCACTCGCACGGTATCACTGAGACAGCAGAGAGAGGAGAGCTTTTGTTTGAGAGGTTTTAAATTAAAGACTTTATTTGAGGACGTTTGTGATTTGACACTGAAATAAAAACACTGCGTTAATAAAAGCTTCACACACATACGGATATCTGTGAGATCTTCTGTAGAAGATCTAATGTAGACCACAGAAATGAACACGTTGAATTTATACACTTTGTAGAACTTATCTGGACGTCTGTGTCAGTGCAAACCAGAGTGTGTGTGTGTGTGTGTGTGTGTGTGTGTGTGTGCGTTAAGGCCGTCAGAGTGTGCTGCTTTAGGTGTGTATAGGCAGGTTCTGTGGAGGTTCTGCAGGCAGATTGTTCGGGGCTTCGGCTTCGCCCGGAGCTTTTGCTTCTGTAAGAAGAGAGATGAGACTCGCTCAATAAAAACAGAAACTCACGCCGACACCATCACGTACATCAAACCTCACATTGTTTACCTTTAGTTTCCACTTTTTGTGCCTCTGGTTGGAACTTCAGTTCCTCGTTAGGACCCGCAGGAGGCTGCCCGTCTGCTGCCTGCTGTTCCTTTCTCTGGGACATCTCTAACACGGCCTGAAATTATCAAGTGTACATGTTAGTACAGGCTGAAAACTGCTCGCTGAGTTAATACAACTCAAGTTTGACTCATAACTAATGACACAGGATCCACTCTTTCATGGTTCACGGTGTGACAGTTACCTGCTGGTACTCTCTCCTCTGCGCCTCCAGGGCTTTGCCTCTCTCCTTCAGCAGCTCCTGCTCCTGACGCAGATTCTCTGCCTTCCTCTTCAGCTCCTCCTCTTTGTCCCGGAGTTCGCCCTCAAATCTCTGGAGCTCTTCCTCTGAGTAGACCGGCTTGGTGTCCAGAGTCTAGAGAGACAGCAGGGGAACGGATGTAAGACTGAAATAACACGAGCAGTACTGAAACTTCTCCAGTGAAAAAATACCTGGATTTGATCCTGTTTGTACCCAGATGTTAAAAAAACTGCATCACTGCAACTGCGAAGAATTTTGCCCCTTTTTTTGTTGTTTTCTTTAATTTTAAACCGCATCAAACAGTCTAAACAGGCTTAATAAGACAAAAACAAGGCAGACAGATTGAGAAACACTGTTTCCTCTTTATTTTCTGTAAGAATCTGAACATTAGTACTGCAGTGTAAAAACGCATTTACCCCAGTACTGAGTGAGGCGAGATAATTAACCAAAACTAACAATCTAAATGGTTAGCAGTCACCCATATGCACAAGTGATTCCAACGATCAGTGATATAATCTGTACGTACTGTATAGTTGACTTTCGGCGATGGTCGAGGACTTCGTTACACGGGCTACAAAATAGTTTTCCTCCGCTTGCATGGAAAATTGCCGGATATTGTTTTGCTCGGTCATTTGCCGACAGGTGGGACTTGTTAGTAGTCGCCGTCACTAACTAACGTTCCCGCGGCGGTGTGTGAAAATGGCTGCGCGCGCGTGGTTGTTTTGCAATAATTAATAACAGTAGGAAATATGCGGCCTCGCGAAAATATGCGGCATATTGCTGATTACGCGGTAATCCACGCGATCGCAAAATCGCGAAAAACTGGAGGGACTGACTTATGGTCAGTGAGGGTCTACAGAGGGAGCGGGTCCTCTTCTACGGAGTCCACCATGTTTCTACGGCAGCCCAGAAGGGACAAACCAAACACTGGCTCTACATAGGACCTTCCACATTTTTCACTGTAGTTTTTTGCAGTGCTCCATCAGCTAAACGTAACCTTACGTCTTGTGTGAGTGAGAGTATTGCCCATGAATCTTCACCACCTGCATTGTCCCAGCTTGCCCTGGGATTTGAACCACACAACCGTCCAATCACCCACCCACTGCCACAACACTCAGTCCCCCCTCTGGGCTCTTTACCTCCCACTCTTTGGGATTATTGAACTCCTTCTTCTCAGTGGACTTCAGGAACTCCTCCAGGCTCACCAGACGATCTTTATTAGTATCCACCTTTTAACACAAGAGACGTAAAACTCTGTCATGTCAAGGTGGAGACTGACTCCTGATGAAAACTAGAGCAGAAACGTAAAAGTGAAATAAAACAAGACTCACATTTTTCATGACATGCTCCCTCATCCTCAGCCTCTCTTCCTCCATCTCCATCATATCGTCTTCCTCGTTCTTCGGGTCGTAGACCTTCTCCAGCTGGAGGAGGGAAACGAACAGATGTTACGCTGCTGTCAGGTTAAAAAGTTTTTCTTTTTTAAAAAGTCTGCAGACGAAACAGCTGGATTTTCATAAAGATGAGCATCCAGAAGACATGATGTTACCTCTTTAGTGAAGAGAGCCTCTAACTCCTGCTCATCTAAAACGTCGTCTTCGTTTGTATCTACGCAGAGAAGAGAAGAAAACTTGTTATCGTCGAGTTCGATGTGAATGGAGGACATTACGTTAGAAAGAAGAGGCACCGCTCACCGTGCAGTTTAAAAAATGTTTTGGGGTTGAACTCCTGAGGATCCAGTCCGTCCGTCTCCTCCCAAACTTCTCGTAGCTGAGCGACGCTACCCTGAGCGTGGGAAAAAAAAAAAAGTAACTCATTTGCTTTCATTTGTTTCCACAGAAAACTCGACGTGGGTGCATTTCTGCCTACCGGAGCGTTGACTTTGGGATGCTGGCGGTGTTTCTCCTTCAGCTCCTGCATTCTCTTCTCCTCCCTCTCTCTCTTCTCCTGGTCCAGACCCTTCAGGTACTCCCGTCTCTCGTGCTCCTTCAGCATCTCGTAGCGTTTGAACTCCTCGTGTCTCTCGGCGTCGTAGTTCTCCAGGTCTTTCGTGGCCTGGATAAAGACAGACGGTTTCATCCTGAAACTCCTTTAAAAGGCCAGACTGAAATATGTTTCACTATCTGCGCCAACAAAGATGCAGCTTTTCATTCATCACTCATTCTTACCGTCGAGATAAGGAGCTCGAGATCTTTGGCCTCAAAGGTGTTTTGATTGTGGGGATCCAGATGTTCGAACTGCTTCAGCAGGGAGGCGTGGTCCATCTGCAAAGCTTCACAGCGGATACACACATGACTTCCATTATGTCCGCTACATTCCTCTCTCAACGCTAACCCTACTGATTTATATCAACTCACTCTGTATGTTGGTGCTGTCCAGTTTGGCCTTGAGAAGCATCCTGAGGCGAGACACCTCCTGACGCTTCAGCTCATCCAGCCGAGTCCTGACGTGGTGACCGACCAGGTCCAGCTCTTTACTGAGGCGTCCATTCTGACGGAGGATACAACACGTCGCAGGTGAGACAGGCGGATTAAATGTCAGATCCTCCGAAAGGGAAACGAATGAAGACTGACCTTGATGTCTTCTGTGTTTGCTGTTTGCAGTTTCTCTCTGAAGTGAGGGTCTGTCTCCAAAACCTCGATCACCTCTCTGAGATACCGGTCGTAGTACAGGCCGGTGTCCTGCAAGAAAGGGTTAATTCACAACAATCAGCTGAATGTGACGTGATGAGAAAACACACAAATGACTGAAGACAGCTGAGACCGTTACCCCGTTCTCCTCCTGCACTTCCTCTTTAGCTTCCTGGTTGCCTACATTGCGATCAATAGGCACTGACCAGACCCCGGCAGCGATGGATAGAAGCAGCAGCCAGCCAGGTTTCAAGTTCATCCTCCTTCAAAATAAAACACAATGTGTAAAACACGATGCGAGAGAGACAAACGTCACTTCTGCTGGACACAGCAATGCTAAACAACTCAAAAATCATCATTATGTGGTTAATTATATTATATATTTGGTTAATGTGATAGAAGACCAGGACAACAAGCGACACTCACATGACCAACACCGGCCTTTCATTTAAAGGCGCACTCACTGTTTATCATGTTAAGTACACCTGGCACACCTGGGCAAATAAAGAGCCCTCATCATAACCTGGATGAACGTCATCACGTGTGTTCATTATACGCCGAATTTATCAGGTGACTTCAGATATTTGAAAAAAGTCATTGCCACTAAGAAACAACATTAATATCTGATATTTGAAAAAAGGCAAGATAATTTCTTTTGAGAGCTGAAGTAACAGGATACATTTCATTTAAGAGGCCACATGTGTTACTAAATATTAAAAAATAACCTTTTAAACGGAATATTGTGCGTGTTTGAAGCCAGTTAGCTAGCTTCAAACACGCATCAACACGGATGCGGGTGTTTCGGTTTAACGAGCGACCGTGTTAACTGGAGACCTTCAGCCGAAGGGTCGTAGTAGTTACGACAGTTGTGGGAAAACAGGAAGAGATTCCTCAGAGATTACTCAGTTACGTTTTTTAAAAAATATATTGTAACCTTAATAAAAATAAACAAACAAAGAGCATTCACGAAGTCGTGTCTTTCTGTTTTTAACAACTGGCGTAATTACGACAACCACAGACGAGTTCGGCTACCGGGCACCACTTAACACGGTCGCTCCTTAAACCAAAACACCTACATCCGAATGACTGGGAAAAAATGACATTTCTGTCGGTGTAATTAACTGTGAGATTAAACAAACGGTATAAATGATTAAATGTTTAGTTTTTACGTCATTTAAACGTCCATTCTTTAAATGTACAGATGACACAGCAGCGTGTTTCATCCGTTACCGTGTCCGTGTGCTGTGGAAACGTCTAGCACGGCTCCTTCCTGCGTAGTCTCTCTTATATCTCACGATGTTTTTTTATGAATTCTTCATTTAAACGAGGCCGACATTAAAACAGCAGGTTAGATGAGTCACAACACAGCGTGTCTAAAAATGTCTCACCAGTGTTGTGTCGAGCTCTGCCTCCTCGTCGAGATGTTTCCTCAAGTCCCGGGCGAAGGGAGCGCGCGTTCACGAAAAGCTCGCCCCCGAGCTGTTGTGCTCGTACCACAGAGGCAGTGTGGAGAGAAAAAACGGACTTTTTATTAGCGAGTTTTCTGGGACAACAGCACATTATGTTTGTGTTTTTATGTCTTTATTAACACAACAACTACTGTTGTTTCTATCAATAAAAAATATATATCTGTGAGAGACTTTTAATTTGGAATATTATGGACTTTTGGAAGAAAGTGTGCTCATTCATTTATAGGCTAAATATAAATGATCATATTTGTCTTAAATGCAGCTCCATTATAGCAGGTAAAGCAAACAGGCTACTGACATTGAGCTTTACCTGCTATCTAGTTTACATACTCTTAGATATAATAAATTAGAAAGTGAAAAAGTATAATAAAAGTGCTGAAGCACTATTTTAAAAACACTATTATCCCCCAAGCTAATATTGGTGAAGGAATTAACATTGATGTTTACATTATAACACAAATGTTCAAATGTTTTTTGCACTACAGATATCCTCTGATGTCTAATGCATGTGTAGGAAGGCCAAAGAGAGAGGACAGATTTGTATGTGCAGCATGCTGAAGGAAAGGAACTTAAGAAACTGATAAATGTTTCCTTTACAAAGTTTCATACTAGTAATTTCTTTTTTTTTTCTTCGTGAATAATAAGCGGTGGATTTAACATCAAATTGTTGAAGTAATGTCGAGTCATGATGGGAAATTTGGCACCTTATTAAGTAGCCGAAATCAGCCACGTGCATTTGTTCTTGTCACCGTCATTTGGTCCACTCAGTGGTAACCTCCGTGTCTGTGAAGTGAACCAAAAAACTGCAGTTCATCAAACGTCCACTTGAGGCTGGCTCCAGAAGTGAGTCAGTGAGCAGATAGATGCGGTCTCTGTCACACACACACACACACACACACACACACACACACACACACACTGTGCATGAAGCTGCATGACTCAGTAATAAAACATTTTTCCTGTGAACATGACGTGAACTCTGGTTCATGTGAGGTTACAGTAACACTTACAGCACATGCAGTATTTGACTCAAGTAAAAGTACTCGAATACTGTACATACTATGCACTTTTATCCAAAACTCTTTATTGTTTTAATTATTATGATTTGGGAGCTGCAGAAGCCAAAGTGCCAAAACTGCAGTTCCTCAAACGTCCACTTGAGGCTGGTTCCAGAAGTGAGTCAGTCTCCATAAGTCCCCATGTTCAAATGTCACAACTTCACAGCAGAAATAAACATGTTTACAGCCTGGTACAAAAAAACAGTTTTGGTCTCTGTAGCTAATTTCCCGTTCATGACAACTGTACTGAGGGTGAATTTATATACAACTCACCTGTTCAGATTATATTAATCTATTAATCTATATCTATCTATCTATCTATCTATCTATCTATCTATCTATCTATCTATCTATCTATCTATCTATCTATCTATCTATCTATCTATCTATCTATCTATCTATCTATCTATCTATCTATCTATAAGGGAGCTCATTATGTCCCGCCTGAAGAAGATGAGCAGTAAGTGAAAGCAGCACATGAACACAGAGTCTGTACGAACGTTTAAAACGTTTAATTGCTTTGAAAAATAGATTTGTTGTATATTAAATTCAGCACACAAACACAAAGCCATGGCAAGTTGAAATAAATTAACATTGAAAAGAGTCAACAACAATTGCACGTGATAATAAATAAAAAGGTATAAATATTATGCATCAAATCAACACCTAAGCCTACAATATAATTAATAGAAATAGATAATCAAATATGGCACATGATAAAGACACATTGTTCACAAATAAATAAAGTGAAAAATAAATTAACAGTCCCGCGTGATAAAAATCATTTTTTCAAAAATATAAAAACTTGTCAGAGCATTTCGAGGTCACAGTGGATTTATATCAGTTTGACTGATGAACTTTTGAGAGCTTCTGATTGATTCACACGTTCGAGATTCAAGATTCAGTGTTTAGAAATCAATCTCTCTCATGTCGGTGGGTGTGCCGGGCCTTTCGTTCTCCACCTCCTCATCCTTCTCCATCGGGCCCTGCTGAAGCCCGCTCCTCAGCCTCTGTCGGAGGGCGTATTCGACCATGTCACTGTAGCACTGCAGCACAGCCTGGGATGCAAGACAGAGAGAGAATCAGATGCAAGTCTCTTCCTGCATTTGGCATGACTATGACTAACAAGCAGGCCCCTCAAACCTGATCAAATCAGGCCTCCAGGTGTACTCACCAGGTCCGTCTGGCATAGCTCCGCCAGTGCTTCACCCATGACAGCCAGCTGAGCGGGGCCCTTGTTGCCCAGACCTCGCAGTGCACAGTTCAGTGATGCTGCAGCAACAAGTGATGGCGGTGCTCCAAGAAAGCGGGAGTCACAGGCACACATGGCGGCCAGCGTGTCGCTGTGCCGCCGCAGGGTGGAGAGCAGCTCCCCCTCGGAGTCTCCTCTCTCCTCCACGCAGGCGAGAAAATGTGGGAGGAAGTCCTGCGGAGTCACTGCTGCCGTGTCCCACCGGAGGGTGGCGAGGATGACACGCTCCATTTCCTGATGGAGGGGGGAAAAAAGGTGCATGTCTGTGATTAGAGCTATAATAATAAACTGTGATGTGAGAATAGATGGAGGGGTTTATTTATTGTTATATTGTGATCTTAAATATCCTGATATTTCTATAGATATTCTATGTTTAAAATCAAGTTTTAAATGAGTGTATGGGTTTACACATCAAGCCTCACAGCTGGAAAAAGGATCCTAAAACCTCTGTGGATGCTGTGTGACCGACTCACCCGCAGGCTGGAAGTCTGGAAGCTGTACTCAGCCGCAGCACAGAGAGTGTCAGCGGTGACGTTGTCGCACTCTGTGAGTTTGGAGGCGATGAGGATGCAGCCAGCAGCCAGGCAGTATGGTGAGACAGGTATAGACAGAGAGGCAGACAGGAACCTGTCCATCAGAGAGACAGACAGAGGGAACACTGCCTCGTCGCAGCCGCACTCACAGCACACCTGGAGAGAGACAAAAGAAAAAAAAGATGTGAGGCTTCAGCTATCACATCTGTCACGATGACATGACACTGGAGAGTTTCATACCTCCAGGGCCCATTTGGCGAGCTCCTCCCTGCGCTCTGGATCCCTCTGGATGAGTGTGATGTAGAGCATGGAGGGCATGTACCTCTCCTCCACGTGGAGCAGCCTCTGGATCACGCGGTGACCGGACACGGTGGGGTCCCAGGCGGCTCTCAGCTGAGACGAGCCTGCGGTGTGACCCGGGGCCTGTGCATCAGTCTGGCTCTGGTCCTGACTCTGCTCGTCCTCCACCTCCTCACACCACAGAGACACAGACACGCTTTTGTCCATCTGCATGGCCTGCTGGGTAAAATATGTACTCGATTACGTCCGAATGGGAAAGAAACACAGCAGCTAGTGTCCCCCTGTCACCTCAGGAAGCTTCTGCAGGTTACCGGAAGATGGGTAAATCCCTGCAGATCCTCCTCGGCCCTTGTTGAAATAGTTTTGACCTCCTGCGGTGCTCTGCTGAATATCACTCCTCAACTCTGGTCTCTGAGTTTTATAGGAGGGAGAGCGAAAGAGGGAGTGGCACAGAGGGACCGTAAGTAAGGGGCGTCGACCCTCGTGACTGACATAAAATAATAAGAAGACAACAATACGGTCCGTGCAACAATTGCTTCAACAGGTGGGGGAGAGGGGAGAGAGAGAGGGAGGCAGGGGGAGGAGAAAAGAGGAGCAGACAAGTGAGGGAGTGACAGAGCAACAGCTTGTCTTCGGCAGTGAAAGAGAGATGGGAGGAAAAAAAGAAAAGGCTACGAGGGGAGAGAGGCAGAGAGGGGAGAGAAAAGGTCACATCCAGACTGTGACAATGGGACGGATGACAAAAGGATGATGGTGTTTGTTTACAACGCGAGGAAAAAAAAAAAAGATGATTTTTCATGCTGTTTTTAAAAAAAAAAACATTCATCTTGACTTTTTCTTGTGAAATACTGATAGTTTATGTGAATTATTCAAATTAGACAAGTAAAGTTTGATATTGAATCGATTATTCAGTCAACACAAAATGAATTTTCTGCAACAATTCTGATAATTGATTTATCATTTCAGTACTTTATTTCCAAGGAAAACCTCCCAAATTAGTTCTAACGTTTTTCTTCGTCGTATATGACAGTAAATTGACCATCTTTGTTTTTTTTAGACCTCATTTTTGTTAAATATTTATACTTTTCATTGTTTTATGACTTTTCACAAACCATAAACAACAGCAGAACTTTACAAAACTGCCGCACACTGAGTGAAAGTGGTGTAAAACTCACATTTCAGAGTTTCAGAGGGTTTTTTTTTTTTTGGAAACAGTACATGATCTGCCTCTAATACTGCATTCATCATAGATTTCATACCATAGGGTAAAGATAGAGGAGTAAAGTTAATAATAATAACACATTTTATTGTCAAATCTACAGTGATTTTCATGGTTGGACATGTCAAGACTTTAATAAGACAATTAATAAAACTATAATATGAGATAAAACAATAAGAATCATCATAAATAAAAAGATGTGATGTCACTTTTTAGAGTATTTCTTCTCTGTCCATCAAAGTTTTGCGCCCCCCTCTCTCTCCCTCTCTCTCTCCGTCTTCCCTCTGAGGTTTCTCATTGTCAAAGCAACCTGTGTCCCGTTGGCCTCCCCTCCCAGCGCCTGTGGCAATCTGCTGCTCGTGTTTAAAGAGCAGCGAAGCCACCGGGGAGGGCTGGGCGAGGTATGTGCAACAGACAGTGGAGCCGGGCAGGTCAATGAGCCGTATTGTCTCCCTTTACAAATCAGTGTCAGACAACAGCCCCTGGCCTTCTGCCTGCTGCTGCTGCTGCTGCTGCTGCTGCTGCTGCTGCTCCTCACACACACACTTCACACATTCATGGCTTTAGACACACTTTTCACACACTCCCCGGGGACTCCTCTGCTGGTCACAATGGGGTCGCACTCACCAGTGGAGAATACAGATTGTATTTGACAGTCATTACAGGTGGCTGTTCACACATTAATGGCAGCTCGTGTTTCAAATAGGAGTTAAATGGATGGCCACGACTTGATTTCAGCTCCGCATCAATAATTCATCCTCTATTCGACTCAAAGCTGACGATCAACATCTTCACTAGCTGAGACTCAAAGAAGATTCAGGTTCATATTTCAACTTTTTAACGGCTGAAATCATTTCTTTGGGCACGATAAAGTCTGTTTTTCAGGAGGACACAGTAAGAAATAAATCACATTTAATGAAGTTCATTTGTTTGAACTCAACTCAGTAAATTTTAATAGTTATATACAGTTAGAAATACTTAAGTACTTTTGGGAAAGTGACATTTTCAGTCGTAGTTCAGTCAAAGATCTGAATACTTAATTAGTAGCTTAACTTAAAGTAACTTAATTAAATTTGTGATTTATTTCTAATAAATATTATATAAATAGTTTTCTAACCACGTTCTGCTCAAATCATGTCCTAAAAAAGATTTTATAGGATCATGTCCGATGAAATGAATTCATTTTCGCCACTAAAAAGTCAAAATATGAACCTAAATGTTGTGCTCATGATGTGTTATTTAAAAATTTCAATCTGTAAAGCTGCTGTCAAATAAATGCAGTACAGTAACAACATTAACAAAAAGTATATTTCGTGTTTTACAGAGGCACAGCTCAGTTTTAGTCCTCATCAGCTCTGACACTGAATAACATGTCGACCATGACAGCAGCAGGTAAGCGGCCATATGGACGCACGCCGTGATTCACAGCTGGAGCTCCTGATTCAAGAATAAAACAGATTAAATCTATGGACCAGTTTTCATGCTCTGATTCGACTTTTATATGTGCAGATGTTGACTTTACTGAACTGGAATCAGTTGAGTGTTTATCCTGCATGGAAAGTTTAACTTGCAGCACGACAGAAACGGACTCATCCATCAGTTAAATAAATGAATAAAAGGAAAAATAACAGATTAAAAAAAAAGAAATGTGACTTGGAGGTATCAGTGACAGTGATGACGTTACTTCATCAACACAACAGCACGAAAACAAAACTCACACTTTAATCCACAGAGATGGATGAACTCTCTTCTGCAGAAACAAATATGTGGAAACAAAATAAATCACACTGAAAAATGTGGTGGTGGAATGTAACTCAGGACGTTGACTCAAGTACTGTTGTATTGAGTTTTTCTGGTTTATCCCACTTTATACTTCAACTCCAGAGCCAAAAATAACAGCTTTAGTTACTAGTTACTGTTCCAGATTACACTTTTTCACAGCCTTCCTGTCCAGTAAAAAAAACACTTCGTTATAGAAACTAAAGGATGGAGCGTTCCTTTATGTGTTGAATTCAATAAACTCTTTAAAAACTCTCTTGGATCAGCTGAAAACTGGAAGTTTCTCTCATGTTAAGTTGACTTTTAAAGGTGTTTTTAAATATACGATACATCGCTGTAGATTAAAGAAGGCAACGGGATATAAAGCAGTCCAAAAGAGCTCAACCTTCATACAGGAATATTATTCATCAAGCATCACACAGCGTAGTCTCTAATAGCAATACATTTACTGCACGGTGGGTACTTTTACTTCCTAAAAAAACCCAGAGCTCAGCTCTCGAGCACAGAGCCCGAGCCTCATCATCTACTGCCCATAACAGCTTCTTTAAGTCACTCAGCATAATGACAACATAAAGAGAGCATAATCCTCCAACACTCAGTCGATTGTAGCATTAGTGAGAGGATATGGGGTTTAAAGCTGTCGACAAGGCCTCCGCCTGTAAAACAGGCTTTGAGAGGGGCTGAAAGCAGATTGAGTTTGAATGAGGGACTCATGTGAAGTTTGGCTCTGCCAGTCAAGTGAGGTCAGGTCGGGGTTGGACAGAGAGAAGAGGAGTGGCAGAGTGACAGACCGTCGGCCTGTTTAAGCACCCTGTTAAATTCATACATCGCAGCTGTATTCAAACATCATGGATCGAGGGGGACAGGGACAGCGACGAGCCAAAAGAGGAGTGCAGCAGGTCCTGAGAAAGGAGGTGTGGTTCCCCGCCCCTCATTTTCCAGCTCATTTGTCGGGACAGTGGAGAACAGAGGTCCTATTTTACCCCCCTCAGCCATTCACCTCACACAGACACCTGCTGGTCGGTGGGGGAGGAGAAGGGGGAGAGGCCAAAGTTTAACCGGTTCACAAGTTAACACACCACATGAACAAATAGCTCTTACTGTTACGCTGAGATAATGCGAGCCCAAAATTCATTTTTTATTCTTTTTGTGAGAGAAAAAAAAAGAGGTTTTATTTATTTATACTTCATCATGTTTGTTTAAAGCACATTATGATGTAATTATATTTTAAGTGACTATTAATGTACAATATTTTCAACAGTCAACTCATCCTACAAATACATATTTCATATAATAACTGTTTTCTGCTTATACAGCAGCATCCAGTTCAAGTTGTTGACAAAAACATTAATAAACACTCATACCTGACTGCACTGTGGTGTTATAAACATTTATTACACGTTTTACTGATGAAGTCTAGTTTGGATTATTTCATTAAGTTCCATCCATGCGTTCTCATCAGGGTCCCGATGGAGCTGGAGCCAGTCCCAGCTAACTTAGGGCTGGAGGTGTGGTACATCCTGGACAAGTCTCCAGTTCATCACACAGAGACAATCAACCAGTCAGTGTGTCCAAGTGTCTTTGGACTGTGAGAGGACGTCAGAGAGAACCCACGCAGACACGAGGAGAACATGCAAACTCCACACAGAACAGCCACTAAGCGAACCACTGCGCCACCGTGCCGCCCTGCATTAAATTCACATATAAATAAATAACCAGGCTCCCGAAGCTTTTCTGGTTCAGTAACTCTGAGTGCCTCTGCAGACGACTTTCTCTGTTCAGGGATCAATAAGATGAACTCCACCTGATCTAAACATGGATTATGACTGAGACTAAACTGGAGGTGAAAGACAGAGGGATCAGGCTTTAGCTCGTCATTTAGCCTAACAGTCATTTTCTTATATTTGTGTGAGGTTTTGTGTTGAATTTAATGTTGAGTTTTGTATTTTCAGCGTTTCCTTGATGTGATTTGCATGTATGTTCTGAAGTTTTGTGGGTATTTTCTTGTTGTGTTTTGTATTTTCAGTGTTTTGTGTGTACAATCTTGACTTTTGTGTTGTTTCGTATACTCTTGACGTGTTTTGCCTGAGTTTTGTGCTGTTTGGTGTGTATTTTCTTGTTGAGTTTCATGTTTTGTAAGCGTTTCTTTTCTGTATTTTTGAATAAGGGCCCGTCTAGGCCCGGCAGCTAGTTTAGACTGTACAGTCAGTTTCCAGGCCTGCATGAAGCGCTCCCCTCACAAAGACTGTAATGTTCAGGTTTTATTGAAACTGTTTTAATGAGGTGTTGATTGAACTTTATGGCGATACTGGCGACTGTAGCGTGTGGTTGCATGACACAGAGAGGTGTTTCTAACATTTTGCTCGTGATGTCAGCGCAGACTGGCGAGGTTAAACGCTGTTTTATGAGCTGCTGCCTTTTGAGAGAGACGAAAGGAGAAAATATAAAGTCGTTAAGATTCAACCATTTATTCGGTAATAATCAGCAAATGAAAACATTATGGCATAATACAGATAATTACAAGGCTTAGAATATTACCACGCCACTTGTGAAAACTATAAGGCATGCAAAAACTTTGCATAGGGCTGGAATGGTATCGTACAGTACTAACAAGGTGCTGCCAGTGAGTTCATCCTTCATCTTCTTCTTCCCTTTTCAGGAACGGTGGGGAAGCGAGGGGGAAAAATCGAAACCAAACGTAGCAACTCAAAGTACACGGCAAGTGACAAGACGGATACAATTGTTAAATAATTTGTGAAAAGAAGCATTAAAAAGGAGGACGGAGGGCAGAGGAAGGCAGCAGAGACACGAGACGTGTAAACAGGAGACGAGCTGTCGTGGACAGACGCGGGAAAAAAAAAAAACAGCACTGCAAGTACGACTATAGTGTTTAAACATCTTCAAACATACATGGGTACGTTAAAAGAAAAAAGGAAAGACATCGCCCCCTGCCCCTGACAAGAAGCAACAACAGTCTTCACCACACAGTATTCGTTCCTGCTCAATGGATTTACAGTTTATATACATTTCTTTTTTTTTCATATACAAATGTCTTCACTTCTTCGTCGTCAGTCTACGACTTGGCCTGCGGATTTAAGGATAGGTGGGGCCACGTGCTGAGTCACATGACGCAGCTCCAGCCTGCGATTGGCCGAGGAGGCGTTGCGTCTCGCTGGCCTGGGAGTCTGGGCTGTCGTCCTCAGAGGTGGAGGGGATGTAGAGACCCAGAACCCGCTGCACCTTGACGGGAAGCTCCTGAGGAAGACAGAGGACGCAGTCAGAAGTGTGTCTTGTAGTCATGTTGTGATCCCTCAGATTCATGTTGGGTTACACTCCATGAAGCTCCTCTTACCTTGCACTGAATCAGCTGCAGGTAGATGGCCTCCGCTCCACACAGAATACTCTGCAGGTCCAACTTCATCGTCAGCTCGTTGATGTGCTGAACAGAGAATTCACATGTGAAAATGATGTGTGTATAGTCATAGACAGAGTGACTCTCTCTCTCTCACACGCACACACACCTTCAGAATAGTGTTGAAGTCGTGGTCTGAGCCAATCAGCTCTCCTCTCTGGGACTCCAGGATCGAACAGGCGATCAGCAGGTGGAAGTTGTCACATGGAAGACGACTCCAGAGGACCTGAGGAAGAACAGAGGAGTCAAGACCGAGACCAGGATGCATCAAGACTGAGACTTTGAGGGGCTGAGACCAAGACAAGACCAAGACCACACAGTCTACTTAGGTAGCTAACCACTCATGTCTTAAGGCCTCTTTGTCTGAGACTGTCTGATACTTGACGTGAACTCATTTTGCTGTATAAGAAACACATCCACCTCCCACATGACGAGGATGTCCTCGAAGGAGAACTCTCTCTTGAACCAGATGAGCAGCCAGCGGAAACAGAAGCAAAGAGAGCCGCTGTCCTGAGAGTCTGAAGGAGCAAACAAGTTTTATTAGTGTTACATCTCATCAGCATTTTACAGTCTGAACGCTGAAGATGTCAACACGGTGAGCACTTTTATATATAATAATGAATAATGTGTAATAAATATATAACAGCCCGCCTTATTCTGTTTCTGTCCTACTTCTGTTGCTTTATAACCTCTCCTTAGTTCCCAGCTTTGCCTCAGGACAGATTTTATTTTAATCTGATGCAGACGGACTGGATGAATATTAGCTGACTAACCCAGGAAGTCACATAGCTCCGGATCCAGAGCCTTCAGCAGGATACTGAGCTGAAGGAGCTGCTGCTTCATGGCCTCCTGAGACTCTTCAAAGTTCTGATGCTGGAGAAGAGAAGAAGAAAGACTTGTTAAGCTCACAGGTTTCTCCAAAGACTGCTATTTCTATAAATGTATTCATGTGTTCAAACAATAAACCTGCTGTAAACCGAACAGTGTGCACGCTCTCTGTTCTCATTTAACTCAGAGCTGCTGATGAAGCATGAAGTCAGCACACAGGAATCATTTAACTGACCACACCAAGACGCAACAATCAGGTTTCAATTGAAACTTTCTGTTTTGGTTTGTAAAGCCTCTGAATCACCTCCAATGAAAGCAAGCAGAGGAACCAAACTAAAACGTCTTTTTGACTGATTCAAATCAATAATCAATACTTCTACTAACCACAAGCTCCATGAAGCCTGTCAGACACCAGAAGGACTCCACCTCGTTCTGGGTGACGAACAGGATAGGAGAAAGGAGGTCGCTCATCCCCTGGACGTAACCTGCAAACGACAGGACGACGTGGAACATCCAATTAATGATCCAAGAGTCGCTTGTAATCAACAGAAAATACATGAAACGTTTATTATCGGTGCAGAAACACACACCTAGATCAAAGTTGTACATGCAGTATGTCATCAGCACGTCGTGCAGCAGAGTCAGGCCTGGATTGTCGTTGCCAGAGAAGAACGTATTGTGTCTGTCTGTCCGGCTGACATCTCTCTCTGTCACAACAGAACAAAGACAGTTTAACTTCAGCATCAGCTGACTGATATAATGAACGGATCTTCTGTTTCTTTAGAAGCAGATCGCGGGGCTGTACCTATCAGACTTCTGTATCCTCTGAGGAGGGAGTTCCTCATCTCCTGCTCTTCGCTCACCGACTTCCACTGCACCTTCATCCTGAAGTACTCATCCCTGCAGGCACACAGAGGCGTTACAGCGGCCGACTACCTCGGAGGAGAAGTTTGACATGTTCGCTTTCTTGTTGAGTGTCAGATGAGAAGATTGACACCACACTCGTGTCTGTACGGTAAATATGTAGCTACAGCCAGCAGCTAGTTTAGCTTAGCTTAGCACAAAGACTGCAAACACTAAGCTGGTTTAAGTCTTATTTTTCAGATGCACACCAAAGTCAGTGACGGAGTTCCACAAGGCTCTGTGCTCGGACCACTTCTATTCAGCTTATATATGCTTCCTTTAACAACATTTTTAGCCTCGATCAAGCCTGATGAAACCAATCTGAAGCATGAGAGTGAAAAATGAAAAATTGTGTTTTTTATGGGACGTTTGTGTGAAACTATTTCTTGGCTGGGGGCGGAAAGCACTCCATCTAGCTTCATATTTACCGTACAGACGTGAGAATCTTCTCAACTAACTCTCGGCAAAAACACAAATTCCCAAAATGTCAAACTATTCCTTTAACCATCAGACACAGTTTATGGAGGGGAAGCACTGACGTTTTGACCCGCAGTATGTCCTCTCTTTCCTTGGTGGTGCTGTTCCACGGATAAAAGCCCAGGAGGAACTTCCACACCTCCTTCCTCAGGGATGGCGTGATGCCCTACAACGGACAAGAATGTTAAGAACACACACGTGGCAGATAGAAGGTTGAAACCAGATTTACTGTTAGTGTATTTACTGTCCTACCCCTCTGAACACCAGCTCTTTGATCCTCTCTGGGTTCTGCACTCGCCCCTCTGGGTCCAGAAACTCCTCCCATTTGTCCAGAGGTTGTCCCCTCATTATGTCTGGTCTGGGACCAAGCTCCACCCCCTGTGATGAAAAGACCAACATTAACAACTCATGTATGACTTCTCTGTGTGTTAAACGTCAAACTGGTTCGCTCTCTTACGCAGGTGATGAGTTCGAAGCCGGGCTCTTCATCGGGCTGAGGGGGCAAGCTGGGATCCTGAGTACGCGAGTAGATGGTGGAATCTGGAGGTTTAAGTGCCGCCTTGAAGAAGTTGGTGACTTTGGAGAATCCGCCGAATGTGGTGGCATATGGGTCCTGGATAAATCTCTGTTCGGGCAGAAAGAGAACAGACGGAGAGAACTGAAACGACCTCTACAGAGTTCATCAGCTCGACGGAGAGGCATTTCAGTCATGTGCTGCGACGCTGAGCAACTGGAGAGACGAGCTAATAATAGAGATTTTATTATGATTATTTGCGCTAACGTGGCTTCATGTGATCAAGCAGAACTTTGAAATAAATTACCGAAACAAGGTCCGAGCCTCCGTCATCGAGGAGCTGCAGTTTATCGAAGGACTGAGAGAGAGCACCTGAGTCGTGAGGGTAGGCGAGGAAGAGCCGCCCGTCAACCGGTGACCTGATGACAACAACACAAACACATGTGATGTTTTTCACCCCCAACTCATGTGACGGCCGAGCTCTGTCTGAAACTTTACATCAGCTGTCATGAGACGATCACAACAAGACTGCTAGAATCAGATGAATGAGATGACACTAACTGGTCCAGGATGATGTAACGCTGCAGGGCTCTGAGAAGCTCCCTGGTTCCTCCTCTGTGGAAGTGCAGAGCGGGCAGCGGGTGGCCTCCTCTACTCGTCAGCACAAGGAAGTTTCGACCCAAGGAGAAGCGAGCACGGCGGAGGGAGTATAACTCTGAGAGAGGCAGCGAGAACGACCACTGACCTGCAGGAGAGACACATTCAGATTCACGCATAAAACATAACAAACATAACTCAGCAGCTCACAAAAGTGAGGGTGGAACCTGCACCTGAGTCTCTGACCGGGACGTGTTCTCGATCTTTCTTCACCGTGCTGATAACTGCCCAGTCTGGCTCATATCCAGGGTCGAAGTTTGTGTCCTCCTCTCCTCCTTCTCCATCCTAATTTATGTAAAAAGTGGATTGATGGGAATTATAATCCAGATAAATACTCACACTGTTTTCTTTTTTGTGTGTAGCAAACAGATGATTACCGACCTTCTTGCTGTAGAGTACAGCGGGGGCACTGCGGCCCTCGTCCTCCAGCGGGCTCCACTCTAAAGCCGGCAACCCGCCCTAAAACAAAAGCTCGGTTATTGAGAATTATTTCAGTTCTTTGTATCTTCGCCACGTTGACTCACGCAGATTTACTTACCCGCTCCACAATCCGGATGAAACCTGGGATGGTTGTGTCCTGGTTACTCCTCTTGGCATTTGTGTGGAGGTACACCCCCTCCTTCTCGAATATCAGCTGTGGGCGAGAGAAAACACACATGAATGTAAAGAGATGGTTCACATCGGGCTGAGCCAGATTCCAAGGCTCCTATTACAAACTGGAAGACGCTAAAGTGATCCAAGAATCTTGGTCTTCTTCTTGACAAACATTTGAACTTTGAAACTCATCTAATCTTCTTATCAGCCAAAAACACACAACTTCTCGTACACGCTCTAAACTCTCAGTGCTCTTTATCTCGCCTTAAATGAGTGTTCAATACAACAGAGAGGCTTTTATAACAAACATCTACATATATGGTGTTATTGTTGAGCCTCTCCAGCTGTCAGCCACCCTGATCATCTGATCGAGGCCTTTTGTCTGCAGGCGACAGTCACATTTCAGCTGTCGCTCCTAAACTTGTAGTCTCTGCATAAAAGCTCTCTGCTCGCCTTCAGTTCACCAACTCGCTACCTGCCATGTGTGGGTGCTTACGCGTACGGGATGTGGGCAGAAAATCGGGTTATGTTGTGGCGTATGATGCGTCTATGTATTTATGTGAGAAAATGTACAGACTGTGTCATCAGATCTCATCGTTTAGCTCAGTTGGTAGAGCATCCGCCCCACGTACGAAGGCTCAGTCCTTGTCGCCACGGCCAAGGGTTCGAGTCCGACCTGTGGCTCTTTCCCGCATGTCTCTCTCTCCGCACATTTCCTGTCACCCCTCAAGCTGTCTCTGTCAAATGAAGCTCAAAAAGACTATCTTATTTTTTCACTTTTAACTGCTGTGCACTTTTATTGTTCTATTGTTGTGTGTTTTGTTTTCTTATTGTTGTTGCTGTGTGTAAAGGGAGACGGCAAAATAAGAATTTCATTGCTGTATAAGCCGTGTGTGTTTTTTTTACTTGCAAATGATGATAAATCTCTTGAATCTTGAATAAAGAATCACAGTCCTTTATCCACATTTGTAACATCTTTATTTCTACAGTTACTTTCTATTTTTATATAGTTTTTGTATAGATGTTTAGCGCGGGTTAACTTCTTAACACAGTTATATATTTATTTTCTATGCAAATGTTTAATTTATCTGTACATATTTAAATTTAGATCTATTTCAGGTTAACGTGTGGTTACTGTGTTACAGGTTCAATGTATGTTCAATGATGCTACCGGATGCTTTAATTTCCTTCAGGATCAATAATCTATCTATCTATCTATCTATCTATCTATCTATCTATCTATCATAAACTCATCATAAAATGTCATTTTCTATAGAAGATGAGGTCTGACCAAAGATATTCACTGTGTTGTCATATATATGAAAGCAAAGTAACCTCACATTAATGAAGCTACAAACAGAAACTGTAATATAATGATACATGACTTCTATAGGACAGACTCCAGCTTGTGTCACGGTCGTGTTGTGTGTCTCACCTCCACACCAACGTGTAACTGAGGTCACTTTAACGTTGTTTGATTGAGCTGCGAGTCACAACAAAGAGCTGCTCAATGACACATCACATGACGGAGCCCTGCTGTCAGGTCAGTCGGTGAAAGCGACACAACCAGAGAAACCTGTTGACTGACTCTGCTGTGATGAGCGTGGACTCTCAACTGTGTGTGCGGTGAAAGGTCACCACAGCTGACATGTTTTATCACACACACACACACACGCACGGTGACATGTTGTGCTTCACGTTATCAAACGTTGTTGGGAGCCGACGGCGGCTAGCTCGAGGCTCTTACACCGACACGAAGCTCGAGCAGCTCGGTCCAGAATGTGACAGGCGAGTCGGAGAAAAGTTGTCAACGCCCACACGTTTAAATATGAACGTTAAAACACGACGAAACTTTAAAACATTACCTTGTAATCCTCGGAGGGCTGCTCCATCTTCGCCACCTCTGCTGCTCTGCTGACTTCGTTTTTCCAAAATAAATGTTACGTCATACTTCCTGTTTATGAAAGGCCACGCCCCCTCCGCCAACGGACGTTATGTAATTATTTTCTTCCCAAAAACCCCGCACATTACGACAATAAACGACCGCAAACCATCTGTATGTCGCATTTTAACACTAGTTTATATCAGTTTTTACTTGCTTCTGTTTAGTCACCTACATTTATTTTGAAAGTATTAGCCGGAAGTGGTGTTTTAAATGTTGTAGTTTCGCACAATGGCCACGAGGGGGCGGTAAACAAATCACTATCACTTTACCATGATATTAAAACCACTTACTGAGCTATATATTATTATATTATTAAACACTAATAATGATATGTGCTGACATTAAAGCATCTAGATTCAGCGTTTTTATAATAATATTGGCTAACATAGTGCAGCATGTTATCATATATACTGCTGTTATTGTTATTATATACTGTTATTAACAATAACATTACCATCATATCATCAGTACTATTACCATCATCTTGCCACTGCACCTTATCTTGCTGTTTTTATTCGTAATAATCACATTAATCATTGTTGTACACACTGATATTAATAATTTATTTATCTTCATAAAAAAAACACAAACACAAACCCTCCTTTGTTTGTTTTAAAAATATTATAAAACCTGTTTATCAACCATAAAGACATCTAAGAATAATCAGTCTATTCATCTGATATGAAGCCATGTATAAATCTCTTTCAGTTTAACTTATACTCTTTCACATTTTTGTTATTATCAACAAAAGTGTTTCGTATTTCAGTTGAATTTATTTGTCATCAAACAGGTACAATCATAGTGAAATGTATTCCTGTGAGCTCATTAAATAATAATAGTTATCAGTGGGATTTGGAATGATAGTTTCTAACTTGTGGAATAGAATCTGGAGGTTCTGATTACCCTTTGGCTCACTGCATTGGTCAGATATTACTGCAATATTATTATGTTGTACACGAGTATGTAAAAACATTGATAAAATGTGTTAAAAAGTGTTTCTGTAAGCTGTAAACAATACAAATAAAATAAATATTGAATGGATATTCATGGAGTGGATGATTATGATATATAGGCTAAACTGTATAAATATATAATAAATATATAATAGTATAAATATTGTATAAATATATACAGTAAGTGGATGTTTTGGTGTTATTGACGCTGGGACTGTTAAAACTTTCATAATAAAATCAAATAAGACTTTCAGAGTAAAATTACATGATGCAAGGTTCATATAGTTTGACAACAAAGCGCATATAATTAATTAATTAATTATTCAATGTCCCTCGTGAGCAGCTGGTTGGTGGGCTTCGTTGGGAGGACGGAGGACGTGGTTGTGTACACGTGCACGTGAAACAAGGCGAGTACGAGCCCGCCCACCGAGCTATCTGTCACGTGCACAACGTGCGTTCGATTGGAAGTCAGTAAACAGCTGACGTCAGAGCTGCGTCAAGTCAGGCAGCGCTAACGAAAACAAAACCGGATGTTGGCAGACATCAAAATAAAACAGTTTTATCGTCACACGATAAATTAAGTTTAAGATTTAGGACTTATTGCGGGTTTATTTCCAGAATAAAAAAAAAAAACAAACTAAACTAAACTATTAATACATTATATCGCAGATGGAAGTCTATTTTTTCCTAAATTTAAATTAAACATTTTTTTTGTAGGAACTTTTATTGAACTTACAATGTATTTAGGTTCTAATTATATTAAAAACAAAGTAATTATATTAAAAACAGAGTTATCGTGAAAGAAAAAAACAAAATTCTTGATACTTCTTGCAATTTCCGACTGATGCAACATGTCATATTTATTTATTTATCTATTTATTTATTTTGAATGTTGCTTAGGATATAAAGCAAAGCTTAATTTATATTACTCTTTACTCGTGTGGATATGATACCTCTCTCCACTTACAGCTTTGTACGTGCAAAATACACCAAAAAACATGTATTGACATGGCTTTTATTTTGAAATCCTCAACCGGAAAACCCATTAATAACCCTCGCTGGCTTGCCGCTGCTCGCTGGTGTTAGAGCCTAGCTGGGGGAGAGAACCCGTCGGAGAAGGCAGAACACACAAATGACGAAAAACAAGTGAAGTTCAGGAGAGACAAACATCTGGCAACGTGGAGGAAAGAACGCGAACAGGTAGGCGAACACCTTCCCGCGTGTGCTGCCATTTACACCGCGCCTGTGGGCTCGTGCTAAAGCCTGAAAAAAATGGAGGTGAAGTGTGGGTCCATCATGAGAAGAAGAGGAGGCTGCACACACATACACACACACACACACACTGAATAAACAACAAGATCCACAACAACAGCTGCAGCAGCAGCGACAGCTAACATGCTAACATGCTAACATAAGGGGTGCATAGAGAGCTAGCCACAGGAGCTAACGTTAGGCTAGCTGCAGGAGTTAGCACAGCTCGCTGCTGCGACAAACACGAGCTGCATGAGTCAAAACAGGTTGTTTGTGTGCTCATATGTAACCTGTCAGACCTCCTCCAGAGAAGAGAAACACCCACCACGAGTGACGTGTTTTAAAATCTTTAAAAAGTTTTATATCTAACCTTGATTTTGTTTTGTTTTGTTCCAGGTATCACCAGCAACACAGACAACATCTCTTCTCTCCCCTGGCTCTCCATTGTGGAAGGATACCGCTCTCCATATATCATATCTTGAAGTCACCCAGTGCCTCTCTGTCTCATACGTCATTATTTCCCCCCGTTTGCACCGTCACCAGTGCAAAAACTAACCGTACACCAGCAGCACAGAAGAAACATTGTCACTACTGCAGTAAGTTTGGTGCCCCCCCCACTTCTGATTAGTCCAAACTCTTCATCTTTCATCAGCATCACTCCGTTATCTCCATCTAAGACAGCTGTACTTTAGCACCGCTATGGCCTCCATCAACAAGTCATCCGAGCCCGAGATCCCAGACAACCACAAAGAGAGCTGGCTGGCGCTGCTTTCCGCCGCGGAGGCGTACTGCCAAAAGTCCGGCTGCGACCTGGCCATACTCACGGCCTGTAAGAAGTTCCGGTCGTTGGCCGGAGATGGAGATGGGAGGAGGAAAAGGGAGAGCGGGAGTGCCTTTCCCAAGGAGTGCGATTTCTCCTATAACGTGTGGGGTCAGGGGTTTCTGGCCGAGTCAGCGCGCCGTTACATGGAGGACATCGGCGTGCTGCACTCCACGACCATGCTGACAGCCAAAAAACACACACGCCAGCCGGGAGGGGAGGGTGGAACCAAGCTGGTGGTGGACCTGACCTCGGATCCCGGACACAGGGGGGTGAGTGAGCTGCAGCTCTGTGATACTCCCCTCAAAATGTTCACATCCATGACGTGTTGGATTTGTGTTTGTTGCAGAGCTTTACAGGAGACGGCGGGGTGGGTGGAGTCAGTCCCAACAGCAGACTATATTCCCAAAGCTACCCGTCGATCTACAGCTCAGGAGCTGTGACCGGGCAGGGCACCGGGCAGAACGGTAACGGGGAGAGGGAGCGGGAGAAGGGCGAGGCCGAGCGGGGGAGACAGAGGTCTGGGATTGTAGATTTGGAAGAAGAGTGCGAGGACGAAGACGAGGAGGAGGAGGAGGACTTGGATGAGCGGAGACCCTACGGGAATGAAAGTGCTGGTGAGGAGTGACGCGGTTGATCTGTGTCTTTTAAATGTTTTCATGTGCAACATGTCTGAAGATTTATCGTCGTTTTGCGTCAGGTGTCTTCTCCATGGACGAGGACTCTCTGTCTCGAGACTGCGAGCCGTTCTTTGAGTCGGACGGGGAGGAGGAGAGCACTGATGGTGAGTGTTTGGTATCCTGACTGACAGCCGTCACATCAGTGCATCGTCCACTCACATTTTTCTCCTCGCTTTAGGCTCTTTGAGCGAGGACGCTCCGCCGCCGACACGTGGCATGGCTATGGGCAGGGACGCCTACTCGTCCCGTCACGCCCACCCCATGGCCCTGGCCCGCTCGCTGCCTGTATCTGTGCCTGTTTGGGGCTGCCGAGGAAACAGATCCGCTCAAGGAGACAGCAACAGCGGAGAACGGGTGAGCACATATCACTTTACAGCTGCGGAGATTAAAACGTTCTCGGGTCGTGAGATTAGCGGGTTGAGCTTAACTCAAGGTTTCTGATTGCATGAAGATGGCTTACTTTAAACCGGGCTAGATCACCATGGTAACATGTTTGTTGTGGCTCCTCATCCTTGACAGAGACGCACGTACTGACAGTAAAGAGCGACGCTCCTGATGATAACAGAGGAATGTTAAATCTTTTTAAACTCGGTAAGACGACGATTTGAAACATAGATGGTGAATGGAGTGTACTTATATATCACCTTCCTAGTCTGCTGACCACTCAAAGCGCTCATTCGCCCATTCACACACACTGATACACTGATGGCACAGGTGCCAACTGCTCATCAGTTTTTAGGAGCTAACCATTCATACACTGATGGTGAGGCCTTCGAAAGCAACTGAGGGTTCAGCATCTTGCCCAATGACACTTCAACATTCAGACTGGAGGAGCCCGGGATCGAACCGCCGGTCATCTGATTAGTGGACAGCCGCCCGATAGAATAGAAATAAATTATAAATACAATATTTTGTTCATGATGAGACAAAAAAAAAACACGCACATGTCACATGGAATAAATGGATTATCCGTTTATTTTCCTCACCATAGTTTATTTAAACAGCCTATATAATAATTTCCACCCACATTTAAAGCCTTGGCTGCCTTAGCTTTAAACGATCTCATGTTATCAGGTCAGGTTTTAGTAGCACGACACCTTCCTCCACGATCCGGTGCTTGTTATCGAGGTATCTCAAATATATTTTAACGAACAGGTCAGTGGAAATTTGCAGGTGTGACCTGCTCAAATATACTAATTCATTTAAGAATTAAATCAAAATGTGCAATCATATCCCATCATTCAAAAATAGACATCCTGTAAATTAGACAATAAAAGACATAATGAATTAATAATTAATCGGCCCGTTGTTTTTTTTGTTTTTATGTTTTTTTTGCTGTCAATTGATCCTGACATATTTCATGCCGTCTAAACACCAAGACAAAGAAACTGTTCACGTCTCAGTATTCTGATGCACCGTCTCACGGCCATGACGGCTCCGTCAGTTCATGTGACCGTAACAGCGCGTGTGACATTTGTGTGAGGTCGAGCCGGGTAACATTTGAGAATGTCAAACATCATTTCCAAGAGAATGGGAGGAAATATTTTTTTTACTAGAAGAGATCATGAGAACAGAGGAAACTTTGAGGAATATTTCCACGTCTGTCCAGATGTTCTCCTTCTTTAAACCACCGCACATGTGTGTTTGTGTTTCAGGTGGGCTGCGCTGACCTGGAGCACATCGCCGCCAGCATGAAGGCCCTGCTGGCCCCCGGGGCCACCGACGGGACAGAAATGTTCGGGGCCCTGCCTCGGCCCCGGCTCAACACAGGGGACTTCTCCCTCAAGCACTGAGAGCGAGAGAGGGAGCGAGGGAGGGAGGGAGGCGAGAGTAGAGAAGGAGAAAGGGATAGAGGGAGAAGAGAATGGAGAGGTAAAGGAAAGAGAAAGTTGTGACGACGGGGAGGAGATCTGGATAGTCTGGCAGGTGTGACGTGCAGTATGTGAAACAGTGTAAAAGCTAGTACCTCCATTTATTTCTCACTAACCAAAATTAACGGCACATGCTTCGAGGACAGAAACAAATGTTGTTATGAACACTAATAACATTTTCAACACTATTACACCCCCTCCCCTCTTTGTCACTACACATTTCACAGTACTAGCTACTACATGTCCCACGACACTACATTAGGACCTCAAAATGTGCGTGTAGTGACCAACAAGGACACTAAAACCGGGTGTATCGTAGTCCAACTGGCACGGCCGGTTGTTAATGGTTACGGGCCCTCGTGCGCTGATCGGTGCGCCTTGGCAAAATCATCTGTGAAGCGATGAGAACTCGAGGTGAACAGCCACCTGTACCCGGGTTGGTCGTTGGCTCTGGTGCTGCAATGCGAACGCCCTCGCGGACACACCAGTTCGAGTCATATTAGCAATATAATGTGTGTTAGCTCTAAAGCTAAATGCTACGTTATCTCAAAAGATGATATGAAATATGAGTTAAAATTAGCTTTAAGCGATAGTTTAAGAATCTTTTACGAGAGTTGAATTATAAAAACGATACCTCACTTGTGGTTGTGTGTGAACTTTGGAGCTATACCTTGGAGATGCTTAGTTTAGCTTAGCTTAGCATAGACTGGAAGCAGCCTCTCTCCACATTTCAAAAACTACACCTACCAGCACCTCTAAAGCTCAGCAATAACATGATATAATTATTCTTTAATTGATACACAGACAAGAGTGATAAGTCGTAGTTTTGCGGCATGTTATATCCTGTAACCTCCGGCTATATGCTGCATTCAATGTTCAGGAGAACTGCCCGTTATTCTGACTTCAGATCATTTAAATCTCATAAATTAGCTACTTTTTACAGAACAAGAACTGCTCCTTGGTGTTTGCCAAGAACAAACAAACAACATATACGCCCCCTAAAAATAAGTTTATTTTTTTAACATTTCTGTGTGCATGCAGGTTAATTAGTGAGTGTTGGTAGGGTGTAACTTCAGAGAGAGCGAGGCTCCTGCTTCCAGTCTTTACTGGAGGTCACAATGTCAAATAAAAACAAGCCAATCCATGTCAGAAGAGTACATTACACCAACAAATACTCCAAATTGAAATCTAATTTCGATATATTTTCCATATAAAGCTGATATTGTGAACTAACTGTCTCCCCGCTGTGACTTATGGCCGTGCCGTCATTTAGCACATCGTATGCTAAAGTTTTAGCATGACGAACAAGAGCCAGTGACCTCCCGGGACCACGTGGATGTTTTCTCTGCTTGCTCCTGTCGTTCGTCGGGTAAGATGACCAACGGGCCAGTTGTTTTGTTGTCCGCCCCCTTCCACCCACCCAATAAAAAACACACACACAATCCTTAAAGGAGAAGAAACCAGAGAAATGGTTGACTTAACATGAAGCTTGTGGCTTTTCAAAATGTGAGCAGAGGACACCAGCACCTCCTCCTAACATGCCTATTTGTACTTTTACTTTTGCCAATGAATGACTGACTGATAGAATGATTGTAAATCAAAACTGAGTTATCGGGGATGGTGTTTTTTTGTTTTTTTTGTTTGTTTTTCTTTTGGCTCCAGATATCTTGTTGAAATTAATGAATGAATGTGAAACTGACTGTGTGTGAGAAAGAGAGAGCGAGCGAGAGAGAGAGAAAGATATCGGTTGATTTAAAAAGGAACAAATGTCCATATCTCAAAAACAAGTAAATGTTCCGTTACGTACTTTTATGTTTCAAATAAAGGAGCAACACCAAGAGGAAAAAAGAGACCTGTGTGCGATTATGTGTGAGGATGCAATATTTTGAAAACCCTCTAGATGGCCTCAGCACTTCACAAGTTTGTGTTATTACACATCATGAATTTATTGACTACATCCAGCACATAAAAAAACATACAGGCTTTTAAATTTTGCAAGCACACGCAAGTCCTGCATGTTACAAAAACGTAAACGCCATGCCCACGATTCTAAAGTTAAAGAAAATACATAAATTGATATGCAATAAATAAAATAATGAGACGTCTTTGGATACGAGATGACTAAGCTTCCTTCATGCTTTAGAGAAAGCAAACAAAATCTACAAAGATGTCATGTTGTGCTTCGGTTCTGCTTTCACGACTCCATCGCTTGTTCCCCAAACATCACAACCTTGACCCTCTTCCCTCCCCACGTTGTTAAACCTTTCTACTGTCACTGATCCTTCTTCCGGATTTGGCAGAAGGAATTTGTGCCGACCCAGAACCCGGGGAAAATCTTATCCTGGACTTCGACGTTGAACTTGTGAATCAGGCGCACCTCCTTCTCGGCATCCCCCTCCACCGTGAGGAACTTGATGATGCCGGCGGGCTGGTCGATGTAGACGCCCATGGTGGGGGTCAGGGGGAGCTGCACGTCCACGTTCTCGCCGTTGGTCCAGACTTGGTAGTTGGAGCCAGACCAGCCACAGCCCCAGGAGCCACTGTTCTCCCCAAGTCCACAGGGACCGTCTTGGCTTTTGCGGGGTGCGCTCTCGCAGACCAACCCGATCACAACCCAGCCATCGTAGTCCACCTCCCAGTACCCTCGATTGCCCTTCAGATTCTCCTTACACAGCACCTGAAGGAGAGAGGAGGGACACAGCAGGAAATGATGGAAGCTGCAGTACAAAACATGAGTCTCTAGTCCATTTACAGAAGATTTGATTGACATAAAATGAATTGTTTCATCGGTACAGGCATTTTTCAAGCAAAAATGACAATTCTCTTGTTCCATCTTCGAAAATGTAAAGGTTTGTTGGGTTTTCATTGTCAAAAGTTAGAGTTAATAAACATGGATTAGTTGTTGGGTCCAGAACTGTTCCCCAAAGCCCAAGGTGTTGTCCTCAAATCTCTTGTTTTGTCTACAACCCAAAGATGTTCAGTTTACTGTCATGGAGGACTAAAGAAACTAGAAAATATTCACATTTGAGGAGCTGAAATCAAATAATTTGCATGATTAAGATCAATGACAACAACGCCACGGCTAGGTTTACCTGTGGTGAGTGTTCATATCTCTCAGGCCTGTTGGGATATGGGCAGACTGCATCTGATGTACGGGCCACCTTGGTTGCGCCCTCTGAAATCCACAAGAGTTTCTGTGCAGTTTTATCATCCAGATTGATCGTGAGCCAATCTGAGAGAAGGAAGAGGGAAGACAAGGAGGAAGGAGGAGACTAAAGGTGAAGAAGTTTACAAAAGGATGGGATATAAAGATCTGAAGAGTGGAGAGCAGAGAGGATGGGAGTTTTCAGTGTCGGTTCACAGGACAATGGACAAGTATGAATGAGTCCCATTGGCTCAGCATGGAAATCTGTAATCAGCATGAGTTTGTATCTGAGAATTTATGATTGAATGTCTTGTTTTTAAGTTGAATTTGACCAATCTTATCAAAGAAAAAGACTTTTGCTCAGTTACAGGATGCAATGTGTCAGCCTTGTTGGATTAAAAAAATGTTTTACTTCCTGTTCAGTCGACGAACTTTTGTCCAAAACTCTTTCTGAACACCGAAGTAAGTCATCTAAACATCATAGACTTGTTTGCTGGTCACTTTTAAGTGTTAATGACAAAAGATATTGAACATTAAATATATTTACGTTTAACTGAGCTTATTAAATCTGTATTTAAAGGACCAGTATGTGGGATTTAGTGACACCTAGTGGTGTGGTTGCTAATTGCAACCAACCGAGTGATGTGAGGCCAATGTAGAAGTGCCCAAAACTACAACCCAGAATTTTAATCTCAGGATTACACGTGGCCCTAATCCTCTTCTGTAGGTTTGTCTGTTCTGGGCTACTGTACAAACATGGCGGACTCCACAGAAGAGGACCCTCAACTCTGTAGATATAAAAGTCTCATTCTAAAGGTAACAAAAAATAATGACTCTTATTTTCAGGTGATTAAACACTAATAATTATAGATATTATATTCCATATAACACATGACATTAACAGAGCCTCCTAAATTTGACACACTGGACTTTTAAATTACTCAAGTAACTCAAGTTATTCTGTCTTAAAGTGATGAACTGACTGTTTTATTGATCTTTATGGCCTTAACCCTGAATTTAAATACTTACTTTCTAAATTGTTTCAATGTATTTCATTCTTTTATGACTGACATCACACTAAAAGACTATTTTTCTGCTGCATACAACATTAAATAAAAAAACAAAACAGCCTTACACTTCATGAAGTCAGCCCTGGTCTTGGGTTCAGGGACATTGGGCTCATACGGCGGCAGCTTTGGGACCGACTCTGAAGTGACAGACAGAGATAATAAGAGAGTTATAGGAAAATACGGTAACTTTAATAAGTGAATAAATGTTTCTTATTGTCCTTTAAACACTGTTTCACTTTACCATCTGCGGCGCTGGTTTTCCTTCCTCCTGGAACAGAAAAAAAAAGTGTCATTTCCTGTAATCTACCAAAGACAAACAGATAATATAGATTATGTTTTCTCACATTAATAACGTGTTAATGCACGACAAACTCGAGCCAGCTAACCCTCATGTTTCCCTGCAACTTCCTCCCTCATCAACGCTTCTGTCGGGCTGCCATTTATCTAAAGTCGGTCATCTACTGCTCTTAACATACAGTAGAGTATGCGTGCAACGCCAACCCCAACTCTGATTCATGAAGTTTACCTCGTGCCGGTGGTTTAGGTTTCAGCATAAGGAATCCTGAGGCCCACATCATGGCAGGAGTTCTCATTCTAAGAATATACTTTCTGTACGATGCTGTTACTTCACACCGCCGGGGGCATGTGTGTCATGTTGTGAGCTGCTGGTGTAAAATCCCTGTTTGTTTGTTCCTCCTCCAGTTTGTGAGTCACTGCCTCTTCTGACATTCGGAGAAAACTGCAATCCAGTCTGGTCATGATACTGCTCCCCTCTGCCCAAATCATCCACGCTCGAGTTACTGTTTTCTCCAATTTCAAACAGACAACTCACTCCTCATCATTCTTGCTCACCTCTCCGACAGTTACGTCATCACATTAAGTTGATTTGTGGCTCCTCTGCTATTGCCAAATTAGACAGATGCTTACCAACTGTGGCTCACGGCTGCGTTGTAAATGCATTAGCGGGCCTGAGAACATTCTTTTATACTTTATTTAAGATGGATATGTGCATACCACCAACCAGCTTTTCCCATAAAATTTCCCTTTAAGGTTAAAAATAACTATATATATATCACACATTCATTCTGTATCAGCTCGTTCCAACATTCATTTAAAATAGTGTGAAATATTCAAACCCAAGATGACTTATTTTCATGCCTTTACTTCAGTTTGACACACTTGATGACTTTGGGAACTTTGGGATGACTTAAGTTAACATGATTTAATATCAGAAAATATGGATGAACATTTTAGCATTGTGATAATGGAGGGAAGATCTTTTATTTACTTATAAATCATTAAACGAAATCTCTCTGAACGCACGACAGTAACTTCAAATATGTCCAAGGACTCCAAGTCTGCTGATTGGTTACGCTTCTACAACATGTCCTATGATAATTTTGATGGAAATGAGCAATGGCGGAGGAAATATTCACGATACTGTACAAATAAAAGTCTGTATAAAGTCTGTATATTTATATATATTTATATATAAACTCATAACTCGAAACTATAACAGTCGAGTCCATTGGTTCCAATGTAGAGAGTTGGAGCATAAATGAGTATTAGATAGAGGTAAAAGTACCTCAAATTTGTACTAAAGTGTAGTATTTGAGTACTTGAAGTGTTTTAGTGTTTGTCTATATACAATACGGCACTGATAGTTTTGGATGTTGCATTGAATTTGTGTCTCCCGACAAGCTTTGCTTCTTTATGTGGTTCTACTTGATTAATGAATATGCACTGGGTAACCCCTGATATCCCAGCAGCGCTGTCTAAAGAGGCGCGTCAACTCTTTCGGGTTCAGGGTGGTCTGACCCTGAGGAAACATAACCTCCACAGTCTGCATGATCCTTAGCTGGAGAGGTCATCAACGAGGAGGATAAATGGGATGCAAACAGATCAGATGTGATTGAAGGGGTGGCATTGCTATCCCTGAACCACGCTGGCCTACCGTTCTCTTCAGTGTGGCTAACAGTGTTGACAGGGGTTATGGGTTTTCTTGAGGTTTGGAGCGCCTGCAACTGTTTGCGGCGATCCATGGCTCCTCCTTTGAAGCCTAAAATACTGTGTGCCGTACTTAGAAGTCTAAATACATACAGTACGCTGGGGACCATTATGTCAAAGACAATTACTCGACTAATGCCAGTAACACCGGAAAATATGATAATTGACTAAGAGTGCCGAAATATGAATAGTACGGTACTCTACTTAGTATCAGGGTCCAATGACAGACCAGATCAGAGTTACTGGCAAGCCAGCTGGATGCATGACTTCAAAAGGAGCTCTATATACATTGTTCGTCCATGTACATAACACTGAACAGCAGATGGACAGAGCACATGAGGACATGGGCAGAGACTTGGCAGGACAGCGAGGGTATAGAGTGAAGGTCATGAAGTCGTCATTGGATGTTGGTGTAGCAGAAAGAGGCTGGTGACAGATCACTTCATCTGTCTCTCTTCCCCTCCTTCCCTGATCCCGTCCATAAAGGAACACAGCAGGTGATACCAGGACACGGTGAAAGGAAAGCCATGGGGAATAGTCAAGGCATTAAGAGGAATTAGTGAGGGATAGATCTGAAGACAGACACATGTTCAGAGAAACACTACACTGTAAATAAAATCATCCTAAAAAGACATTTCTGGCGTCTATCTGAGAAGAGCGAAGTGAATACCTCAAATAACCTCAGAGTGAGATATCAGGCCGACTGGGTGATTGGTGATATGCCAGACTCTCCGGCTGCTCCATGGGGGTTAAACTTGTGCGGATGCCTGTCCACGCTCAACAGGATCAACAAGAAAGCTCCACAGAGATAAACAGATACTCAGGAAGATTGATGACTTGACATCGCCGCAATTGAGACACGGAGGAGACAGACTGGGATGCAAAAGTGAGGTGTGAGGCATTAAGATATTTAAGAGCGAGGGTGGGATCGTGAAAAAAAAAAGACTCGATGAAGCTGCTGGAGTTTGAGCACGAACAGACCGAGGTTTGAGGTAAAAAGGATGTAGGATCTTCGGCGAGATAGATTTAGGTATGAATTCACGCCAGCGACACATGTTCAACCTCTCGAGCACATGTTTAAAAGAGTAATCAGCTCAGCGGGACCCCTGTCACAAGGTCGACTTGAATCTCCTGATGCTTCATGTGGCCTGTTTGTTTTGGACGTGTTTGCAAGGTGGACTGTTTCCCTCCCCAGATTCCCCGCTCAGTGGGATGGAGCTATATTATCTGCACAGATCAGGTTAAGAACATCCCACTGAGACAGCAAGATCAGAAGATAGTGAGATGATGAGGGTGGCGTGGACCCAGGCTCATCCCTCTGGTTCCTGTCAGGACTCCCTGGCTGGAAGCCCCGCGAATGAGGAGCGCACACGTGAGGCAAAGATGGGAAGGAAATGAGACGCATGGATGATGCAAGAAAAGGAAGAATTCAAGAGGATCTATGAACTCTGAATCGTCCATATCATTCAGATATGGTGACAAAGTGTTGATGCTACTTTTCCTTAAGGGGAAGGGTGCGTGCCGGGGTGCGATGTGTTACGTAATCACAGAATCAAGTGGCCATTTTTAAAACTAAGGTGGGATTTGACATTTTGGGACTTGTGTTACTATGCAGCATTTCACACTTCATTACTGTGGCCTCCAGAGGAGGGGTGAGCAACATTTAGGCTGAGAGGGGGGTGTCTCAACGCTGGAAAATATATGGATTAGAAATATTCAAAAGAAGCAAGACGGATGGGGGTATATCTTCATATGAGCAGCGATAGAATGAGAATGAAGCACGCAGAGACAGGTGCATAGGGACAGAAGCAACAAAGAAACATGAGCTCTGATTAGGCACATGAGGATGACATTGAAGGGAATCTGGCAAGTGAGGACACAAGTGAGGAAGAAACCATAACCGCCCACAGGGAGAGAGTTTTTGATGCAGTTTGCTGATGTGATAAACGGGCCAGAGAAAACTGGCAGAATGCAAAGCGAGGAAGGCTGTTTGGCTCGGATCTGACTTAGAGGGATGATCAGCGTGAAGTCACTTAACAACGTCAAATAAACAACATAGGAAGCACGTAATGAATTGGTAATAAAAGACTGTGACGAGCAGTTAATAAGGTTTTACCTGCTCAGGCAGTGACACTTTGAAAACCATAAAAATGCTCCGTAGTTATTACCTTATTAACTGATGGCAAATGGCGCTGCATGCAAGTAGAGACTAAAGATTAATCTGATTTTAATGACAGCATTTAAGATATCAAATTAAATTAAAATTAGCAGCTGAACTTTTCGAGTCCAGATGGTGTCGAGCAGCAGAAAATATTTTTCTTCATCATATTTTTTTCATATTTTATTGGCTATTTTTCAACTATGCCTTTAATCTCAGACTTTATTGACTCTTTATTTTTATTTTTATTTTCTTGTCCTGTTATATGTCTATTATCATCATGCACCAATTCACCAATGCAAATCGGATTCTGATCCTGAAACCATCACCAAAATTGAGTGACAAAATTAAAAATAAACCACTTAAATTATACATTTAACAGATTTTAACTTCTATATATCTAAAGGATGCAAGTGCGCCTTACTTTTACTGTACTTTATGTAGTCGCAAACACTAATATTTAGTCATATTTAATAGTTTTTTCGATGATAAATGGTGATGATATCCCCCACGGAGTTTCAGGTGAGGATGGATTCTTACCTGCTTTCTTGGGCGCAGGCATGATTCCTTTAGTGCTCACAGTGCTGCTTGGCATCAGACGGGGAGGTCTTGTGATTGTCTCTATCTCTGGAGAGTCACTCTTATTGACTTCCAAATGAGCGGGGAGGAGGGGGCGAGAATGAGCGGTACGGGGAGGAGGGAATGTGCATAGGTTTTGGTTGGATACGACGATTACCCAAAGGGATGGTCGACTGTCACATGAAACTCCTGATCCTTTCTAGGGATCAGATAGATGGTACAGGCAGATACCTGGTATATCCCAAGTATGCATGCTCATTTACATACACATAGACTGAGCATACGTGGGACCTACACAACCCAAATATAAAATGACACAAACAAAGTTTTTTTTGAGGTATGGAAAGATGATTTTGCACACAAGTGGGCGTCAAAGGTAGTGCCCACACTTCTGGTTTAAGTGCCTGAAATCATATATAGTCTATACTTATGGTTTGTTTTGTCGCCTTAGCAACATGACAACCTATGACCCAAGAAAGAACTGTAACTCAAACTGACCTCGGCACGGGCTATAGGTGTTTGTTTCTGTATAGAAGAGCGATGTGCAGTCAGTATTTAATATGGCAGCCAGCTACTCACTGGAGAGCTGTCATCGATCCCAGATCCCATCAATCAGCAGCTGCTGTAAGTGCACGCTGGCACAGAACTTGGGGCAAAGTGTACTGAACTGCTGATGTGGTCAGAGCTTGAAAATAACAGCTTGTAACTGGCCTGCGCACGCAGATGTTGCTGACATTGCTTTTAAGTCGTCTCAAGTAACTTCTTTTAATTAAGCGCACATTCATTTGAGATGAGTCGCCGTCCGTCAGTGTTTTTGGCTTTTTATCTCCCGCGTGTCCTAATTACATTTAAAATGAGCAATTTCTTAAATCTCACAGCCGGTGTAAAACTCTGAATGTGCCAAAGAAATAATGCTTCCTATGGAGGCCCTGTGGTCCAAAACGATTCTGTTTTTTGGATTCTTGTGAACGCATGTTATTAACTTCTTGGCATAAGGCATGACTCTAATGTCTAGTGTGAACGAGATCCATGTCATCAGGGGTTGAAGAAGTACTCATATAGTACTCAAAGTACTAACACCACGCTACAAACCTGCTTTGAAAACATACTTAAGTACTCATAGTGCCGTAAAATGTTCCCTGTCAGTGTTCTTATATTATATCTGATCTTTTTGGATTAATATTACTGATGTAAATTTTTAAGATTGAGCTATATACTGTTGGCTAGTTTAATCTAAAGCATCATCATCTGTAAGAGTAAGAGAGCATATGTTTGTAGCCTGATTGTCCTGTGAGAACGACACATCGTCGACAAAGAGTCGACTTTTCATAAGAAAAAACAGTTTTAAGCTTTGTGACCATGGATTTTCCAGGGTCTTTTTAAAAAAAATATATTATTATTATTTAGCTTGAGAAGAATAATAATTTCTCAGTCAGTCAATACAATAAATCCAGTGATGGAAGAAGTACCTCTACTGAAGTAAAAGTAGTAATACCACAACATAAAATTAAAGTATAGGCCCTACATTTACATCCATCAGGGCTGTGCTATGATCAATTTAGAGTCACCAATTAACCTGAAGTTAGGAGTATTCAGAGAGAACCCAGACACATGGGAGAACATGCAAACGAAAGAATGGCCCCAGCTGAGGTTTGAACCAGGAACCTTCATGCTGTGAGGCAACAGCAACCACAAACTAAGCTAAGTAACCACTAACTAACTACCACTAAGCTAACTGTACCACCCTATATCAAATTAATATATAAATGCAAAATGTACAACATATAAAATGTATATTTAACTACTCTGACGGCACATTAATATGCACTCTAAGCACCATTTTCCTGTTGTAACACTGCAGCATAACTTATAAGTTCGTGTAAATCTTAATCAGCAAGGTCATTAGTAATTATAGCTATCAGATAAATGTAGAGGAGTAAATTAAGCAGATTTATAAAGTAGCATGACATGTAAATACTCAAATAAAATACAAATATGTCAACATTGTATTTGGTAAATGTACTTTGCTACATACTACTGAATGGGTTAGCTCTTGACTGCCTGATGACGGCGTCACGGTTTAAAAGGCGATTAAAAATCGTCTTCCTCATTCCTTTGTTATCAGCAGCCGCAGACAGTAACGTGTCCACGCAATAAAGATTCAGATCATGTCTGAATTAAGCGGTATTCTCCTTCAGGCAGTGAGTCATGTGTGAGTCTCTGTCGAACCTCTGCAGGATGTCTTTAACTGGCACGTCTTAATTGATAAAACTTAATAGGATATAACTCCCTGTCACGAGAAAGTGCCTCGCTGCTATTAGAAGAAGCATTTTAATGAAGTGTAACCATCCACTTAATGCAGTCTCCCATAATACCAGATATGCTCCGAGTGAGGCATGAAAACAAATTTCAACACCTGCTGCTTACTGCTGTCAGTGAGTGGGATTAGACAGTATTGTACCGTGACCTCTGGGTGTGTTTGGGCCCTGTGCATAACATTATACAGTCAACGATCACCGTGGAATATTCCCAGTGTACATTACCACCCGGCTTTGCCATTACACATCCTATCGTGTTACTGCATAACATGTTAACACGATGGACCCATGGTGAAATGTATAGCAGGATGGAGTGCCGGGTATACATTAAGTGTTAAGGATATAATCTGTGACCGATGGCCTGCTGGGATGGATGCTTTTCAGGCACTCCCAAGACTTCCCTTTGTAGTTTTCTTGGCTGTCTTCTGATTGACAAGGCAGGTGCTTCCTCCTTCTCACTTCCCTAACACTGTTTTTGGCTCTTGGTGTGAACACTGAAGTCTCTAAAACAAACTTACATTATGTCAAATTTTACTTGTGATTGGTGAAGGATTTGAATTCTTCTTCCACCACTGGGAATGGTGCAGCATTTAAAATCCTACCTAAAGCAACGTTATGTACGATTTTTGTCATTTATTTTGCGATTTAGCGCCCCCCCCCCAAGTTTCAGAGTGCAAGACCACTGTGGCAAATATGGACAGCTGTACGCATGTAGTTATTATGATTAAATTACTTATGATCAAGTCGACAACTTTGCTAACAGCCAAACGTCGAAAAAGGTCACCAACAGCAGACATAGCAGCCAGCTAATATTACTTACTAGTCCAACAGCAGTCAGCCCAGCTCGGCGTCTGTCTTTCAGCCTTTTATTTCACCAAGCTCTTGCCAACCACTAAAAGTCAGTCCCAGATTTACTCTTGTCCTGTGTCTTCTTGCCTGGTCGCCCTTTTTTTTTTTTGTCTTCTTAGCTTCGTCCAGCTTCGGGTTCTGGCGCTTCGGTTCCCCGTCTGCATTGCCACCCCGCCCTGGGCCTGAAAAACTCCTTCTTCCCGGTCTTCCGAAGCTCCCCCCGTACTCTAAGTTCAAAGTCCAGGCGGCACGGCTATGTAACTGAGCTATCTAGCTAACTGAAGCTACATTTTGCAGCAGTTTACTTTACTGTCCATTAGGAAACATTGTCTCCATAAAACATGATCCAGTTTGACCAAAATTAGTGAAATAGTTGGCGGTGTGTGACTAAGTGCCATAGAGCATTGTGCATTTCCTGTAGGAGATCGAGCCAAAAATGACATGATGTGAAAAAAGACATACGGGGCTCAGAGGGGGAACGACAGAGGCTCCATTTTCCATTCGATTACAAGTCAGTGTAAGACCGAATGATTTAAAATCTGTTTTATTGTAGAAAAGTTGCATATTGTTGCTTTAAAGCGGCTCGGGGGAACTTTCATTTCGTGTCGACTCTGTCTACCCCTGTGGATGAAAGTGGTAGCGTTCACATCGCCTTGTTTAGTCTGATTTTGAGGGGAATCCAACTGAATCCCAGCAGGCGTTAAAAATAACTACATGGAAAATAGCTGCTGAGAGTCTTGTTTGTTTAAAGGTCATGTTGAAGCATAAAGAAGAACAAGTACAATATTTCCCCTCGGGGTACCGCAAAAATACTTTCTACCGTGGAACCATTCCTCTCTTAATGAAGAAGAAGCATTTAGGTAATTTGATACCATGGAGGAGATAAAGATATTTGTTAGTTTAGATGTTAGCTGTATATCACAGTTATCACGGCATGCATAGTTAAAACGTCCAAATTTACGGCGTGAAAACGACAGGCCAAAATCAACATGCCCCCTGCAGCGTTAGTGAAACATAAACCTTGTAACTGCTCCTAAATCACAAGATGCAATAACAGGGTGGTGGGTGGTGGGGGGTGGCGGTGGTCCGGCTCAACACATGGTGTCACACACTGACATTGGTGATCTCCAAGCGACAAAGAGCCGTGAGATTTACGAGCAACTTCTGCTATGCCAGCGGCAGTTTGTTTCATGTACGTGATCTCCGCTCTTCTCCTCCGTCGTGTTATATTCCGCAATATTTCCCTCTGTTACATCATTCACCTGCTATCTCCTTCTGTTACAACCATGTGAACGCTCGGGTATTTTGCCAATTAACTGTAACAGGTTTGCAGCTTAAGAGCAGTAAATTATTTGATTGAGATTTACAGCCTCTACTGGCTTCTACCGACCTCTTAATTTGACCATGACCTTGTTGGACGTAGGAGGGGAATTTCACGTATTCCTTCATGACATAACAGAAAGAGTGCTCGGTTAGCATTATTGGTGGTCCAACCAGAGGCGTGTGCCAATCATAATGCTGCTGGTACGAACAAGGTAAGCAGTAACTTTAGCCGTGATTAAACCGAGAATGTAAAATGACTGCATAACATTTTCTAACATCAACAGTGAATTAAAATATGTCTTGATGAAGTTAAAGGACTGCAGTTAGTCCAGTGATACCGACTCCACTGAGAATCAACACCCATCTCTGCAGACTAATGAGTCAAGTGGTTAATCTAAAAATGGGTGTAGACGTGGATAGTTGGTGCACCTGTGGCGGGCTGAATGATCCCTGGTTGCTCAAACAAGCCAATTGTAACGGCACCCACCTGTCAATCAAAGCGTCCACGCTCTTAATCCTGCGTAACTTTAAGCCTTAATATAATCTGAACAGGTGAGTTGTATATAAATTCACCCTCAGTACAGTTGTCATGAACGGGGAAATTAGCTACAGAGACCAAAACTGTTTTTTGTACCAGGCTGTAAACATGTTTATTTCTGCTGTGAAGTTGGACATTTGAACATGGGGACTTATGGAGACTGACTCACTTCTGGAGCCAGCCTCAAGTGACCGCTTGGTGGATACCAAAGGAGACCAAATGTTGGACTTAAGGTGGATATATGCTCCAAAATAACTGTTTAGTCTGACCCACAAAGAGTTTGTAGTTAGTGTAGTGACAAAGTTTATCCATTAAACTAAATTATAATTTGTATTTTCCTTTAAAAAATATGACTACAGTTTACAGCTTGTCTTATCTTACAGCCGTGACCCGTATGAAGGGCCAGCCAAGAGTGTGTCTAGTGTTAATACCTGTTATTTTAATGAGTTTCTTCAAAAGGTTTTTTATAACGAGAAGTTTCTATGAGGACTCTTTGTTGATAACCTCCATGGCTATGATCAGGGTCGGATACCCCCCCAGGTCACGCCAGGTACAGGACAGGACCTGTATAAACCACCTGAAATCCTTGTAGTGGTATTCTTCGTATTGAAGTTCTTACACATTACAGTTGTATGCTCATATCAATTTTATTCTTATTCCGTTGAATAAATCAAAGACAAAGACAATATTGGAGTCATTTTTCATTCGTTCGTCGCCCACTGGAATTTCTTCCACAATCTGAACGGTAACACTTTAAAGAGGAGTGAGAAGTTGGCCGTCATAGAGCGGGGCTAGACGTGATAATTGTTTAAGTATGAGGATAACGCCGCAGACGGAGGGGCACTCTTTCCTGGAAGGCGTTCACAGTGTCAGAAATAGCTGTGTCAAGAATGAAAAAGAGAGTTTGAACCCTGCCAACTCTTCACCTCTGTACAGCTGGCCAATCACTGAGAGGAATGGGCGTTTGGCAGGTTTGCAGATTTTACAGAAATGATCAGATTCTGATTTCAGAAAAGTCTTTGTGTGTCTTCAGACATTGTTTGACCATCCCAGAGGAGTGAAACTTTGGCTGGAGCACACTTCCCTTTACAGAAGCAATCGATTTCATCAGGTGGCCAAATGTACAACTCCATTATTGCTTCTGGCAAAGATATAGAAATAAAATCAATAAACCCGGATATATAGCATGGTGGTTTACTACTTTTGTTAGACATGCCAAAAAGAGATGCATCATGGTTTCTGAAGTGCCACAGTGTCATGATTTTGGTACCTTAGTTTCCTTCATTCGTTCCTTCATGTTCTACCTCTGCTGTCATCGTTATATCCCTCATAACTCCCTAGTATATATACCGGTCCTTAGTTACTAGATCTCTGAAAGATCGTCTTTGTGCCACGAGCTTTATCTTTCCAGTGCCCAGATATTTCCAGATTCTGCCTCAGCCTAGACCTCTGAACTTTGTTTGCCTGCCTGTAGTTTGTATCCTTGAAGATTTCACTAGTAAACTGTGTCGAAGCCCATGTAGAAGCCGCGTCAATGGATGTGGGAAGTAGCAGTTATATTTACAGTGACTCCTATTTTTACTGGGATTTACTGTATATGCGTTGTGCATTAGTATCTGTAGTAGAGGTTTGATTGTTTTATCAATAGTATGTCTATAATACTATAACAACCTTACTTCCAACCCTGATTCAGTCCAGACAGGTCGGATCTATGGCACGTGAGCACATTGAGGTATTTTAGGGAGTTCAGAGTGTTGCATAGAATCAAAGTGACCAAAGACGTCAGAGCTCATGGCCATGTGCAGGGACACATGTAGGCCATTAGTATAACAGGATGTGTGATTTTGTTACAGATCTGAGTAATTGAGTAACTAGAGCTTGCTCCAAATTTCGAGGTTTAGAAGTACTGTACTGTTCTCGCCTCGATTCTCCATTTACAGCTGTTCCTCTGTTAACAGCAAACAGTGACAGGTGTCTCGTGTGAACTGATACATCGCTTATTAAATGAACAGTAGATTATTAGTTTTTTTTTTAATGCACTAGTTCAGTGTTCCTGCCTGTGGTGTTCATGTTTGCTGTATGCTTGCTGTTACATATATATATATATGGTATATATACAAAAGCAATGAATGCCGCACAGCATTTTAGATAGACTCTCTCAGCACCCCCAACTCGGGCTGACGTCCAACAACCCCGGCTGTGTCTGAGGAGTAGAAATAGTAGTTTCTTGATACAGAACAGGGTTGAGCTGCATCTTCCTAAATGATATGATGAAAAACAGCAATTTTACCCGTTAAAATGTAAAAAAAAATGGGAATTTATTTACCTGACTCTTGCAGTTTAGTCTTTACCTCCACCACCTTTCCAAGCTGCTATAATTGTAACATGCAAAACAGCTTTTTAATCGCTACTGCTCGTGATTATGAGTCATTCTCATATTAGGATTTCTTAGTTCCCTTTTACTTGAACTTTTTTAGGTGTCTGTTAATTTTAGCTTGTGCTCATTTTCCGTCTCGAAAGCAACATATGTTGATGTAGTGCCTCAACAAACTGCAAACACGTATGATTAGTGTCCTCCAGCTGCCTGGTGCGTGAACATAGATCACAGTCTGAGCTGACAGTAAAAATCCCACACACATAGATGAGATTGTGTTTTTTTTAAAGTGTAATAAGGGCGTTGGAAACAAGCCCCAAACATGTTTAGTCTCGGCTCATCGTGTTATTCTGACGATATTGACGAGGAACGTTAAAGCTCACGTCCTGATCAACACCTTCTCTCTTGGTCTAACCTCTGCCGTCGTCTGACAAGAGTAGATCTCTTTACAAACAGATGACTTTTGTCGTCCGTCTCACTTTCGTCAAACTCACCTGTTCCCATCAGCTGCCCCATGAGTATTTCTCATGTTGTACAGCAAAGAAAGCCAGAGGAGGCGGTCGGAAAGCTGTCATGGCGCGGTCGTGTGACTCGATGGGTCATGTTGAGAAGGGCCTGCCTGGTGATTGGACGAGGGCAGAGGGCCTTGAAGTGTTGAAGCCCAAGGCTGCGCCTCCTGAAATAAGAGGATATTCCTCACAGTTGGAAACAGGGGAAACTAAAAACAGCCGGATGGAGCGACTGCCACGAGGAAAAGGATAGGTGATGTTGACGCAGGGATTTTGGGACATTCTGTTTCTAAAGCCGTGTTGTTTTGATTCTGTGATCTCCCTGACTCATAATTATAAATACACAGATAGGTGGCACGATAAGGCAGCAAAGGCAAAGACATTAGCACCCAAAAATGGATATAGTTAGGATCCTGGACAGACTGGTGGTCGCCCTTTAGTTTGGATTGGACCGTCTGTTAGAAGCTGAGCTATATTCTGCCCTCCACTGTGCTCAGCTTGCTTTTATAGGATTTGAAATGTCAGTTTGTGTTTGACCTTGGACTGAAATCACCAACATAAACACCATTTTAAAGGTATGAAGCTCCATTCTGTTTTTTTTTTTTGCATCACTGTTTATTCAGATTACTTTATATATATTTATTTCACAGACAGCATGTTAGGAGCAGGTATGGTGTGGCTTCTATCTCGAAAAATATCAACTAAAAAAGAAATAAAATAAAATGCACCGACACTTCTCGCTGAGACTGTGACGAAGTCCACTGATTTATGATTTTTTTTAAATATTCATCCATTTATTTAAACTCGAAGAACCTTTGAGAATTCCCAAGAAAATACAGATGAGAGCAGCTACAAATTGAAGCAGAGAGGTTTGTTGTCATGGTTTTAAATTATCCATAGATCATTTATTATTGTTTATTTAGAATTATTATCGATTTTTAGTGTGTATTGAAGACCATTGCAAGAATCTGGGGCCGACTTTTTGAAATTCCCCGTGCTCAGGCGACCTTAAACATGAGCCAGTCACTTGAGTGTGTTTGATTGGGTCCAAAAATTCCAATATTTTCTATGTTTAGAGTCATTTTAAAATACAAAATCAAATAAACACGTCAAGGAAATATTGTGCTGTGATTGTGTGAGAAACCCATGAATTATATTATTAGAATATTCCTGGACGCACTGAGGAAAATTCGTCCAGTTTAAAATGTCTGGAATACACAAAGGTTTGAATATATTGAAAGATTATATTATTAAAAGTGTGTAGGCTTTTGTGTGAAGTTGCAACCAAATGAATACTCTCCCCACGCCTCACCCTCTTTCCAAGTATTTAATAAGAACTCTGCAAAATTCACATTATCTAGTTCAGTGTTTGGTTTGTCTGTTCTGGGCTACTGTAGAAAAATGGCGGTTCAACATGGCCGACACCGTGGGAGAGGACCCGCTCTCACTGTAGATATAAAGGGTTCATTTTAAGACAACATAAACAAGCAGCGATTCTTATTTTCAGGTGATTACAAATGAAAATACACTAATTAATATAATATTTCTTTGCTGCCAATAGATACTCCTAAATCGTACACACTGGACCTTTAAAGACTTTTATTTAACTTCCTTTTGTTCGTGGGTGTATTATCTTTTAACGATTAATCATTATTTTACAAAGTATTTAAAAATCCATACTTGAACTACTGCCAAATTAGACCACCACCCAGTGTTAAGTTTATGCCACAGCTGCCCTAAATTAACAGCATTGCTAATTACCAAAATGATTTTTTATGTTTCTGTAATGCTCTTTGACCAAAATGATATTTTTAATGCTAAAATATAATTATTGTTATCCATGAATTTTCAAATTTGCTGTTTTACAAAAAAAACAACCCTGAAAAAAGAGTGAAGCACATTATTATTTCTTGATTAAAATGTCAAATTATAGTTGTTTACTTGCATTCCTGAACAGAAGAATCAGTTTCAGCAGTTGAATGTTGAATGCTTGATTAATTTCGGACTTCTCAGAGGCTCAAATTTGGGTATAAAAAAGTGAATTTAGTTTGAAATTCCTCATTCCTGTTTAAAAATGGTAAAACGTTGAGTCTGCATTAAAGCTCTTCATGATGCTGGATGGTCTAATACATTTTCTAAGCACAGTATATGTATATTTTGTTTAGATTTTTATGACTGTGCTGTTAATGACCTAAAAATGTTGCATAGTCTGAGCGACACACAGAAAAGACTCGAGCTCAAGTACCAAATACTTTATTTTCACATTAGTATTAAAAATGCAGCCAGTCGTCTGCAGGGCTCAATATCTCCTCTTTACTGTACAAGCATACGTTGTGTTTGTGTGTGACGTGTATCCTCATTAAATAGCATTATGTACAGCAGTTAAAAACTGTTCCAAGAGAATTATTGTTCAGCAAATGTAAAGAAAAAAAGAAGCAGCTGTTAGTCGTGTTGATCATCGGCCACCTCCGTTGCCCGCTCCGCCCCCGGCTCCTCCGCCTGATTGGTCCTGAGCGCCTGACATCATCAAGAAGAGAACGAGAGGTACGATGTACATCCACTGCAGAGGACGAGGAAATAAAACGGAGGTAAGTATAACAATATATATTATATAATTATATATAAATAACTTTCCAGATTGGTCATCCCAGATTAGATTTTCTGAACAAAAGAGAAGAAGAAGAAGAAAAGTGTGAGTGGGTGAGAGACTGCAGATTAAAGAAGAAACGTCAGGGTCGAATACCAAACACACGCTCAACATATTCACACTGACTATTAAGATTTAGGATGTCGTTACGGTTTAAGCATGGAGGCATTCAGAGCGCTCTGACTAAAGAAAATTAGAGCTTTGCTTTTATTAGTTTGAAATGTATTTGGCATTGAACCTGGAACAGAACTCCAAATAAAGAGCAAAGGAAAGAATGAGTGGGAAACAGCTGGTTATGTTGCTTAGAAGTTAAACAGATAACTTGAGAGGAGGAAGGGCGACAGAACGAGCCACAAGTAAGAAAACAGTACTTGAGTGGGAGTCAGCTCTGCTCTCTTCCTCCCCCTGCTGGGGGCTGTGCTGAATTGGTGGCCATGAGGAAGATTGCACCTCCCAGAATCAAATACCACTGGAACACAGCACAGCACCAAGTCAACACACTGTCATCGGATGCAGCACAGCACAGCACAGTCAAACACAGGTCACCGAACACGGCAAGGTAGCACGCAGCAAAAAAAAGCTCAGGTGAGCCAAGCGACAGCAACGTGAGATTCACGAGGTTCGATGTGGAGATGTTGCCCAGAAAGCTCTCGTATAAACTCTCGTAAAGAGAATACTTCTTAGAGCAGACGTACGTCGGGCGTTTTCACACCTAGAGTTTGTTTGTTCGGGTTCAAATCTAAGCGAACCAAAGTGGAGCACTACGAACCATGTGACAACGTTCAAGTCGCTGATTCGTCACGTGTGTCTGGTGTGGAGAGAGAAAGTAAACACAGGAAGAAGGTCCTGCGTTCTGGAGTAATGTCTGAGGCAGAACTAGAACAGCAGAACGTTGAATACACTCTGAGGAAAAGTCTTGAAAAGAAGTCGCGCTGCCTTCAGACGACGAGCAGAACGAAGGATCCAATACTGAGCGTGGCGTTGTTACACCTGGACCCGACCGAGGCTGCCTTCTCACCAGGGTCTCGGAAATAAAGACACTTCAGCAGTACCAACTTTGAACGCATTCTTTGTTGTTCACCGGATAACTAGCATTTCCACGACAAAGTAGATGTGATTTCTGCAGAAATGAAAAAGCTGATCACGAGGCTTTAAGAAAGTGATATCACTTTTTTTGTTCTCTCATGACATACAAGATCAAGCTGAGTCACTTACGGCTTCACGAGGTCTTTGTTACAGCAGAGAAGACAAATAAAACACGTCGGGTTCAGTAAAGAGCACCATGAAACGTTCAAACGTAAACCTCTGAAACAAACTGCAGGTGTGAGAACGCCCTGACACATGCGAAGTGAAACCACAGAATCCAAAAACGTGAAAGCATTTTGACTTTTTAGGAGACATTCATACACACAAACATTTAAACTTTCTAAAAAACATATCTCACACTCCTGTACTGATGTACCCTCTGCACTGTATTCAAACAGGCAATACTACAATCATCAGAGCCTGCCAGCCTGCTCAGCACTTTTCAGTGGGAGTACTTACATATTTAGCAAAGAAAGATTTCTGCTCTTGCGGGTTCTTATCTTTCTTAGATTCCTGCTCCATGCGTTCAAGGAACAGAGCCGTCTCAGGTCTGGAAGAAAAGAAACCCCAAAACAGAAAGTGAGAGAGGAAATGATGTAAAGCTGCTATGTTAATGCAAATGTAACTAAATCAAAGACATCTGAAGACACCAGAGTGGATTTCACTGCTGCACAGACGTCTATAGATACAGATGGCAGCGATGTGCCACCATGAGCTTTGTTATCAGATACATGATGTAAGACTGACCCCGGTGCATTGACAGGAGCCATGACGCTGAGCGTGGTGTTGAAAACTTCAAGATCGACTTCATCCTCGACCTCCGTGCCCCTGCAGGCTCCAGGTAACGTCACTATGGAGACCCCGATGAGGTACCCGGAGACGTCAGAGTGGAGGGTGATGACGTCGCTCAGATGGGACTCGACCATGGCGCACTGAGGAGCAGAGCAGGACAAGGTTCACGTACAGCGACGTCAGTATCAGCCACAGTTACGTCACATGACAATTTGATGAAAACTTTTAACAAAATCTTAAAAAACTATTTTGCAAACAAGTTTTCACACTCGCTTCAGGTGATTTCGCCTTCTTGAAAAGAGTTTTTGCTCCATGTGGGAGACGGAAACATTTTTTTACGAATAAGTTCTGACATTTAAGTCACATGACCGATCAGCTGTTTGTCTCCATGACGGCTCCACACAGATCAGATGGAACCTTCGTCACATTAATGCATGAAACAAACACAAATGTTTGCGGGCGCTCTTTAAATGACATCATCTTGTTGCGCCTGTCGTCTTCTTCTGCTGGTTTTCTGTCTGAAGAAACGGCGCCACCTACTGCTTATTTTGCAAACCGACTCCTAATAACCTCGTCGTGGTTCATGGATGTGTAAAGAGAGGTGGACACAGCGTCGGACGCACTGTTTTTTCACTTTGCTGGGTGAAGATGAGTGAAATACGTACGGCTCTGACGAACGCTGTGAGGTAACCTTCCATCTGTCGCTCTGTCGGTCTGTCTGCCTGCAGGAAAACACGAGGCACTCTGATTCTGTACAGACCGTCCACTGCAGCCACTTCCTGCGGAGACAAGTTCACGACAAACATGTCAGAGATGCAGGCTCACACCACGCTGACAAAAAACTAAAGGATGGTGCAGTATATTAAATCATTTTCCTGCTCCTCTGTCAGTGCTACACTGAATGATGTTTCCTGCAATGATTTCAGTTTTATCTCACCTTCAGTTTGCTTCTGTCCTCCTCTGATAGCTGGTTCTGGCTCAGCGAGACGCTGGGCTCCCTTCCAGCTTTTAACACCAGAGCTCCACGTACCTGAAACTTTGCTACATCATCTGAGACAAGAGGGACAACAGACAGTGAGAACGGGACAGAGAGCAGACTTCAGCAGGAGTTTTCGATGGTTTCGATGAGCTTCTGCAATGTCCCAACATTTATTTCCATCCATTCATTTTCCGGCATGATGTGTGCATCACTTGATTTGAGTCGTTTCATTCTCCTTGGTTGTTTTCTTTACTAGATGCAGGCCAATAAACTGACCCTCCTGAGGCTGACAGGACATGTCTGCAGACATGTGTGTTATTTAAAGGAGAAGCTCCTCACAGCATCAGCTACGGGTAAATAACTGACTTTGTTTTTGGACGGGCAGAGCGTAAGAATATAATAAAATGTTGAAGCGGTTAAATTCATGATTAAATACATTAAGATATGAAACTGACAGATGTTTGGATGGAGTCTGCTGTGTGAGCTCTCCGTCCAGACACCCGGCTGCTGCTCAGTTAGCTTCACGGCGTTAGCAATAACGTGTTTTACAACATAACACTAACGAAATAACAACAACACTTCCTCACCGACTTCAAACGAGTGCTCCAGAGGCACAGCCAACCCGCTGAGCTCAGTCTCCAGAGCGTCTCCGACCTGAGTGAGAAGAAAACCAACGGTTAGCCTTTAGCTGCTGGAAGCTAATGCTAATTACACAGCTCACAGGTGCAGCTTCCGGCTAACGGCAGAGTCAAACACGAAGGTTAAATTAAAATAATTGAATTATTAATAACACTCACCCTCCTGGCGTTATTACAACATACAAAATCCGAACATACGACAAATAAAACAGTCAAAATAACAGAAATATTTAACTGACGTAGACGAGCCATTTTGACAGAAACGGGCACCGGAAGACGACGTCAAGCGTACTAATACAACACTGGCACTTCCGGACTGTATTTTCAGAATAAAAGTCTCTGAACTCAATGCAGGAAAAAATGTAGATTTCTTTGGCTTTCTTTTCTTTTTAGCAACCTTCTTTTTTTTTTTTTAGAACAAGTCTAGCTGATTAAAACAGATCATTACGGTGCATTAATTTCTCGTTAAAATTATATCTTACAACCTCAAAGCCTTTTTAACAGGTAGATAGATAGATAGATAGATAGATAGATAGATAGATAGATAGATAGATAGATAGATAGATAGATAGATAGATAGATAGATGTTTTTGTGCATGTATAATCACCTGAAAATGACTTTTTTTGTTTGTTTTTGTTTTATATCTACAGTGGGAGCAGGTCCTCTTCCATGGAGGCTGAAACACAATGTTTCTACAGTAGCCCAGAGCAGACAAACTAAACACTGACTCTAGACTGGGCCTTTAAAGTGTTGTTTCTCCTTTACAGGAGGAAGGCGAGGGTGATGTGAGGAGATTGCAATGCAGCGATTACACCACTAGATGCAGCTGAATCCCACACACTGGACCCGTAAAGGTTTCAACCCTCTCTCCACCTCTCTCACTCACACACACACACACACAGTTAATTTGTGCATGTTGAGCTATTTAAGGTAAGTTGCTGACCTACTTGCGCATGCAGGTTGTTTACGTCTCTCGATGTACATCAACTTATTTTACCCTTTGACTTGTGTCTGTTTCTGAACCCGTCACTGTTGTCATCTGCTGTGCATGTCAGCGCTGCTGCACAGAAACTACATTCGGTCTTTGAATTTGTATTTTTAGAAATTACAGTAGTTTCCATGTCTGTTGACAGAATGCAGCTAATGAACTGGATCTGTATGCGTGTTGCTGTTCTTCTTGGAGAATTAAAGAGGTTTTGATTTCTATTCTGGGGTGTCTAAATTTCAGCTCAGTGCTGCTCTAAATTTTGGCTGCAGCAGGATGGATAATTCACCTAGAAGACGAGCCAAGTTGTCGACTGTCCAAACAAGCGACGTGCTCTCATCTAGTCTTTTGGACAGCTAAGTATCGCTTTATATTCAGAGTATTACTATCTGTGATCACACAGGTCAAACACACCATTTCACTTTGCTTGACATTATAAAAAATGGAGTACTGTACCTTGAACTGAACGTATCATAGACCTGACCCTTGTTTCTAGATGCACCGACACATCCACGACCAGCAGAGGCTGCTAACAGACCAGAAAAGGCCCTCAACCGTCCTCTCGCCTCCTGTCTAAATGTGCCATTTTATCAGCTGAATAATAAATATTTATGCCCTGTGATGAAGAGGGTTGTTCATGTTTTTAAATTCTTTAGTCAGCATTTTATGTTCTACCTCAGCCTCAGAAATTTATTTACCTAAAATGTCTTTTCAGGGAGTAAATCTGTGCTGAATCACAACAAGAAGGAAAAGTGCAGTTGCGCTGATCTCATGGCGTAAATCAGAATAGCTTACATTCACATTGTATCTCCACCCAGCTGGGATAGCCTGCTGTTCAAGATTATATACTGAACATACATATTGATTTGCAGTTTACCAGTGGAGGAATGCATTTGAATGCACATTTACTTTGTGGAGCTTTTCTGGCATCGCTGAATCAGACATTGAGAAGTGGAACCCAAAGTGTTCCTAGTGGTTTTAAGGTTTCATCACACCTGTATCTATCTGTATATATGATCATAATACTGTCAGAATGGGTATCTAGCAAACAATCGGCACATAACTCCGGGCTGCACAGTCAAGTTCTCTCCTTGTTCTATGGCAGAGACTCAAGCGTGCTTTGTTTGCAGCGTTCCTTTAGCTCAACAGGTTTAATGAGCACAAGCTCCAATATGTGGAGCCTCCTGTCCAGAATTTAAGGATCGCCGTTCTTCTCTAGGCCCTCGTGCGTCAGATTCTGGCTGCAGTTACTACTCTAACTAGGTTTGCAGTTGCCAAACGCCCGTTCAACAATCAACAAGAGCCAGCTAAGGGGCGGAATCCCTGTGACTTCATTGATTGGGGTCGTGGCAAGATAAATTTAAAACGTATCAAACCCGAGAGAAAGAGAGAAGCAGCAGCAGGTTTCTGCCAAATGTGATTGATGTGATTTGTTTCTCAGTGCTTATTTCTGGTTGAGGAGTTCTGCTGACATGCAAGAAAACCTCTGTGGATACAAGTGAAAGGCATCCATCATTTTAAAAACTTCAACATTTATGCATCAAAGTGCTGAAAGGGAGTTTTGAATCCAGTTTTTTAATCCTTTTAAAGTTTACGATATCAAGAAGTCAAGACTTTACTTTTGGACATCCGACTTGTTTTCACCTCTTCTCGCTCGTACACAAAATTGGGTGTTGGCTGTAATTTCTGTCCTGACATTTGCGAGAATGACAATGTGGCTCACATTAGAAGATCACTGGCAAAAAAATATCAAGCGTATATTCAACAATATACAATGTCCCAGGTGAGGTCAAAGACATGGGCAAGAAATTAAGGAGAAGGGAGACGTGGCTCCACAAAGGCAACTTACAGATTCAAACTCTGCATCCCATTGTGTGAGAGCAACTACACTTTATACAAACCACTAAGAGGATTTTTCTTCCCTAATTCCTCCCAAAAAAACTCCATTGCACATATTCTTAAGGTCTTGCTTGACAATAACAAAACTGGATCTGCCTTAAACCACATAAAATATTCTGAAAAAAAAAAAAACTATTTCCACCTTCACACAATCTCCTCTTGAGACTCTGTCGACAACAATAAACCATGTTAAAAAAAATAAACCAAGACAGCAGCCGATGAAATGAACCAAAAACAGCAGATTTTACACATTAAATTCCAGTCGGCTGGCTATCTTTTGTAATTATACTCATTTTTTGATGGGCCTTTGTTACATCATTATCTGTCTGCGTGGAAGCAGTGGTGGGCTCCTGTTCAGGTTGAAGGTGGGGGTGCTCTGCACGGAGCATATGGTGACTGAGGCATGTGACCCCCCCGCGGCTCTGCCTTTGAAACTATGCAGGCCTATACAGTATCTTTTTCCCCCCTTACTGGGACAGCCCATTACTCTCTGTCATCGCCCTAAACAACGGTGTCACCTTACTATTCTTAGTCAAATATGAAAGCATGTTTATTTATGTGTAACGGCAACAGGACTTTCACTTTGAAGGAAGACGCTGTCACGTCCTGTCTGCCTGTGCGCTATTAAAATTGGAGCATTATGAAAAATGAGAAAGAAAGTACTTTCGAAACACGTCCTGAGGTTTAAATAAGACGGCGCACCGTGTCGCCACAGTTTGGGGCTAATCACTGAAAACTCATTTTCTCCTAAGCCTGTATGGGGTCAAGCGAGGTGTTTAAGTTGCTGCAGTGTCAAAAACTGATCGGACGAATCAACCAATTACAAGAATTAACAAGAAACTGTTTTAAATATTTGACCACACTGTTAAAAAAAAGTTTAAAATGGTGAAAAATGGCTCCAAAATTCATTAAAACTGAGCCAGCAGTGTCTTATATATTGAATTCATCTTATGTTTTAACCATAATGACCTCCAGTACAGTACGTGGGACAAACTAAACACACCAAAAGAACATTTTAGGTTCTTTCTACAGACACTGTGAATACCTTTTTATGTAAATATGTAAACAACTGACAATACAATAATTATTAGTATGTTTTCATTAGTGTATAATCAGCTGAAAATAAGTATTGTTGTCTTATAATGACTCCTTTATATCTACAGTAAGTGTGGGTCCTCTTCTTCGGAGTCCGCCATGTTGAACCGCCATTTTTGTACAGTAGACCAGAACAGACAAACCAAACTCTGATCTAGATATGGCCTTTTGCTTTTAATAACTAATTAATTAATTAATTTCGCAGCCAGAGTTTTTCCTACATGCTTGGAAGGAAGAGGGTGAGGCGTGGGAGAGTATTCATTTGGTTGCAATCTGCAACTTCGCCACTAGGTGCCACTAAATCCTAACACAAACATCCACATACACTGGACCTTTAAGTAATCAGATCTTAGTCAGTGAGCCTATAAACCACACCACACACAGATGGTTCTTCATATTAAACATACATATATAAAATATTTCATGAGATTAGGGATTAGGAAAAATATGTTTGCACCCAGACGTCCTTATTTGTGGTCTAAGGTGCAGCAAAGTCCACGCTCAGAAATGCAGGCGTCACTTTCGAACACGATCAGCAGCGTTTCATTTTTTCTAGCTGAGGAAAATTTGCTGACCTCATGCCAGTTGTGTCTCAAGCTAAGATGGAGATAATTATTCGTCCTTTTATTTCACCCGTCTTAGCGAGACATCCTTAGATCATTTACAAGTGGTTCAGCTGCTGGAAAGCTTTTCACCAGATCTACAAAAAGGTCTCATGTAACTCCAATCTGGATCTCTGGCTCTCTATCAAATTCAGACTCTGCCTGGTCAGGCACCTGTCTGTACTTAATATTAATATATATCCATATCACCATTAGGTCTCTGAGGACCTCTATGATTAGGGTGTACCTCATTCCAAACTTAAATCTCAAGGAGACTGTGTCTTTAAAGTCCCGGCTCCTTTGGGAAACCTTTAAAAAGAACTCCAGACCCACCTGTTTAGACGTGTATTTATTTAGTTTTATTTCTACTTTACAACTACTCCACAAACATTCATTGAGAAAAAATCAAATAACAAGATGATGACTGATTACAAGAATTCAATATAGCTCCGTCCAACAATGGCGGACTCTGTGGAAGAGGACCAGCGGCATCTGTAGTATGAAAGGTTCATTCTAAGGTCACAAAGACATAAGGAAAAAACATAGTTATGAATGTTATATTCTGTAAATAGAGCCCCCTAAATCTGACACACCGGACCTTTAAAATGTAGCATTTTGACAAAATACTGCCTACTGCCGGCTTTAATCTCTAAACTGCTGTGTATCAGTCACAGGAAAGCCGCTCTGAAGGTGGTGGGGACCCGCTTCAGTTGGCTTAACGTGCACTTCAGTGAGGCTTAACTAATGCAAGCGTTAAATAACTCCGGTGTCATCCTCGACAGGAGATCACCGGATCATGTAGGACACCTATAGTTAGTCTCCTATATCCACTTTAAATCCACAATATAGGGAATAATTTCAACCTATTCACAGCGTTTAGTCACAGTATAAGTCGCCACTGATGAGCTGCGAATGCATCAAAAAGACTGATTAAAGATAATTCAGCTTTAAAGTCAAGTAATGTAAAGTTAGAATATACAGTAGATTGAAGGACCTTTTATGTCCCATTCAAACAGCCCTTCATAAGCTTCCTCTAGGGTATTTTGTTCTCCTTGAACATCTGAATCTCAAGTTGCACTTGCCTTAAATAGCCGTTCTTCAATCTCTGCCTCTCTTTCTGACTTAAGTTCTCTCCCCAAATTAAAGTCTCAAAGAATGTTTATTGTTATAGCCAAGGTTATGGCAGGAAATGCGCAGAATTAAAAACAGGGACGACCGTATACAGACGAACGAATGGAAAGTGAAAAGCTGCTTGAATGCATAATGTTCAGAATACTCGTTTCAGGTCAGGAAGAAGAATCTCCTATCGCTCACAGATATACAATATTTTGTCTTTATATACTACGTTAAATAAATTCTCAGCTCAAGCATGCGCGTGTATGTCTGTACGGTCATGTATGTGATGGGTTGGGAAGTTTAAGGTCAGCGACCTCCTTCTGCTGTCTTTGGCCTTGTTCCTCACATCCCTGCCGAGGTCTTCCATCCCATAAAATACACCCTGTTGACAGCTACAGCTACAGGAGAACAAATGGGATTGTCAGAGCCGATTGGAACGCGAGGCTGCTGCTACTACTACTGCTACTGCTACTACTACTGCTACTGCTGCTACTGCTACTACTACTGCTGCTGCTACTACTGCTGCTGCTACTACTGCTGCTACTGCTGCTGCCACTGCTGCTGCTGCCACTACTGCTGCTACTGCTGCTGCTACTGCTACTACTACTGCTGCTGCTGCTACTGCTACTGCCACTGCCACCACCACCGCTGCTGCTACCACCGCCGCTGCCTACCGCTGCCACTGCCGCCACCGCCGCTGCCACCACCACCGCCACCGCTGCTGCCACTGCCACCACTACCGCCGCTGCCACCACCGCCGCTGCCTACCGCCGCCACTGCTGCCGCCACCGCCGCTGCCGCCACCACCGCCGCCACCGCCGCTGCTGCCGCCACCACCGCCGCTGCTGCTGCTGCCGCCGCTGCCGCCACACACCACCAGCCGCTGCTGCCACCGCCGCTGCCACCGCCACTGCCACCACCGCCGCCGCCACCGCCGCCGCCGCCACCACGCACTGCTGCCACCGCCGCGCAGCCGCCGCTGCACCGCCACCACCGCCGCTGCCACCGCCGCCACCACCGCCGCCACCGCCGCTGCTGCCACCACCGCTGCCACCGCTGCTGCACCACCACTGCCGCTGCCACCGCCGCTGCCACCGCTGCCACCACCACCGCCACCGCTGCCGCTGCCACCGCTACCACCACCACCGGCTGCTGCCACCGCTACCGCTGCTGCACCACCACCACCGCTGCTGCCACCACCGCCGCCGCCACCACCGCTGCTACCACCGCTGCCGCCACCACCGCTGCCACCGCTGCTGCCACCACCACCACCGCTGCTGCCACCACCGCCGCTGCTGCCACTGCCACTGCTACTACTACTGCTACTGCTGCTGCTGCTACTGCTACTGCTACTACTACTGCTGCTGCTACTGCTGCTGCTACTACTGCTACTGCTGCTGCTACTACTGCTGCTGCTGCTGCTACTGCTCTCATTTTCATTGCTGAGGATCTTTTTGTCTCTCTCATCCTCTTCAGTTAGGGAATGTCTGAAAATTATCGGGGTGGTTAAACGGGGCTGAACCTCATGTTTTGACTTTCTGAGCAAGCAAAGCAGGATATTATATGATGGTTGGTTTGGACATAGAATAATGCTGCAGCACCCTTTATCCTAATGTCTCTGCTCAACCCTGATTTCATGCTTATTATGTTATTGGACCAGTAATTTTTTTTTATTGCCCAAATCACACATAAGGAGTGAAATTATCAGTTGTCACGCTGCTCTCTATGTTTGAACAAAGAGCTACTAAATGAACAGTTATTACCACTGTCACTGTAATGTTTTCACTTCATCTATTAGTAGGTTGCTCTGTGCTGAACATTCATTACGTTACATTCAAGCAGCAACCTCCGTGGTTGGGAAATGGAGCCAAAAACTGCAGTTCCTCTTGTCGTCCACTTGAGGCTGGCTCCAGAAGTGAGTCAGTCTCCATAAGTCCCCATGTTCAAATGTCCAACTTCACAGCAGAAATAAACATGTTTACAGCCTGGTGCAAAAAACAGTTTTGGTCTCTGTAGCTAATTTCCCCGTTCATGACAACTGTACTGAGGGTGAATTTATATACAACTCACCTGTTCAGATTATATTAAGGCTTAAAGTTATGCAGGATTAAGAGCGTGGACGCTTTGATTGACAGGTAGGTGCCGTTACAGGTAGGCTGGACTTAATCCAGCTCGTTTTAGGTCCGCTGATGTTGCATGTCTTTGCCCATTTTTAGATTAGCCTGGAGGCGTAAGAAGCAAGAGAGCCAACGTGGCAACGGCAAGAGCAACCACACTGAGCTCAAACGACTCTTTAGAAACCTGTGGGCTCTCCATTCTTTGTACTGTCATTGGTTTCATTATATTAAATTATATATGATACATTTGTACTATTTAAAGGTCCAGTGTGTGAGATTCAGGGGGCTCTTTTTACAGGATATCACCTGAAAATAAGAATTTTTATGTTTTTGTACAATGAGCCTTTCATATCTACAGACAAGGGTCACCTTTTTATGGTCGTGTCTAGGCGCTAACCTTAGATTGTGAGATTTGTACCCATTATTTCTGCAAGTGGGAGAAGCTGCCAACTCATGGTTAGCTTATTATTTTAATTCAAACCATGATCTTTTCCTAAACTTAACCAGCCCTGGTACCTAAACCAAAATGTGATACATTCATCCACCGCAACTGCTGTTTATAATATACCACTTGACTTCTTGAAGGCTGTTTGTTGCTCTTTAAAACAACAAATTTAGTCTCTTCAAACCGGCAACACAAGAATATTTTGAAGCAGAAAAAAAAACGTGTACAACTCGCACGGGAGTTTTGCAAATCTAGGGTCGCCATCTAGACACGACCGTCTTGTTGAACCACCAACTGAACTGGTTCCTGATTGGACCTTTCATGCTTTTCATCCATTTCGTGGCCATCACAGTTTCTCCTTCACACGAGGGAGGAGAGGGTGAGGCGAGGGGTTGCAGTCAACAGCTACAGATGCTGCTAAATCCTACACACTGGTCCTTTAAGTGGAGGTGACAGTTGGCTAGAGGAAAAAAAATGACTATGTTCAATGTTCATGTGTCATTTTTGTCCCCCGTAAAATGATCCATGGAGCACAAAAAGATTTTGACGTATCTATTCAATCTTCCTACAAGAAAAGGATTTAAAAAAAAGTATAAATATGGGGCATGGAAAAAGGCCCTCCATGCTCCATCCAGCAAAAAGGAAATATACCTAACCCCTCTTTCTTTTCTGACCCCATCATCCCCCTTTTAATAATTTTCATACGCTCCATTAGAAAAACATCTAACACGTCAGGTTTCCACACGAAACATACCTGAGCACCTTCAGGAACTGCTGCATCACTCCATCACATTGTCAGTGCTGATTAGCGTCAGTCAGTTTATTAATGTTCTGGCTCCAGGGCCTAATGAGTTAATCAGCTGGCAGAGGCTGGACTTTTCTTTATGGCTCTGCACCGCTTTTACCCCTCATGGTGTCTTCCTTCTCCTCCTCAAAGCTCCGCAAGCTCCTGCCAAGGTTTCAAGTGACAGCTATTCTGTCACTCTCTTCCTTCCTTGTTCCACTTGTATTAAGGGGGGGGTGGGCAATGGAGGGACTGGTAGTGGTAATGTGTGTGTGTGTGTTTGGGGTGTGTGTGTGTTGAGGTGATAAAAAGGGATGAAGGATGAAGTGCAGGCAGATCCGCAGACAAGGAAAGGAGGAAGACGCTTTCAGAGGAATCACTATAAACAGACAAAGACATGCCTGAGCCCCAGAAGCCAGGTAAGATGGTCCAACCTGTAGGATTATGACAGAAAGCTCAATGATCAGCTACAAAAGCTGGAGCTGACGATGCAGTCAGTCAGATGTTGAACAAACAACCCATAATTTTAAAGCATTCTTGATAAAACGCTTGAGTTTTTTTTGGACTGAAGCTGCATCATTGCATCATGATCCAGTCGGTCCTGTGGTCAGAAGTTACCTCTGATATAGTCAAGATATTTTTAAAAAGCATTTCATGAGTTGGCACGTGAATCAAAGCTGTTAAACACGAGCATTACTCTGTAATCTGTGGTATGAGTTTTAGCTTTCATAAGCTACAAGCTAAACGTCCTTATAAATTAACTTTCTGTCAAATTTAGCACAATATTTTGTCTTTTTCAAGAGTAAAAATATACTGTGTTTGGTTTTTAATGTTCACTTTTATTTGATTTGAACATCTGTCATCAAAAAGATTCAAGACTAAAGTAATGGAGTGAGAAAAGGAGGCCAACAATTGGAGCAATAACGGATCTTTTAGTGTTGCGTGAGGGGGAATCCTCTCGTGTCCTCGAAGGTTCATTCAGCTGAGAAAAACAGGAATAGTGAAATGGTGAAAATTTTTTTTGCTATGTTTACAGTATTGTCAGTTCAAGGTTTTAACTGAAGGGATGAGTTGCTATGTGTGATTATTTTATTGCCATTATATTTCATAAAAAGACCAAGGACTGGTGACCCAAACTGTTGCTAAATCTTTTTGTCCTACGAAGCCAAAAATGCTGATTTTGTTAACCTAAAGTGACGTAAGCGTTCTACGAATTATAATACCAAATGTCACACGTGCGTATGACATTGAAAATTGGAATGAAAAACAAGGTCAGGGAAAGAAGAAACACTTGCTCCATCACTGACAAATCCTGTCATTTCACCACCAACTGCACGCGTGACATTCCAGCAGCGTTACCGGACCATATATGCAGGCTAACATTTAATAACCTCCGCGCCGAGACGTTAACAGACATTGATACAACACTTCAATATGTGCTATTAAAACAGGCCGTAGTGTATGTCATAATATTTGCATCAGTCATGGGGTCTTGAAATATGCCCCCTGCTCCCTTTTGTCAACAGTGACCTCAAAGCACCGTAAATCAGCTGTTCGCCTGTAACCTGAGAGCTGAATGCATGCATGAGGTGAGGAGGGAAGGGAAGGGAAGGGATGGAGGTGGTAACGGATAAAAGCGGGAGAGAGATGAACGGGATGATTTGTTAGAAGGACCTCTGCCAAGTCAGGTGTAACTACCTTGTGTTGTATCTCTGCACCTCAGACACCTAATCTATCTGACCCTGATTGCCTCCCTCATTCTGCTACGCCGTCTCCTCCTCTGGCATCCATCTCCTCCTCCTCCCACCCCCCCCTCCGCCAATCTGCGGGACGTTCACCATATCACTGTTATTGTGGGGTGATAAAAATTGATAAAAAATTCACTGATGTCTTATGCTCATCAGTTATTTTTCATTTTATCCAATGAGGTTTGAAACACATTTAGCTAAAAACAGAAGCTATCTTTCATAGTTGCTTAAAAATTTGGACATTTGGAGACACGTCCTTAGTCGAGGTATCTCATTTTCTGTTGTGGGGTTGATAAAACGCCACTGATTTCTTAGTCTTATAGAGTTATTTCAAATTTTCTTGAATAAAATTAAAAATATATTTAGCTAAAAACACAAGGTGTTGTCCCACGGTCCTTAAAAGTTCAGACATTTGGCGCACGTCAGCGTTGACGTGTAATCAAATATTTTTATGAGATCATTTGATAGAACTAAAATCTCTGCCTCCCCCTCCTCAGAGGAGTTTATACCCTTTCCCATTTTATTCTCCATCATGCAGTAATTCCATCCCTACATTTCATTATATCCCACCAATGTGTCGCCAATCCAGTGTCCTGACATCACACGTATCATATTCCCATCACCACATTACTCGCTTCTCTCTGGCTTCTTGTTCTTGTGTTTCCTTCCACCCATCCCAAATTGTTGCCCCCTCTCTTGAACTTCATTTCACCGCTCCATCTCAGCTTTTGGAGCCCCTCTTGCCCCTGTCGATCAGCTGGTTACAGCTCGTGTGACTCCCCTCTGCCCCCAAGGCGTCTTCGCTCGCCACGGTTAGCGCCGTCCCAGGACTTAAGAAGCCACGGGGATCTGGAGGACGCACGCATCCTAATTAACAGCCACGAGAATAGTTCTTGAGTGGAGGAGCGTCGGCTTTGGCCTTGTGGAATAATGAAGGGAACGGCGCCACTGGGAATGCAGAGGTGTGTCCACTTTAGTTAGCCTCTAGCTGACCCATTTGAAAAAAACAAACAAAGAAAAGAAGAAGCCGAGCCGGATCATTGTTTCTCTCAACAGCTCTGACTTGTTTTGTCTGATGAACCAGTGCGCTCTTAAAAATGAGCCAGTTACAGAATAATTAGACCTTGTGCACCAGTGTTGATGCTGATAGTTGCAGGGTGCCAGGGTGGTGGTTCACTGGCACCACTCCATTGCTGAGCTTGTGCAGAAATAACAGCCCAATTTTTAATTACCAGTAATACTGCCAGAGGCCAGCATTTCTACCCAAACATTCCCCCCTCTCAAACACCACCCATTTATAGGATGGTGCAGAGCATCGGCCAGTTTCACAAAAATACACTCATCTGCTGCACGAAGCTGTCTAGTTCTTGACGGGGTAGGACTAATTTGCTGTGAATTTTGAGTAAATTAAGACATTTTGGCTGATTGAGTCATAGATTCACTCCAGCAGAAAATGTTGGGCTCTTTCCCTTCTTATCACTGGAGCCACAATATGTTAGCAAATCACAAATTATGAGCCATACTTTCTGTTTTTTTGCCAGCAGGTGTCTTTGGTTGTTCCTGTGAAAATATAGCTCTTAGCTTTGAGTTAGCCTGAGGGTAGGGTGGCTAACTTTGTAGGCTAAAAATAAGTCAGTCTTAGGCCAGTCTTAATTTTAGGTTAGTTAGGCAGTTTCACAAAAAAATATTTTATATCTGAAACGTTCCAGGCTAACTTCAGCCTGCTAAACAGCTGCACCTAATAGCAAAAGTGTTTTTTTTTTAACAATTCACCATATTCATATGGCAGCCATTTTGCTCGTCATGCTCAGGGTTGGAAGCTCAAATGTCATGCAGTTGTGCTCCAGGTTGGAAGTCGTAGATGTGTAGTGAAAATAGTGACAATTTTAAGGGACATCAGGCTATAAAGTAAAACAACATGTTTGAAAACACGTTAGCTATAGTTAGATAAGAGCTAACGTTAGCATTTAACCACTTCTTAGCTAACGTTACGGTTTGATAGTGTACACAATAGGAAAGTTGTTCTGAAATATCAATATCTTGGATGTCTGCAGTAAAACACACTGGATATAATCAAGCTTGCAATGTAACTTGAACTGGTTAAGTCAGTAACACTGAAATTATGCTCACTGGAGCCATAGACAGACTTTAAAATATGGACGCTGTATCAGTGACTTAAGAGCTGTTTGAAGCACAGACCGATGTGGATTGTCGATGGACCTGATGAATGAAGCCTGGTTGCTCAAACAAGCCGCTTGTAACGCTGCCTATCATTTAAAGCATCCACAGTCTTAATCCTGCATAACTTTAAGCCTTAATATAATTTGAACAGGTGAGTTCTATAATTCATCAGTACAGTTAAAATTAGCTATAGAGACCAAAACTGTTTTTTGTACCAGGCTGTAAACATGTTTATTTCTGCTGTGAAGTTTTAACATTTGAACATGGGGACTTATGGAGACTCACTCACTTCTGGAGCCAGCCTCAAGTGGACGTTTGAGGAACTGCAGTTTTTGGCACTTCTATGTAATGTTCATACAGGTTCTGAAAACTTTAGCAGTGAGTGATTTACACGTTTCCTATTATATCGTGTAACGCTTATCAAACGGAAAGCTAGCTGCTAGCTAGTTAGCTAATGCTGTTGAGTGCGGGAAGATTTAAGAGACCACAGTGAATGTGAACTATGCCTCAGTGAGGACACGGTCATCTGAGTTGGTTCAGTCAAACTATCCTGAAGGAGAAGTATCGAGTGCCGCCACATTAAGAAGCCGCAGCATTTTATGCTACTTTTATGCTTTCTTTGTAACGTGAAACTGTATCCGTGAAACCGAAGCCCACCGGGCATCTACGAGTCTGTCTTCTTGTTTTTGGAGAGTAACAGTTGTTTAGCGGAAGGTTAAACTGTCGTCCAGTGTAGCGTTACCTCATACCAAGGCCATCATCAAGTTCCCACAGGTATGCACGCGCTGCATGATAGATTACAGACAGATGCAGTGAAGCAACTGTGCCATGAGGTCCTACAAAGAGCGTGAAAAGTTAACTGAGCCCTGATATTTCATTAACAAAGACCCCTCTAAACACAACCCAAACACAGTGTGCCGTGCGGTGCGCACACACCCAGAATTTACTCCTCATTCTACGGGCTTCCTCTGTGATTTGAGAGAGGCCTTGGCCCATTTGGAGCTCTGTCTGTGTGTTGATGCGAGCTGGAAGACAAAAGGAAATGAATGGAAAGCTGACAGCTTAATACGGCATTTAAAGCCGTTTTTGTTTACCGAACACCGCAGATTCCTCATCCCTAAATTAGAGTTGCATTTAGCAATTGTTTTCTTACGTTGAGGCCGCTTTATTCACGTAATAACAATTCATTCAAATCGTCAGGAAAGTTTACAGCAGCGCCACGAAATCTAATCTTCGCTCTTTATTCTTCTTCCAAATCCTTTTCTTTCTCCTCTGTTGTTCATCCATAAATCTTCATCCTCACGTGTGGCAGCGAGAGAGAGAGAGAGAGAGAGACATCACTGGTGGAATCCAAACAAGTCATAATTCGTATCATCATCTCTATAACCCAGCGTTATATACAGCCGTCCCATCCCTCACATCCCCCCCACGGGCTTGTGTGTTTAATCCCTCAGTCCTCAGCCACAACAGGCTTAATGCATGACCGTCACAGCATGCATACAGACTAAATAACACAGGAATGTCAGCACCTTTAAAGGTTTATCAAGTCGTCTCAGCGGGAGAAACATTATTATTGACCTTTTTCTCTGCAGAAAGGTCTCCGCGGGGTTCACAGTGCAGGCTACTGCAGATGGAGATGAAACAGTAAAGCGTCATATAAATGTTGGATTGGATTCCTCCTGCAATAATAAAATGAACACAAAACTGAATATTTATTTAAAAAAAAAAAAGATGACAGAACCTCCAATCCAAGCAGCAATAACAGATCTTAGACAGTTTGGACACGTTTTTCCAGGACTGGTTGATTATTTTCTGGATTCATTGATGCATCGTTTGGTCTGTAAAATTCACAATTCCCCAGAGCCGAATACTGAGTTTAATATCATAGAAAAAACAGCAAATAATCGCATTTAAGAGGCTGAAAGAAGTTTGACAAAGCTCGACCTAATAAACCCGTCGAAATAGGACAAATTTGACCAATCACTGCAGCTTTTTCAAGTCATCTGTACCTGTTACTAAGCAGTTTTAATTATATTATTCATATTTCGGTTCTATTATTAGTAAAAACGTTTGAATCCACTCAGGATAGACTAAACAACCTGCTTGTAAATGTTATACAATTGTCTTCTCAGCATCTCTAGCAAGTTCTCACAGGGCTTCATAAGAAAAGAAATCTGTTAAAATATTTAAAGTATTAAATATATTCCCTTTTTCTGCTCGCTTACTAGCTGAAGCTCAGCAGCCAAACCGCCCAAAAAAGTAGGCCATCCAAATATGCAAACATCTCTCCTACTGCTTTCCTGGTCAGTGTGTGTAAAGCTCTTACAGTTACAGATACACTGTGTTGAATAAGCAGCTCCCCGGCACGTTTTCATTTGCATGTGAAAAGCTACAGCCGAGATGAAAATTGACATTTGGTCAATCTAAACCAACAGCTGCTGGAAGGTAGTCGCAGTATGTCTGTTATGTACTGTATGCAAATCAGACTGGAATAAAATCCAACTGTGAACTGGTTTCTGGGAAAATGAATCCATCCTCTGATAGTTTTATTTCTTGTCTTACCTTATCTCATGTGTCAGCTAAGTGACTTGTTGGATGACCAGCAGATTTTAGAGGGCTCTTTTTTCATAATATAATATGTATAACTATGTTTTATTTAGTGTTTAATCACCAGAAAATAAGAATTATTACGTGTGCGTTACCTCTGAATGAGCTACTATCCACCTTCAGAGCGGCTTTCCTGTGACTGATACACAGCAGTTTAGAGATTAAAGCCGGCAGTAGGCAGTATTTTGTCAAAATGCTACATTTTAAAGGTCCGGTGTGTCAGATTTAGGCGGCTCTATTTAAAGGGTCCGCTGATGTTGGACGGAGCCATATTGAATTTTTGTAATCAGATAACTATATCTTATAAAATAAATTATCATGGAAGGAAAAATGATTCAGAATTGGTGAAATCCTAGAGTGTAAAAGGTAGTTAAAGCTGCTTATTTTATGTCAGTTTAGTGGTGGCATGTACGACGCGCCTCCCCTACCTGATGGGTGGCTGTCTCATTCATCTGAATGAATATTTGTGGAGTAGTTTATTAAAACATGTGTCAGTAACTCTGCACCCTAACCTCAGCTAGCTAAAGGATCAGCCAATCCAGGCATGTTGAACCGCCATGTTTCTACAGTAGAGCGGACAAACTAAACACTGACTCTCGATAGGTGTTTCGTAGCCTCCGTAATTTCTATAGGAAGGAGACGGTGAGGCGACGGATTGCAAACAGCAACTACACCCGGTCCTTTAAGGCAGCGTTTAGCAAAATGCATTTAAACATGCTGTGCGTGCTGGCAATATGACCGTCTCGTCAATCGTGTATGGCTTCTTAGCCTTTGCTCTTATCTTGGCAACGAGGCAGCGAGCCATCATCACTTACTCTTGTTACTCTTACAAATAAAATACTCCGCCTCCTTGATGGCGAGTGAAGGTTGACTTCTACGGTTGAATTTGCTCCGAAACCACTGCTCGAATTTGACAATTTCATACCACATAACAGCCATGATGAGATGAAGAGGGGATGACGGATCCCCCGTAAAGATGACACTGTACGACACGTAGCTCATTAGTAGTTATAGCAGTCAGTCGTAGTTGTCGTTTCTTCGCGTTGCTGCTGGCCGCAACTACTCGCAGCTGCGCTGTCAATGAAGGACGAGGTTGATGGCGAGTTATCTTTCATTTCGCTTCGCATGCATCACGTGGTAATGAAAAGAGACACTGGTGCTGAAGTAGCCATCCGCTGCTATATTTTGACGTCACCCCGGTTTAGAAATGCTGTTTAAGGTAGCGTGTTTTTCAGTAAAGTAATCACACCACACCTGCTATGTGGATATTATTTTTTGATAGGACAATTTCAACCTCGACACTTACTGGGATTACAGGAATATCTGCCCTCTGACGTCGGTTTTTTTACAACAGCCATTACTAATCTGCATGTCAAGCTGCTATTTAATCGTCCTCTGGATTTATCCCTTCGCCTTCTCCACCTACAAGGGGTGACGCACTATCCAGTACATGATGCAGCTGTAAGTCAGATCATCAAGACTGTCAAATTAACTCTCAAATGATTGAGTGATAGGGAGGCTTAAGTGTACCCTGATTCTGCCGACAGCATCGCTCTTCGTCCTCGTAAAACGGTGAAACTCCATCAGTCACGCTCTGCCCCCCCCACCCCACCAGCGTGGATGCCAGCCAAGTGCCAATAATACCATTGATACTCATCCACACATTCAGGTTTATAAATAGATTGTTTGAATATTAATCTCCTCTTCATTCTCTACTGCCAATATTCCCCTTTTTGATTTGAATATTATGCAAATATAAAAACAGATCTTAGTCACACCGTCATGTGGTTTAAGTACAGTAGCAGCAGCAGAAGCAGCTTGGCCACGTGCGATCGCGGGGCGTAATAATGGAATGAGTTGCTTTTAAAGTGGGATTAAGGTGCTTTTAAGGCATTGAGGGATTCCCTGCTGAATAGCGGCAGCAAATATGCGTATAAATTGGACCGGATTGCAATTTTTTAGTTACTAAAAACATCACTCTGAAGCGGAGCTGCTCTTAAAGCAGGAGGGATCTGATTGGTTGAGTTTCAATCTAAGAAGGAGGAGAGGAGGAGGAGGAGGAGGAGGAGGAGGCAGCTCTAAAGTTCATTATTCAATTTTAAATTAAATTCCATAATTAAAATATGCAAATCCAACCAGCTTATGGCTAAATTGTTTGTACCAAGATGGCTCGGGCTTAAAGGGGCATTCCAGCAATTTGGTATTGCACTTCGGCGAGGTTCAGGGACGGGCTGTCTGTTTAAAAATATTCTGTCTCTAAGCCCGAGCCAAGATAACCCCGATGACACTTCTTTCAAATGTTCAAAAGATATTTTACAACCGTTTTTACGGGCTGAGTTGTACTCAGCACTAATCTTGCGGTGTAAAACTGGCGGATTAACCCTTTAAAAATAATTTCTTTTTTCATCTGGGCTTCACTTTCATACAAAAAGTATGTATAGAAGTTGATTCTACATCTTCCCGAGTTAAGTAAACTTTTATGGAACATAAAATGTTTGATGGTTTTGTCCTGATGTTGCGCGATGAGTTCAGCTGCACAGATGTTTCTTTCTTGTGTGGTTGAAACAGATTTACACTTTTTCAGATTTTTGCCATCTGCTGACAAATAACATCTAAAGGAAATACACTGTATGGCTCACGAACAGCACAAGTCATACATGGATGCATTCGGAGGAATATCCTGCGGTTTTTCGGCTCTGGACTTTGAGGTTTAATTTAAACATTTCACCTCCAGAGAGGGTCTAAAGCTACAACCTGCCGCTTGTTGGATCTGCATGCATGCCATCGTAACATGAGCTTATAGTTTCACCTGTGACACACACTTGTCCGGTGTTGGAGGGGTGCTGTGTAAAAGAGCACCAGTCTGCATTAACAGTAGGAGCAGCTGGAATATGTTACTACCAATTGGCAGTTGTGCTCAGTCAGAGAGGAGACGGCGTGGGCCCCAGTCTGTAGTTAACACGTCTGCTGTTGCCATAGCTCACGGTTGTAGACATGCTTAAGTGACTTAATGTATTCAGCAGTCCTCCAACATCAAGATCCAGTAAAAACAAAACGACTTAAGAGATGCATTCCTCAAAAGTCCAAAAACAACAGCAGCTCAGTATCCAGCATTAAAACACTCAAACAAATATGATATGAGGGATTTGTGCCCTTCTTGGCTTTGTTCAGCGATGAGAGAGAAAGATTCAAGATTCAAATGTTTGGCTTGGCTCCTTTGGCTCAACCAACACGAACAAGCCGTCCACAGCGAAGGAAGACAGGGAAATGTCAAGCGAGATTAACGAAGCACATACCACAGAGGTTACCCTTCTGAAGGAAAACGGGACAAGAGAGCAGCAGAGAGACAGAGAGGCAGAGCGAGAGCGCAGAGGATGTTTGTAGAAAGTGTTGCCGATCTTCGTTTTCCTGTGTGTGCGGTAAGATAGTTCATAAAAAACATCGTACAGGTTGCTCTCATTGTAATAAGGCATCTCTGGCTGTACATTTTATAACATGTGTGTATGAAAACTCCTCTGTTACGTTAGCATGAGCACGGGTCTCCAACTCTGGAAACTGAAACATCAAATACAGAAATCCAGTGAAAATGACTGACAGCTACATTTAGGGAATCTGTAGACAAGGACTCTGATACGCAACTCATCGGCCATCGTCATCAGATGTTTTTAGTAGCTTTTTAAAAGTTATCTGCTGGTAACACCCAACTGGAAACCTCTGTGGCCTTGCCGACTTTTAGATTTTTTAGATTTAGGTGGCAGCAGATCATGTTTTAATACAGTCTGTGGTCACACCAGAGGCACCGAACCATCGGCTGCTGCCCTCAGAGGCAAAATCGTCATTAGCTGATGTGTTCATGACACATAACAGTGAACACTTAGCACCATATCTGTTGGTTTTTGTGGTGGGTTTTATTGTGTTATAGGCAAAAACTAAAACTTCAATGTGAGTTAAAGCAAATTATAATAAAGAAGAAGAAGATTTGACTGAAATACAACCACAAAGGGCTTCTAGACATGAAATGTGTAGAGATGGTGGAGTGATGGGCTGCCATGTAGCAGGGTCCCGGCGAGCAGCTACATCCCATGCACCTAACCCCTAGCTGTTAGCTGTTAGCACCTCTCCGGCTACCAGTCCACGCTTCATGCTGCAGTCCGCCACCCACCGATTCCCCAAGCCAAATCCCGACGGACTGAGCTACACCAAGGAGATACTCGTATGAAAACATTAGTGGGAAACTTTCATGCACTTTTCAAGAAAACCACATTCTGTAGGGTCATAAATAATGGACGATATGTGCCAACAGTATACTTTATATCAACCATAGATCACTTGTATGTAAAAGGGGGTCACTCGTCGTGATGAGGCCCCTTGGTTCACTCTCACTGCTCTCATAACATTGCTTTAAGTAGCAGCAGGTGCGAAAGCTCTAAAAACCCACTTTATGCTACCTGCCCGGCACCGAACAGTAGACTGACAAAGTTAGTGACAATCTGGTGGATAGAGTGAAGAATTTGGCAGCTTAAGAGGCAGATCATTTACTCGGGAGCTCAAAAAGAGAGCGAATACTGACTTCCGTTCACAAGACGAGTGATAATGTTGCTGCATGTTTGGCAACTATTTTCAACATATCAACTTAAAAGGTGACGTCATGTCAGTGTTATGTTCACTGCTTGTCTTTTTCTGCACCCAAATTGCCAAAAATGTAAAAGAAAATTTGGTTAAGTTTGTTTTATATCATGACTAATTAAACAATCAAACTAGGACACGCTAGAGCAAAACTGTGAATAAAATATGTATAACCTTGTAATCCAATATATACAGTATCTAGAACACTCCATGCCCTTCAGTGGCTGCTTATATCCTAAGCACCTTTTAGATTTAAGGATGCATACATCTTTTAGTATCTGTGGTTGGAGACAAATCCCCAACCCGGGCAGTGTTAGTGCTCTGCTCTGCTAACTTTGGTATTATAACTTAATCTTAATCAGTATATAGCCAGAGAGCCATATTGTATGGCATTAAAGCCCTCAAGTTTAAAATGATATTAGTGCTAAGCTTTTAGCAATAAAAGCGGTCTATAATTACGGTGCACAGAGCATCAAGTAATGCGTGTATTTAAAGGAAGTATTGACAGTGACACGGTCAGCGAAAACTGAGTAAATAAACTCCTCTTTCAGAGAGCATCTCACATGATATTTGTTAAATATAAACGGTGTATATCTCACCGCCCCCGCCGAAGAACCCAATCCTCAGGCTCTTAACGTGAGGCTCCGTGCCATCCTTGACCTCCGTTGGCCCGGCTCATTCTTCTTCTCTCTCCCCCCCTGTTTTTAGTTTCCACCTCTTCGCTCTCCATCTTGCTTAACTCCTTTTTTTTTTTCCTTCTTCTTCTTCTTCTTCTTCAGAGGAAGAAAGTGGAATTAGATTAAAGTAGGACAAAGAAGTGGTGGGACAAAAAAGTGCTGAGAGTAGGGATTTGCATTAAGTGAAAAGGAAGAAGGAATGGAGACCGCAAGAGACATTATCCATTTAACAGATACCTGGAAGACAGGGAGGCAGACGTCGACGGAGAGTGAAATTATCTAGGCCAGAGAGACCCGTCAATGAAGCGTGGATGGCTATAAGAGCGGAGATGGATCTGCACAGACAGCGTTCATCAGCTGTGCTTTACCTTCAGAGGGTTCGAGCGTCGTAGTTATCCGGGTTGTGACTTAACGGGAGGACTGTGGACAGGACTGTGATAGAGGAAGGGCTGACAGCCGACAAGCTGAAGGAGAAACAGGTCACTTAGGGATAATTAGAGGAAAAATCCTTTTTTTAAAAGCTGCACTTTATCAACCGAAATCACAAAGTGGAGCTACAGTAGAGAACCACGTCACACCTCCACTAATTGAGATGCTGTAGATTTGCCCTCTAATTAAATAAGACCGTCGAAGATTGAAATAATGAAACTTTCAGCCCAGCTTGTTTTAGTCGGATCGTAACTTCTCATCATTCCCTGACATACTGGTCATTTTTGATAACACTAGCAGCATGGACAGCTTTGGTGCAGACTTAAATATATTGCAAACTATTTGGTGATTTGCCATGACATTCGTGTTCCTCGGAGGATAAACCCTACCCTGATGTTGGTGACTCACCAGCAGATTGACACGTGGCTCTGGATGAAATATCTTGAAAACGATACTATTACTATACTATAAACTATTGGTACAAACATTCATAGTGACTGGGGAATCAACCCTAATTCATTTGGTACGCCAAGGATCTTTTAACTTCTCCTGTAGTGCCACCGGAAGGTCAAAACCAGCTCAACACAAACACCAGTCAGCATTCCCCTGAGCCCTGGCCCTGTAAACCTCCTCCTCTTTTTCCCGGTGGTCCAAGCTCACAGTATGAGCAGCTCAGCTAACAGACTGAGCTAACAGCAGCTACAGTTGTCAGCAGTTTACTTCACTGTCCATCAGGAAACTCTGTAAATCACAGAGAGTTGAGGCGGAGCAGCCATCAGAGGACATCAGAGGGAAAACCAGAAAACATTTTCTGCATAAAAACACCATTCACCAAGTCAGCGTAGCATCAGCGTGATTTAAAATCTGTTAGTTTATGAGAGAAAAACAGAGAAGGAGTTCTCTGCTCAGAGGAAGATGGACTCACCATTGTTTGACCCTTTACCTTCTTTCATCCCTTTGCCAGTTATTCTTGTATTTTACATCACCTCCAGTCTTTGTTATTTCTGGATATTCAAATGAATTTCTTTTCAAACACTTACCTCTCTCATTGCCCCTTGAAACTGCCAACATAAAATGAACCTCGAACAGCTTTAAATATTTTCACTGTGCGGTATTTTTAATAATTTGCATTTTGGTCATCTGCATAAAACTCTCTCACCTGGGACGCACGGAAAAGTCTAAAGCATTTGCAAGACACACAACTTCACACTGTAAACTATTTACATGGGGGGAAAAAATAGGTAATAATGAGCGGCGAAAAGATTATAAATTAGATCCTGATCTCCGTGTAATCAGGAGGTAGCAGTGACACTGTCTACAAATGATTTTGTGGAAACTCGATTTACAATGTTGCAGGAAGTATTAGAGGCAGATACACAGCGATTGCTGAGAACCTTTGGTCTTTGCAGCGAGACAGCACCTGCCGCAGGCTAAATAGATCTTATATCTTATGTTTGTTGCAGCCTATGATGTAAAGAAAAAGTCTGTCAGTTGGAATATGAATTATCTCTCATGAAATTAGCAAGTCTAATCTCTTCTTGCTCTTCAAGGTTGCGTGACCCAGAATATTTGTTTTATTCATACATTGTTTCAAAGAGCTTACTCTATTTTTTTTTTTTTTTTTGAGACTGCAGCGACAGCTTCAATCAGCTCTGTTTTTCAAACGTCAGACCACACACATACCGTTCCTGAGGTTGAAAACAGTCGAATCAGAGTCTCGAATGTTGACGCCGGCGAACCAAAACTCTCATTTGAGATCTTATATCGCCGTGCAGCCGCTCCACTGACAATAAATGAGGCTCTAACTGAGTATTCATGGGGCTTTTACACCTAAACAAGCTTTGTATAACCCATTTGTGACGTTTAACGCACCGGTTGTCTCTCAAGGTGACGGCTGTTTCTTAAAAAACAAAAAACCCCCCCTCCTGTCTTCTGCTATGTCACGGTGGTAAAACAAGCATTAAGAACCCAGAGGAACTCCTGCGTAATGTGAAATTGAGTGACTGTCTTCACTCTGATTTACAGTAGAGGGGCAGGATAGACGCTCCAGCTGGAACCTAAAGAAAGTTTTTTTACTGCCTGGTGGTGCATCGCGGATCCCCCCCTTGGATTGAAGTGCTGAGGGAGACATTAACAGATTGCTGCTTGAATAACAAACCTTATCCAAAATAGAAGTGTTGCCCCCTCCACCAGTATGCCAGACATAGTGTGCCAGCTTTGAGCACGAGCGGTGTGTGCCAAGGCCGAACCTTGATATCTTAGACCCACTGTTAAGTAGACTCATGGAACACTCCGCTCTGCGGTGCCAGTTGCGGCTTGTTGTTAGTGGTTTGGAGAAATGATAGCTGTCAAGATGAAGCTCTCATTCATTTCTGTTGCCGGGGCCTCTTTTATTAAGCTTCGCTACCTCGACAGCACCTCCCTGAGCGAAGTAAGGCACTGAAACCTTTTTTTTTTTTTAAACATTCAAACAGGGACCCTAATGAGGGCACAGACCTGTGAAATTATTGAATAGATGGTTAAGATGTGAATGCTGCCAACGTTGAATCATCGCCGTGCAGCTGCGTGCTTTAGTTTGTCTGGCAGACAGAAATTCACGCCTAATCTGCCATCTCATTAGACACCCTTGAGCTTCTAAAGTAACCTAGATCTGGGATCCTGGAACTTTGATGTACTTATCCTATCAAAAGCATTTTTGTCTTGAGGCCGCCCCTTTTAGAAATTCTTTTTTTTTTTTTTAAGCCCAATTATTCCTCTTGATCGCTGAAAAATGTACTTATATTTATCTCTGGCTCATGTTTCTGTAAACCATGCCTCATTTGAATCATCGTGCACTATTTCCCTGTCCAAATCCATATATATATATATTTTTGGCTGGAGGCAAACCCTACAGAAATCAAGAGAAACGAGGCTGCCTCGATGTAGTTTCCCTGTGCGGGTACTTGTGAATGTGTGTTTATGTTATTAAAATGAAACAGTTTAATTAAAAGTGTATATTTGATGCAGTTTGCTCATCTTCCTCAAATAAACTGAAAGCACTGTGTACACACTGTATATCAGAATACTCATATTTACACATGATGCGTCACACGGAGTGATGTGAAGCGAAGTGCCCCCCCGGTGATGGATAGAAAAGTTATCGTCTCCTGAGGATTCAGATCACAGTGAACTGCTCTTAGTTTACCAAGTCTCACGTTTTGAAAGCAGTGACTATCCAAACGCCATGCTGCTGCTGTTGTATGATATGAAATAATGAGGATGTACAAATTAATTCACATAATTGTTGTTTAATTGCAGCAGCCAAGGGCGATAAGGCTGCAGCAGCCCCTGCTGGTAAGTGCCTTCATGACATCTAATCTGAGCCCACAAGCTGTGCTCCAGAAATCCAATTTATTTTTGACTTACGCATACAGTAATCAGCTATTATACGTTTAAACTGCAATAACCAGTGAAAAACAAATATTTTAAAGAATGCTCCTTGTGAAGATTGTTTAATTTTCTAATAAATTTTCCTCTCCTCTCTCCTTTTCAGACAAGAAGGGTAAGAAAAACACGCTGCATTCAGTGTTTTGTTTGTCTGTGTGTCCCATAGATGTAACTGTCTATAGGTCATCCTCCTCCTCCTCCTCATCATCATCATCACCATCATCATCCTCATCCACAGTATAATGTGTCTTTCCCCTCATTCAGAGAAGCCAGCGGACGAGGAGGGTAAGATTTGCAGATGAAACAAACACAGAAGCGGTTTCGAACTTCTGTGGTGATGGGACTGAGTGTGGAGATGCATGACGCTGAACACACACACACACACCTTCACACACAGACACATGTAAAGTGGCTATCTATATATACACATATACATACATAATATGATTTTATTAGCACCGACGACCTGCTATGAGTTTATTTTAAGCACCAGAGATGTTAATTAAAATAGGTGTTAGGGAGCAAAATAGAAGGTGTTTAATTTATGGGTCACACGGTATGTATGAGTGTGTGTGTGTGTGTGTTTGACTTTACTCTTTTAGCCCGGGTACATTTAAATCTGCAAATCCATACAGCACATGCAAATTAATCTTTCATATTTGTCCTTCAGCTTCCATTGTGAAAGTGTCTCGTTAGCAGCGTTAGCACTCCTTGTGTAAACCTTATGGGTGCTGACTACAGCTGTGGGCTTTGGCCCACAATGCAGTCCTCATTTACAATAATTAGTGCAAATTAAAAGAAGTTGTTCATCATATTGAGACGACGTGGTATTCACAGGAGGAAGGGGGGGCAAAATCAAACTAAAATATTTAAAGAAACTTGAAATTTCATCTATAACATCACTGTAACATGATTTCTTTCCACACAATCAAAGATACAGTTTCATCATTTTGTCCTAACTGTCAACAGTCACACTACTAGTACCCTCGATACACTAATGAACCATTGAAATGCTTGTTTTTAGAGCAAAGGTGACTGGTGGCCTGTTTAAAATGGAGAAACTCATTTAAATAAATATACAGGTGAGCTCAGGTGCGTGTTACTTTATTTGAATGTAGAGAAAATCGATCAAAATATCTAACATGTCATTTAAAATCTGTTTGGAAACAGTTTTTGTTATGAAAATAAATTTTAAAAAAATTCTAGAAGAAGAAATTATGAAATTTGGTACTTTTATAGGTAATATAATGCAGATATAGTGTAAATGAACTGTACTTATATAGTGCCTTTCTAGTCTTCTGACCACTCCAGGTGCTTTTACACTACATATCTCATTCACTACTGTTGGGAAGTTCGAGTCTTTTTACTGATTCAAATCACTGACTCTCGAACGGTAAATTAAACAAATCTTTTTTTTTTTTAAACTAGCGCAGTAGCCTCTTGTGGCCGATGTAAACGTGACAAATGAACAAAGGACCGATCCGTATGAACGAACCGCTGTGTGTACTGCTCGTCACATGACAAATGAACAAGAGACTCAAACTTGAGGACGCACAGTTAAGTCGTGAACTAACCATTTCTGTTTCTTGTCCTGACTGAGCTTATGCAGCTGCCATGTGACGAGGGGACGTACTGCACGCAAACTGAGACTACTCATTACTCCCGAGTCATATAAAAGATTAGTTCAAATTGAACGATACGCTCACGACCGACACACCACTACCAGCCACACACCGCCATGCAAGGTGCAAACCGCTCATTGGTTTTGGGAGCAATTTGGGGTTCAGTATCTTTGACACGCAGACTCGAGGAGCCGGGGTTTGAACCACCGATCATCTCATTAGTGGAGAACTTGCTCCACCTCCTGAAGCAACAGCTGCCCTAGTGTCCTATTGGTATGCTTGTAAATGCTAAAATGTGTTACATAAATACATGAGTACACATCAGGTCAGCTGAACGTGCAAAAATGTGAAATTTCTCTGCAGACAAACAAACAAAATTATACAGTATAATGAGGTTTCCAATAACGAGTGAATATCATATGTAAAGTGGCTGTAATGGATATTTTTATAATATCACTGCGAAAACAGTGACAATGTGAAAGAAGTCGCTCGTAGTGATGAACCCATAATTACCATCTGAATGTGCAGCTCCCCTCGGCTTCACGGAGCGCTGTATTGAGTTTCAGCTCATTGTTTATCTGTCCGGCTACAACCGTTCTGCTCTCACAGCTCTCGTAGCGTTTCAGCAGCAGCAGGCAGCTGTTTTCAGACAAAAAAAAACTTTAGAAACCCACTGAACACAGCAGGCAAACACAGTTAGAGACTACACAGTGGAGCATTTAGGAGCTGAGGAGACAGATATTTCCCTCAGGAGTCGGTAGAGACCAAAAATGGAGCGAAAAGAGAGCAAATATTGGATTTACACGCATCAGGTGGACACAAAGACGACATAAATGAATAATAATGTTGATCCGTAACAGCTGGATGTGTAAATAAGCAGCTGTTTGTGAACAAGTTCGTTGTATGAACGTACGGCAAAATGTGATATCTCAGTGTTTGTTTGCAGCTCGTTTCCTCGGCTCCCAGACGGCTGCAAACAAACAAAGAAACAAACAGAAAAACCCAAACTGATGTTGCAGGTTTCATTTCTCTGAAAGTCAACAAATGCTTAACTAAATGGAGCTTTCCCTGCAATTAATGCCAAACTGCAAAGTTTTTTTCTAGGACATTACGATAGTACAACCTTATTTTAACCCTCATATTTTGTGTCAAAGTGACAACACATTTTGAATTTGGTCCAGTACTGAGTGAGATCCCTGTAGGCTGCAGCCACGGCACAGAAACATAAAACATGATCCTTGCGGACAGTTGTGCACTGTCAAAATATGTCCATTAAAAGAATGGACGGCACCATTTTGGCAGTCCTGCCTCTGCCGCCTCCCTGGCTTATCTAAATATCAGCACAGTCGTGGATCATCAGAGGATCTGAGGCAGACTGAATGACGCCTGGGTGCTCAAACAAGCCATCTGTAATAGCAACCACCTGTCATTTAAAGTGTCCACGCTGTTAATTCAGCATCACTTGAAGCCTTAATATAATCTGAACAGGTGAGTTGTATATAAATTCACCCTCAGTACAGTTGTCATGAACGGGGAAATTAGCTATAGAGACCAAAACTGTTTTTTGTACCAGGCTGTAAACATGTTTATTTCTGCTGTGAAGTTGGACATTTGAACATGGGGACTTATGGAGACTGACTCACTTCTGGAGCCAGCCTCAAGTGGACGTTTGAGGAACTGCAGGTTTTGGAAATTCGGCTTCATTTCCCAGCCACAAGAAGTTGGCGCTTGAATAAAAGTGCTGAATTTTGTGTGATATTTGCCAGTGGTTTGTTATCCTCTGTGTGTTCCTGGTGGTCACTGCTGCCACGATCAGTTAGTCACTGTGTGTGTGAATGCGTCCCCCACCACCACCACCACCACCACCACCACCACCAAACCTGCTGCAGGTTTGCAAGATGAGACTGTTTTGTATGTGTGAGGAGGAAGAATCTGATAGATTCAGAATGGCAGATTGCTCCTCTCATTTCAGTTCCCCGTGTGCCTGAAAATCCTGACCTTTCAAGTCCAATCCAAAGTTGGAGGTGATGCATTCAGCTAAATATGTGAAATAATTGTGTGTGGGTGTAGTAGCCCACAGCGGAATAGCTACATGATATGTCAGACGTGTATACTGTATGCAGAATGTATATGTATATTTATGGAGATTTCCTCTGCTAGTAGCATGCGCGCAATAATAAGTAATGAGTCCCCTGAGAGTGAGACGTACTTTGTTGTACATTTATGTGTAGAGTCTATTTGTGAACGTGTACAGTTTGAGTTCACCTTGTTGGATTAAATGTCAATTCACATTATGGAGCAAATGTAATAGAGGGTACGGACCAGAAAGCTGTACGGCAGCACACGTGTTTCCGTGTGCGCGAACATGTGTGTGTGTGTGTGTGTGTGCATTTCAGTGCCCATGTGCAGTCGCTATCATTCCAGATGAATTATTGCATAAACTTTCTGTGGCGCGCTCAGAGTGATTAAATGCGTGTGTGCGTCTGCAGGTGCAATGACAAGCCAGAGAAGTGAGTTTTACTAATACTGCAACTCATTTTTTGCTCACTCGCTGTCTTTGAAAGGGAACGCTGGCCGACCTACAGTAATATCCCAAAACAATTTATTATAGCCAGCATAACTTCGACCTGAAAGAACATGGCTGACACAGTTTTTCGTCCGCTCTTAACTGCCTGACCTTTTGTTTAACCTGCCATAGTTTCTTCACAGCCCGTGTCACACTCCAATGAAGCCCTATGAGGGCCGTAAAAGGGGAAAGTCACAGATTTTCTACATCAAATTGTGTTTCCAGGTGGTGCTGAGTGTTGTTGCTTTGTTGTATTAAGCCTTTTGTGTTGTCACTTGAGTCAGCTCCAGTTGGAGATGAAGATTGTAGTAGAAGTCTGTAAAGGCCCGATTCAGACCAAATCTGGTGCTGCGCGAAACCCAGGTTTCTCCATTAATTTGAACAGGAGTAATGAGTTTTGGCTGCGGTGGTGCGGGCTACAGAGGGTGGAGAAGTTCAGCCAGATTCAACATTTTGGAGAAAAGCAACCTGACGTCACGCTGTGGTGGCGATCAGACCGGTTAACACTATCCAGGTGGAGTTCATGGACTAAACCGTGATACTCTACCTGTTGTGCTCTGGCTTTGTTTTATTTCATGTACCAGCTTCTACGTTTGTGTCTGACTCACAGTCGATGCTGCAAAAGTGACACGAACAAGTTTCATTTGGTTTGTGTCTGATTATGGTGAGAGAGAAAGGGAGAGAGTGGTTGAGCAATGTAGACAGTGAATGAGCGGGAGGGAGCGTCGGGATCGAGAAAGCCGGTGAATCGGCGAAATAAAAAGTTATTCTCTGATTGTTTCTTAGCGGTTTCTCATCTCTGCTTGAGGCTAGCAGCTCGGGGCTACATTAGCCACGACTAGCTGGATCTCTGACCCACAGCTGGCAGTTGCACTTGCATTGTGGGTAACGTAGGCGTAAGCTGGGTAGAGTCCTCTTACTCTTAACAAGCAAGCAGCAAAAAAAGCATAGCAGTGTAATTTCTCATGCACTTTCATGCTTTTCGTCTCAGCTCTGAAAACACAGTGATGACTAAGAAGCACATGATTAAGGTCTGGCCTGATTAGGCTCCCAGATCAAGAGCCGATGCAAGGAACCAAGTGGAGCCATTGACCATTTTTACATTTTCCTTTGGCGTCTCACTCAGATTAAAGGATAATGTCCGCCGCTGACCACTGAACTTGGACCAAACAAGTGAATTCCCGCTTGCAAGTGAACCCTGGCGTGGTTCGCTTACAATGGGAAAGCAGACCAAAGATCAGAAAGCTGATCGATGAGCCGGGTTTTCTTCTTGCTGGCGCTTGTTTTGGGCAATACCGCCCCAAACAAACAGCTGTTGTAACTGCATGACGTTGACCAGGTGGTTTGGTGCAGCGTGAAAGTGAACCAAACCAAATGAAGGTGTGAAATTTTCGGCATTCCCCCGCCCAATCGAACCGCGTATCCTGCTGTGAAAGCAACATGTGTGTGTTTGTGCTCATTGTGGCTTTATTAATCTGTTAAATTAATCACACCAATTATCTCTAAAATCATCAGTATACCTCGCAGAGCCACGGCTGGATTATTCCATCACACCTGTGTGTGTTTATGTACAACATCGCTTACAGCATTACCACTCATTTAGCTATCTGCTTAACCTGTGCTTATTCTTCATAACAGATGTCCAGTCTTCTGTAGGTAAGCGCTTTGCTTTTGTGTGTGTGTGTGTGTGTGCTCAGTTCGAGTGAATAGGCTTACACATTGTCTTTAATCCGATCTTTGACGAACAGCTTTTTCCATTCATAATCACGCAGACACACATCTCTGCAGTCTGAGGAGACCAGAGCAGGACTGTGGGGAGTGATTTAACCCTTCACTGTCAACACGACTAATTTCCATGTATCAACTGTTTCTTTTCATTCAGAGAACAATGAGCCTAGGGATGGTAAGGAAATAACACGACACACTACTTTCCCATACTGCTTGTGCTTTGTGTTTTTGTGCTCGGGTGTCTGTTACTGACTGTGACAGACTGGAAATGTTCCTCCCAGAAGCCTGGGACTGCTCTGGTGATGGCCATCATTGGCACTTAAGATCAAAAGGTTTTTCACTCAGCAGATGGATTCATTGTCGCTTACGAAGAACCTTTCCACTGATGTAGCCTTGAAAGATTTCTGGATGTTGAGCATCACAGTAATAACTTTATTTATGTATCAAACAAAAGTGTCAACTCGCAGCGAATAGATGAAGGAAAGTAAACAAGAAAAGGATGAAGATGCGACTTAAAAGCGAGTCGCAGCGAATGCCTCAGATTCGCTGTCAGATGCAGCAAGCTGACGATAAAATAAGTAAATAAAACGCAGATATAACAGAGAAGTTTATGACATTTTGCCTCACGATAATTAAAAGCGTAGCGGTTAGATCGCTTCCACCAAAGCATCCGAGAGAACGTTTGAGAGTGTTTCAACGTGACGTGAATTTGACTTGAAAAGTGATATATCCTGCCTGTACTTATGTTGGATATATATCATATGTGTGTGTGTGCGCGTGTGTGTGTGATATACTACAATATACTACTGCTGAATAATATTACCAGTTGTTCATTTCTTTACATGTACAACACAAAGATTGAAGGACACTGTGTGTTGTATCCGGCGGCCCTCTGATGATAAATTGATGAAATGCTGAATAAGTAATAACTGTGAAATTACAGTACTATAGATTCTATGTATAGTATTATATTTTATGGATGGAATGGATATATATGTTACTATTTTAATATTGTAATATCCATTCTGGGAAGCTCTTATTCTACGGGTTCCTCAGTATTTCCTAATAATTCTCTAATCTGGAACTAATTATAAGTTAAATACAGACAATGTTTGATTGGTAAATGAACAAATAATCAGTTCTAATTGAATGCTAAATTAGTGTAAGCTACACTTGTTTATTCATAGCAGGTGAAGCAGACCTGCAGTCAACTGTGCAATTTAATATACTACAGTAACTAATTAAAGTTCCAAATTAAATGTCTGAATATTGTGTTGGTCCATGCCCTCCAGAACAATGCAGAACAGAAGAGTTTTCTGATCTGACGCCTCCCATCAGCACAAGGTTAAGGGAAAGATTGTGGTTTGAGTTCAAATACGTTCGTTTTGTTAAGGTTAGGGGACCTTTGTTGGCATGGCAACAAGAATAACCACTTGGTTAAGATTAGGGAACAAACAAGGTCGTGGTTTAAGGAAACCAAAGTTGACTATTGGTAGGAAACAGGAAGCAAACATTGGTCTATCGTGTTATAATTCGACATTTTGTTGACCCGTCCATCCACTCAGACCTTTTCCTGATGGACTTTGTCTCTAATAATCTCACCCAATGGACAGAATGTCAACGACTTTGTCACTTAAACTTTGTCATTTTGAGGCTCGTTCTTCTTAGGAGGGAAGCCTCAAACTAAATTCTCGAAAAGTTTCTGGAAATTATGAGGAAGTACCAGGCCTGTAAAATAAAGCATTGCTTGATTATTTGAATCATTACAAATCGTCTTCATTATCCGAAATATGAATCTGGACTGTACGCGGGGGGTTCTATAAGTTCCTGTAGGCTGTCGTACAACATCCCAAACTTCCATTCCCAGAGCCAAGGACAGTGTCTGGAAGCAACCCCCATCCCAAACACAGCAAGTGTCCAGCGTAACAGTGTAAGAGTGTAAACATTCAAAAGTGTCCCTCGGGTGCCATTCCAGGATCAGCTTTACCCACTTAGCATTCTAACTGAAACCTTTTAAATCATCCCGAACATCTGATCTTGGATCTGTCCTCAGGGGCACTTTTGATTAAAAGATCAAATTAACTGAGCCCATAAAAGCAGAGAGACAGAGAGAGAGAGTGAGAGAAAGAAAGAGAAGGGAAGAGGCGCCGACGGTGTGGCTCTCTGAATTTATGGAGGTGCATGACCTTATGTGACACGTGACCCTGGATCCATTCTCTCAGCGACTGCTCTCGTCCAATGGATGTCCACCCAGGGAGCCGCTCACTCTACTTGATTGGTGTCTTTAGCTGCTTCTTTGAACCGTCTTTTTCCTGCAACACTTCCAGTATGTCCGACTCAGGAAGTGAAAGAAACAAGAAGCAGTTTCATGTGGGTTACGTACAGTTAAGAACCTCCTGACTTCAGCGAAATTAACGTGACATTTGAACTCGATTGTTGAAGACATAACTCGTTAGCAGCTGTATGTTTTCGTAAAAGAAAAAGTAGGATTTGTTCATTCGAGTCTCAGAAAGGAAGACGTGTGAGAGCACGCTGATTTAACGTGTCAGTGTTCCTCACCTGAAGTCAAGATGATCATTGGGCCAATTAACGCTTGTGTACAATAGCGCAACCCAGTTACTGTACAGACTGACGTGTTTTTTTCCCCACCCCTCCCTCCTCTTGTTGCAGAGTTGCCTCCTGATGGTAAGAGAAATGAATACGTTAGTGTCTCTGTAAAGCACATCAACTGACAAGCAAACACCTTACAGAGGTTACATCAATTTACTTGCAGAAGAAACAACGCGAACGGATAAAAGAGCAGCTCGTTTTTTATCGCCGAGATAAGAGCGCACAGCTTCAGCTTATGTTCTGTCAGGGTGGCAGAAGATTGCAGAGTCAACCCTAATGTGATGTCTTCAGAGGTGATCTGAGGAGTTTCTTTATTCCCCTGGGACCAGCCTGTTCCAAGGGGGGCTCCTTGGTCGCCTATCATTTGTCAGAGGGTCCCAAATGGTTTACGGCACGTTACAGCAGAAGCATTACGCAGACTTGCTCATGGTTTTATCTCACGGAAAAAGACTGTTGCTCAGTTTTAGTGCTAAATAATCATACAAAAGGGATAAACCCCTGAGCTCAGAGGGTGGGATTAAGTGGTTTGAGAGTTTTTATCATCAAATTGTTCTTATGAAGTTTCCCAAATGATCAGTGAATATTTCACCACGATTAAGAAGACTGCTGATTTGGTGGTTTGCTTGGTCGACGTGTTCCCTGTTGTCATCTACAATGTGTTTGTTGTGTTTTTTTAATGTGAGTCGTGCCCAGATGATTTACAGCGTTAATTTGTCCTCTGTGATTAATCTATTCAACGCCCACCACAGAACACGCACCAGGGGAAGATCCTCAGATGTCTGAGCTGAGTGGTCTGTTCGTGTTGAAGCCGGAGAGCGTCACGGCCACAAAAGGTCCAGAAAAATGATCAGCCATTAAAAAAAAAAATCCTGAATTATATCCAAGATGAAAGTGGCTCGCTTAATGCCAAATTCATGTTGGAACACAGACAGTTAATCTATTTTAATTAGTTACTGTGTCTTTATGCTTGTTTGTGGCAGGTAAGGACGTCACGTTCATGGCTAAAGTTGACTCATCAACCCTGTTGAGGAAGCCGACTATGAAATGGCTGAAGGGGAAGTGGCTGGACCTGGGCAGCAAAGCTGGGAAGCACCTGCAGTTCAAAGAGTCCTATGACAGGAACACCAAGGTGTGTACAGTATGTTCATACTGTATGTGTTGATATAACCTTTGCACATTCATTGTTACAGAGATTAGGAGTCATGCTAACAGCGAGGCTCTGAGGATGGGAATGTAGGTCAGTGTAGTCGGACTGAAATATCTGTATCTAAGAATTTGATGGATTACCATGAAATGGTGTAGAGCTATTGATGGTCCCCAGAGGATGAATCCTAATGACTTTTCCTCCAATAAAAACATGAGTTTGTGTTCCATACTAAAATATTTCAACAAGTACTCGATGTATTAGCATGAGATTTGTCCCCAAAGGATTGCCAAATATTTTGGTTTAATACCTGTACAACAAATGACATTATTAGCACAGGTTAGCATGCTAACACATGAAACTAAGACAGTGGCAAACATTATATCAGCTTTAGTGAGGTAGCTAGCTGAAATGGCTAGTGCTCAGTGTTTAGCGATCTAGCTAGCCACACAGTCTAATGAAATTTGAAGAGGAAAATGAGAAACGTTGTGTGGAGAATAGATGATTGATTAAATATTTGCCAACGCAAATTAAATATGAGTGAATGTCACGACCGAACTATGGACCAGAACCCAAATGCACAACTCTCAGACGAAAGTTTCAAAATAAAGTTTCTATTAACAAAACAAAAATCTTGACAGAGGAAAAAACTAAAGAAACTAAAACTCACTCAACTAAAGCCAGACTAAGAAAGAACAAATAAACAAAAGAGAAAATCACTCTCTCTGACACATGGGACAAGACGAACTGGCACAGGACAAAGGGAGACACAGACTATATATACACACAAGGTAAGGGCACAGGTGGAAACAATCAGGGCGGAGACAGGTAATCCCAAGAGCGGAAAACAGACAAAAGGGAGAAAGTAAAACTGGTGACAATAGACACAGACAGGAAGTGGAAGCAAAACAAAACAGGAAGTCACAAGACAACATAAACACAAAACTGAATGAAATTAACTTAACAAAGTTTCCTGGACGTGACAGTGAAGGAGTTAAAAATAAGTGTTAAATGGGGTTAGTTAAATAGTTTTAATTTCTTTAATCAATTGGTCGGAAAAGGAAACAAAGAGAAAATTAAAATCTGTTTGCTATTTTTTATCAACTGCTCAGAGCTTAAAGGAACTTTTTACATTTTTATTTTAAATATTTAACAATGAGAATTATTTTTGAATGTATTATAAACTTTTAGAACATTATGTGGCTTTCTGGGCTTCATAGACATCTTCAAGTTACTTATTTAATCTGGCCAACACTGAACTTGTTTCAGGAAACTAATTATCTCTTTAATTACCTTTATACACTGAAATGAGTGAACAAACTCACACTCATTCTAACGTCACTCCCCCATCCAACACCAACCCCCGCTGTAGTTACTTGTTTGTGCGAACCAATAACGTCACTCAGCTGTTGTTACTATGCAATGCACGTCACTACAGTAGTTTCTGGCTGTTTCCAAATTCAATCAATCCATATAAAATTGTGACAATTTCAATTAACCTCTCGTATGATCATGCTTCTTGCTGAAAAGTTGTCCGTTTCAACTTTTCCCACGTGTGACACTAATATACTCTTGTTGTAGCTTTAAGCTTGTATTTAAAATGCCAGAATAAATGTAAAGTAAGGTTTTAAATCATGCCGCACAACAAAAAATATACATTCAAACTGATGCAGTAACATATTTTGTTGTTTTTGAATTGAATTCTCTGCAGAGTAGTTGCAAGGCTATAGGCGGTAAAGCGGTGTCGTCTGCATATCTGAGCGCGTGGTTGTGAACACGTCCTGCATATCTGTGCATGCACCTGTGTGTGTGTGTGTGCACAGGTGCTCATTTAATTCCAGTGTGTTCCTAGCACATCATCCCCCCTCTCTCTCTCTCTCTCTCTGTCAGATCTACACTTACGAGATGAGCATCATCAAAGTAGTGGATGGAGACGCAGGTGGATACCGCTGCGAGGTCACCTCCAAAGACAAGTGCGACAGCTGCACATTTGAAGTCACCGTGCAGGGTAGGTCTGGAGACAGACAATCACATTATTGTCATCTTCCATTCAGCGTATCTACCACTACTATGTAACTGGCTTTGTCAGCCAATAACTCAGTGAGTGCGATACACATTAGGTCCTATCATTTAGTGGCCTAGTGAGGTCATCAGTCCATTATTCCTTTGCGGCTCGAGCCCGCTGCGTAATGAATTAACCTAGCCGAGCTCTCACCAGTCTTTCTCCTTCTGTCTGGTTTCAGCTGTACAAGAGGAGCAGCAGGACAACATCTTGGAGGCGTTTAAGCGATCGTGAGTGTCAGTGTCGGCGAGGGTCTACTCAACGTGTCACCCATCACACTGTCTCCCATATGCTCCTCTGTAGATCTCTGCCTCTGGGCATCTGTCAGTCTCAACGAGTGTCTCCGCCTGTGTGTCTATCTATGTCTGTCTATCTGTGTCTGTCTGCCATTTCTCTCTCTGTCTGTCTGTCGTGTCTCAATACGTCTACCGCTTTGGTGTTTTGCTTCACCTGGAGTCCCTCATGATTTAGCTTCTTATGTATTTCGTCACGTCTCTGAAGGGACCTTTTCTCTTTTTTTCTTTTTACACATATATCTCTTTCCCTCACTTTCTATTTCTGTCTCTGCTTCTGCTTGTGTGAAGTGTATCTATGCATGTATCCTGTGACCGTGTGACATTTTTAATGAGTTTTTTCAGATTACAGTTGTCAGCCTGTATACTGTACGCACGCCGTGTGATCATGAAGCAGATCACGATCACACTGACGTCTCGGATCTCCATATTTGTAATTTGTTTAAAAATATAATTTCCCTCCCTCGTTAGAGCGTGAGCAGAGACGTATAGGTAAGATGAGAAACACAACAGGCAAAGAGACAGCATCACGGTGTGGTTTAGACAGGATGTCAGAGTGCTTATTTGCAGAATGCAGATATGAGAGCGAGAGAGAGAGAGGATGAGAGGTTGGTGTGATAAATGAAAAGTGAAAAGTTGGTTAAAACTTAAATATGTTGCTGGAGCGATAATAGATGAGCGTGTTAAACACCTTGTTATGTGGAGGTCATGCAGCTCAACCTCCAGAAGGTAAGTATGGAGAATCTGAGTGCTTCTCTTATTCTTTACGATACTCACTCATTATTTCTCTGCATTTCTTTTTTCATTGCACACTTTATTGTGTGCTTCATGTCTGAAATAGCCCACGCTCTCCCATCATATGCCCCGGGCACATCAGGCTATATATTTTTTTTCTTCTTCATGTTGTCACTTTTCCGACCGGTCGGCCGGCTGAAAAGCTTTCAAAAGGCATCAGGAAATATTCTGTGGCATACATACTGTACGCAGGCACTGCAGCAGTCCGTGAGACTTTCTCACGTTGTGTAAGGAACAAAAAACATTTTGTGCTTGCGCTCATGTTATGTGACAGTTTATTCTTGACCGGGCAGTGTACAAGCCAGCAAACATGCAGTATTTATAGTGTATGCTGCGACGGCAATGCTACACACGCCAAAATAAAGAAAACATCGAGTATGTAGGGGAGCTTTGTGCAGCTAATTAATTCAAAGATCACTTAAAGGTCCAGTCTGTAAGATTGAAAACTATGTTTTCATTAGTATATTATTAAGACACCACTGGTTCTCTTCCATAGAGTCCATCATATTCAGCCACAGTAAAAACATCCTCCATGATTTGATGTTTTATGGTGGTTGTTTCCTGATGCGGCGTTCAAGAATCCTTCAAAAGTGCTCAAGTAGGTTGAAATCTAACAATTGCCGTGGCCACAGTAGACAGCAAACATCGTTTTCATGCTCACCCAACCGTTTGGCGATCACATGTGCCTTGTGTGCGAGGGCATCATCGCCCGGGGGGAGAATTTACTCCCATCAGGACGGCAAGGACAACATGGATGGATGTTATCCTTGGATGAACCGTTCATCCATAGGACGAACATGATCACTCAGAATGGCTTTGAATTTATTGGCATTTATCTTGGTCTCTGAGGGGTTCAATGAGCCTCGACCGTGGCAGGAAAAACACACTCCACGCTGTGAAGGAGCTGCCAAAACAGTTCACAGTGGGGGGAAACAACAAGCAACTCGAGCCTGTAGACGCTTATTGCCGTGTGCCACACACAGTACTTGTCACCTTGTTGAGCACATGAGGGTGACTGATGACCACGTGAATTTCTCTCACCGCTTGCAAACGTGCATGTGAGGGGTAATAAAGAGTTTATACAGAAAAACACAGCCGTAGCTTTCAACATATTACTGCCTGTGTGTTTACTTCACCTTTAGCCACATCTGTGCTCACAGTCACGTGTGTTTCCTGTGATATTTACAACGTTTGTATGCCATTCACCTTATTTTTAACACATGTATGATGCCTACACATGCTTTTCTATTGTGATTTCTGTGTGTCACTTGAATTTAGGGCATGATGGTAGCTTATAGTCCTCATCAAACGCTCCTATTTTGCATCTATCTGAACACAGGATTAAAAAAAAAAAGGGTAAGCTTTAACTACAGGCGACGATTCATTAGAACTCTGACGTGCGCTTTTGTGTTTACGCTGTAATTCTGTGTGTATTTATAGGTCTGTGTAATGTGGAATTAAAAGGGATGTATTATTGAATGTATATTTCCTCATGCAGTGTTGTAAATAGCACATAATCCCCCCAAATCTCTTTTCTTTTAATTCCAGTGGAGATGCAGGTGAGGATGCTGGCGAGCTGGACTTTAGTGCCCTGCTCAAGAAAAGGTAAGACCTACATCATCTTAAATGTGGTTCTCTCTCTGGTTTTAATCACGCTAGCTCATACTCAGGGAGAAGAAACAACAGGAGGTCAAAGAGGAAGTGGATGTATGGGAAATCTTGAAGGCGGCCAAGCCCTGCGACTATGAGAAGATTGCCTTTGAGTATGGCATCACAGACCTGAGGGGCATGCTGAAGAGGCTGAAGATGATGAAGAAGGGGGAGCCCGAGAAGTGTGACGGTGAGGAAGGAGATGGGAGAAAGGGTTACGAGGCACTAGGAGTGAGGTGGCAGGCGGGAAACGAGAGCTCAGCAATGCAGCAGTCTGTAAATACCAGCAGCGTTTAAAGGCCTCGGGGGGGATGTTATATTGCTGGGACAACAGGTGGAATGTCTGTTAGCATATGCTTACTGCTGGTTGACACTTATGGATTATGTGGCTATTAAAGCAGCGGTTGAACTATACTAAAAGGATACTTTCTTGTCAGCTTTCCTGAGGAAGTTGGATTCAGCTTACTCAGTGGACAAAGGCAAGAAGATCCAGCTCTCCGTGGAAGTGGCTGACCCCGACGTTCAAGTCAAGTGGCTCAAAAACGGACAGGAAATCAAACCATCGGCCAAGTGAGCAAATGACCAGTGTTTCAGTATGGTGCACTGAGTGTGAGTGTGACATTGTGAGAAAGTATACTAATATGCTTAATCTGCTAATTGGTGGTGATTTAATGAGGTGGGACGGACGACTGGGTGGACAACCTTAGTTGTTATGTTTTAGCAAACAATAGCCAATTTAGACATCCAGATGACTCAAAGCAATATAGCAATTATTTGACTCTTGGCGTTGGGCACCTAAAGACCAATATATACTGTAGCTCTGACTTGCTGAGAAGGACTCGTCAGTCATGAGGTAGCCTCGCCCTAAGCATGCTCTTCTTTATCAACCATTTTACTCTAAATGGGACCACCAATTTACAAAATGGACATCATGCTGTATGGAAGCGATCGAGACCAGAACTGAGTGAGAAGTATGCTCATTTCCCCATAAGACTCCATACCATTGGACCTTATTGTTGCAGCCAATGGAGCTGCCCCCTACTGGCCATTAGACAGAATGCAGGTTTAAGGCACTTCCTTTGACTAATTGTATACTGTCGGTGATCCTAATAAGGTTGTTGAAGGTAATTTTACCTAGTGACTGTCCAACACAAGTGGTAGTGGTTCCTAATTACCTAGACTTGATTATACAGGACAGTAGCTATTACACATGGACTGAAAACTCACTGAGAGGAGCCACAACAATGGTCTGCTAATTCAAAAACCTCGATGCACAAACTCTGACTTTGGTATACGACTAACAGTAGATATAAATGTTAGTTTTGAGCCTCTTTAGCCTGCTGAGCTCCCTTCAGTGTCTGAGTCGTGCTCCTCTTTGCTCTTTCCCCCTCCTCCTTCAAAGGCTTCTTTTGGTGTTTTATTGAAGAGGCTACAGCTGTTGCGAGTGCTACTTTTTCAATGGCTCCACCATCTGCCATTTTGAGTAGCTTCACGCTGTTCATTGAAAGTAAGGCAGTCCTCTTCCTGTTTTGATTAAGACAGTTACTATGGGAGAGGAGACTTGTTTGCCCTGAACGGAGCCTCTCGGGAGGTTCTTCCAAGCTGTGGACTCTGACCATCGAGATCTAACACATCAAATGTTTTAGTTTGCAGAGTTAGAGACATCAGGTTTAGGAATCTCCAGTCCTGAAAGAAGGAAAGAGACAATCCAAGTCCAAAACTGCCTACATGTCGGATGATAAAATATAAATATGGTACACAGACTTATGTTGCTTATAATTTATCTAGGACGCAAAGATCTTTACGCGCACCGCTGAGTTCTGGTATTAAATTTAAAAGACGTGTTACTGGATGTTTGATGTATAGCGGTGTGTTGTAATCCCATGTGGGCCGGGCCAAATGTTTGGCACGACATCAAAATGAAAACTAACACACACACACACACACACTCCCGTGAATGAACACAGTTGAGCTCGATGTAGATATTTCTTAGAGTATTGTGGATTATTATTTTAAAGGGGAACGCCACTGATTTTACACATCAAAGTCTGTTTGCAGGTCTTGGGGAGCGCTACTGCATATGTGGAAAAAAAAGTTGTACAAAGCCTTTTGTGGCTCCAGAGGGAGCTGTGTGAAGTTTTTGATAAATTGCCGCCAGTGATGTCACTTGAGTCAGGGTCGGCTGGGGCTGAAAACTGGAGGTTTTGAAAAATGAAAGAAATCTGGGGGAGCGGAGTTAAAAAGAAGTGAGCTCAGCAGACCTCTGATTGAGTCCAACCATGTAATAGGAGTGCAATGCTAAACAGGTGAAAAGTTCTGTCTTGCATGCGAACATTGTGCTCAACAGCAGCTAACGTCATTGTTTTTACAGAAACTAAACAGTGTTTCACTCCCACACAAACAACTCTGCCTCAGTCCTACAAACCATTTGTTCAGCATTCAGCAGCGTTGTAGTCAAGGCCAACTGAACCGAGACCAAGACATGACCGAGATCAGAGTGCATCAAGACAGAGACAAGACCAAGACTTTGAGGGGTTGAGACCAAGTCAAGACCAAGACCAGACCTACTGGCTAGCGAATTTTCACGAAAACTCTTTGGGTGAAGCGTGGTTGCTACATCGATTCACCTCATCAAGCGTCACCCTGAAGTATTTACGAACTGCCGTGTTCTGCTTTTTTGCAGATGAACTTAGTAAAACCACAACTGCAATTAAGTCATATCCTCACAGCTGTGGTCTTGAACTTAGAGTCCTCTTTTCCGAGACAGAGTAGAAATGGATTCCAAGATGAGATCAAGGCCTTTAAAACGTGATCTTGAGACCAGTCTCAAGACCGAGACTGATCTTACTACAACACTGGCATTCAGATTAGACTTACTATTAATGGCAGTTGCCACCCCGAGTTGTTGGATAACGTGAACACTTGTAGCTTGTAACCATGGGAATATTCCCCTACGATACCTTCCACTGGGTGTGGCGACACTGCAGCATGACTGTAGTCCTTTGACGTTTGCCACCATGTTTGTACAGCGTGTGTGGGAGCATATACTTGTGTGTGTGTGTGTGTGCATGCACAGCTCTGAAGGTCTGTGCAAGAATGTGTGGATTCTTTGTCTTGGTCTATAAATGTGAGTCACTGTTGTCTCCAGGCCCTCTGCATCTGATTGTGGCTGGATTTGCTGAAAGCATTTATTCATTATTCTCTCTCTCTCTCTCTCTGTCTCTCTTGCTTTCTTTCTTTGTCTCTCTCCCCTCGTTTGTTCTTCATCCTCCTCGTATAATCTTCCCCCATCATCCCCGCGTGCCCAGGTATGTGTTTGAGAGCGTGGGTAACAAGCGGATACTCACTATCAACAAGTGCAGCCTGTCTGATGACGCAGCGTACGAGTGCGTGGTCGGGGAGGAGAAGTGCTTCACGGAGGTTTTTGTCAAAGGTATATGAGTCACTGTCTTTGGAGGAATCCTTCTTTCAGGAGCGAGAGAGTTGTTTTTTTTTCTGCACGGTTTAGCAAATGCTGTCATTTGAGCGTCGAGAGGCTTGACAGCTCTGTTCCCTTCTTGTGTCTGTGTTTGTCATCTGTTTATTTCGCTGCTTTCATGCCACACACTAGCACGCTGCTCTCTGTTGTCTGCTCACTCATTTTTAATGGGTACGTGGCAAGTGAAATTTTCATGTTTTGTTTATTGTCATGTATCATTGTTGTCTCGCTGTACGTATTCATGCGCTTGTCTTGTCTTACCAGAGTTTGACTGATATGTGTGTTTTTGATGGAAATGTCCAGGAAATTCAGGTTTTATAGCAAAATCCTGCAGAAAACTAGAAGTATACAGTGTTCCCCGTACTGTAACGCTGGTTTACTGATAGCGTTATATGATAATACATATCTCAGTCCAACTCTGGTGCTTATATTTCGATGAGCTCCTCTGTGTCCTTTTTTGTGCATGAGGATGAGATGTTTTAACAGATGTAATTGGGTCTACTGCTTCTATATTAATCCCGTGCTTTACTCTGTGTGTGTGCTCACTGCTGCCCATCATGCTTTCACCATTTCAGAGGCTATACAGGAGGGTAAGCTCTTCACCACAGGCACAGCCCCCATGCAGCTACTTTATTGTTTGTGTCCATCAAAATATCATTCGTGTTGTTCTTCGCCAACATCCACATCAGTACCGTTTGTCGTCGATTCATCTTGAGCATGGAGACTTTTGCAGATGATAACTAATCAAAACTGTACGCCGATTTAGTGAAGTCAGATCACAGAAACTTGATGATAAGAGTTTGTTTGTTCGGGTACCGGTAGGCCCAAAGGTGCATATAATCAATCACTATTATTGATAAATGATTATGTTGTATGACACGTTCTCATTCTGCGGACAAGTTAGCGATAATAAATATGCAACATCTAGTTACAGAAACAAAATAAAGCTTAAAAACTTCTTCAGAAAGATCATTTTTAAGTTTAGTGTGTGAGCTAACACGATTACGTTACTTAAAATGAGGCAACGCTGACTTATAGTTTCACACGGGACATGAACGGCGGTCTGCTGAATGAAGACCGCGTGTTTGTTTAATCCATCCATTCCCCAACACACCTTCCCCCAAAAGCGAACTTTGCTGCTCTTTATGTTAACATTGTGTTCACCCATTTGCTCCCGTCATTATCTTAACTATTTACGGCCATCTAACGGGCTGACAATATACGATACATGCCTGTGTGTGTTTGTGCAGAAGTTCAGCCTGACAGAACTTCAAACTTCACCTGAAACTTTAGATGTTCCTGTAATTTTACCTCAGTCTCACTTCCTCGTCCTCTCACCTTTACGCAGTACTGTAAGGCTAAATTAATAACGCCGCCGCAGGATAAGAACAAAGTTCAGACACATTTAAAACATGCAGATGCATCGTCAACGCGGTTCACACACCGTCCTAGAATTCACAACTATTCACGCACATCAGCATCTTTTCACTCACAATCACACTGTAGGAAATTCATCTCATTCTTCTGAACACACCTTCAGAGCTGTTGTACTGTAACCTGCAAACAGGATTATACAAACAGCACACATGTGTAATTACTGCTAAAATTAGCACAGCTCATTTGCGTGGTTATAGTTCACAAATTAGGCGTTTAGCTCAGATCAGATTTATCCTCAACACTATCTGTACTGACCGCCAACTGCACACCAAACTTCTGCTTCACACTGCTGCTTTTTGTTCGTCCTCCTCCGTGTATTCCCGAGAGAAATGTACCAGAAATTACACTAAAGACATCAGGCTCATTTCACCAAACTTTTGTGAAGCCCGCAGTCAAATTGTACACATTTCTGCGGCGCTGCGACCGTGGTTCAGAGACTTTGTGGGCTCTCCAGCTGAGGTTGAAGAGAATTGAGACGTCCGGAGGGGGGACCGGATGCTGACGATGACAAATAGTTGAGGCTAGCGGAGCATCAAGCATCACGCCATGTGGTTACACAATGTGACTCCCACCACCTCGGGAGACTTGAAGTAGCTTCCACCTCTACGAGACGGGGGTGTGTTTGGTGGCGTTGATAAGGACTTCAGCAGTATATTGTGCTGTTTCCAAATCTAAAAAAAAAAAAAACGGTGCACACGGGTTCTGTGTATTAGTCTTTTCTAGTTATTGTGAGCACTTAAATACATGCCACCCACCACCGATCCACAGAGGAGGACAGAGTACAAAAATACCTGCTGTGTTTACTCGCACGGGAGTGATATCCAAAGACACGATTAAATAAAATAAAGCGGTAGCTACTAAATCTGGATAATATGGTGAAAATAAATTAAATTAAGGTAGTTTTATAATAAAATAATCAAATTAATGTTCTGATGATTGAAGCTCTGATTGATTTTGATGTGAAAAAGTCCAAATCAGACCTTTGCATGTGCCACAATTTGTTGTTTTGCCATGTGCTTACTTCACTCAAGTACCGATGGCCTACAGCTCTGTTTATCCACCATCCATCTTCTTTTATCCTCCACCTCTGTTCCCGATCAGCATCATACTCTGGTGATCTAGATGCAGCGTACAGTACAGCGAGTGATTCATGTAACACAATAGCGCACGCTGTTAATGACTCAGTATCTGCTTCGAATCTGTCTGCAGAGCCTCCGATCACCATCACCAAGCTGCTGGATGACGTTCACACCGTGGTGGGCGAGAGGGTGGAGTTTGAGGTGGAAGTGTCCGAGGAAGGGGCCAACGTCAAATGGTGAGCCAGCCGGTGCCCATCGGATCAGTCCGGTATTCGGATATGCATCATTTATCACGGTAACATCGTCCCATGAGACAAAGGCTGAAAGACAGAAAGTGTGACGGGAAATGAACTAAGGCAGCAGATTACTCATCACTGTCATCATTCATACAGTAAATGTCAAATATTAAACTCTATAATGCCATTGTCTGATGTTTACTCCCACCCAGCAGTTTATTACAGTGATGCTGACGTGTTCTTCTCATCGAGGAGCAGTTGAGCAAGTCGACAAGGACGTCGGATCTAGTTTCTAGTTGTTCAAACTTTTACATATGAAAAAAAAAAAAAAGAGAGATTAAAGGAATCAGAAACAAAAGCCAGTATGCAAATAAGACAAGCCAGTTAATTTGCTTAAGTTTTGCAATGTGGCAAATATTTGTTTTCTGAAAGACTTTCTGAATTTTGGAACTTTAGTTTACATTTTTGAAAAAGCAGTTTTCACTGAGCGGCACAAATCTTAACACAAACAAAATAATGTCAATATGATTGGAAACATATTGGGTTGTTTTTTTTTCACATGGAAAATGAATTACTTTTGAATTTATCTCAACTTTTTATTGGTAATATTCTCAGAAGTAGTTCTACAGAAACCCAAAAGTACACATCGGAAACATTTTAAAAATGTGCCAAAGCCTCATGATCCCTGAAGGCTACAGCCATGTAGAACACTGCAGACATGTCAGTCAGCTCTTCCTCCTCTCTCTGTGTTTAATGTCATTGAAGCATGTACATATATATATATATATATATATGTGTGTGTGTGTGTGTGTCTTCTCAGGATGAAAGATGGAGTTGAGATAAACAGGGACACGGCAGGTTCAAAGTACAGGTTTAAAAAGGACGGGAAGAAGCACATTTTGATCATCAATGAAGCTACTAAAGAGGATATTGGAATGTACTACGTCTTCACCAACGGCGGAGAGTCGAAGGCAGAACTGGAGGTTGAAGGTATGCTCAGTTAAAGTCAATACCTAACAAGTGAAAACTTTTTTAAGTCATTAGAGCTAACCGTGGTGGCCCAAAAAACGAGTTTTAACGTTGAAAATCTGCAAATGCAACAACAGATTAACAGCAAACCGAGCTCACTTCTCAAAAAACACCCACCAAACTGCGGGAGAAATGAAAACATGGGTGATCAGCTGGCGTACGAAGTTTGCTAACAAGTATTTCAGACATGCCTGCTCAATCAGGAACTTTACAGGAAATTTACACATCAGCACATGTTGATGTTTTCCGATTCTGACAAGCATGAAAAGCAATAAATTAGTCATTACTTATGTCATAATTAATATTACTTCATTAATCCCTTGTATCAGTAGTTCATCACGCTGCTCGTCATGCTGATTTTCTTTTACACCACCAAAATTGATGGTCGGTGATGGTGCCGTCTTACCCTTCAGAGATCAGGATGTCTCAGTCGCGGTGGTTACTCGTGAGCCAGACGAGTCCCGTAAATTGATTAGAGTGTGAGAAAATGTCTGTCCGTCCTCCTCAGTGGACACTCACAGCCGTAGATACAGTGCACCAGGTGATCACATAGCGCTGCAACACGGACTGATGGAGACGATGGAGGAACACGTCATTATTGTTGTGTCCCACAGCGTGAGATGTAGCTACATGGCTGACATCCACAGGAGTCACAAAAACATAGCTCAGTCTGAAATTACGAGGCAATTATCGTTTTTAAATTCATTTTAAAAGGTCCAATTTGTCCGATTTAGAGTGCTCCATTTACAGAACATGGCAGAAATTTAATATAATATGCATAACTAAATAAAAATGATTAGACGTTATGTTTGAGTTTGAGCCTTTTATATCTGCAGGTGTTATGGATCCTCTTCCATGGAGTCCACCATGTTGAACCTGTAGTACAGTAGCCCAGAACGGCCAAACTAAACACACATTTCCGCACATTACGTAGCCACATGTTCTCCTTCACGCTAATCAGCAGCAATCATGCCGCTAAATCCTAGTTTTTTTAAATTTATTAACTGTGTAGCACTCAGCTTTTCTTCTAGCTCTTCTAGCTTTGCACACATTGGCCTCCTGACACTGTCCAGAATAGGTTGAATTCTCTGTTGTAAACAAACACTTGTACAACATGTGCTGATCTACATTGGTGTCTTTGCTTCAGATAAGGAGCTGGAGGTTCTGCAGAGCATAGCCGACCTGACTGTGAAGTCTGCTGAACAGGCTGTATTCAAGTGTGAAGTATCTGATGAAAAAGTGACAGGGAAATGGTTCAAGGACGGCGTCGAAGTCCAGCCCAGCGATCGCATCAAAATGACGCACGTCGGAAGGTATAATACCATACGGCTGTGGCTCCATGTTTGAATCTGTGCTATCATGTACACACACACACACACACACACACATATATAGCTTACAGAGTAAGCACTGTCTGCCACATGGCTTGGCAAACTATTACCAAAGGTTTTTTCTTAGTTGTTTGACCCATTTTTCGGGATAGGCTGCAATCTGTAAAGCTCTAACCTCTAAACACACACTCACAGACACCCTCGCACATCATACACACCCCGAGGGGTCTGGGGTTTCTCTCAGTAATCCCTCCATCAGAGCCACCTATGGTAAGAGATACGCCAAGGCAGCAGCGGTCACACAAGGTGAAAGCCATTTAGTATGTTTCTCACTCTGCGATATTGCCTCATGGAGTATGTTGCTAGGGCAACCGTCTTTTGCATAATTGCGGGTCACAACGAGTGTTGTCTCCTTGGTAACATTTAGTAACATGTCCCCAGGACCCACAAGCTTACGATTGATGACGTGAAGCCTTCGGACGCTGGGGATTATACCTTTGTCCCTGACGGCTACGCACTTTCTCTATCTGCAAAACTGAACTTCCTGGGTGAGGAGACCAAAAATATGAAGCGTTTTTGTGTATATTAGCTAACCGTGTGAACGTTTGAATGACTGAGTTATATTTTTAAACCCTTTAGAAATCAAGATCGACTATGTTCCCAGACAAGGTAAGTCTTTTCTTTTCTTTCATCGTACTCATCACCTTACATGACAGTAAATGTTAGATCTATTTGAGGGTGCTCATGTATAGTATTGGTCTAAAGTTAAGCTGGACATCTGGTACCAATATCTAACTCTAACTGTGTAAAATGTGTATACAAACTGTATACACATTACTGTATTTATTTTAAACAGATAATTTAGAATCTTTAAATACAATACTTTCCATGAAACGGCAGCGTCTGACGCGTGGTGCCCCTCTCAATATTGAATTCAAGTGCATAAATACTGCAGCTAAACAAAAACCCCATAAAAGTAGAAAATTTTCAGTTTTCTACCCAGATTCCAGCATGAAAATGATCAAATTTAACGTGCTGACTAATAGCACAGAACGTCATCTTCGAGATGCTCCAAAGCAAAAACAACCATGTTGGTGTCTTCCTTCATCACGTTATGCTTCTCACCTGAGTGACCTCTCTCTTCTCATCTTCTCCTGAAGATCCTCCCAAAATACACCTGGACACCAGCGGCACCGGCAACAAGAACATGATCACGGTGGTGGCTGGAAACAAACTTCGCCTTGACGTCGAGATCACAGGAGAGCCGGCTCCCACAGTGTGCTGGATGAAAGAAGACCAAGTGAGGAAGAATAGAGAGGATTCTCAATGTTCACCTTGTACACACTCAAAACACACGTCACACACTTTCTACCTTTGTGCGTCAGTCAGAGTACCCAGCCGTTAGTCACCGAACGGCACAAAAGGAATGTGAAATATGAACCGGAGTGGGAAGGTTGAATCACCTGTCACTGCGGCAGCTGTTCCATCATCGTGCGACACCGTTCTCCTCAACAATCTCCTCCTTTGTTCTGCCCTGTGTGGTAGGTGATGGCTGCTACCGAGGGAAGGGTCCGGGTGGAGTCGAGGAAGACCCTGAACAGCTTTGTAATCGAGGGGGCGGAGAAATCGGATGAGGGCCTCTACTCCATCACCGTCACTAACCCTGCCGGGGAGGACAAGGCTGAAGTCTTTATCAGGATCGTGGGTCAGTGACTTTTTCTCACTTTTGCCATTTTTCATATGTCATGTTTCTACTTTTCCTTTCTGACTTTAAGAAAGTCAGAAAATATTGATGCAAAATTTGTGAAAATAATCCAAAATTTTCAGCGATATTTGCATATCCACACATGCTGTGTGTGTACTAAATATTTATTTTTGTATATATAGGACATTTATAATATATATTTTTCATTGTTTTTCATTTATTTTCATCTCAATTAACAAAAAAAAAACTTTCAAAACTTTCAAGCTTGACCTGCTTTTCTTTTCCTCATTTTTTATCTGCACTAATGCACCACGATATGGAAGCCCTAAGCGGGCCATGCATTCATAGATTTTATTTCCTCAGTTTTCTCGTGATAACGAGTTAATTTGATTTGGGTTTTTTTAATAATAACAAATATTGTTATCCGAGATAGTGGGATAATTTTCTCAAGATGTTAGGATAATGAAACTTTGCTTTCTTTCGATAACGACAAAATGAATACGGGATCTCGAGAAAACGAACGGACAGTCTCGTATCGTTGCAGGAAACATCATTTAGCGTAGCAGTGTCAGAGGAGCAGGAGTAAATCAATCAGAGCGTCACATTCATCAGCTCACCGCGGCACGCGTGATGGAAATTGCACTTTTGCACTTGTATTAGTTTTGTCTCGAGAAAACAAAGTTTCGTTATCTCGAGATCTGGAGAAAACTAACTAATTATTTCTAACAATATTTGTTATTTCGAGATAATGACATAAATACCTCGAAATCTCAAGAAAAAAAAAATGAACTCATCACATGAATGTGTGGCCGCTTTGGGCTTCCATACCACAACAACCTGTGCTGTGTTGTGGTGCATCAATGCAGTTAAAAGTGAGACTGAATTTTATGAAGGTAGGACAGGATGTTCTTAATGGATTTCAAGCAAGTTTCAAGACTCTACTGCAAGTAAAAACAAAACGATACAACGTGCTTTTAAAAACTATAACTCACTATGCTGTCAGTGGTGAGGTATATTCGCTGTGATGAAGCTCACAGCCAAAACAGACAAAACCACGGTAAAATGAAGAGTAACGGATGGCTGGAATATTGTAGTTGTTACGAAAGACGAATAAAAAATCATTTAACTCGGGTCAAAGCTACGATATAAGGTCTAAATACTATTTGAATACTTACTGTACTGTTTAAAAAACCCAGTTTCTCACACTCGTACTCGTGCCTTCTCTCTTTTCTCTCTGCTTCATCTTTCCTCTCTTTCCATCTCCAACTGTAACCTGCCCCTCCAGATGTGCCCAACTCTCCTGAGAATGTCAAGTGTACATCAGTTGGCGAGGAGTCTGCCTGGATCACATGGGACCCTCCTGCATACGATGGCGGCGTTCCCGTTAAAGGTAGCCTTGAAACACACATCATCAACATCTGATGTCTCCGTCCCCGGAGAACACAGCAGAATAAAACACTCTGTTTATCACGTGCAATGTTTTTTTTTTCACTTTTCTCCAGGTTACTTGATGGAGAGGAAGAAGGTTGGCTCGCAAAGGTGGACCAAGCTCAACTTTGATGTTTATGAGTCCACCACGTACGAGGCTAAGAAGATGATTGAAGGTGTACTTTATGAGATGAGAGTGTTTGCAGTCAACGGCATTGGAATCTCTCAGCCCAGTGCAAACTCAAAGCCCTTCATGCCCATTGGTGCGTTGCCATTATATCATTAGCAGAATGGTTAATTAACAGAGGCTTTTCACACAATGCTCATTTTGAGGCAGCTTAACCTACCTCCCATCCCATTTACACTGGGTATTAACGTATTAATTAGCTTCTGTCTCTCTCAGCCCCCACCAGCGAGCCCACTCGTCTCACGGTGGATGATGTGACAGACACTACCTGTGCACTCAAGTGGCGTCCCCCAGAGAAAATCGGAGCAGGCGGCATCGACGGTTACATCATTGAGTACTGCAAAGAAGGAAGTAAGTAAATGCAAAATATTTCGCGAATCCATCTGGCAACATTTGTTTTCTGATCTGTGCCTTGGTCGCTCCTTCTCTTCTTCTGCTCCGACTCACTCCTCAGGTGACCAGTGGGTGCAGGCTAATGAGGAGCCAGTGGGAAAGAACCAGTACAGGGTGAAGGGTCTCCCAGTTGGAGAGAAGATGCTGTTCAGGGTGACGGCCGTCAACATGGCTGGGCGCAGCCCTCCCGCTACTCTCACCCAGGCCGTCACTGTCAGAGAGATCATGGGTCAGAGACACAGTTTAAGTTTCTCACCTTTTCATACAGACATATATTAAACAGATCATACTGCTGCTGTTGGGAAACATTGTAAAATATCTAATGAATGACGGAAACCAAGCGTTGGCACCAATACTTATGTGCACACTGGTCACGGCCATTATTATATATATATATATGTATTTAGATTTTCTCTGTCTGTCGTGTATCCATCACACAGAGCACCCAAAGATCCGCCTGCCTCGCCACCTGAGAACCAAACACATCTCGCTCGTGGGCGAGAAGGTGAACCTGGTCATCCCCTTCCAGGTAAGTCCAAGTCTGGCCGAGCTCTAGCTTTTTTTCACTTCAGTTTAAGGTATATGCACATGTCCTTAAAGATTACTAGGTTACCATCACATTGACCTTGTACTAAGTGTCTATTTCAGCCTGTGAAGTCTTAAGTTTGGTTTATTTGAAGAGTGGAGAGCTTGGATAGAAGCCTAAAAAGCCACTCCATGATCTACATAAAATGGGTCATTGCAGGGGGTTTCGAGTGAATCCTGGAGTGGTTTATTTGAAGTAAAATCTCAACTGGACCAAATAGACAAGAAAGAATCAAGAAAGAATCAAGAAAGATCACATTTGAACAGTTTTAATCTATGATTGCCAATGTCTGTGTAACGTATCCAAATAGTTCCTATGGCTGCAGTGTGATAAGACATTTTTTTTCTTCTTCTGAAATGCAAATCAGATCTGCAAACTTTGCTAGTAAGAAAGAGAGAGCGAGAGTAAGAGCTGAAAGAGCTCGGGGAGCATTATAGCATTTGACAGCAACTTGCAAATTATGGCATCGGTCAAAAGAAGCTAACCACAAGTAGCAAAGAGGAAGGCATTGTTATAAATAAAAATAGACAAGAAAAAGTGAGCCATGGCTCTGCTTGCTTTTGAAGAAGCAGATGAAAAGCCTGTTCTGAGACAGAGGACGTGGCTACATGATGTTCTCCTGGGAAAAAAGAGCACCCACATCTCTGTCATCTTATCCAAGAGCTGGACAGAGTCTGTACCAGCGGCTGTTTTCACACTGATAGAATATGTGGTGCAACTAAAGCTGAGACGCGTTCAACTAGAATAGGATGCCCTAAAATATTTCACGGCCCAAATGTGAAGTAAATCCAGCGTCGCAGATGACTAAAAGAGGCACACATGTTCAGAAAAGTGCATGTTTTTGCATCCCATTGCAAGTTATTCTGCTATTTCCCCTCCTTTTACAGTACTTTATCTCGATTCCCTTCCATGCATGACTGCAGGGTAAGCCTCGCCCCGTTGTGACCTGGTTCAAAGATGGCGTCCCCCTGGATGACAAAACGGTGGGAACTCGCACCAGCGAAGTGGACACCATCCTCTTCATCCGCTCCGCAGAGAGGACCCACTCCGGAAAGTACACACTGTCCGTTCAGATCGAGAACATGTCGGACAGCGCTGACATAGACATCCAGATCGTAGGTCAGTCCCGTGACGGCACCGACTCCTCTCAGCTTCACCTAGAAGGCTCCTGTTGCATGTTCTCTCATTAAGATTAGAACATCGTGCACGGTCCATACCTTAACAAGTACGCTGCTAATAACCTGTTTGGATGGAGGATGAAGGCTTGAGCCCAAATCTGTGACATGTCAAGAGTTTTTTTTTTTGCACAAATTTGATGATAATTCCTAATTTCATACTCTCAGGGATCTGTGACTCAAAGTAGCGAATCATCAAAGCTCTCGCGCATAATCCTGGCCCCTGCGCTGCCACCGTGGTCGCCAGCTCATTCCTCATCTTACGGCTCGTCTCCGCGGGTCAGGGTGCTGTAGGTGGATTATTTGTCGGGGCTCTGCTGGGATTATTATGCGCGTAGACCGGGATTAGGTTCGGATTTTGAGGGCTGCTCTGTCACTTTCTCCGCTGAGGAGGTTGGAGCTAATGAGAGGCTACAGCTCCTCTGATCAGACCTCCCCTACTCTCTCAGCTGATCTGTCACCAGGAGACAGTACAGGAAGGATTAACGGGTGGAAAAACAGCAGCGCTGCTCACTGTTTGTACTGTACTCCACAGAGGAGAGCACGCAGGGCAAGATTAATGACAAATACATTACTATGTTGTACAGTATTTCTGTAGTGCGCTGTGTATAGCGCGGGCCACACGGAAAGATCGATGAAAAACACACTGCATTCTTCTGCTCTGCAATCCAGGCAAGCAAAGCATACTATTTCTCAGTTTGTCAGTTCTATGCCAGCACAGTTTTTCCTGTAATGTATGCAGCTATCACCGCCTTCCCTTGAACCTTTGTCTTTTACTCTGCTAATCTGTCAATCTTGCCAAATCTCCACCGCTGCAAGTGCTGATTTCTTTTTCTCCGTGGGACCTTACCGCTCCAGATCTGTTTATCAATCTACCTCTCTCAAAGCTTGCCTACCCATGCGGGGAAGAGAGTTAGTTATCACTCTTTTCCCCTTACTCTCCAGCTATATGCATCCCTGCTCATAATTGTCTAACGAGCCTGTCTATCTCTGTCTCCTCTCACAAACCCGGCAGAAAAGCCCGGCCCTCCCATCGCAGTGCATGTTACAGAAGTCTGGGGTTTCAACGCCGCGCTGGAGTGGAAGCCGCCCAAAGATGACGGCAACTGTGAGATTATCGGCTACACCATATTGAAGGCTGACATGAAAACTAAGGTACGCCCGATGGGAGGGAAGAAACGTGGCGGCCATATTAGAGGTCTGCAACTTTTGAGTAATGGCTGTGAACAGCAGATTGTGTCAGTCAATGAATTTTAGGTCAAGATCTGCTTGTAAAGTAAAGTGGTCTTGTCAACGCAACTAACTAATATATCAAGTAGAAGCTAACAACTAGCTGGCAGCCTACGCGCTGAAAATGGCACGTGCTTGGGGTCTCCTCTCCACGTGCAAATGTTCCACCTGCAACACAATTTTGCAAGACGATTGTGATTGAGCCAGACCTTTCTTCAGTGCTGTGTGGAGATAGTCCTGGCTATGCAAGACTACCTAATTCTCAACTCTGTGTAGGGTGGTTCCATTTTAGATTTATGTAAGCAGCCTAACCTTTGGCTCTGCACCGCACAACTTGTTTCTCCACTTTGCATTAACAGGAGAACAATCATGGCATAAGTTACTGATAGGCCATGCACAAGGTCACACAGATGGACTTTTTGCTACATAGGACCTTTTGCATTCGTCATGAGTTGCACTGCCGCTGTAGTTTCTCCTTCAAGATTGGCACGTCGGACCACGTTGCTCTTTTCCAGCATCCATATAAGCGTTCAGTGGGCCTTCGTGATGGCTCCAAGCATGGCAGCCAGGAGATTTGTCACCTAACTGCAAAGCCTCGCTATACTGTCATGGTCATTATGGTGTATGAATCGACAGGAAGTTGGACTAGAAGAACATGGATGCTGGGGAGAGGAGATTCTTCAGCTTATATAGATCTCAACCTCGGCGATAAGCCTCTTTGAACCTCTGCTTCTCTTCCTCTCTCTCTCTATCCTCCCTCCTTTTCTGTCTCTCTCACATCAGGAGTGGTTCACGGTCTATGAGCACAACCGCAGGCCCAGCTGCACTGTGTCTGACCTGGTCATGGGGAACGAGTATTCCTTCCGAGTGTTCAGCGAAAACATCTGTGGCCTCAGCGACGAGCCTGGCGTCAGCAAGAACACCGCCGTCATTACCAAAACAGGTAATGAAATCCCCGCAGAGCGACGCACAATGTAACGCGATAGTATTGCTTTTGATGCCAAGGAACATCGGACGCACGCTGAGCTGGAAGACATAAAGTGAGCATTGTGGTGTGTAATAGGCACAATACAGAAGAGTGGAAGGCAGTGGGAATTCTCGACATAATACATGCAAATATGACTAAAACTGTAATGTGATTTTTAAATATGGGATACAGCAACAACTACTTGTGATTAACTGTTGGCTGTGATTAATTACTTGAACATAATTTACAGGAAAATTAATTCACACTGATTATGCTAAACAGAAATATTCTTTGACAGAGTGTTAAATAACATTTAATACTGGCCGTGCATTATGAAAGCAACTAGGCTGGGAAATTAACACCTGCCACCAGCCAAATGCTGCCACTGTTGTTGTTGTGTTGTTGCATTTACTTACTCTACTAGAAAATCTGGCAGCAAACCAGCCAATCTCCTTTTGTGTTCCAAGCAGCAGGTCTGGCCTATAAAACTGTGAGGATTGTGTCGATCATAGTACCCACCTGACATCGCGGTTGAAACAAAAGTCAGTCTCTGGTCTCGATAATTCAAACGGTAATCTCCAAATTGAAACAATTTCCCGCTTATGACAGGTTTCGGTGTGAATATTACAGGTGAAACAATCCCAGAGTGGCTGAAAGAGATAACAGTTGGTTACTACGTTTCATCTTTTGCACAATCCTCAAACAGATTCGGTTTTAAAACGACACAAACGAGCTGAGATATAACACACATCTTTTTCAGGAGGCAAAAAAATTTCATCAGATTGTTTTCTTAAAAAATGCTATTCACAGATTGCCATCACTCTTAGTGGATACACAAATTTAGCAGATAAATATACTGCAAATTAATAAATATTCACTACCAAATATGATATTTGATCTTAGCCCATCATTGGGTAAAATGGTTGGTGATCCATTTTTAATACCAGGGATTATTACAACCTCACATGCCTCTTAAAGAAACAAAAAACAGCCTCGGACGGCAAAAGTAAGATAAAAAGTTGGTCATGCATTCATGTGTTTTCTCGTGATAATGAGTTAAGTTGTTGTTGTCCTGAGATAACTGGATCGTTTTCTCAAGATCTCAAGATAATGACTTAAATCTCAAAGTATGATAATAAATTGAGACATGTAACTCTGCTCCTCTTGTCCAGGTTTGGCCTATAACCCTGCACCCTACAGAGAGAAGGATGTCAGCAGGTCCCCCAAGTTTACAGCGCCGCTGGTGGACAGAAGTGTTGTTGCAGGTTACACCGCTGCCATCAGCTGTGCTGTCCGCGGCTTCCCCAAGGTATATATATATATATATATGTTGACCACCTAAAACACTCCTCTTACCATCAAATGTTCTCGTTTTCTGTGCACAAAACCTCACAATGTCCAAATTTGCACCTCAGCATCTTTTCTGCAACAAACTCGAGCTCCAAAAAAATGAGCATTGAAATCTTTCAAGATTTCAATGCTCATTTCAAGACTTTAACTCACCTCCTAGCTGATGGTCTCCAAGATGAACTGTTATCCGCAAGCACAGCTTTTTATACCCAGCTCCAGAAGATCCACTTCACCAATCCTCCACATCGTCACCAAAGATCATCCGGGCTGTTGACTTTGCCAGCCACCCCCATGGGCCATGGGGAACCACCAGGGAACCAAATCGGCTGTTTAGCTAATATAATCTCAGAAGGCACACTTGCAGAAGAGCTGGCACTTGTAAAGGAGACTCATATTTGCTCCCAAATTACCATTTACTCCCTGTTAGTTCCCAAATACACAAGAGCTGAGCTCAATACCCCTGTATCCTCCAACACCTTGCATCGGAATGGCCGATCTTAGTACCATTGCTTTCTATCACCAGGTCAGTTTAATGCACAAAATGGTTCCTTAATGATCAAGCTGCTGATTTCACGCAGTACTTCTTTGTCATTATTGTCCAACCACCATGAGAGAATTAACGATCAAATGTCAATTCTCGTTCCAACAACCATCAATATTCTTAACTAAGGCTCAAGAAATTGAGTGCAAGAATTCCTGCGCCCTCTTACATGGATGTCAATTCATTCTTTGTGTTAAACACACATATCTGCAACTGACTGTAAATGCTGCTGGCTCCCTTTCTTGGATGTCAAGCTGCTGCATGAACGCTCTATCCTCAAGACACCTTCCTCGCCTTCTCATCTAGTTTACCTCTACATCCAACAAATTCTCCCATCTCGTCATCCCTGGAAGACATTTTCAAGTGCCTTGTTTTTTTTTGCTAAATAAGACCTTCAACCAGATCAGCGATCCACTTCCAGGTTTTGTTTCAAACTAAATTCACACATACGTCTTTACACGCTTTCGGCATATTGCGTGCAATCTAAAATCCCCAAGGTGCCTCCCCGTCTGAGTCCAGTCGCATGGTCCAGAATCTCTCGAAATTATTCTCACTCTCACTCCTTCCTTATCAAACAACTACCGGCCAAGATCACGGTCTGCCAGCCACCCCGAGCTCCGACGTTCAAGACCTGTGCAGTGGTCAGTTGTCCCTGTGTCTTCAAGAAGACCTGCTGAGCACACAAGAAAACCCAGAGCCTTCCTTACACCGGGGCCGCCATCCACCAGTCACTACATTTATTCACATCTCAGTTAATGGTGTGGTCCTTACTCATGAATCACCGGTTAAGCCTTTGATTGGAGATAATTCCTGCCATAGTGATTAGTACAGAAACCTGCAGTGTCCTACTGCATCTTGCAAATAAGCAAACTACACATCACTACACCCTGATAGATTTGCTGCAAGGCTACGCCACAGATTTCATACATTTTAAGTGTCAAACAGTGAGTGCAGAACAGTCAGAGAGGATTTTGATGTCTTTGCAGGAGGAGTATATTTTTATGTCTGAAGCTAGAACAAGAGGTGGAGCAGACTTTGAACACTTCCTTTTTTTTTTTTTTATCCTTCTGAATCGGCAAAGATTTGTCAAACCGAAATGTTGACCTAATTTCACCTCTTCTTTCTTCCTTCCCTCCCCTCTTTGCTCTGCTTCCCTCCCAACACCCCTCGCTCTGTTTATACGCTCCCTCCTCTTCTCCATCCCGCCAAATTCGCCTCCTCCTCCTTCTCCGTCTCCTTCAACACACTGTTCCTTAGCCAAGGATCATTTGGATGAAGAACAACATGATCATCGATGAAAACCCCAAGTATCTCATACAGAACAAACAGGGCGTGTTGACTCTGAATATCCGCAAGCCAAGCCTGTTTGACGGAGGCAGATACTCCTGCAAGGCCATCAACGATCTCGGGGAAGACGAGGTGCAGTGCAAGCTGGAGGTTCGAGGTAATGCCGCCTGAACTTCGTGTCCCATATTCCCGTACTTTCAAAGTAGTGAGCGAGAGCACGGCCTGACTCTCTCTCTGAGAGTCTTCAATAAAGCTCAGCATGACAAATCTCCATCCTCAACCCCTTTGACTGATCTATTGTTGTGAAACGTCAGTAACAGCTCGCTCTAAAAATAAATCACCCTATTTGTATTTGTCAGTTAAAGTTTCTGACTCGGAGTGCTGTAGTTTTCTTTTAAACAGGATGATCTACTGGCCTCTCATATGCTGATTTTCTCTTTTCCTCCGCAGTTGTACAAGAGAAAGGAGAGGCGGCGAAGAAATGAGCGACAGCACGAAACAGCAGAGGACACAGTTGAACAGGAATAGTAATGGATTATGTATAACGGGATAGTCATGAATAAATATGATTAGAATAGATCACTGGTGAGGCTCTAAAGCCAATCCCCCCCCCCTTCCCTTCCTTCTTTCTCCTATACGCTTGCTTTTCACCGCTGCTATGACGAATGCCACATCAGTAATATACCATAAAGTCTTACAGCAAGCTGCCACCTTGTCACATCTTGACTGAGAGTAGTGTAGTAGTAGCACTGCCCACCTCCCTCCCTCCCCTGCTGTGACCACACACAGATGGATCCTTCTTATCTGTGAAGTGGACCTGTCACTGAACACACTTATAAAACAGCCTTTCATCCATTACGCCTCCCTGTGTTGTCTGTTTTTTTGTGTGTGTGTGTGGGACGTTTTTATAGGTTGGGAATGAATTTATGATTGTAATGCAGCTGTAAGCGCTGAAAGAACCTCTGCAGTGTGACAGACCCGGTGCACACACCTCTGCTTCCTCACGGTGTGTACGATGCGTGAGCACGGGGGGCCCCCGTCGGGGCCTGTGACGGTTGAATGGAGGGATCACTATGCAGCCAGGCATGGCCGACATTATGGAGCCACCAGGAATAAAAAAAAAAAGGTGTTCTCACACATCGATATAGACCTGCTGCATCCTTCAGGCACACACACACACACTGTCCCACATGTTATCTTACTACATTCCTCATGGCATGACCTATAGTGCTAGGCCCTTTACAGATACATGACTTACACTCATACACATGCAAACACAAACACACACTCCGAATCAGGGTCTCATTAGCATCACACACTAGAGACTAATTAATGCACCCATCAACACTGCCCTAATTAGCTCTCCCACGTCATTACTGAGCAAACGAATTACCGCTAATTTACACACCCGCAAAACAAACACAGCACCGTCTCTGCTGGGAGAGTCCGCCGCGGCTCGCCTCGCACACCAAATTAAAGCCTCACCGATGTGCTGCAACCCAGACCCGGCGTCCCAAGTGACCCCGCCTTCCCTCACACACACACACACACACACCAAACCCATAACTCCACCATCTGACAGAAGATTTGACAAGAAAGCAGACGTTCATATTGAACACATCACATAGTGGAGTTGCCTGCAGCAGAATAAATACATCACCCTCCTCTGGAGATGTGGGGGTACTTTAATCTCCAGGCCTTGTCCTAGCACTTGACTGCATCAGGTCCTGGTCTCCTGTCTCTCCAGCAGAGGGTGTAAGAGCATAGTGACAAAGACCAGCGACTGACCATCATTAGTGACAGGTTATTAAGAACTAATGCTGAAGCTCCAAACCTGCCAACCTAATCCTGACTCTTGGCACCCACCTCGAAACATTCAGCACTTCTGAGCACAATAGATTTCCTCCTTTACATTGCAGCATGTTGTTAAAGATGAGCTGAAATAGGGTGAGGGCATAAATGCCCAGATAAAGCAGGGAAAATCCTCCAGATACCTGAAAGTAGGCCACGATTGGTTGCACAGTAGACCTGCAGTGCAGCACAAAGCTTAAATTTTGAACCCTGTCGAGCAGTAAATTACTCTGCAAGTGTGTGTGTGTGTGTGGCTGTGTGTGGATTATGTGTGCTGTTGATATAATCTTATTGTCAGTTAACCCGAGACACAGTGTGGTGTGTTACTCCGCTGATTGACACATGAAAGCAGCGCTGAAGATACGCCGCATGCTGCTTTGCATGGAAGTTTTGGGAAAAACAGATTCTTGAGAAAGACAGCGTGTAACCTCGATACTCCACCTGAGCTTTTACCCTCTGTTCCCTCTCTCAAAAAGTGATGTTCAGTTGCTAAGCAATCAAACTAATTGTATCTACCGGCATCATCCGCGAGCCTTGCGAAACTTTCAAAACACGAGAATGTGCAGGTTTACAATGCTTACTGTCAGGGTTTGTGTGAGTGTGTGTGTGTGTGTGTGTGTGTTCTCTCACAGTTTCAGAAAGCGTTTTGTTTTCCCCTCATTCCCTGTGACACACCTTAAGGCTTTTTTTTTTTTTTTTTAAGTTTGTGATGTCTGAATGAATAATTAATGAGGAAACATGGCAGCCCAGGAGTGAACCACCAGCTTCCTCATGCACACACACTGTATCTGCTCTGCTCGTCTTTCCAATATTAGAACAGGCCCTGGCCTCAGACAAAGACAAGACAAAAGAGAGTGACAAGACGAGTCTCACCACGAGGCGAAAGGGAGGCAGAATCAGTAGGGTGCAAGCACATGTGTGTGTGTGTGTGTTCAAGAAGAAGAAGAAAAAAAAGACAAGAGATAGCAGAGAGACAGAAACAGACCTCCTGAAACAGTAGGATGGATGGAGCTATAATTATGCAAGTAATTATACATGAAATCACAGACTTGGAGTGAGAGAGGAAGAGACAGAGAGAGAGAGAGAGAGGAAGAGCACTGGAGGGAAAGAACCTTGCAGTGAGTCTCATCCATGTAATTACAGTATAAATGAAACAGAGGGAGAACACACACATGTCATATAGGACCTTCCACCTATGCACCGCTCACAATGTCCATCCACCTACTTTTAAGCTACAGTACTGTACGCTGTACTCCACACTCATGCCCACATGGACGTTTTGTCTTCATCTTCTGTTGCTGTTGTTTTTTTGTGTGTTTTTTGTTGGTTGCCATGGTATGCTCTATTGAATACCAGTGTGACTTATACCCCGTGTCATCGTGTTCATTGATTAAAGAGCCCAAACCCTCCCCGAGCTCACGACCCATATAATGAGCACAATGTATCTGGAGGGGTGGAGGCGTTAAAGGAGAGAGCGGCCCTCACATTTCACAGTAACGACAACTTCATGACTGCATGTGGCTGACAGAAACGGACAGCTTTGTCGACACACAGGGTGGCTCTGTTGTTGTTGTTGTTGTTGTTGAGCTTTTGTATACACGGAGGGAAGTATGGGCTGAAATATGTGCCATCAGAAACTGAATTTGAATCATTTATATTTGGAAGGAAGATCCACTAAAGTGAGGACGTTATGGCTGGGCCTGTTTTTTTAGTTAGGACCATGAGGATTAGGAGGACATGGAGGGACAAAGTCAAGTGTTTTGCAAATACAAAGTTCCAAAACTGGGCAAATAAAATGGTCTTGACAGAGAAATCTTTTGTATACAACAAAAAACCCAAAACTTAGTCGAATTCAACAATCTATGAAACATTTTCAAAATGAAACACCGCAGGTAAAAACATTGTTTTTTCATACACTGGTCAATTTCTAGATTTTGCCTCCGTAACACGTCTTCTTTCAGGCTATTTGAAAGACAGAAAATGCCCCAAAATACACATTAAAAGGTCCAGTGTGTAGGATTTAGTGGCACCTAGAGGTGAAGTTGCAGATTGCAACCAAATGAACACTCTCTCACGAAAAAAACTCCGGCTGCCAAATTGACAATAAAAGCAAAAGGCCACGTCTAGATCAGGGTTTAGTTTGTCTGTTCTGGGCAACTGTAGAAAAATGGCGGTTCAACATGGCGGACTCCGTGGAAGAGGACCCGCTCTCACTGTAGATGTAAAGGGCTCATTTTAAGACAACGAAAACACAACGATTCTTATTTTCAGGTGATTGCACACTAATGGAAACATACTAATGAATACTGTATTCCATTGCTGCCAATAAATACACTTATTTTACTGCATTTTGTGTATTTGTGTTTGTCGATTTCACAAAAAGTTAGCATTAGATAATGCCTCACTTTCAAATTTAAGCTCTAAAATTTCAGAAATCTTGTTGTAAGTGATCGACTAAAATAAGTTTCCTGGTGGGTAAGGAAATTGTCCTCTTTATCTGTAGTGTCTTGCAAAATATATGTATGTATAAACCATTTTTACCCCCAGACTCTGAGCCAAAAATATCCACTCCATGAGCACTTAGGTACACCAAACCTTCAGGTTTTGCATATTTAAACATACAATTTCAGAAAATCTGAGATGAGAACTTGAACTTTCCATCATTTTCTTCAGGATATCATCCATTTTCCTGCCACTTAGCATGATCCAAGTCATGAGGGATGTAGGCTAAGCAATTTAGCCCAGACGTCCTTCTCCCTCGGCCACGTCCTCCAACTCATGGTGTTCTTGGTGTATCCCAAGGCATTCTCAGGGCAGAGGTGACACATAATCCCTCTAGTGTATCCTCAGTTTTCTCTGGAGGCTCCAGAGAATCTGCATAGCGAGGCATGCAGAATCACAGTTCACTCTTTTCACGTCAGAGGTCCTTTGCTGTGTTTCTTGTGAAAATCTGAACTCCATATGTCTCTAAGGAAGAGCCTGCACCCCCCTGAGGATGGCAACTAATTTTAGCCACTTGTATCCATGATCTTGTTTTGATCACCACTCGGAGCTCATGACCAAAGGTGAGAGATGGGAAGTATCTCGGCGAGTAAATCCACAGCTTTGCCTCGTGCGTTAGATCCCTCTTCATTATAACAGTCCAGTACAATGCCACTGATCTGTCCATCTTACACCAATGAACAAAACCCTGAGACACTAGAACTCCATCAATTTCAGAAACTTCCATCGTTTTTCTGCAGATACTGAAAAAAGTCGATATTCCTTAGACCGTTCAAGTTCAAGTCTGTCTTAAACAAATACGCACATGCCCATATTGAAACAGTTATTAGGTGCTGTGATTGCTCCACCTGTATACATTGGCCATACAGAGATCCCTTTCAAAAAGCAAATAAATAAAATACAAATGTCATAGTAGGTGAGTTACTCAGATCATGTTGGTATCTTCCAATGTCTTAGTCTTTTCAATACAAAATTCTGACGAAAAGACTCACATGGAACGAGGACTCCCATGTTGCAGGTCATCTCTAGCTAAAAGCCCAGGACAGTGAAGCTCAAAATCTAAAAATCGACAAAGACGTGGATCATCGGCGGACCTGAGGCCAAAGCGTCCATGCTCTTAATCCTGCATAACTTTAAGCCTTAATATAATCTGAACAGGTGAGTTGTATATAAATTCACCCTCAGTACAGTTGTCATGAACGGGGAAATTAGCTATAGAGACCAAAACTGTTTTTTGTACCAGGCTGTAAACATGTTTATTTCTGCTGTGAAGTTTTAACATTTGAACATGGGGACTTATGGAGACTGACTCACTTCTGGAAGTCAGCCTCAAGTGGACGTTTGAGGAACTGCAGCTTTTGACACTTATGCATCGGCTTCGCTTCACAGCCACGGTGTTTGCCGCTTGCTAAGAGCAGAGTTGCAATCCTGAGGTCACCAAACTGGACGCTGCATAAAACATAAGACAGACTGGTGACAAACCAGTACAACACCTTCTGCTAACATGTCTGATTATTCAAAGTATCGCCAGTTGATTTGAGAATGAGCTCTTAATTCTCAGTGCTCCCCAGCACAGCCTTAACAGGCTGCTCTCAAAGCCATGTCTTATCCAGTGTATTGATTGCTCTCACTGTAATGAACATATCTGCTGAATTAGAAATGATGTTGAGCATTGATTAACATGATAGGAAAAAGGTGGAGAAGACTGTGAGGATTGTAGAAGTTTAACCCGTCGTAGTTTAAGGTTGCTATGTAGCGTTGAGAATATGGGTTTAGGGAATAAATATAGCCAACAGAAGGTTCTCATAAGTAACATGTGTGGGTGCACACACACACATACACACACATGCATATGTGTGTAGGTGTTTAACGTGTTGGCACACACAAATGAGCCACATATTGTGTATGTGAATCCATCTGTGTAGCGTGAAAGGAATAACAGTCTGGAAAATCAAGAGAAAACATATGCAAAACACGGACACACGGCACTGATAACGCCAAACGTGGTTAAGGCAGACACTTAAAATGATGCTACATGGTGCAAAACTACAGCCTAGAAATTACTACATAATTAACTCGTCAATGAGAAGCAAAATCTGGGATACATTTATCTTTTTAAATCTTAAGAACAGAGAAAAAAAGATGGCTAAAATCTTGGTTGGTTTCTCTTTAAATTAAGAGAAAGCAACAGACTGCCTTCAGCCCAGTATCAGCTGTCAACTGTGAGACATGATGGTGGATCTGTAACAGCAACTACAGTCATGTACTGGCATTATATCTAATGATTGATCTGCATGGTCATGTAACAGACAAGGACTATGAGGCCATTTCAAATGGCAGATGCAGCCTCGGGTGCAAACACAGCTCCATCATGATGTCGCTCACACTCCACGAGACGCACAGCTACACACGGCCGCAGACTTTGTAAATATAGCGTGACCCAGTCCGACATCATACATCATCGCAGAGTCTTTGTTGTTTGCATCCTAATGCGGATTGAACTGCAGTCAGCAAAGGCTCAGACCATGATGTGTACGACAAATGCTGCACACCAGTTGAGTTACGTGGATAGAGCGTGAAGAAGCTTAACTAACGGGAAAAAGGAAATTGTAATTTCATTTCTCTAAGCTAACTATTTCAAATGTTCAGCCATCACTTTCAGAGAACTGTTTAGACCTCATGCTCACTTTATAACGAGTTTTTATGGCAAATACTTAGCGAGCAGTAATGGATAAGTCGTTTTAATGGTGTAGCTTGAGGTAATGGATAAACAGTTAAAAAAAAAATGAGCTGGAACCTGTGCCCACCTCTGCAGATTGTAAACAAATATAGATCAGATTGCTAACACATCTCCACCCACATGACTAGTCGAGTTTAAGAAAAAAAGCAACAAAGAGCATTAAATAACATGCAGTTTAAAATCAATTCAAATGAACACATTTGGAGCATGCCTGGCGGTGTCGATTGAGGGGCACTTCATCATCCGACTGGGCATCGGACAAAAACACTGCTGTTCATCAATCGCACTAAAAAAAAAAACTAAAAAAAAGAGCTGATAAATAGTTCATGGCACTGCAACAACTTAGAAGGACCGACTCTCTGTCGGAGGACACACTGCAGGATACTTTGTAAAACATTTTTAATCTGTTCTTCCCAAGAAAAAATAAATGATTCAGAGAGCAAAAATTCACGAACAGCACCGGTCTCTCAGTCTCAACCTGCAGATCTAAACATCATTGAACTTTTATCAGAATATTTTCCCCTGCTCATCCCTCATAAGTCGAGGTTTTCCCCTCTTGAAAGGAGCTCCGAGATCCAAACACGCCGAGTCCAAGAAACCGCAGGAAAGCTTCACAGGAGCAGTGAACGCAGCAAAAAAAAAAAAAAAAAAAGGTGCTCCTTATTAGCTGCTTGATCTTCACATATTGTTAGGGTCCTTCTGTTATTTTGTCAACCCCCTCCGAATGTGTTCATTTTGTTCTCCCTGCATGCGTTTGATCATAATGTCCTCACCTCTGCTGGCTCCATCATTAACTCCCAGGAATCCTGCAACCGTTGGAAGTTTGTCTCCTCGGTCTGTCTACATTACGATCACACACACACACACACACACACACACTGAAACACAGACACACTCTCCAGAGAAGACGAAATTGGCAGTACTACCCACTAATCTCTGCATTTTAGGGTGTTTTTTTCCCCCTCATAGGCTCCTCTGCAACGCTGTTGAATTAGATTTGCTTACTCGTCCTCACCCATCTTCAAAGGACTCAGATAACTGAATATACCTTTTATTCATTTCATGCCACTGTAATTGTTTTTTTTCCCCACTGAGCAAATCCTGAGCAGGTCTTTGGGGAATAGACTTGTGTATATGGCTGTGCTTTCATCTGAATTATGTTTAGTAATAGTATTATTATTTTAGGGTATTGTTTTTCTGTTTTTTCCCCCTCACTGTTTGTTTTATTTTTCTGCTGTTGCCGTGCTTTTTTGTTTCCTGCTTCCTCCGATTTTAGAGACAGCCTTGCACTCTTGGTGCAAAAAAAGCCTTGAGGTCTTTTCATTAAAACAATTACGGTAATTTCACTTTACTTGCTCAAGAAAAAAATGCTTTATTTTTAAGGAAATAAAGACTGAAAGCGAGAGAAAAAAAGATAACACAAGGCGGAGATTGTCATGATTCAAACAGAATAGTGATTAATGCTTTATGTGCAGTGTGTTTCATGGCTTACTGTCTTTTGATGAAGACAATAAGGGCAGCTCGACATTAAAGCGTTGCAGAGATATCTGCACTTCCTCCTTTATCATTAAGGATGGAAGTTATTTTATCTTCCCCAGTTTCGCACTGAGAGTGATGTTATTAGTTTCCCCGTGCTTGTATGACCACAGCCTTACAATTAGATCTTTCAGATAAAATCAAAGCCGACTGTCACATCCGTGCTGTGGTGAGATATCAATTATTACAGACGGATCTAAAATAGGACAGATTAAATTTCACAGTTACGGCACTTCTTTTTTTTTCTCTTCTTCTTCCTTCTTCTTCCCTGTTTTGGCACACGAGAGAAGTCACACAAAGCGTTTGTTGGTTGCATTTCTTGTCTCAGTCAGCACTGTCACATTCAAAGCTCCATGTGTTAAAGAAACCACTCTGATATGTAGCTCAAAAAATAAAAATAAACTTTTAAGAGCTCTTCAGATCAAGCTAACTGTAGTCATGGAGTCCAGTCAGGCTGTGACGCTCTCACAAATTGCTACAGAGAGCTTCACGGTGTCCATGTTTTCGGCCTTTCATCCTACACCTGTGTCATCTATCAGAGTTCTTAATGAGGCAGTAAATATGTTGGACTCGACAGTCAGAGGAACTACGCCTTTGGTTTTTCGCGCTAAAAGCTGCTCCTTCAGCCTTTTAAGGTGCGTTTGGCAACTCTGCCCGTTCACAGATCCAAATAAGAGGTCGGTGTCAGTGTCAACTCCAACACGACGTCTGTGAGTGCACAGAGCGCCACGTTTGACCTAATTTCTGCGAAGCGAAGCCTACTGTATGCAAAAGTGCCAAAAACTGCAGTTCCTTAAACGTCCACTTGAGGCTGGCTCCAGAAGTGAGTCAGTCTCCGTAAGTCCCCATGTTCAAATGTCCAACTTCACAGCAGAAATAAACATGTTTACAGCCTGGTACAAAAAACAGTTTTGGTCTCTGTAGCTAATTTCCCCGTTCATGAAATAAAGCGTCCAAGACACGCGTCGATTTTTCTGAATTAATTTACGAGTTCCCTATCGTGTTGCGTAACGTTAGCTCTTGTCTAACTATAGCCAACGTGTATATGTGTAAAGCTCTGCTGATGATCCACGGCTTTGCCGATTTTTAGATTAGCCGAGAGGCGGAAGAGGCAGGACTAAAACAAACAAACAAAAAAACATGGAGGCGGGCAGAACCGCAGATTTTAAGCTTCAAAGCAGCCTGTGGGTGACGTCACGCATACGCTGTCCATACTTTATACTGTCAGTGGTTGGGCCCAGGATTTGATGCAGGACTGTTGTATTAGACTTCGTTAGCTTCAGCTAGATGTACTTAATAAACCATGGAGAGTGTGCATTGGGTGTTCTAGTTATTAAAAACAACAACAGTGCAAATCTATGACATGTCATTTGGTATAGGCACTAACCTTACACACTGCAGTTTTAAAATTAAACCAAATTTTTAATTTCTGGGTGGAGGTCTTCGTCTGGCTGGACGTTTGTGGAGTCCACAGTAGCTGCAGCAGTGCCAGGCCTAGTCAGGAGAGGGCTGCTGTGTACTGGACTCCGAGGCAAGCCAGTCAGTTCAGTCTTACTCCGGTTCACATCATCAGGCTGCATCCCGGGGGAGGAGTCAGAAGTTTGACAGACAGGCACGCCGCTGAAACACTCGAGAGGACAAGCTCAAGGTAAGTAGTGGAGGAGGAGAGGAGGCTTAGGCATTAGGCACTCGCCCATAATCATGTTTAGTTCCTGCAGAGAGTGCACAAGGAGAGGATGCAACATGCGACACGTACACACTGATGGGTTAAAGACAATCGGCTCACGCAGCCACGCGCCAAAAAAACAAATGAAAGCTCAAATCCATGCGTGTGGACAATGATACGCACAGACAGGTGCACTAATGGCATGCTGGGATGCATAAAAAGTTGATTATGTAGTGTATCAGAGACACGCAGACATACGTGTACACGTACAGGTCGACTGCGACAACAATATATCGAAGAGAGGAAAAAGGAGAGAGTAAAGATAGCACGAGGGAGAAAAAAAGAGGTAGAGCGAGGGGACGAGTGCAGCAGTTTTGAAAGCGTTTGGCTCCGTTCAAATAGTTGCCATGGTTTCGAGATGTTTCCATGGAAATGCTAGCTGCCAATAAAATGAATTTGAGGAGGATCTTTGCAGCAGGTTGGCAGGAAGGTGAGAGCGATGCGGGAGAACTGGGGGGGGGGACAACGGGAGCAGGCGATGGAGTTGGCGGGGGACAGAGGGGAGTGGAGAGCGGGGAGGGTGGAGGCCACTTCACCGGCTTCGCTAAGGCGCCACTCACTCGCATGGGTGGACAATAAGGCAGGGCGGAGGGGCAAATTTAGGGTAAACAAGGTGAGGGAAACATGCCACGCAATGGAAAGCAAAAGGCACTGAGACTATTTCAGTCTGGAGGATGGGTTGTCATAGTAACCGTGGCCTCACAACACACAGAGAGCAGGTAAATACATATAGGAGCCTGGCCGGCCACTGATTAACATGTGTGCGATCACAATCACGTGTGTGTGTGTGTGTTTGCGCACACAAACTGGGTGAAAACACTTCCATTGACTCTCTTTCATGGAACTGGAGCCAGCGCAGGGAGCTGAATGCATTAGCGGGGCGCCCGGACTCTGACGCACATTTGTTTATGTGTGTACATGAGTGTTTAAGATCACAATGTTTCATACTTTAGCTGCTCCTTCAAGGGCTAAACAAGGCTTTAATGTGCGCTCAGCCAGCTGAGTGATGTCTGCTCCTCCACCCCCTCTGCTCCCTCCCTTGTCCTTCCTTCCTTTCTTCCTTCCTTCCTTCCTTCCTCGCGCCCTTCCATCTCTTCCTTCTCTCTCTCTCTCTCTCTCTGAAGGACAGAGGTATTCCCACATTTCTCGGTCGCCATGGCAACGCTGCAGCAAGAAAGAAAGAGAGGCCGCAAGAGTAAGAGGGGGTGGTGGTGGTGGTGGGGAGGTGGGTTGGTTGGGTGGAGGGGATGCGGGGCTCGGGATGTGTGAACAATGCTAATGCTACTTCACTGATCATCGATTGTGTGTTTTTCTCCCCCTTCACCCCTCTCCCCCCCCAACCCAAACCACCGACACAACTCCACCCGCCCACATTTATTCCCCCTCTTTTCATTTGTATCGCTCTCTTTCCATCCTCATTACTCTCGCGCTCCGGCCCTGGCGTCCTTCTCCCTGTGGTTTTAAAACTCAATCTCCACATAGTGCTGTCATTGTTATCATTATTATTATTGGGTCATTTAGCAGGCAACGTTGGTATCCACGGCAACCCGGAGAAGTGGCACCGGTTCCTTGGTGAATACCAATATAGACAAGCATCCATCAATATCCCAGTGACTCATTATCAGTCTAATGGTGAGGCCGCTGCTGTCACACTGGACTATAAATAATGTCGTCTCATTAGGCACCACTGCTGCCATGTGTAAACAGGTCCAGTGTGTGTGTGTGTGTGTGTGTGTGTGGGCACAGAGGTGGCGTGCACGCTCGGCAGCGTTTGCATATGCACAAGAGTGTGCAAGGGGTAAGGGGGGTAGGGGCACAAACGCTTGCTAAGAGGCAGACGAGCTGAGAGGGGGGCAGGCAGCTGCATCAGAGCCTGACTGAGGGGGCTGACTCAATAAACCAGGTAGTGGAGTAAATAAGGCTCTCGCACTCCCTCGCATAGGTGTGCACGACTGCAGGCTCTGCCCCTGTGTCTGCTGTCTGTATCCCTATCTGTTGTTCACACTCGCAGGCCGCGCACACACACACACAGGCAATCCTGCAGGACCGCAGTGGCTGCTGCCTGTCAGTACTCCTCTGTAGCTAATCGATGGATTGAAGACGCTGATGAGAGAGAGAGAGAGAGAGATTCACCTCAACCGTTGCCTCCTTGCCTCAAGTCATTACTGCAACTACTTGAATCGTTTAGCGCTGCAGCATAGTGATGGAAGGGAGTGGTGGTGGTGGTGGCAGTGACCATGTGCACGAGTGAAGGTTGCACACACTCACACGCCGCGGAGTACACGGATTTTAAAATGTACTACAAGTGCACAATCACGTCTCGGCGTTGCACCATCAAGCCAGTCAATTCACCTTGGGGAAGCATACACAGCACCTTTATGTAACCAGGAGACACAGAGCGAGAAGAGTGAGGAGATGAGGATGGGGGTGGGAAGGGGTGAGGCGAAAGCTGACTCCACTCTATACGACGAGCAGCCTCTGTTTGCACGTCAATCATCTCCAATGTGTAAGAAACCTGAGAGGACTCTTAATTCTGCAGGGTTGCGCGACAAGTCATTGCGTGTTGATTGTCTGTCTGCCGGATGATAATGCATTCATAATCGCGTCATGTTTGTTTGTACAGATTGTCTCCCGGTTGTTCTGCTCTAGTCTGGAATGCTGAATATCGGAGATAATTATCCGAGATAGCGAAGCTGCAATCCGGCCCGGCTGAAACGCTCTCTTGTCTCCTTCAGTCAAGAGTCCTGTCGGGTGTCAGGATTTTAAGGAGCTCTATGGAAACGGATGCGTGGATGGACATCAGCCCATTGGCGAGGTCCAGACTGGAGCCTGTGATAGCGTCATATCACAAGTCGACATGCTGCAAACACTGCGCACCACACAGAAGGCTCTGGCACCTCCGTAAAGAGCTGTTTTTTTACTGCACACACACTCACACGCGTTGGCTGGTGGATTGGTGTTACGTTGATGCCTCCACCGGTGTCTGACAGAACATATGTTTGCTCTCAGGGAAAAAAAGACATCTCTTCATGGATAGCTGTGCATGAAATAGTGTCCCTGGGTAAATCCTTGTTATAAATTACATCTTGTGTTGTTTGCTGGATTTTTTTGACCTTCTCCTGGGATGACATATTCTCTGCTCTGTCTAACTGCTAAAACCTGCTTGTGTCATACCTGCCCTTGTATGTGAGCCACACGTGGCCCAAAGTGTGTGGGTTTTTCATTACGTTACGGTGTGCTTAACGTAGCAGTTAAAATGTGCCATAAGTGTCCCCTGTGTTCTCTGCCAGAAAATGGTGGAATGCGCCCTCGAAGGCGAAGGAGTTAAAGCATCTTGGGGTCTCGTTCAGGAGCGTGAGATCGGCCGGTGGACTGGTGCAGCGTCTGCAGTACTGCAGACGTTGTACCAGACCATTGTGGGGAAGAGGGAGATCTTCCAGTCCATCTACGTTACAACCCTCATGAGCTTTGTGTAGTGACCGAAAGAATGAGAGTGGCTGAAATGAGCTATCTCAGCCGGGTGGTCGGCCTTAGAGACAGGGTGAGGAGCTCAGACATCTGGGGAGCTCGCAGTAGAGCAGTAGAGGGGGCATCTGATTAGGATGCCCCCTGGCCGCCTCCCTTTGGAGTTGTCCAACTGGGAGGAGACCCTGGGGCAGACCCAGAACCCGCTGGAGGGACTATGTCGTCCATCTTTACTGGGAACGCTTCGAGATCCCCCAGGAGGAGCTGGAATGTTTTGCTGGGAAAAGGGACGTCTGGAGCGCCCTGCTAAACCTGCTGCCACCTGACCCGACCCTGGATGAGCAGAAGGAAATGGATGGATTGATGGATGGATGTGTGGCCTTTCAGGAAGTGAAAGAAAAGCTGCATAATTTTGAGCTTGACCAGCGTGACTACCTGTGGAAAGCTACCCTGAATCTTGTGAACCCATAAAAAGATTTGAGCCTGGAGAACATCCACCGAGAGTCGATTCCTGGCAGCTATGAGTCGGACAAATCAGCAAATTATGGAAAGTGGTTTATATGATGAAAGCGGCACTGGATTTTGAGTTTGAACTGAACATCAACTCCCAAGCACATGAACATGCTTCTTAAACTGGCAGGATTTACCAGCATTTCTTGAACAGCTGTCATGATTTCCAGTTTGCAGGCCAGTGAGTGGTTTGTTCATCTAGTCATCTAAAAAGGGTTCATTGTCAGGTCTCGTTAAATATCAGTCATCTGTTGGTTTGCTATCAACAAGCTAATCAAAATGAAGGATGCACGATCACCAGAAGGGAAGCAAAATCTGTTTTTTAAGTCAGACGGCTTGTTGATTTCTGCACCCACGGACAACCACGCATCCCTTAATCTATTAAACATCCGAATTTCACACAACAGTGACAATCTGTGTCACCTTTAATCGTGTGTGCATGTACCAGCATGTACACACCACGTCGCACATATGTCACATCGGAACGCATGGGTATGCCGCCTTAATACAGTATGCAGGATGTGTCATAAGGTTGTACGTGTCATCCTGTCTTCACTCTCTCTCTTCCTCTCTGAGTCGCATTACCTCTCCCCTGCAACCTGCTTTCTAATCAATAACTCATCTCTCGATGTCGATTCCCCTCTACCCCCACAGGAAAACAAACGTCCTTCTACAGGACAAACAAAGAGAGGGGAGGATAAGGGGGTGTGGGGGAGAGGACGGAGGTAAAGAGGTAGGTAGATAATTGAGAAAGTACTGTAAAAAACCCAATGAAATACCTAAATAGCCTGTTGCAGTGAAGAGGAGGGGGGAAAAAGGTGAGAGAGGAGGAGGCGGGAGGCGAAGGCGAGGAGGAGAGGCGTAAAGAGGCAGCGAGGTGGTGAGGTGGAGGGAGAAGGATTGAAAGGGTAGCTATGGGATGGATGATTAGCCCCTGTCTCCAAGGTTACACTTTACAACTGTATCACTGCAGAACGGGAGAGTGGCGAGAGGAAGAGCGGATTGGGGGGGTGAATCTGTGGAAGGGTGACACGGACCGTTCATCACGCGAGGCCGAATTAAAGAAGACAGAGGCACCTTTTTTCTGCTCATGACCTTCACATCCAGGACTAATGCCAGCCTTGACCTCCAGATGAAGCTCACCTTCCAGGAGTAAAACCGCACCGACGACAACAACGATGACGACACCAACGCAGCATGAGCACCGGAACAGAAAAAGCAGAGACAAATGGCAGCGAGGAGGAGAGTGACATGCGACAGGCCCCAGAAGGGGAAGACGCAGGGGGAGAAATCACTTAGATTCCAGCCAACTGAAAGAATTGGCCTTTTCACAAGAAAAGGGGGGGAGGCAGAAAACGGAAACTTGTTTGCCGCTCATCGTTAGGACTCCCTTCCCCCTCCTCCTCCTTCTTCTCAGATCCCCATCTCCATCCATCCACCAGCTTTTATTTTTCCCCTGACAGTTCCCCCTGCCTGCCCCCTCCCACCTTCAATCACAACTATTTTAACCTAACCAGAGCCGAGATAGAAATAGAGCCTTGTGATTAAGTTGCGTGCTTTAGCCTCGCTGCAGTCTGTTCCAAACTTAAGTACGTACTTGCTGCTCTACCCTTGAGTCATGTAGATACTAGTGTCGGTGAAGTGAAAATGAGAATTGTTAGGCGGTTTTGCATAATCTATTCAGCGCGACCGTTGACTGCACCCTGGATAGCATGTATATGAACAGAGGTGTCGCATCAGCATTTTGAAGTTCCAACACACGACTCTCCTGTAGGAAGACCGTAGGAGGAAGCTCTTGCATTTTACACTAACTGATAACCTCCCACCGTGCACAGAAGCTCATACACCCATGCAGTAAACATGTCACACTTTTTTTTTTTAAACATGCTAATACAAATTGCATGATGCTCATGCAATTCAAACCTGCACGCTTTAATGCTTTAATATGAATTGTGCGCAGACATCGTGCAAAAGAGGACGAGGAGCTTGTTTGCATTTTCAGTTTTTTTTTTTTTTTTTTGCTGCTTATGCACACACCCACACAAAGGCTGGAGGAGTAATACATAATGTGTAACTGGATTACAATAATCTGATTACAGAATTTACTGAATTTTTAGAGGAAAAAAAAGCTAAATTGCAAGATTACCAGCTTTGAAATAAAAAAAGAAAAAAGAAAAGAATAAATGCTTCCTGGTTAGAAAAGCTGTTAGAATGGAAAAAAGGTAAAACAGTTTATACATGAAGGATCATTTGTATTGTTGTTATTGTACAGATTTTATTGGCAATGTAACCAAGTAAGGATGAGGCAACATGCCTGGGATTTTCTTTTTTATAATTTAGACATTATTTAGCATCAAAGTACGACTTGATTTTTATACAGGTAGTAGCCAAATCCAAGTCATGTCCTCAAGGGAAAGTCCAGGTCAAGTCACCAGTTTTCATGTTGTAAGTTAACCCCCTTTTCCTCTAGACCTGCGTATTTTTTTGACCATGCTAGCAGCTCTATGGACAGAAATGTCGGCCTGTCTCAACAACAACTTGATGGATTGCTGTGAAACCTTGCTCAGACATTCACGTTCCTCAGAGGACAAATCATAATATCTTTGTCTTTATCCTCTGACTTTTCATTTAGCGCCACCATGAAGTCACATTTGTGGCTGTGAGTGAAATGTCTAAACTAAAAGTGGGTAAATTGTCACTTAAATATGGTACCAATATTCATGCTCATGAATCGTAGCATTAATTAGCAAATGCTAAGATGCTAAGATGCTAAACCGAAATGATAAACACCAGTTTGCTAGTGTTGATGATGTTAGCATTTAGCTTGAAGCGGGACCGTAGTCCATCACATACATCTACACTTGCTATTTTGAGTACACATGTGCGATCACACTCTCAGTTATGTCAGAATGCAGTGTACTGTGAACGGGCATAAAAGTTGAGCGTGGAACGCAGGACACCTCCCGCCCTCTGCGGACGCCACTTTGGCTACGTAGTGGAGGTGAAAACGGCGGTCGGGGAAGCACATATGTTTTATGTTTTTATTCTGGCAATCAAACGTTGGCGCTAATGCTCCACCCTGTTGCAATTTGGCAAAGGAGAAAGAAGAAGCAGTAAAATGTTGCAGCTGTACTCAAATTGAGACAACACCACCCTGCTGAAATTAGCGCACTACGCCAGGAAGTACACAGTGTTCTACATAGAAGTGCAGAGACGCAGCTTCAGTCTCGTACCTGAGACCTTGTAGGCCAAACTATTAAATATTCAAAACTTGATTAATTCAACTTTTTTTTTATTTGTTTGTTTTTGCTTCAGTCAGTCAAGTCTTAAATAAGTCTCACAGCATACAAGGCCAAATCAAGCCGTATGTGTACAGCTCCGCCTGAGAGTCATTGATTATGTTTCATTCCAGATTACATTATTGAACAGTTTCAACCTGGAACATTTATAATATTGTACATTGTCCCAATAAGGACACACACACACACACATACAGTATATCTGTTTTCTATCATTAGTCATGCTCTGCTGTCAGGAGGTTTTCAGCAAAGTTTTGCGATTGGCTTTGAAAGGCACTTCACGAACACTTTCAGAGCTCGATGCCTTCGCTGCCGATCGACAGGCAGTTAACCGGCAGAGCCGCGATATTAAAAGAGTTGACTAAAACTCAAACATTACAGGAGAATTACTGTTAAGACAGTGTGAATCAGTGTTAACCGACCCCAACAACCCCATCCTGCACCCACACACACACACACACATATAAACACACACACACGGTAAGCCAATAATTGTAACCCTGAGTCAGTAGCATTCAGAAGCTGACCTCTTGGCAAACCCCCAGCCTGCACGAGCTAAGTGTTCACCGCAGGCTAAACAACATCCTACGAAACGACACACGCACACAGACACGCACCCACATGAACACACACACACACACGCAGGCAGACGTGGGGCGCAGGCGTAGGTCAGCCGCTTAGGTCACGATACACACCCTGCAGCCAGCCGGTCCACAGCCTCAGTGTCAAATCAGCTTTAACACACTGACACTATGCCTCAGAAGCACACACACACACACACTCTGCAACACACTGCGGCGGCACACCGAGAAAAAAGTGATACTGACTGAAGGAAGAGGAGGTGCTCTGAGAAAAGAACAATAACATTGAAGAACACATGCACATCAAGAAATCACACACACACACACACGCAGGCAAACAAGTTGCTGTCGTGCTCTGGTAGTTTGGCACACGTGGACCTCGTCCTGTTTCCGTCTTGTTGGCATGAGTTAAAGGTCCAGTGTGTACGATTTAGTGCCACCTAGCAGTGAAGCTGCAGATTGCAACCGAATGAATACACACTCCCAACACCTCACCCTCTCCTTCCAAGCATGTATAGGAAAAATTGCAAAAAGCAAAAGGTCATATCCAGAGTCAGTGTTTGGTTTGTCTGCTCAGGGCTACTGTAGAAAAATGGCGGACTCTGTGGAAGAGGAGCCACTCTCTCTGCAGATATAGACAATGAGACTAATGAACTAATGAAAACATGCTTATTAATAGACACTCGTAAATCTCACACACTTTACCTTTGAATAGACTTACGGTAACAAAATAAGCACCCCGATCTCACTTTGATTTTTGTGAAAAAACGTTATTTTTATTTCATAAATTTCTCGGTATGGCACATGAACAGAGACTGAATGTTCTGAAAAAAGATTTGGCACAGAACCTTGAAGCAGAACAAATCCATCCTCCCTCCACCACGCATACACACTCTCTTACTGCCACACACACGCACACAACAGACGCACACACACACACACACACACCCCCATGTGACATGTTCCTCCAGTGTTAATACGTACAGTACATCTGTGGTTATAACAGGTTAAAACACAGTCTTAAGAAACAATCACAAGAACAACCATAGTCAATATTGCAGAAGAGAAGCCGAAGCGAAACAAAGAAGCAGATGGAGGCCATGTTTAATTGAACAGAGGGAAGGAAATATCAGAAGCCTTGGTTTGTTGTCGAGTTTGTTTTCTGTTTTCCTGAGAGGGGATCGGAGTGGTGGGGAGGCTCACAGGAGCGTGGGGAGATTGTGCGCATGTGTGAGTGTTTGCGTGGATCAAGGGGTTAATAAAGAATCACAAGTTGACATCTAGCTGCAGGGGTGGTGAAAAAAATGGCAGAAGAAGAAGGAGGTGGGAGGGGGGCGAAAGAGGAAGCATGAGGTAGATAGAGAAGAGCAGAGGAAGGGAACAGGAGCAAAATGTACTCCAGCGAGCGAGCATACGAGTATGTGTGTGACTCAGAGAGACAGAGAGGCCGTGACTGAGGCTTTAGCTACATTTCTGAAGGAGAGGGTGAGAAAAAAGGCAGAGAAGCAGGAGAAGTCAGCCGTGCTCCTCCTCCTGCCTTCCCTGGGTCGGGGACAGAGAGGAGTCATTTCCCCTCCGGCGCTGGATGACATATAAGCACCGCGGCGGCCCTTCCTCCTTCATGTCTTTATCTCTGCCTCACACAGATACACAAACACGGATACGGTGCGCACTCGGGCACACACAAGTACGCACGCACAAACCCACTCGGACGTATGCATAAATATGCATACTTATGCCACTCGTGCAGACATTACACAAACGCACACTGAGTGTGTGCAGAGCTGGGGCCCTCTCTGTGCATATGGCATATTACATTCATGCACACACACATGCAAACACACTCACACATGTAGATTAAAAAGCCTACATAGATATGGAGTGACAGGATGCCTCTCAGTGTCATCTTTCATTCCTGCTGTCATCCTCGTTTCTTTTCAATCTAGCTCCCCTCTTTCTCTATTTCTGTCTGCCCTGTCCTCCCTTGTCACTCTATTTCCTTTGGGCTCAGAGGGTGGAGAGGCCCGAGGCGACAGAGGCTGCTGCTGCTGCTGCGTGGTGTAGCCGGTTCTACTGCCGGCTGAGCCCGGCAAACGTGGCCACGAAGCCATGAAGGGAGAAGGAAGAAACGCTGCAGCCTGAGCGCGATGGACGGCTGCTGTCGTGAACGTTGCTCGCAGCCGCTCAGCGTCAGGAGGAGTACAAATATAACTTGTGAGGTTGGTTTCATGTAGACCGGGAGCAGAAATGAGAGCAGACATGAAATGAGGGTATTAAGGGCCAGACTGGATAAATAAATCAGCACCAATGAGAAAAGCAGCATGCCTCGCTGGCTGACATGTGTGGGTGGAGACAAAAAAGGGTAAAGAAAAATCAATATCTCCAGTAAAAGTTTATTTCATATTGATGACTGTTTACAACTGTTTCCTGTATTTTTTAAAACTTCCCTCTCTCGGGGAGGATGCTGCAGGTCTGATGCAAAGCTAAGCTTGGGGAGGCTTATCTGGGTCAGGACTGATTTCTGCTCTATGAGCCCAAACAACTGACCCTCGCCGCTGATGTCTGGTCTGAGTTTGACCTTGCGTCCTGCTGTGCCTCTGCCACCTCTGTAGACAGATACAGGTTAGACGGCTCTATTACCACCCCGGCTTATATCCATATGGCTGTCGCCATCTCCTCGCTGCCCTCCATACGGTGCTCCAACCAGACCTGAATTTACACTCTAAAAGCGCTGAAACGTACTCCCCCCTGCCCAGCTTCAAACACACATCAGACACGGCGGAGTGCTGATGATGATGCCGAGCCGAGGCGGGCCATAAACAGTAAATCTACTAGCCCCGGTTGCTGTGGATAGTAGAGGGAATGTGCGTTTGGAAACTTAACTGTGAGCCTGTCCCCCTGAGAGAGAGGAGCACAGCTGCTGGGTCAGCACATCCTTTAATAGTTACGGATGGTTCAGGACATTCCAACACGAGTCCCAGAGTCGGCACACATCATCACAAAAACTGGAGGGGAGTTTTCCACAGAGCTCCGGGGCATGAAGTCGCTCCAGAAGAATCCCAACACGAGCCTGAGATTGTTCTCACAATCTGTAATTGAAAAGCGCAATACGGTCGCTGACTGGTGAAAACCTTGCATCGCCTCCAAATGTCAGCGTTACAGGATCTGAGAGGAAGCAGTCCTCCTTTTCCAGTTCACCCAGCGGAGCTCTGAAAGGGTTTCACCACCACCGACTGCTGCGAGCGGGGAAAAAATGTAATCACTCCACTGATGTTCAGAATTGGAGCTACAAGGTTTTTTCACATGACGACACTGATATCCTCCTTTATAAAGCATTCATGAGAAGCTCCGTGTTAAGCAGCGCTCCAGCTTTACTATTCCCATTAATCGGTACTTTACAATTACATGGGCTGTAAGCGTGTCCCATTTTACTATACCAAGTGACTGTGTGGATTTTTTTTTCCTCCTCCGAGCTGCAGCTCACGGGCCCGCTGACCCACAGCTGAGTGACACAGAGGAGATAGTCATCTGGGGATGAGACACCACTCATCACTCTCACGTCACGGCCCACACACACACACACTGACTGACTGACTGACTGACAAGCCGCCCGCCAACCTCCGAGTCCACACAGCTCGTCGCGAAAGATGACCGAAACGGACATCTTGTGACCACCAAACGACACGGTTACCAAGGCAACAAGGAAATAAGCTCATGCGCTAATGTCCCGGCCGTTCTCAAATTAAGGACAACCTTCACAGGATATAAAGCACGCCACGCCGGTTGAGAAGGTTTGTGTTAACCTCCACTGCGCTCAAGCTGCAGATTGTTTAAGAAAGCTCCGCCTCAATCAATAAATCACTCATTCAGTCAGTGTCAGAGTATGTGTGCGTGTGTGTGTGTGATTCTTAAATGTGCACATGCTTGTGTGTGTGTGGTGAGGTTTGATAAGTGGCTGCAGGGCAGGGGTTTCACAGCGATGACACAGAAAAATGCCTGTGCACATCTCCGTCTCCGGTTCCAGCAGAAGCAACGTTTCAGTGAAAGGAAGAAGAAAAAAGCAAAAAAAAAAAAAGCTCTTCATTCTCGTGTAACATGAATGAACAGAATGACCCAGACATTTAAAAACTGGTGCCATCAAATCAGCCTTGGACCAGCGTGATGGTGATGAAACCAGACCCTGACTGCCAAACATCCCACAGCAGAGGCACAGCGAAGCATAGCGAGACAGGCCTGCTGCTGCTTCTGCTGCTTCTGCTGCTGCTGGGAGGAGGGAGGCGGAGGGGGCTCGGTGACACAGTGGCACACAAAACACTGCTGCACTTAACAGAATCACAGCAGCCATCATGTGAGGAGACAAGCTGCGACGTTTGGCTCGGCTCTCGCCGACCGTCTTGACGGCCGTGTGAAAAATAATAGCAATAACGATGCATATAAATTACAAACGGTTTGATGCGTTTGGCCTCTGCGACGGTGGAGAAAATTAGCACCGGTGCCTAAGCATATGCATCTTTGACACTGTGCGTATCAATAATGCATTGAGCTCTCACTGCAATTTAAAAAGAGAGAGAAAAAAAAAAAGAAATTAGCTCGTGCAGAGCTCGTAGCACGGCAGGTTAACACGTGGTGCAACAACGCCCTCGGGGTGGGGGGACCAGCATGAGTGTGGCCTCAGTTTCAAACACTGCCGGGCCAACAACAAGCACGCCCAGGCTGAACCTGGGTTGCCCTCATGTCTGCGATAACACAAACCTGCACCCGGCATAAGAGAGCGACCCTGAAAAATCATTTCATTTGCATCGTTACGATTATGACTAAAAGTCACATCACTGTTGAGGCGATTAACCATAAATACAGCCACTGAAAATTCACATTAAAAATCACTTAAGCTTCACCAACAGGTGTTAACTCTCGTCTATAGCCGAGCCGGGGCGAGACAATAAAAACAAATGGGCGCGATCCAAAATGGGAACGCTAACCTTGATTAACCACGTGAAGACGTTAGGTAAACTAGTCCTGACCCTTGACCCTTCGACTGGTTGCGGAAGATTCACAAAGAAGCTGTTGAAAGGAGAGATTGGACTTCAGTTCATGAGCTGGGTTTATCCCAACATGCAGAGCGAGGAGAGACAGAGAGAGAGAGAGAGAGGGGAGCTGCTTAAGCAGGAAAAAAAAAAGATGTTTTTACTTTAAGTGTCAGCGAGAGGATCATAAAAGTAGCCTGAAGCGGGAGGGGGAGACAGACAGCGCTGGTTTGAACTGGGGGATTTAAAATGGAGGTCTGACCGCCCCTCCTCCCTCCTCTACTCCTTACACAACCTAGCTAGCGTAAGCCCACCTGAACACACACACACACACACACACCGAGCAAGTATTGCATCAACAATGGTGTAACATCTTTTTTTTTTTGCCATAAACAGCACACCGCTTTCAAATGTCCTGGTTTCTTCGCCTTATACAAGAGTAGAACAGGCATTTTATAATCCAAAACACACACACACACACACTCACACACACACTCATATACACACCCATGTACTGGTGTTTTTCACCTATTCCCTGAATGGGTGAACGAGTGGGTCCCTTCCTGCACGGTAAACACAGCATTTCCATTAGAGTGTTGGGAGTGTGTTCGGTGCTCTGTGACTCAGACACTGCAGCAGTGTGACTTTGTGTCTCCAGCTCAACCCGCCGCTCTCCTCCTGAACACAGAGCCTCAATAACATGGCCTCTTGGTTTGTGCCACTTCGCAGGAGCTATAGGGGGCTACACACAACGCTTCGCCAAAAGTGATGAGCTACTGCTGGCAATAGGCAGGGCACGCGGTATCTGAGGAATTAAGTGGTAAATAGCTTTTGTATAACAGTCCTTTGCTTTCAGCCACTGATGTACACAAAACTGACGCACACACGCAGCACTCATACCCACGAGCATGCCCACATGATAATTTCTCCGTTATTTGCACACACAGGCAGATGAATATGTAAATAACTTGTGAGGGGAATATGGATCCCTTGTGCTGGGGAAAAGGAATATGTTAATGACTGATGCAGAGTATGAGTGTTAATCACAAGTGTTGGGTGCATGAATGCGTTTAGCGACGGTGTGGGGCCTATGCAAATGAAATGCATAAGGGATGGTAGCATGTAAATCGCATGATTCACTGACGGAAACTCAGCGGCGTAAGAAATATAGTTGCTGGTGTAAACAAATCAAACACATTAACGAGGAAACGAGGGAGGGGAGAAAGGAGCTCAAAGATGAATGTACGTGCACACGCGGGTGAGATTCTATACTGTCTGCTCCCGTCTGTTTAGCATTCGAAACCCAAATCAAGACGCTGTGATAAGGGCTGTCGCAGCGGCAATAGTTGCCAGGGAAACCTGATGGCAGGATGCTGAGGGTTGGGGGGGGGGAATGGGAGGAGGAGGAGGGGGCGTTTAATGCGAGGACATGGGTACAATGCTCAGGTTGATTTGCTACCATTGAAGGAACACTGGCCCGGCTCAGTCGAGATATGGCACCTTGCAAAAAAAGCGTGACTGACAGGGAGGAGGAGGGGGGCAAGGGTGCCTTACGAGGCGCCGATGGTGATGCCGGTTGGTGCATTTGTCTGAGTTGCGTAGTCATGGCAACAAGGTGTTGACATAGCGCAGTCGCACACTCTGAACGCTGTGATGGCGATGACATTCAGGAAAAGCACAAGAGCCAAGTGTGTGTGTGTGTGTGTGTGTGTGTGAGAGAGAGTGAGCTTTGTAAACCAGAGCAGGGCCTTTCCTGTCCCCCTGTGCAGAAAAATAAAGGACCCAGTTGCCGACCATTTCACATTCGCTATGTCTCATCTCAAGCAAGAGCCAAAGGGATACAAACAGTGATACTACAATTAAAGTTGATTAGAACAAAAATGAAAAGAAAAAAAAAAAAAAAGAAAAAGAAAGAAAAGCCACCAAATTTCACAGACTTCAACTGCCATTTTATGTGCCAGGTTTTTTTAATTTTCAAAGTGACCTCTGCGAACAGAACATCTCTCATAATTATAACCAGTGTAGTTAGCTAATTATAATAACAATAACAATATTACAATAAAGATAACACTTGATTTTTTTTTTTAAAAAAAACAGAAAAGAATCAAACTAGATAAAAACCCAAAATGAAAAAACACTTATCATAATAATTTTGTTTTGTTTTGTTTTTTTTAAAGAGATCTATAAGGTTTCTATATTTTTTCATTTAATTGTCCTTTTTCTTTAGAAAAAAATCCACCCACCACTGTATACTGTACTGTATGTTACCTCCTCCTTCACCTGAACGAGCTTCGCTTACCTTTAAAAATGCTTGGCAATGCCTTGTCGTCCATTTAGCTCCCTGCTGCCATGAAATCCACTCATACACGATAACACTGAGATACAGTTGTGAAATAATCCCCCCTGCAAAGGAGCAGTCTTCGTCAAAGGTTCATGTCCTGTCTTTTAATGCAGTGATAACATGAGGGGGTGGGTGGGGGTGGGGTGGGGTCCTGACTGCTTGAGACATCAGAGCAGACGAGTCAGTGAGGGCTGGGACTGAGGAAGCCATTTTGAGGGGCCAGGTTATTTCCTGCTGATGCATGTGGAGTTCACTTAGCGGCACGCCGAGTCCGTCCCGCTGCCGTTCATTAGCCAAAGTCCAACAGGATAAAACAACTTCAGTGTCATATACAAATGAAAAAAAAGTTCTCAGCTATCTGTAGGCACGAGTAGTAATAATAATAGTCATATTAATGATAATAATGATAACATAATAACAATAATATGTCATGTTATCATTGCGATAGATCTTACATCATATGTTGAAACCGAAATCTGTTTTTTTAGAGCATGCTAAACTAGCATGTGCGACCTTTTTTCAGCAACGTACAGTAAAATATCGTCGATCATTCAACGTGTTAATCATTAAATGACCGTTATGACAAATAAAGCTAAAGCTTGTTATCATTACTACCATCACGATCATTATTATTAATACCGTAGCGATACCAAACGATGAAGAGCCGTTGTCGTATTTCATATTTTCGCAGCGGAGCGTAAAGATCGCCCTTCTCCGATGACCCTGTTTGTGTGAATGCGACAGGAGGAGGGAAAACACTTTGCGTGGCTACAAAAAAAGTCAAGACCAAAATAAATTCACGCAAATGCTTTGCCAGTTTTTTTTTTTTTTTTTTTTTGTTTTTTAGCTCCCTCTCAATGCTCGTCGCCGTTCTCCAACACGCGTCCTTTACGCAGCACAGTCGGAGCGGCCGACTTGCATTCCAAGTTCGGAAAAAGTCGTAAAGGAGGGCCACTACAACAGCTGCGTGTGTTTTTTCTCTTTTTTTTCTCATATATATTCTTCAGACGTTGAAGTTTTCAGTCAGAAGCTTGATAAAGATTCTTTATAATTTATTTCTTTGAATGAAAATATATTTACGGTATATATAATATGTACTTTCTGTCCTTTTTTTTTTTAATATCTCTCATTGTCCTTTTACGCCATGGGATTTTTCTCCTCCCATGATAGACCGCTCTGTTTCTCTCTCCTCCTTCAAAGACAGTAGCCAGTAAGGTGTAAAAGGGAAAAGGTGAGAAAGTGAGAGTGAAACCACTCTGAAAAAACAACAACAAAAAAAAACAGTTGTTGTTGCTCTGTCTCCCTGCAAAGTCTGGACAGAATTGCTGCACTGCTCTAATTTTGCTTTCTCTGTTTTGTTTTAGTGCTTCCTGGAAACCTGGGACTGCACCGCTCACCCAAAAAAAAAAAAAACATTGTTTGTTATTCAGCGTCTCTTCCAAACACTAATCTGACAACATGTTCAACGGCCAATATTATGTCTCCCTCCAAATATATACACTGAATGTGTCTGGAAATATACGAAGCGATCTGTATAAAACCTAGAGAGGCTCATTGCACGCGTGTATTATTCATAGCTTTCCACTGTGATTGTGGGCGCAAATTAAAAACAAAAAAAACAAAAAAAAAAAGTTGGCTTGATCTTGGACTTTGGCAAAGAAGTATAGCAGTTTGCACAGGTAACTTCATGATTCTGATGTTTGTGGTTCACATCATATACGTTTGTGTCTTTAGTTTTAAGGTATGTGCAGACACTGTTGGTGGGACTAGTGCTGATCAGATATTGTCTCCTTCACTCTTCCTATCTGCTTCTGATTGACAACACAAAGCAGCGACTATGTGAAATATAATCTTTTCTGGAATCTGTCCACGAGGACAGTAGGCTACAATCAGTCTCATATACTCGGTCTCACGGGCTCTTTCTGTCTCACTGTCTCTATCCAGCATCTTGTCTTTCTTACCTCTTACTTCGACTCTCGCTTTTACTCAAATTTGAGTCTCTTGCACATTTTCCTTGGAGCCACTCTTAAAAAGCAGGGGCTCATTCTGGCTTTTCCCCATAAGGCCTTTCAGAGAACTGTGGAGACCCAACTGGGGCAGGGGCACGGGAGAGGGCAGGGTGCCACCTGTGGTTGTTCCTCCACCGGTGGAGGTTGGAACCTGGGAACAGGATATGGACGTGTTCTGAGAGCAAGGTGAGGGGTTGTTGTTGTTGTTGAGGCCAACACCAGTACCCGTGCCCATGCCCAGGCCCATCATGTTGTTGTTGAAGTGATGGGTTTTGTAGTAGTGGTTGAGGTGCTCCGATCGGGCCAGGTTTGGCAGGTTGACTATCTCTGGGTGGTGCAGCCTAAGGCTCTGGCCTCCTCCTATTCCACTGCTTCCGCTCTGCGTCATGGTGGAGCCTCCGGAGATGCCGCTGCCCCGACCGCTAGCCCCGGCCCCCAGCTCATCCTCTACGTTGATGATCTCGATGGCACGAGCAGGACCGTGGTGTTTATGCAGCTGGTGCTGCTTCCTCAGCTTGTAGAACACCACCAGCATCACCGCTGCCATGAAGGTAATGGCTACAAAGCAGCCGATGATGATCTTGGTGGTCTTCATCACATCATCCAGGCCTGAGAAGCCTGGCTCAGTGATGGGCACAGTGAAGGTGGGTCGGGTGGTCTGAGGAGATGAGGAGGACCAACCGGCTGACAGAGATGAGGCTGTGGTGGAAACACGGTCTGGCCACAGGTGGCCCGATGGAGTGGGACCAGGATGAACATGGATCAAAGTCTCATTGATGTCCACTAATGCAGACTCTCCCTCTCCTGCCGGGTCCACTGTTTCCACGGTGACTGTTGTAAAGTAGGTGTAGTTGACGCTGGCGTCAGCAGCAGTGACATTGAGGACAGCAGTTGCCGTGGTATTGCCAGCAGCATTGGTGACCATGCAGGTGTACTGGCCCGTGTCTCTCAGGGTGACATTTGTGAAGTTGAGTGTGCCATCATGCAGGACGGATATCCGGACCCGGTAAGAGCCATGGGTCATTAAAGTGCCATTAGGTGTGATCCAATTTACAGATGTTGTGGAGGTGCTTGTGCGACACTTGAGCTCAGCAGCCATTCCCTCAGTGACATTGAGGTCTGTAGGTGGCTCCACAATGACAGGCGCATAGCAAGTGAAGTGGCTCTGGTCAAGCTCTCCAATGTATTTGCCCTTTAAGACTGGGGGAGCGTGGCAGCGGGCACAGCAGGTGGTGTTGCTGGGCACCGTCTCCTTCAACCACCAGCTAAGCCAAAGCACATCACAGTTGCAGATCCAGGGGTTGTGGTTAAGGTGTACTCTCTCCAGCTGGTGAAGGGGCGTGAAGAGGTCATGGGGCAAGGAGTGCAAGGAGTTATGGGACAGGTTGAGCTCTTCCAGGTTTTTCAGGTCATCAAAGGCGTTGCGCTCTATGACGGACACCTGTGAGTGCATAAGCCACAGCTTGCGGAGAGACACCAGGCCCTGGAAAGAACCAGGTCGGATGATCTCCAGCCGGTTTCCTGACAGCTCCAACTCCTCCAAACGCACAAGAGCCGTCAGTTTGGGAATGTCCTTCAGCCCACACATGCCCAGGTTCAGGTATCGTAGATTGATGAGGCCAACAAAGGCCGCGTCAGAGATGAAATCCAACTTCTTGAGCTCCCCCAGGTCCAGGCGTCGTAGCGAGGGCACGCGGTGGAAGGCATAGCCTGGCAGAGTCTCAATGGGGTTGTTGCGCAGCCACAGCTCTCGCAGCTTGCTGAGGTACTCGAAGGCATGTGATGGCACCAGTGTGAGGCGGTTGTCGAAGAGCTCCAGTGTATTGAGGTTGGGGAGGCCATTGAATGCTCCGACTTCAATCTGACGGATCTGATTCTTGGAGAGCTGGAGGATCTCAAGGTGTCTCAAGTGCTTGAAAGTGTCGGACTTGATAACCTGGAGCGACAGACAATGATACAGTTACAAACAGATAATCCATTTTAAATTACAAACAGACACAAAGTATTTGTTTGTTTTTACAATGGAAGGTGAAGTGAAAAAGTGTTTTATAGGAGCAAAACTCTGGATGACCCCAACTTTGTTCAAACTGTGTACATTTAGAAGTTGGCTCTCATTTGTTTTTAACAGAAAAAGGATCACATACAGTACAGAGTAAACATTTTATGAACTCATTAACATTTTTGTTTAAATTTAGAGATGGCATGGACGTGCAAAGCATTAAAAACGTTTTCAGTGAATGATTCTAAAATGGTCAAATACATGTTTAAATAAACCAACTATTCAAATATAAATAATTAATCTCTCTCCTCATAATGGTAACAGCTGACCCTCTGAACCCAGTGACTATTGTTGCTGTCTGCAGGGGGCCACCTTGGCCTCCATGTTGGTGCATCCATGTTATTGATGGACTAATTACCTATTTTATGTGCACTCGTTTAATTTCAGCTCAGTGTACGAGTCTCTGCTGTGTTTTGCTGTTATTTATGATCACACAGGTGACGTGAACATGACGATTAGCACGAACTGCACTGGCTGGTGTAGTTTTATCTACAATAGTTGGCTGAAATGGCCACGCAGTGTGATGAAATGTGAAGATGAAAATAAGAAATGTTGTTCTGGGGAAATAATTGTTCAAATATTAATTAAATATGTGCCAAGGCCAAATAAATAGGATAATAAATAGTTTAAAAAAGGAGTTCAATAAATGATGTTTTAATTTGTTTAATCAGCTGCTTGGACAGAAAGCTTTTTGCTGTCTAATCGGCTAATCTAATTTTAAATATTTCACTAACAGCGTAATTTATTAATGTTATATTTTGTATGGTCTGATAGCCTTTTATAACATTATGTCAGTTCCTGGGTTCATCTTTAAATTACAGTTTAAAATGCTGTTTTATTATTTAACATTGCATAAAAACAGATCAAAGCGGCACATTCTCACATTTTGCAAAGCAGGAAACAGATGTTGGAAGACTAATTGTTTGTCGAGGCCCAAAGGGTTTGCCCCACCTGCCAAATCCCACGTTAACCCCTGACTAAGAGTTATGGTGAAACACTAAAAAGGTTGTAAAATCCAAATCCCTGACTCGAACCTGCCAATGAACCCATTCTGCTGCGTGGTACTAAACAAAAATCACATTGCGTCCGTGAGTCAGTTGACAAACTATCAAGTTAAACGCTTGACCTTTCACTACATCTTTATACGGTGAACCTACAACTAACCCTGACCTTATTTTAGTGCCTTCTGCAGACACTGAAGTGCTTTTCACACTGTTGACTCTGAGACTGAGACTCTGGGGACTTTTCACTGACACATTATAATCCCTTGATAATACGCTGATTATCAGTGTTGGGCAAAGTGTCACCGCAAATCACCACAGAAGACAAAATATGACACTAAATTAACACGTTTTTAAAAACGTCTAAATATTCTATTAATCTGTTTTTACAAGCGAAACAACCACAAGAGATGTTTTCTGCAGAGAAACATGGCTTCCGCGAGGCCCTGGACGGCTAGCTTCGGTGCGGTCCAACTGGAGATCATTTGGCGAGAAGTCAAAGACACACAGCAAGCGAGCGAGACTAAAAGCCCCTCAAATCTCTGATTGTTTGAGATATGTGTGGCCAAAGCCCTCAGTGAAACACACAGAGAGAGTCCTGGAGTCAGGCCACTGCCTCTTCCGTATGTAGAGCAGGAGCGGGAGGGGGGTAGGCAAAGAGTGGGGGAGAGAGAGAGAGAGAGGGTGAGGGTGGGGATGTTAAGAGAGGGTGGGAGCTGTCAAGGCTTTACTCTCAGGGTACTCAGTGAAGGAAAAAATAAGCCAGAGAATCTAGGATGCCTTCAGGTGTTAAAACATTTTTAGATTTTTAATCATTTCAAGTGGGGCTGCAGGATACAACAAACCGAATCGGAATTCGTAGCCTAAAAAACGAAACTGAACCTCAAAAAACCAACAAAAAAAACAAACAAACGCACAAATCATGTGTCCCATTTATGCTCCGTTAACATCACATAACGCTTAATAAGATGTTTTCTCCGAAGAACGGAGGACGTGGAGGCCGCTCCGTCCGACGCGCCCAACAGTTTGACACGATAAGAGACGCACCGGACAATTTTAACAACGTTAAGGATGCTCGTCGCTTTTCATTAGGGAGGATAAAATATAATGGAAATGAATTTAAAAATCACAAAAGAACAAAGCACTGTCAGCAACACGAGGAGGGATCCAATTACTTCAAATGCTGCTGCAAAGAGTAAAATCAACCCACACTGTTTGTAAATGTGGAGATTCATGTGCTTTGTATCGATGGTCTGTGGTTAAATGATCTTCCCTTGCAGCTGTAAAGCCACAAAACGCTGTCTAGGGACTCTAGATAAATTGGTAATGCATACAAAAGGCAGCACGGTGTCATGGAAATATGCCTTGCTTTCAATTCATAAAATATTCCCTCAGTTCAGCAGAGGCTTAAGTGCCTTTTTCTACCATTATTGCCGCTTACGTTTCTGTGTTTCCTCAGAAGTTTCTAAGAGAAAACCTGCATCAACAAGTTAATCCTCAACTGCCTGCAAAAAGCAAATGTTCCCTCTGATTATGGGCCAAAAAAAAAAATGCATATACAAGTGTTTAAAACACATGTTTATGTCTCTAATGTGTGCGGATTTATTTGTGTACGAGCTCTTTGAATCTGCCGTACAGGACTCGTCTCGTCTGTCAATAACTCTATAAATAGCGACGGTTATAATAAATGAAATCGATACATGTATTAAGATGTGTCAATGGGATTTGTTTAAAGTGATACACTGCATTTTTAGCTGTGATGTGGCTGTCAATAAAACCCATGACCTCCAGTCACTCATCCTCAGAACACTAGATTCTGAGATAAATATGGTAAATTTATTTATTTTCAGCAACTTAAAAGATTTATTTTATTATATTATCTGCCTCTATGATATTTATGTGTCATATGAAATGTGTTTTCATGCAGTGCATGAAATGCACAACACATCTTTACCTGTATGGAGTTCTCTTGCAGGTTGAGGTATCGCGTGTTGACTGATATGCTTTCGGGCACCTCCTCCAGGTTTTGCCTGGTGCAGATGACTCGGCTGGCCTGATTGGAGCAGGTGCAGAGGGAGGGGCAGGAAGAGGCGGCTCCCACCAACTCCGGCCCAGGGAGGAGGAGCCGCAGTAGCAGCTGGGCCAATAGAAAGAGGAAGGGGGAAGGGCCGGGAAGGCAGGTCAGCGTGGCGATGCGCATGGCAACTGGGACATGACCCTGCTCTTTAATCCGAAGGTACAGGTGAGGTGACTCCACGCTGGTGGATTTGCGAGGAATGGTTTGTTTTCCCTTTGGTCCTCCAGTGGCAATTTGTTCTTTCTAATTCTGCATCCTCTGAGATGTTTTTTGTCCTCTGTCGATCTCTGTGTTTTTTCCTCTTGTTTTTTGAACATAGAAATATGCAGATAAACAGATGTTATTCCCCTTTTTTTTCCCCCCCTCCTCGTGTTGTCTGGGGATCCGAGTGAGGCTTTTGGTGAAGTGAGAAGAACCCAGGAGTTACTGTGGAAGAACAAAAGAGAGAGAGAGAGAGAGCAGGTATTAAAGACAGAACACAGACTGTGAATCGTGTTTTCACCAACACAGACTGAACAGAACAAATAACAGGTAGACGTCTACAGTATGGCTTATCATGGGAGGGATTGTCAAAAAGTCTTTGAGAAGCATTAGAACTTCTGTGTCACCGCTCATATCAAATCCCCCCATAATCCCCGAGCAGACATTTTGTCAGAAATCAAATCCTTTACACCGAGGGCAGGTGCAAGCCGATTTCTGTAATTAACAGGTTCATGGAGGTGGTACGGAAATATGGAAACATGCAATCAAAGGTAAGACAACGCGGCGGTTCTCCTGTGTTTAGCATGAAAACATCAGAAATCAGGAAAGTGAATCAAACACAGATGATGTGTTTTATGTAATGACGTTCACTCGAGGTTTAAAGGGCAGATTTCAAACAGGATTTTTGCACATACTTTAGCGCTGAAAGGATTAAACCTGTTCTTATTATCAAAAGTTTTGTGTGTGTGTGTGTGTGTGATTTACTGACTCAATAAAAGGCTGCTGGAAAAGCGCATTTTGCACACCTGTGTTCAGACAGGTAAGAAATCAGCTGCATCAGATGCGTGTGTTAACTTTAGTTTAGCGGGTTCTTAAAATGAATCTGAAGTTATTTAAATGACTTACGTGATTAATTCATTAATGAAATAGTCATAGATGGATCCTCTGCTGAATATGATTTGAACAACAATATTATCTTTTAAAAATAAGTCAAATAAATGCTGTCATGTGAATTAATTATGACTTTTTTCATTACTTTTATTGTGTGTTTTCTCTCTTTTTTTTTTTTTGGCTCAATCACACTCAAAATCTGAGAGTAGTGAGTTTATTTAAGTAATCACAAATGTATAAAAGCCATAAAAGAACAATTACACTGAGTGTGAACCGCAGAGTGAGAACAGAAAGAAGCAGAAGAGCTGCTGGATTATTTGCACAATTTTATTAAATGTGTATTATTAACATAATGTCAATATTTCATTTTATAAATATCACGGTTATATCGTGACACCCCCACTGTGGAATAAAAGACATATTTTCTACATTAATACAAGAGCATAGCTCAAATACGTTTGTTTAAAGTTTCAAACCGTGATTTCAGCATCTATAAAGTGTGAAATAATGTTGCATTTCATTAATAATCGACCTAAATGAAGCTATAAAACGAAAATCAGCTTTCATGCTCTGAGCAGATGATGGAAGGAGTGGGAGGAAAAATCCTTCAAAACAACAACAACATCAACTCTGCGAGAGGAAGCAACAGGGTTTATGGGACAGGTGGTCGTCATTTGGAGAACCATTAATAACTCCACCGGTGTGAGATAGCGGCTTCCAGTCATCTCAGCAATGGTCTCATTTGTTAACGCTAATTACGCCGAGATATAACAATTATTACGACATTGATGTACTGATGCTCGATGCTATCCTCGGCACCCTTAAGTAAACTCTCATCAAAGCGAGACTCCAACGCCGAGAACAAGAAGAACCCAGCGAGCGGCGGCACTTGTTTGTTTTTTTTTTGTTTCGTGCAGTAGCGTAGACGCGGTGGTGGGACTAAAATGTTAATTCCGTTCCTGTACGAGCGCAGCATCGAATGCTCTAGGGGCTGGAGAATGGTAGCGAATGGTGCAGTCTACATTAACACTAATAGATGGCCGGCTCAAGTCAGGCTCCACCAGCCTGGAGAGGCAGAGGGAGAGGCTCCTCTTTCCCCTCTGCAGGTTATTTAGACCTGAATAACCTTAATAAGGGCATCCAGCAATCTAGATATGGTTATTAATGATGATGGTTGTAATGATGGGACTTTGACACGCAAACTCATTTGACACGCCGAGCATCCTCACTTGGCACAGTAAGAAAGGAGACAGGGGGGAGGGAGGGAGGGAGACAGAGAATGAGAAGGAGAGAAGGATTATTAATCTGATAGATGACTGTATGGCTGCAGGCAGAGAAAGGAATTATCAACACTACAGTAATAGATGAATACTGAACAGCTGCAGAGAGCAGGGCCGGAGAAAGAAAGAGATAGAGATGGAGACAGATGGAGGGAAGGTTGAGTGAAAGGAATGATGAGGGATAAAGAGGTATAAATAGTTGGAAGAGCAGAAAAGAGATCAGTAGTAAAAGAAAAGATAAAAAAAAAGTAGAAGAGGGGAAAATAGGGAGGGAGAGAAGAAGAGACATTAATATTAATAATCTCTCGCTCAGTGAGAGAGAGAGAGAGAGGAAGAGGGGAGAAGGGAGGGAGGCTCAATAGAGAGATGAATATAAAACAGACAGAGATGGAGGGAGGGGAATGACAACACAGACGCATATAAAACAGAGAGCGACGGAGGGATGGAGGCAAAAGACAATACAGAGAGATGAATATGAAACAGGTGGAGAGAGAGGAGGAGGAGGAGGAGGATGGGTGGAGATTGATCAATAAGGTGTGCGCGGTAGTTCAATGACATTAAAACACACACACAAGGACACGATGATAAATCATATCGGCAGCAGCATCTCTGGTCAGGCAGAGCAGGACAACCAGCGGCAACTGCAACAACGACGACGACTGCAACTGCAGCGCCGGGGCAACGGTGCAACAGTCATGACGGACGGATGGACGGACGGACAGCGGCTCGTGTGCCGCCTGCCCTGCAACTGCTCCTCATCTCCTGTGTCTTCACACGCCGCCGCCGCCGCCGCCGCCGATGGATAAAGAGGCACTCGAGTGTTATTTTTGGATCGACTCTCACCTTTTTATGTATTTTAATTTCCAGCCACCTTTTTTTTTTTTCTCCTTGCCAGCGAGAACTGAGTGCCAGAGCTATTTCAGGTAGACAGCATCTGAGCAGAGTCGCAAGGTGCAAGGAAAAAAAAAAGAGATAGAGAGAGACGGTGGAGGTTAAGATGGTAGCTCAGATGTTGTGGTGGTGGTGGTGGTGGTGGTGGAGTCCATAGAGGAGACTGAGACTAGTTGGAGCTGACAGCTGGTTAGAGGCTGGTTGATTGTATTCTGCCTCACTGCTGTCACTATCCACATGTTACAATTGTCTCTACCTGTGACTCTCCCTCCTCATCCTCCCTCTCTCCTTCCATCCTCCATCTCCCCTGATATCCATCTCCCATCTCCTTCTATAAAAGTAAGAACACTCGCTTCCTCTCTGCAAACTCTTTTGTGAACTCATTCAACCACCACCACCTCCTCCTCCTCCTCCTCCCATCCCAGCTGCCTTCCACCTCTTTCCTCCTCCCTACTACAACTTATTTCCTGGACCTCTACCCCCACCACCCTGCGCCGCACTATAGTGTCCAGTGGCGGGGTAAACGCTGCATTGACCTCGCAGTTTGATGAAAGATTAACCTGCTGCAACCATGCATATTAACCCTTAACCCCTCCTCCACTCTTTCTCCTTCCACTGCACTTGCACACAAACACACTGCAGCTTCCTTTCCCCCCCTTTTTAGCTCTCTCTCTCTCTCTCTCTGCATTCAAATCTTAGCCAACAGAGTTACCATGGTTACCTATTCACCAGTCTCCCACTCCGTCCAGCTGTATCCCACCAATTCCACATCCACCCCTTTCCTCCTCCTCCCTCATTAGCACCCTATACACACTCATATACAAATGGCACCAACCGAACATGAATGACATCAACACTCCAAAAGAAGAGGCTGCATTACAGCAGGCCGCTTCATTGGCCCCGAGCACAGACGATGATGATCCGGAGTGATTTACAGTGAAGGAGAGTACACTTTAATTTTGGCCAGTGTGTCGCCGCAAATGACAAGCAGCCACAAATCACGGGTGCAAAGGTCAGGGTCGTGTTTCCTGTGAGGCATGATTTAGTGGCAACAAAAAAAAATAAATTAAAAAACTGACATTCTGGGAGGTAACAATAAAATAAATGAAAATCAAATGAAAGTTTCAGCTTCTTAAAGGTTCGGACAACCTATTTTAGGACGAGGATGAAGGATGAAGGATGAAGCTGACAAGGCTCCGGTTCAGGTTTGGTTAGATTTGAGCACAAAAAGAGACTCGGTTAGGTTTAAAGGAAGATTTGCCTGATATGAAACAGAACTGTCAACTCCATTTCCATCTTCAGCCTGACACTGCCTCCACTTTAACAGATCTCTGCGGGGCAGGAGGATTTGATTTTTCCCTAACGATCCTGAGAAGACGCTCCATCTGTGATCAGTCTCGATAGCAGCGTCCGTCTATGGCGATCGCCATCGTTGTCCTCCTTGGTTCAGTCAAGCTTGACAATGGCTTTAGTCCCCCCCCGTGATGCCGATTGGCTAGTCGTTGGCTCATTATGTTAACTGAGAACAGACCAGAATCAGTCAACCAGGTGGAGTGGGTGTTTGGGCTTCAGGAGAAAGACTTCAAGCTTTATCGTCAGGTTAAAGTTAGCGAACGATCGAAAAGCAATGACTGTTTTTTTCTCTTTAACGTGCCTTCTCATGTTAAATGTGTGTTTTGCTGCTTGTTCCTTCACTCGGATGTTTGAGTCATAAAACGTGCAGAGTTTCTGATTTCATTCATCTGCCGAAGGAGGAAAATCTTCTCAGTTAAATACGTGAGCATGATTTTATTTAGTTTGGAAGCCAGCTGCAGTCCGACATGTTCCACATCAGTATGTAACTTAGTGATGTAGAAACTCCAGTCCACACCGAGAATGGACTTTTGAGTGAAGCAGGGGACATCTTGTGTTGAATTAAACTTTTAAAACTACTTTTAAAACATATTCACAGATTCTGGATTTTTATGGGTTCATGGTTTTTGTGAAAGGACAGCACAGGAGAAAAAATATATATATACTAATGTGTTACACCTAAATTTATTAGTTTTTCAAATTAGATTTATGATTAGGTTAAAACCATAAATTTTTGATTTAATATAAATAAAGTTTATTTATTATAATGGCATTACACCATTTTTTACTTACTCACAAGCCAAAATGTTACTGTACTGTATGTAGGTTGATATAATAACGTTTTCACAGCTTAAATATTTTTTACTTCAGATCAAACTAAAAGCATTTTGTTACAGTCGATGTTTAATCAGGCAGATTATTACACGGAGCATTTTTTGTATTATTCATATATACATAAATACATAAATATCACTATATTTAATGTGTCTAAATTGGATCTTTAATTGTTGCATTCACAGATATTTAAAGATATTTAAGATTTAACTGACTAAAATAAACGATGTACATTGTTGCTGATCATTTTCCAACGAACGTCATTTTTTCAACTCATGGTAGCCGTCAGTTTATCATTGGAACAGAGTGAACATGGAGTCTACATTATCGCTGATTTATAATGCAGCTCAAGCTCGGATTGATTTGAAAAGTCCACACTGGTTCACCTCACACCAGCATAATGAATGACAGAATTGATGTTCAGTGTGATGGACTACACATAGCGCTGTAAACAAGTTTCGAGCACGCATAGATATTTTACTACAGAAATAAATGGAAATTCTCGGGACGTTAAAAATAAACACATCTTGTAAAACGGTTAATTGGGGACGTAAAGTCTAGAAGTTTGTTAGTGGATGAGCTCAAACATGCAAAACGACTGATGTGGTCCTTTAAATGTAACGGCAGAAAAAATGAATTCATGCTTTTTCTCCCTTTAGCTGTCAACCCAAGATGTTCCCCTAACATTTCCCCTGAGCTTCAAAGAGCAGCTTTAAGTTTAAATAAAACATTTTTCCCACACGGTTAGACAACTTTACATATACAGTATAGACTCTGTTCCATAAAATATTAAAACCTTCCTTTAAAAGATGTCTGATCACATCAAATGAAAAATCCGAAAAGTCCCGTGCATCATTTTACACATACAGCACTTCTCTGTGATTCAGTCTGACACATCAGATATCTTTAGGCTCTTGACAGGAATTTAAAAGTTTTGTGTGTATGAGCAACGCTTGGTTGGCCCGGTATACTTCATTTGCCAGAGGCTCCGCGGGGTTAAAGAGGTTAAAAGACCCCCATCTTCATGTTTTTGATCCTAGTTGAACTGACGTATCCTGTGAATTTTATTTCATAAAGATTTATGTCAGCCTCTAAAGGTCGGGTAATTGAGTTTGGATAATTTTACCCTCCACTACATCTCTACCTGTGACCACGGAGCCGTAATTTAAGAGTGGAGGGTCGGGGGGGGAAAGAAGCAGAATGAGGAGCGTAAGATTTCTCTTCTTTCTCCATCACAAGCGAGTGATCATCGGTAAAGCATACCGACCATGAATCTGCACAGCAGATGGTTAGACGCTTACTTCTTCTACCTGATGCAAAGAGCAAGAGACAGGCGGAGAGATAACCAGCGACATGTGCTGACAGTCGAACAAGCGGCGAGTCGAAAAGACAGGACTGCGCTCCTTCTCTCCAGTGTCCTGTCTGCGCACCAGCGTGGAGGCCCATCAATAATGACTCGGCACACACCAAGATGGCAGCTCATGCAGCCATGAGGAAAAAAAAAAGAGAGAGAGAGGGGGGAGAAAAGCTCATCATGTCGGTTGTGTGCGGTGGGAATAGAGCCATGACCCTTCCTGATCGCGGTGACATCTCGGCAATCAGGGTTGTGCCTGTGAGGCTTTAAGACAGTGGAAAATCTGCTCTCACACACCCCAATTTCTGAGACAAGGAAGTAATTTAAAATAATAACCTACGACAGATTTTTATCCCAAAACAGCAGAGTTTACCAGAACTGCTGATACGTCTGTTACATCATGGCAGCTGCTGATTCAGTCAATTTACTTGAATCAATTTAATCAATTTACTTCTTATTAAAATTCAGTTTGCGGCGATCCACGCCTGATATGATGGATGTGATGAGGTTTTCCTGATCAATATCAATATTGATCAATGACACCGTCTGAAGCTCTTAATCTAGACCGGATTCAACGATCAAGATGGCACAGAAAGCAGGCAGAGTTCTGTTATTATCCCGTGTCTCGGTGCAGACTTTTAGTGTTCTACAGTAACTGCTGTTTCAGGGACTTTACCGCCTGGAGAAAAATAAAATTCTGGGTGGAAATTGGCTCCTTCGATCTAAACAGCATCGATATTGGCCTTAACAGGCCACGTAACAGTAACCAAAAAAAAAAAAAAACGATTCAGAAACAATCTTGCAGAATTTGCAGCACGCAAGACGTCTGTAAAAAAACGGGAACAGCGCTCGTGTTCGTCTAATTGCTTACAACTGGCAGCGAGGTTTGGTATAGCGGGGTGATGAAGAGGGCAAGAGTGAAAAACCCAAATCCACCTCCTGCTTTGTTCCCCTCAAACCCTTCTGTCTCCCACTTCAGTATGAATGCCAACAGCGACGAGTGGATGTCTCCTCGCAAACTGACACAGTCTTGGCACCTCGGGGCATCGCTAGGGGGCGAAGTCTCAGGGGGGAAAAGTGAATTTCTCATGTCCAACAGAGGATCATCCCCTCTTGTAAGACATTTACGGGTCCTAATCCCAATGGTCAGCCCTCTGGGTCACTGACTGTCCCTTTGGCAATCCAGTTTTACTGTGATTGAGTACGTGAGTCTCTGTTTTAAAGTGGAGATAGCAGGAGAGGTTGAATCAGCAACATAACAACATGATAAAAGTTTAATAATCTGTGAATCTGCACCGAAAATACTGGAAGCTTACTTTCTATCAAAGGATAGCAGCTCAGCGAATGTTTGAACTCGCAGTAAACTGACTGTTTGGCCATTTGTTGGCAGTGAAAAGCTGCAACAAAGACATATGATCACCTTTTAAATTGATATGACTAAGGAGGGAACGCAGCAAATCACTGACGACTTCCTTTTACCGCCCATGCTAATGTTGTACCCCTGAAAATGGGGAGAAATAATCGCGAGAATGATGCAGCGTCTCAACTTAAATGAGAAAAATATCTCCGATTTCTCCGCGTCTGGCAAGAAAACACACAGATAATCTATTCTAAACTATATAAATGATATATATGATATAAATCGGGGGAGTTCCAACTCCCTGAACTCCCTGAAATCTGCCCCTCCACGATATTTATTAGAAATAGCATCACTGCTGTTTGTGTCTTTTAAATTACGTTCTTATTCCACACTCAGTTCTCTCTAAACAGAGAGCGAGAGAGAGACAAGTCGACACTCAGAGACAGGCAGCGGAGAAGTCTCTAACCACAGATCATCACACAAGGCGATGGTTATTTTAACTTCACTGTTGTTGCAGAATAAGCGATGTATCCAGGAACACATATAAAGCTTCACATTATAAATTCATGGAGTTATCATAAAGATCAGCTCGACGTGTGATTAGAAAAGAGCAGAGGAGCAGAATCAGGCTACCTTCCGTCTCCGGTGTGTTCCTGGTTGTTAACAGTTACTTATTTACTCATTCAGCAGATGCAGAGCGGCATCAGGACACATTTGGAGCTGTTGATGTAAATCCAAGATTTACTCTCCCTTTAGCGCGCTTTGGTCAGCTGCAGAGAAAACTGTCCGACTCTTCAGCTGATAAATGCTCCACTGTGTTCACTATTATCGCTATTGTCTGTCATTTGAGATCAGAGAACCAAAAGAATGAGCTGAAAGACACCTCAAAGGAGACGACGCTTAACCCTCGTGGGATAATGCGAAAAAAGCAAAGAGACTGTTTGTCATTCGCTTTAAATGCTAAGCTAACAGCAGCACAAGTAGAAAGGAGTCATAAAGTTAGCGAACTGACTCAGGCGAGGTGAAGATTTACCTCAGGTTAGCTAACATTAGCCACCCTGAGCCGATGGTTACACCAAAGCCCCCCAGGATGTGCAAGAAGCAGCTGTAAAAAGGCCGACTCGTTTCACTGTCAGAATCCGATCCGTCCGGTCTGACACCATTTGAAAAATCGAGAAGAGTTCCTTGATATTAGTCAGCGGAGGGCTAAACCGAAAGCGTCTCTGGTGCGCATGCTCTATGGCCCGCTGTAGCCGCAGCATGAATTCATCCGGGGATTAATTTACAGGAAGAAATGGCTTTTTGGGCTTCACGCACCACAGAGGAACTTTCATAAGAACAAACTCAGCCACTTTATACATCCATGGTCATACCAGGCCGAGTAAGGCTATAGCAGTAAAACTCCCGAGTGTATTGAGTTGAGCAATAGTGTGCTTTATTGCTTATGAACTCAACTTTTCATTTGTAAGAGGAAGAACGTGTTATTTCTCCTGTCAAAAAAAAATTGTATAGTGTCGCTTTTAAAGCTCCGTAGAGCTGAGAGGAACTTCAGAGAGTCGGGTCACATTCGTCATTACGAGTGACCCCTTTCATTTACAAGTAGCCGTGTGATGCTGAATTCATAAAAAATATTGATTATAGCTGCTTTCAGTTTTAATATTTGTGAATTAGCGCTGAAAGCTTACTGTCTCTTAAACTGCACTCGTGTTCTCATCATTTAAAAGTCATTTGACCAGCAGACAAACGTCCTCTATTCCAGATCAGCTCAATCATAATTTCTTAAAGTGATTCAGATTTCCAAAGAGGTCCTCCGATGAACTGTGTTTGAACACAAAGCACCAAACCAAATCAGTCTCATCTCACTGCTTCTTATTAGAAGGGAATATGACGGACCACAATACGATCGAGTGAGAGGCTGCAGCGAGGTCTTTCAACTTTCCCAGACGTTCATTTCTCCGGGCCTTTCCCCCCGGAAGGCCGAGGCAGAGCTGCTCTATCACTGTGAGTGTGATCTCCGTGCTGCATGGCTCATAAGGAGCAGACAAATTTAGGATATGATAAATCAGCGCTAATACGATACCCTCAGTGTCTGCTGGTTAACATAAAACAACCTCTACATCTTCGCTTGGCAGGCTCTCCTCACTCACGCCTGCAATATCTTGTTTGTCCCAACCAAAAATAAGAGAATAACATTCAGCGTGCAGAGGCCAAACTAAATATAAACCGTGCCACCCAAGCTAAAAAATGCACGCCAAATTTAAAATAATAAAACGCATTGCATTTGTTTCAGCATCCTTCTGTACTCATGTCAGATAGTAATCCTTCCACGGAGACAGTTTCACCATAATCAGCCCATTATAATCCCATCCAGACCTTCCACAGTCTGCTACCAACCAGCATTAATTTGGAGCCCAGTCTGCTCATCTAGCCTCATTTTTCCCTTCACACTCCAGCCCCGTGTCCTGGTCCCAGGGTAGTCTATCACACTTAGGCTTACACTCTTCACAGGCAAATAAACATTTAAAGCATGTGACTAACCGCCGGGCAAAATTGACTTTGGGATAAAAGACCAGGGGGGCTTTTAAAAGATGAAAAGGGGAACTCTGCATCAGGACACAGAAGCCCTGATTTAATGGAAAACAACAAAAAAAAAAAAAACAGAGGCAGCTTCATTCTGCAGAAGTAGCCGAGTCACGCAGAGGGTTTTCTCTTTTTAATGATCGCGGAGGAGGAGGAGGAGGAGGAAGAGGGAGGGATGGATGGGGATACAGGGCTATGACAGAAGGTGCTTGTGAATAGTTTTTAAATGGGAGCCACGGAGAGGTGGGTGAGGGGGGAGGACGCCGCTGTCTCGTATTGTGCTGGGTAGGAGAGAGGAAGCACCCGCACTCCCCCACTTCCTTCCTTCCCTCTGTCTCCTTTCCTGGCCTCCTCCTCCTCCTCCTCCTCCTCCTCTGCTGCTGCGTTTGCCCTCCCGCCCCCTCTGACACTGAAAGAAAGCTGGACGAGCACTGGCCTTGCCGGTGAATGAAGCCCTGACGTCACTTGCACACACACACACACACACACACACACACAGTGTGCAGTGTGACTAATAGCGTACTAGCGTTCTTTGTGTTGCTTCAGTTATACCTGATTCATGGCTGGCTCCCAGGAGGAGCCCCCCAGGTTATTGAAATATTCAGAGACGTTAGATGTTAGTACAGGTGAATCAATGCTGCCAGTCGATAACTCCCCCCTCGACGGGGATTTAAGGACAGGGGTGTGTTATGCCAGCACGCCACAGATTCAGGTGAAAACACCACTATTGTACTTGATATTGACTTTTTTTTTTCTCTCCCTGATATCGCACGCAGTGATTTCCCCACAGAAGTACACGTAGAAACATATTTGAGTCCGCCTGCCTATTAGCTGATTCTGCGCGTGATAGCTGACATCATTAAGTGGTCGGTGCATTGTAACGGGACGAACTGGAGAGTGAGTGACACACACACACACACACACACACACACACACACAACACGTTTTTCGAGTGTGTGTTTTCTTTTAGGACGGATCAGGATCAGGACTGTGATCAATACAGTTCAAGAACAGATGCTGTATTTTAATTTTCAGGCTGTGAACATGAAAACATGAAGAGTTGAAGATGATGAATAAAAGCCAAAAAAAAAAAAAAACACACAAAAGTGTTATTTTAAAAGCAGAACCTGGAAACTGGAGATGTTTGCCTCCGCCCTATCACTGTGTGTACTTTGATATCTGTGTGTGAACTTTTATATATATTTATTATATTATATATTATTATTTGACAGTGCAGCTGAAGACAGGCAGGAGAGGAGAAGAGTGACAGGACATGACGAGGGCATCCTTGCACTGGTTGCCGATCAGTTTTAGAATTGATTTTAAGATTGTCTTATTGGTTTTTAAATGGCTGAATGGCACCGACCGATCTTTCAGACTTACATAGATACGTACGGAGCAGGAGCTGGACTCCTGGCCGTGCCGACGACCTCCACATAGAGGCACACGGGGAGTGCGGCTTTAGTTCAGTCTGCCTGTGGATCTGAGGGATGCACCTCTGTAGACATCTTTAAAAAAACGCTTCAGTCTTTTATTTAAGATGACTCGCCGTTCACTGCTGAGCCTTTAAGTCTTGATCATCCTCTCTGTTACTCTGAAACATTTCATTGGTTTTATTGTTGTAGCTTTCATCTTTGCTGAATTGGTTTTTAATTTTTATACAGTTGCTCTTAGACTTTTTTATTTGTTAGAACATTTTATAATTGTATGGCCTCATTTTATTTTTGTTGTCATAATTTGCTCTGTGAAGCACTTTGAGCTGCACGTCTGCATGGAAAGGTGTGTAGCAACCAATAATGTAATAACAGCCAAAAACATAATAACCTGACAATAATGTGATATGTTATTAAGTTATTAAAAAAATCCCTTGAAAATGTAATAACTGCAGCTGATAATGTAGTAATACATAGACAGGACTGCATTTCTTTGTGCAGTTTGCTCATCATAAATAGATATAGTGGATGGCACAGTCATCATATTCATTCAAGGATACATACTATGCAGCACTCTCTCCTTAATTATGGTTGTAAGAAGCAATTTGAGAATTATTAGTTGCACAAAATCTTTATTTAGAGTATTGTTACTTATTGCATCACTATAACTTATTAAATTATATACTTAATATATAAATTATTGTCTTTATTACTTTTTAAATGATCATTATTATATTATTAGTTGCTACAAGATGCTATGCAGATGACATGCAGCTGCCGCAGTAAGAACTCTACCAGGTAATCATCGGCACACTCCGGTACGTGTGAACTATCAATATTCTCATCTTTCATTATCCATTTCTAATCAGTTTTGAATGGAAATGTGTCAAATTATAGAAACTAGTTCACTTTTATTCCTCTAAATACCTGAATTAGATTGCATCATAACGGATTACAAGAAGATTAGACGCTCGTCGATATCACGTTAAAGTACAATTAGCGCGGACTTCAGATGTATGATGCCACATAGAACTGTTCCTGTTGTGATAATGTGACACATCCATAATGCAGTTTGGATGTTTGATGCTGTCTTGTTACAACTTGAGCTAATCTGTCATTTCGTACTCCTCAGCTGAACGTTCAGGAGGTCAACTGAGTTTACGATTGTCTGATAAAGTATTAATTAGACAGAAACTCCTCCTCATTTCCTCCCTGTTTACTTATTAAGCTTCTTAATGTGATGTCATGACAGGACGCGCAGCCTCGGATGCGGCTACACTGTCACATTTCAGTGCTACAACAACAAACGCTTTGGTTATTGGAGCATTATTACAATAAGCGCTTATTTTTAGAAAACAGGCACAACAGCGCTGATGAGGTTTCTTAAACCGGAGCAGCGTTCCACATTTTAATCACCGCTCATCCTTGTCAAATCGGATATATACCGCAGCCCCCTCTGCACTGTATCTGTCTCCTACCTCACCCTCCCACTCGAAAATGTCCAAAGACGGCGCTCCGCTTGCTCTCATTAGGATGCAGGACGCGGAGAGAAGCCCTGATCTATTCAGAATTGCTCCTACAGGAGCCGAGGACCTCTTCCCCTTCAGAGGGGGCCGAGAGCTGCAGATTAAAAGTCACTGTGCTCATCACCCCTCGCTAAAGCGCTCCCATTAACAGACATTACATTACTTACCCCACATGTTCAAATCCCTAACTGGGGGCTTCATACCACTTGCTGCGATAAAAGTCCTTTTAATGTTAACATCTTCACATTCACTACGCCAGCCCTCAACTTCAAATAAAATCCACTTATTGCTGTCCGTTCTGTGGCTCTGCCTGGTCGGGACACTGATTTGGTGAACAATTAATTCATATTTAAAGGTTATTAAGTGTGTTGATACACTCAATTCCTGTGTGCTGAGGGGGGCAAAGCCAGCAGCTAATCAAAATGACTCTCAGCCATTTACAGAGCAATGTAAATTGCACATTTTTGGGGGGTTGCTCTCAAACTCTTTTTTTTTTTTCCCACCAGTGTTTCTGAGCCGAGCGTTTGTTGCTCCCAGCTGTTTTGGAGAGGAGGACTTCAGGTTCAGCATTTCTGTGTTTCACGCTGCCCTCACTTTCCTCTGTGTGTGTGTGTGTGTGTTTGTGTTTCAGCAGGCCAAACTGTGGTGTGTCGACTCCGACTCAATCCGATATGTGTTTGGTGACATTTCTGTGATGGGGTCAGTCTACGCAGACAAAACAAAAGTTACTGTAACATATCTGAGAGGACAAGCTGCACAGGACTTTGTGTTTGAGTCTTATGTATCGCTTTTATGGAGAGGTTGCTTTTAAAAAGTCTTCCCTTACACACCAGGTTAGTTTTTCTCACATGTATCCGTTTGAAAAAGTGTTTTCCTTTCACTGACACTCCTCCTTGGATTTACGGATAAAAGGAATCTTGCAAAAGCTAATAAATCAAACAGAGATTAGGCTTCATCACCTCGAGTCACGAGGATTAGTTGAAAGAGTTAACGGATCTGTGCTAGCACCACGTTAAACTGCGTGGACGCTACTGCATGCGAGAGCTAACAGAAGCGCACATCTGACGCTACACGAGATGTCAGCACCTCCACTTGAGAGAGGGGGACCCTCACTTGAGCGGTTGCAAATGGAGAGGCAATTAACTGCAATACATAAGTCTGTTAAAAGTCTGTCTAGAGGAAAAGAGCAGAGCTCAAGAGTCCAAGGCAGGGAAGGCCGTGTAGGGTGGTCTGGGTGATGTCAACTGCTGTCCAAATGGAGGGGAGATCGACCGTGGTACCATCTGAACCGCTACACCAAGGCTCAAACAGGAGCAACACTAAAAGATCAAAATGACAGCCACCCCAGAGAGAAGCCAAGAAGACATGAATCAGATACGACTGATGCAACTACACCCCTGTCAAACACGACTCTAGTCCAAAATCTAAACCGAGAGCGCTCAAACAGGAAGCAAAGAGACAAACGACAACAAGTTTTGGTCACACTCGCTCTGTTATCTCGTTCGCATCACTCACCCAATTCTGAGAAATCCACCAGACCAACTTGGACTACAAAGATGGCGGAGCGTCAACTTGCTGAATGCACAACAACTGGACGTGTTCCCGATTCACTGATTATCTGGATGACTTAGACAATGATTCAATGGAAGCGGAGGAGCAGGAAGGTTTGTCAGTTGTTAAACAAGAACGGAGGAGGAGGAGGAGGAGGAGGAGGAGGAGGAGGAAACGGCAGGAACTTGATCGATATCACCATCACAGCGTTCATTGATGCATGTGAGGATAACGTTTATTGCCACCAACGCATCAGACTGTGTGAACTATTTACTCTCATGGCCCATTATGATAGTAGTAGCATCACATATTGGCAATACAAAAGCTGTGTATTGATATGAAACGTACATTTGTTTGCTTGTTTGAAATCAAACCCCAGGAGAGAGGAGAATGATGAGGAGGATTTGCTCTTATCATATGCCGAGTAATCAAAGTTAAAGGAGCTGTATGATATTTTTGATTTATACATAACTGCTCACCAAGGCGAGCGCTGACTTTGATGTGTTTTCCCGTGCTTACATTACATTTCTAACATGGTTCGATTGAATTATGTTAATCATATTTAGTATACACGACTATGATCGATGCAGGCGGAAACGTGATCGCCCATAATTGACTTGGAAAGTGTTTTTCTGGGTTGTGGGGGAATTCTCATAGCATCGATGCTACATTTTTCACCCTCACTTGCATCGATCGATTGATTGATTGTTTGTTTGGAGGTTATCAAACCTCCAGAAGGGGGAAAATACGGCAGTTTCAAAGGTCCAGACGGGGAATGTTTCATACTCCAGTGACGCTTCTTTGTGAGCATCCTCAACAAATCTACGACACAGTATACAATGTGTGTGTGATGTGAGGGTTCGAAGTGTGGTGTTGGATCACTCTCTATAAGAAGAAACAGCAGTTTCAGCATTGTTCACATGAGTGAAGTAACCAGTCAGAAGCCAGGACTTAGACTGAGGCTAACATGTAAATAATAAATGTGTAATATACACTATATATATATATATTATATATTATATTATATTTACTTCTAAACTTTACAGTAATACTTGTATACGTGTATACCAATGCCTTTTCTTGGTTGGATTTCCTGACAAAATTACTGTCGCTTGTGAATGCAGCGCTCACATTTCGGAGCATCTCATCAGCACGTGAACGCATCACGAAGTCAGCGGTTTATGCTCGACAATTAAAACTACGTTAAAACATAAAATAAACTTAGAAATGCAACCTGATTTTTACATCAGAGTGAAATCAATGGAACACAAAGGCTTAGCAATTACAGCAGTTACAAATATTTGACTAAAACACTTTGTTTGCGCGATAAATAATTAATATTCAGCTCCATTTCAGACTAAAGTTACATTTTGAGAGTATTTACCGTGACCCTGTATAAGTCTTCATTTATTTGTCACACACTCCATTTGGATTGCTGAGGGAGCTTATAGTTTGCACTATTTAGGCGGTGCAGAGCCCCGAGAGCGTGCACTCTTATTATGAAATATAAATCGAACAGTTGGAAGCCGGTGTGCTGCACATCCACGTACCAGGACACAGCTCACAGATTCTCTAATTGGAGTGGAGAAGTCACTTCTTCGTCGACGCTGTGCAACAGCAGCACTTTGGAGTTAACAGGTGAAGTTTTTAAAGTTAAGTCAAGTCTCTCTCACTTCCACACACACACACACACACACACACACTCCACCTGAGCAAGTGCAAACACGCTTGTTTGCAGTGAGAAAAAGTAACGGCATCACAAGTATTACTTTACCGCTCAAGGTCAAGGTCAAGGTCATCAATGTAGGCTTGCACAGACGGAGTTGTGGCCTCCTGTCGTGCTACGTCTTTTAGAAAAATCAAAGATGTGTATGAGCCAATGTGAAAAATAAATAAAGAACGGCGTATACAAATATGACAACAATGCAGCTGGCTAACAGTTGTCAAGGTGTAACACACCAAACATCTGTTCGAGCGAGGCCGTGCAAAGACAACACGAGCACGGGATAAAAGAACGCGTAACGGCGTCAGAATGAATCAGTAACATCATGTTGTTACAGCGTCACGTTGCACCGGGTGGACGAGATAAGATTAAAGATATGCAGGAGAAGAGTTGTGCAACATCAGCAGTACTCTGCAGTGTACAGCAACAGATTTCACACTGTAACACGGCTCAGCGTTTAATTAGGATTTTTTTCAGGGAGCTGAAACATTCAGACGGTGTGGTGCAACATGTGGAGCAGAGGTGGATGCGTCTGCGCAGCTCCTGCTCCGTGACCGTACACGAGACCTTTTACGGTTTCATGTATAAATGATGCGTTCTCCAAACAAACTGTGCGTGTGCACGCGTGATAAGAAACACTCTCTTTGGCCTTCATCCATTCAGGCCTCGCCCCAGCCTTCTCTATGAGTGACACACTGACTAATACACAGACAGATAAACACTCACACTGACAAACACGATAAGGCTTTGCCCACGAAACACTGACACGGACTGACTGATGGACGTCTCCATGGAGACCAGTCACCAAGACTGACAACGGTGTGTCTCTCGCAGCGGGCGTCATGTCAACCAAATCAGAGAGGTGAGGTGAGGGAGGGAAAGAGAGAGAAAGAGGTGGAGATAAAGAGTGGAGACGCACGGTTGCAGCAGCAGAATCATTACAAAGCAGCGTTGAGAATATTCCAGCGGATGCAGTGCAGATCTGGTCTAACGCGTGAAGCCACGTGATCGTCTTCCCTGCCCTTCTGCTCCTCTCACACCTCAGTCTCACCCCATCACTCACACCTCTCCATCACTTTTTTCTTCCTTTGCACTCCCTCTCATCTAACAATCTCCCCATCCTTCCTTCTTCCTCCTCCTCCCCTTGCACCCTTTCCTTCCCTTCACCTAAGGCATGTTTATTTCCACACCTCACCTCCTCTTTGCTTGATTTCTCCACCCTTCTCCTCTCTGCGGGTTCTTCTCTCCACCCCTCTCTCTCCCTCTCTCTCTCTCCCACGCTGTGCGAAATGGAAGCTCTCACAGAGACCTGAGGTTGCCATAGTAACCTGCCATAGTAACCACTCACCATCTTGCGTGTCTCCGTCACGTCGGCGGGGGCTCGGGGCGTCCGCGGCCCTGCTCTGCAGCTCCCAAAGCGGGGCGTCAGTTCAAGTAAACCCTGCAGTGTGCTGCAAAAAAAAAAGTCCTCGGATCGATTCTGATTTTTTTTTTTTACCTCACAAAAACTTCCAAACAACGTTTCTGAGGGAGGCGGTGACATAACTGACAAAACACAATTGTCATCTGCGGGTCAGGCTTGTGTATTATTAGACACGGGTCCCCACAGACACACAGCTGAGAGGACAAAATGTTTCTGAAGAAGCTTTTATGGTTTCCAACTTTTAATTTAACAGCACACCTGACCACACCAATTAAAGGTCCAGTTTTCTTCGCAGGAATGGAATACAATATTCATTAGTGTGTTTTCATGAGTGTATATAAGAACTGTTGTTTTTTGTTTGTACTGTATCTACACTGAGAGCGGGTCCTCTTCTTGGAGGCCGCCATGTTGAAACACCGTGTTTCTACAGTAGCCTGGAACAGACAAACTACATTCTGACTCTACACAGGGCCTTTCAAGTGTTGTTTCTCCTTTACACCAATGACAGTACAAAGAATGGACAGAGCATGAGTGACGTCACCCCGTAGGTTTTCCGAAGCGCTGGCTGCCGCCATGTTGGCTGTACTACTTCCCCTGCCTCCCGGCTAATCTAAATATCGGCAAAGACGTGGATCATCAGCAGACCTGAGGGGGGGCGAATGAGACCTGCGTGGTCTAATAAGCCATCTGTAATAGCACCCACCTGTCAATCAAAGCGTCCACGCTCTTAATCCTGCATAACTTTAAGCCTTAATATAATCTGAACAGGTGAGTTGTATATAAATTCACCCTCAGTACAGTTGTCATGAACGGGGAAATTAGCTATAGAGACCAAAACTGTTTTTGTACCAGGCTGTAAACATGTTTATTTCTGCTGTGAAGTTGGACGTTTTAACATGGGGACTTATGGAGACTGACTCACTTCTGGAGCCAGCCTCAAGTGGACGTTTGAGGAACTGCAGTTGTTAGCACTTTCCCAAAACTGGAGGTTGAACCGTCATTTTTCTACAGAAGCCCAGAACAGACAAACCAAACACTGATGGCCTTTATGGCCTTTAGCTTTTTATGTGAGTTTTTTCTACATGCTTGGCAGGAGAGGGTGAGACGTGGGACGTCAGTTGGTTGCAGTCTGCAGCTTCACTGCTAGGTGCCACTAAATCCTACACACTGGACTCCACACAGGGAAATTGGAGCCTGCGCGCCTCACCGCTGCACCACCCGATCCAAAGCTACCACAAGAGAAAACTGCAAGAGGGGCAAAATATATAAATAAACTAGTACAACTGAGTCAACACTCTACACATATCATCGCGGAGAGTCTGGGGAGTGGGAAAACAAACAGTGAAGGCATGTACAGGTTCACGTGATGGCACAGAGTAATCGTCCTAACCACACGGTCGGATCTGTGATTTATCACAGCGATGGCGTGCAGCTCCACTAACTACCTCCTCTGTGGCTGTTAGCGGCCCCCAGGGGACCACTGCTGGCATGTCTCCCTGCCCTCTTCTGGAGCCACCCTCTCACTGTGACATCACCACCACCATCAGCACCAAAATACAACAACCCCCTCCCGACGAGATCCAAAAAGGACGTTTGATTACGTGTCATCTTGTGCGACAGCGCGCCCACACTACTCTCCAGGCGTCTCATGGTAACCGAACCCGTCTGTGTCAGGCTTGAATCACAAGGAGTGAAAAAAAAAAAACAACAACAAGGAGATTAAAAAAAAAAACTGTTAAGCATCGCACTTTGGTCATCAGGGTTATAATTTCATGTTTACTGCTTCTGTTGCCATCTACATCATCAATATTTATACTGTCATCATCATCGGCATCAGTATGCCACTACCGTTGTGCTTCCAGCCAGCGCAGCCAGTCAGTGAGGCAGACAGAGGAAAGGCCCCAGCCTGACTCTGCAATGCTGTATTGAGCTCTTATGCCGTCACTGACCCGAAACAAACTCCCTCAAGACTCCTGTGCCGGGATGCAGCCAAGCCGGCGGTGGCTGCAGAGCATGGTGGTCACTGAGGCCTGACCGCCTTCATTAGCCAATCACATTTACTAATACTTAATCTAACCAGAGGAAGATGATATCGCTTCTCTTTGCCAAACTCAATGAGACACGCGACGCTGACCGCTCTCTCTCTCTGGCCAGCTCATTTCGAATCATCTGAACCGCGTCGCGAGCGTTTCCGAGTTCCAGCGATGACGTGCTACTTTTCGACCGTCTTTACTGACACACGATTGGATATTTTGGCCAGACGGCAGCTCTACCATGGCGCGTTCGCGGACTCGCGAGGGCGGGAAAGGGGAAGGATTCGCCTCAGTCCATTTTTTCAGGCATCCCTCTCCACTTTAGGTCATGATGGGAATATATTCCTCAGGGGAAATCTCACCATTTCTAATTATGTCAATTCAATGGATTATAGCATTCATTTTGTCATTAACCATTGCCATTCTTCCAACTATTATTCAATAATTAATGCCCGGACAGTCATCATGATCCCCGGCGGGCCAACACCCAGGCCTGGACTGGAGACTCAATCAAACCAATCATGGCTAATTATATCCACCCCGCCATCGTGTTCAGCTTAGCATTTCTGCTGTGCATGGGTCAGCGCTCATGCAACCCCCACCAACCTCCGGTCACTGAGATTTAAATTGTGCTATATCATGCGCAAAAAACAGAATCTCAGATCTCTAATCTCCGGGTTCAGGCGCAGCGCGAGCACGTGGCGACCGGTTGAGACGTGTGATGTGATCCCAACGTCTCAGATGGAGGGGGGAGGTCGTTGTCGTCGTCGTCGTCGTGCTGCATTATTAAGAGACAGCATGCACTGGTCGTTCCCACAATTTTCAAGCAGCTCTCTCCTCACCAACTTGTGTACATCAGCAAGTCGCGCAGCCCATCAATCAATGACACCCTCGCCCTATGAAGAGATCAGCGACCAGCTTGCCCTGATTAGAGCAGTTTTAGTGTCATCCATAATCTGCGTCTCTCTCCCTCTCGCTACACAGAAACGAGTGTATGTGCATAAACACACACATGCATGCACAGACGCACAGTCACACAGACACCAAATTTAGGGCAACAGTTACTCTCTTTGCATTCTAATGTAGCAGCAGAGACGTCCCTCAGAATTAATGCAGTTCTTTGTCCTTTTATGTACAGTAAGAGGACGAGTACACTTAAACCAGACTGAAAGCTGGCTTCGTTTGTCAGACGCACAAATGGTTGACATTGGGTAATATTTTAAGGGGGGATCATTTATATGCCGGACTCCTCTCGCGGCCTCGTGTGTTTGTTTTTTTTGGGGGGTGAGGATTTGCTGTGACTTTTCCCACATCTCCTCTGGAAATAATCCGCACTGGCTCCACAATTCCAACAGCGTCGGAGCAGTAGGGGGCTGAACATTATCTCAAAGTCACACCTTCCCTCTAGGCCAGGTGTGCAGGTGTAATTTACCATGTCCCTGTTAACCCGCTTGCTTGTTTTCATCAAGCTCATCGGCCATGCATAAGTGGTGTGCCTCGGAAATTAAAGAGCAGCCTGGCCTGATTCCTCAAATGACTGAAATCGCTCAGCCGGTGCTTAATTTGCGGCACGGAAAGGAGTCGGCGCTTGGTTTTGTGGGACACGTGCGCCCGAATGTGTCAAAATTAACGCCTGACGGTTGAAATTAGTAAGATGACCGCTCGCTTTTGTTTGCTCTCTTTTGAAAGTCATCAGATTGATGAAAAAGTATTTATATCTTTTGTTTTTTGTTCTTCTACAGTAACTCAGCCGCTCAGGAATTAAAAGTGGATCGGCTGTATTCATTTCCTTTGCTCGACCACAATGAAGAGCTTGTAACTGTCTGTGGAAGAGTCTAAATGTGGAGCCGGTCACACCTGCAGAAACCTTAAAAGGTCCAGTGTGTGGGATTTAGTGACACCTAGCGGTGAAGTTGCAGATTGCAACCGAATGAATACACTCGCACGCCTCACCCTCTCCTTCCAAGCATGTAGGAAAAACTCAAAGTCTGCTCAAGGCTACCATAGAAAAATGGTGGTTCAACATGGGGGACTAATAAATATTGTATTCCACTGCTGCCAACAAATACTCCTAAATCTTACACACTGGACCTTTAAAGGTTGAATAAGCTGCATAAAATATTCCACCTGCATCCTGGTGACATCCTTCAGGACCTAAAAGGATACTTGACCTAAGGTAAGCGATGACACTTCCCTCGACCCACAAAGGCACATCACAGACTGCTTTCTTTGCGTTTGAGCGGCCTCGGGCTTTAGGTAACGCTTCTGTTTGGTAAGTGGGAGGGAAGGCGCCGCGACAAAGTTCAACAGCAAACAAATTCCACTGACATTTTGGCCTGGCTCCTGCAGCAGCGAGAACGTCTTGATATTTTGAGGTGTGAAGCGATCACGTGACGGCACACAGTTCATGATCAGCTGAGGAAAAAAGGATACTCACTTCTTCCTCACAACATGATTGGATAAAACACATACTTTCACAGGCAGCATTAAAAAAAACTTACCATCCTCTTAAAGTTTTACGCCTGTAGGCCTATTTTGGATCTAATGGAAACAATATGCTGTGAGGAGAGGGCCTCATAAAGGGTATGTGTCATGGTCATTCACTTGACGGTTGAGCTACGACGGTGTAGAAGTTTACAGGTGCTGTAATAAGCATTAAATCTAATACGGGTGCATGAATAAAAATCACAGGATATAAAATGCAAGCAGCCAAACAGGAGTGCTTAATTGGCCTGTGGGGGTAACAATTTTTTTTAAATGACACCAGCCATCTTACAGGACAGAGATACCTCACATGCGGTGTTGGGTGGGGGGGCTCTCCACCTCCACACATACCCTCCTTTCCCTTGTTTGAGTCTCCCTCTCTTGTCTAATCCTGCCCCAGTGCCCCACTTCACCTTCCAACACCCCATTAATAACTTATTCTCTTCATCATAAAACTCAGGAGATCATCCAGCTGGTCTTGCACACACACACACACACACACAGCCAACAATCTCCTCCCGCCATGCAGTCCCAGTCCCTGCTCAGGATCTCTCTCTGAAAACAGTGCACATTAGCATTTAACTCCTCTCATAACCGTATCATTGTGTTGCAGATAGAGGCAGTAGATCTTCATTCATCAGTCCCTAATCTATCTGCTCCTTGTTCTCTCAGCCTGGAGGGGCCCCAGACTCTGACTCAGAGCTTAAACCCACCGCGCATAAGCCGCAAGGTGCCTGCGCATTTTTCCCTTTTCCAAAAATGTGGGGTCATCAGAGGGAGAGCAGAGAGGGGTACCTGAACCCCAAAAAAAAAAAAAAAAAACACGAACAGGTCCGATTAGAGAGCTTTAATGTAGTGTGTTTGGAGTGAAAGCTGCGCGTTAACCGGATCAAATATTAAGCCCTGTCAACAGCTTGTGTGCAACGGCGGATGCTCCTCTCTTATCGCCAAGGTTAGACCAACTTGTACCGAGCCAAGAGACCAAAAAAAAGACCAAACAACAGCTGAGGGTGCGGGAAAAGTTTGGATTGTGCAAAGAAAAATTCATTTATTTACCTAATTTTCTCTCACGCGCACGCACGCACGCACACACACACACGTCTGTCTCGTCATACATACATACATGTAATTCCTGGATCACCTTTAGATCCACGCAGTCAGACATGAGGAGCAGCAGGAGGTGGAGGAAGGAAGAGGAGGAGGAGAAGGAGGACACCTCACCCCAAAAAAAAAAATATGTTTTTCATTCCAACGCATTAGTAGTTTGCGCGCAAATGCACACACACACACACACACACACACACACACACACACACACACACAGCAGACAAACACAACACAATGAGAGCACATGAATCTGCATGAGTGTGAATGTCATCACACCAGACTCACCTTGATTTTTATGACGCCGATCCGAGTCCTGAAACAAACATCACGGCCGCCGCGCTCGGGTCGGTTACTCCGAGAGAGAGAGCTCTCCTCACCTTCCCTCAAATAACAGCGTATTCCACTGCAGAGCCGCCGCCGACGCTGTCTTCTTCTCCTCCTCTCCCTCCCCTCTCTCTCTCTCCTCTCTCTCTCTCCCTCTCTCTCTCTCAGATTGATTCAGCCTCTCCAAGTGCTGCGCTGCCACCGCTGGTAATGAGAATTGTCTCAGAAATCTTCAGGTGGATGCAACCACCGGCTGCCTGACGGTGAAGGAGGGACGTTACACCGCTGCTGCTGCTTCTTCTTCTGATGGGGACATTAAACACGGAACTTTATTCACTCAATATTTATTTGTTTTTTTAAATATTTTTGCAGCCTAAAAATATCACACCGACTACTGTTGCATTCTGCAGGCACATCACCGCGCACGCTGCCACAGACGACCCAGACAGCCCACGGCAAGAGATTAAATATTTATAACCCCCCAAAATGAGATGACATAATAAACAAATGCATCCACTCTAATCATAATAATCAGAATTGTTGCTATTAAAATCAGCCAAATGAACACACACACTTCTCTACGGTGCATGCACGTTTGTGATTTTGGACACACATGTCCGTATGGTCATGTAATCTCTATAATATGTGGATTGTTGGTGTGTGTGTGTGTGTGTGCGTGTGCATGTGTGTGTGTGTTTACAGCTTGTTACAGGGAACATTTGCTGCTTGGCCGGTTCCCTTGGCAACGCTCAAGCACACAGTGCCGAGCCCCACCTGTACAGCACTGCCTCATTGGATCTGAGTCCTGCCTGCCATTGCAGCTCCCATCATGTATATGGCATGCATATATATATATATATATATATATATATATATAGAGAGAGAGAGAGAGTGTGTACAGGTGTATTGATTGACATGCTGAGATGGAGGCAGAGGAGTGTGTTTGTGTTACAGAAAGGGATGTGAGAAATTCTGTGATTGATCTCAAAGTGAGAGCCGAGACTCTCCAGGGATAAGAAAGGGGATGGAGAGGGAGGGGAGGTGGAGGTGTGTTACATAATTAAAGGGGGGTGGATGGAGGGGGTGGGGTTTAAGGTCAGGTTAAGGTTACAGGTCTGACCAGGGTTGAGTTGTCAATCACCTCCGCAGGATATTAACATGAGGACGTCTGTGTGTGTGTGTGTGTGAGAGAGAGAGAGAGAGAGGTGGGTGGTTGGAGTGTCCATCAGATATAGCAGAGGGATGGAGGGAGGTGGAGGAAGTGTGTGTGTGTGTGTGTGTGTGTTGGGGGATGTTCAGACGGGTGATTAGTGCTGGATTGATAACGTTCTATATCGAGACTCAGAGGATCACTCTTTCCCACATCCTTGCACCTCAACGCCAGCTTCTCCATCACTGGCACGTGTTCTCTCTCACACACACACACACACACACACACACACACACACACACACTACAGCAGCAGCATGATTTAGAGTGGGGACTGACCCCTACATTTTTAGTTTGGATGCAGCAACAGGGTGTCCAACCTGTTTCTCTCTCTCTCTCTCACACACTCTCACTCACACACACACACACACACACACACACACACACACACACACACACACACCCTGCACGGCCGCCCCCGCCTCGCTCGGCTGTGTGCAGCGAGGGGTCCACAGTCTGTCCCAGTCCTCTGTAAATTCCTCCAACAACAACAACAACAACGGCTCTCGCTCAGTGCTTTTGCAGTGCGTCGCTCCTTCCTTCCTCTCTCTCTCCTCTCTCCTCTCCTCTCCTCTCCTCTCCCCTGCTGCCTTCCTGCCTCCCTCCCTCTCTCTCTCTATTAAATTTCCAGTCACACAACAGTGCAGTGGATATCCCTCCCTCTCTCTAACTCTCACACACTCTCCACCACCACATCCCTCCCCTCTCTCCCTCCCTCTCTCCCTCCCTCTCTCACACATACATACCTCAGTAGTCTGTGGAGGTGTTGTCGTCGTCCTGGATCTCTCCCTATCGCTCCCCTCTCTCTTGATATTGACGGTTCTCTCCCCTCCTTTACTTTGAACCTCTCAATCTCACTCAGTCTTGATACCCCCCCCTCCCTTGCCTCATTATTTAAAAGACCCCCCTCCCCATCTCCTCACATTTCCTCCCCAACCCGCTCTGTTTGTATCTCTGTGCTGCAGTGTCTGCTCAGGCTATACGGTGTGGAGTATAACCTCCTCTCCTTTCCTCTCTCCTCCTCTCCTCTCCTCACCGTGGTGGGTGTGCAGGGCCCCGCTCCATCAGGCCAGCCTTTAACTGACTGATTGAGTGGACACCACAGGCCGATGAATGAATAAAGATGGGAGCCACTGTGAGGATTAATGCGCCTCGTATGAAGACAGAAAGCTTGCCATCTAGTATTTCTGCCTCTGCCCTGTGGACGAGGCTGCTCGCTCCCTCCTGTGCTCTCTGCCTCGTGTTGCTGTGTGTTATGCTGTGCTGGCATATTTGTTTGAGAGGCGTGCAGGCGCTCTCTCTCTCTCTCTCTCTCTCTTTGCCCTGGGTTATGTTCAGGTCCCAGGGCCTGAAAACTTCTGCCGTCGCCGTGCTGTGCTGGAACAACGTGGTGAGAGGAAGTGGGGCAGATACGCCGGTGGTGTTGAGAACACACCGCCTGCCTCCTACTGTTCCTGCATCTCTCTCCTCACACACACACACTATCTCAAGTCTGAACTCTCCACAGCCTCCCGAGGCCCTAACTGAGCCCTGATCCGTATCTGATGGTGAAACAGCACGCCACCGGCTGCAGAGATTCCAACCTGTGTGATACCAAATTGAACATTCGGGCTGTCGTGACGAGCAAGCGAGGGTTGAATGCTCTGACGCGTCTGCCCGTGCACACCCTGAAACAATGTGTTTTTACCTACAGAGGAAGAAGAAGCTCTTTTAAACACAGAGTTAACCAAGCTTGTACCTCCACCACTAAAGCCAATACTCCTCCCTTATCACAAACAGCACTATCTGGCAACAGTTATCCATTAAGGGCCCGATAGCACCATTGATCTTCCCACACCCGGGCCTGGTGGACCTCAACCACCAGCCCCCTGAAGACAAATCCAATTTTAGGTGTTACTCGCCCCTCCGACCTGCACCCTCCTCCACCCAATCTCTCCATGTTGCAGGCTAAACTCATCTACCACCATGACCATCACAACACATTCGCCCCTCTGTGGCAAGGCTTAATAATAAGACTGTCTCTTCCTGCTTCTCCTCCATCGCCTGCTCCTGTCAACACCTCCTCCGGCAGGGCGTAAAACAAACTCTGCCCCCAGGCCTATAAACCCCATTATGCTGAGCAGCGTTTCTGCCACCAGGCTGTATAATCTTCATCTCTAGCCTCCATAGCCTCCTCTAACTGGCCCTTAAACTGGTCCACTGCCTCCTTCCTCCTCGTGGTGACAACTTGGACAGACAGCCGACACGTAGCAGGAGCAGTTTTTAATTTTAGAGCACTCTGACTTTGGTCATATTGAAGGATATAATCGGGGATGTAATGGCTAATCATCAGCGCATTTAATGTGTTTTAATCATATTTTTTTAATGCAAATGTCATAAATCTATATGAGGCTTAGAAGAGGAAATGTCCATACTCTGAAACTTTATACTGCGATATTAAATACACATATTTTGTCATAGTCAGTCAGTGATTTCCATAAGTGGATATTTTAGAATAATGCACATCATATACGATTGATTTTGGCAGCTGCTAACAGGAAGAACTTTGGAGCAAAACTACAAATTCAGTGTTTAATTCTCTGCTGTTCTGTTCATAATTTATTCCACTTATTAATAAGTCATCCTTTCCGTTGTTTGCTGCTCGTCTATCAACACGCACAAATCGGCCAATTTTTATATGCGTGTCTGCATTTATATACTCAAAACTAACATTTTTTGTTTTTCCACCCCCACCTGAACTTGTTGCATTACAGGATGCAGGTGTATGTGGAGGGAACATTAGCTGTCGAGACGGAGAGAGTTACAGGATGGAGCGGAGCGGAGCTGCTTTTTGCTTTTTCAAACAAACATCAGCTCCTGAGAATAAAAATCATGGTCATTATGGGGAATTTATTCACAATTTTTTGTGTTCCATCCTTAAAAACACACACTGACAGAACCAGCTTTGGTACGAGGCAGACCGGTTTCAGCTGTTTTGACGGTGACTTTCACAAACGTATCGAGTTACATGGCGAGTTGTGGAACATCGACTTTATTTCAGTATACTTCGCTTTGTTTGTGTCATTTGACCCAGAATTTTTCCCCTCACAGCCTTTTTCCCCGCTCTTGACGTTACGACGACGCTTTTTGGTTCTTCTAATTCAGATTTTTAACAATAATATTGAAACAAAGGTCTAATATTTGTGAGAGAATCTTTGAAAAGCCTGCTATCCATAGAGAATATGTAATCTCTCTCTCTCTCTCTCTCCGGGTGTATAAGGCCCAGATGGCTTTGATGGTTCATATGAACAGCCCAGCATCCCCATATTCCCACAGCAACCCAGGGGACGTGATCTCCAAGTCCACAAAGCACATGTAGACAGCTGCCTCCACAACGGAGGCTTTGAACACTCACTTTCAATATCTCCAGCCTCCAACAAGAATGAAGGAAAAGTCCGTCTTTAAACGAGAGGCGAGGCGTGAACGGGGACATTCCCACTTCTGTCTGATCCAACTCCACCACCAGATGGAGACCTGTGGACAGCGCTGTTCATCTGAGTGCCTTAGACACATGGATGCGGATCAGATAAGTTGATGTAACACCTCGTGTTGGTGCATGGTACACCGAACAAAAATATAAACACTTTTGTTTTTGCTCCCATTTTTCACGAGATGAACTCAAAGATCTAAAACATTTTCTATATACACAAAATAACCATTTCTCTCAAATAGTGTTCACAAATCTGTGTAAATCTGTGATAGTGAGCACTTCTTCAGGTTGTTGATTGTGGCCTGTGGAGTGTTGGTCCACTCCTCTTCAATGGCTGTGCGAAGTTGCTGGATATCGGCAGGATCCTTGCAACATTATCATGCTGCAACATAAGGCGATGGTCGTGGATGAATGGCACAACAATGAACCTCAGGATCTCGTCACGGTATCTCTGTGCATTCACAATGCCATCAATAAAATGCACCTGTGTTCGTCGTCCGTAACATACGCCTGCCCACACCATAACCCCACCGCCACCATGGGCCACTCGATCCACAACATTGACATCAGAAAACCGCTCACCCACACGACGCCACACACGCTGTCCGCCCTGAACAGTGAAAAACGGGATTCATCCGTGAAGAGAACACCTCTCCAACGTGCCAGACGCCATCGAATGTGAGCATTTGCCCACTCAAGTCGGTTCGACGACGAACTGGAGTCAGGTCGAGACCCGATGAGGGACGACGAGCATGCAGATGAGCTTCCTGAGACGGTTTCTGACAGTTTGTGCAGAAATTCTTTGGTTATGCAAACCGATTGTTGCAGCAGCTGTCCGAGTGGCTGGTCTCAGACGATCTTGGAGGTGAACATGCTGGATGTGGAGGTCCTGGGCTGGTGTGGTTACACGTGGTCTGCGGTTGTGAGGCCGGTTGGATGTACTGCCAAATTCTCTGAAACGCCTTTGGAGACGGCTTATGGTAGAGAAATGAACATTCAATTCACGGGCAACAGCTCTGGTGGACATTCCTGCTGTCAGCATGCCAATTGCACGCTCCCTCAAAACTTGATATGCCACACCTGTGAGGTGGGATGGATTATCTCGGCAAAGGAGAAGTGCTCACTGTCACAGATTTGTGAAGAATATTTGAGAGAAATGGTTATTTTGTGTATATAGAAAATGTTTTAGATCTTTGAGTTCATCTCATCATCATCTCAAAAGTTCCTCAGCCAAACTACAGACTCTTCAGGTGGCACCTTGTGCAGGATCCGACCCGTTTCCCCTGACAATGGATTGTCTTGTTGGAGTTGGAAGTGAGTAGCTGCACAAGTTAAAGGAATTTAAGCATGTCAGGGTTCGGGTTATAAGGGAAATTAAGACATTAATGTTTGGAGCTTGAGATCAGGATTTCATACCCATCCTGGTCTGGGGACTCCTCTGAATCCCCCAGGAAAAGAGAGAGGACATGGCTGGAGAACGACATTGGCTACACTGCCCAACCTAGTTTGTGTTAAATCACACATCCATATTTCTAAACCCTGGGCCACAGAAAAGTGAGCTTGAAGTTTCTATTGCATTACAATTGCATTCAGTTGCAGTGTCTCCATGTAGCCATACGCATGTCCTAAAGAGAAATGGTGGCTCGGACGAAGCTCAAAAGGAGAAACGGGTGAGAACTGAAACAACTCTCCACCTGTCGAGTTTATACTCCAAAAAATAAGCAGCAGCATATCACATACGAGGTCATACCTGATGCTAACTGCCACAATCTGGTTAGCTGTATGGCTAGCTTAGAGTTGGACAATGGAACCTCCCAGTGAACATGGCCACATCAGGGCCGATGGAGACCAGTTTGACGGCCACGTGTGCATCCAGATTATTTATCTACGTCTGTAAATTAAAAAGGTTGAACAGTGGAAAAACAAACCGAGACCGAAGTGTGTTTACGATGAGTTAGCAAGGCGGTTAAAGCTAAGCTTAGTTTGGTCAAAGAGAGAAACTTGAATTCAGAAGATGTACGATGGAAGATAGCTGTAAGAACATAATCTGTCCTGATGTTTTGAGAGTTTATTTTGTTTCTTAGACCAAAAACATAATAAATGTGTAATATATGTATATTATATAAGAACTGAAGTGTTAATTGAGGTTGCTACGCATTAAGTCCTGTGTTGTTTCCTAATTTCTAAACTTTGTCATGTTATAATGATTTTAGGTTTTTGAAAAATCTAATTCTCCTCCTTCATATGCAAATGTATGCAAAACCTAACCAGATCAGGACACTTTGCCAGAAGCACAGGTTTATAACGTGTGTATGAATAAAATGTGGACACGCCTACAGTATCACCATGACATACTAACACCACGTTGTGCCACGGTGGGATAATATAATGGAATTTTCTTCAAAGAGGACAGCGGCAGACTGATGAGGCTCGGGCGTTAATATGGAAAAACATGAAGTAATGCTAGTCCTGAAGTCTGATTCGTTAAGTATTGATTTTTAAAAAATGATTACGGTGGACGTTGGCCAAACGATCGTCTTAACTGGAGGTCAGTTTTGTCACCGTTTATTTACCACTGATGCTCATCGTACGGACCTGTGAACAATTTTGCTGTTAATAAAGGAGATACTGAAAAACTTATGATCTCGGGCAGGCGCTAATAGCTCAATAGTGAGATAGAGGCAGATAGATGGAGTTGGAGAGAGAGTGAGTGAGAGAGGGAGGAAGATAAAGTGAGGCTAAGCCGGGCTCCGAGGGCCGGCCAGTGATTAAGGGATGGGAGGGATGAACACCAGCCACTGAGGGACTAGTGTCTATCTGTGTGAGTCCATGTGAAAGCGGGGCTGAGGAGAAAAAAAAAGCTCAGAAACAAGAACCCACTGTCACGGTATCTTAGCAACCGTCTCTGTCTCCCAGGTGACAGGGACTGACATCACTTCCTGTTGGTGAGTGTGTGTGTGTGTATACAGTGTCCAAATGTAAAAAAAAATATGCACAAACCGATGTGTGAATGTTGCGTGAACGTAACGTGCGAGGTTCAACAAAGTTCATGTGTGTTTCTCTGGCTCGGCTCTGCAGCCTCAGCACATGTGTCACTATCAGGTACCTCACAGGACAGCGTTTGTTGGTGTGGAGGGTTTAACTCGCACGTCATGTGTGTGTGTGTGTGTGTGTGTGTGTGCATGCGAGGGCACGTTTCGATAGCAGACTGTGGGCATATACGTGGAGTCTCTGCCATGTGCGCATGCGGTCAGCCTGATTGTACGTTATGCCAAGGGAAACATGGCCAACTGATGCCATCTGGTAGGACTACTTGGCACAAAGGGGGGCTCTCTATGGTTCCACAACATATTGGAGTAGTTAAAATTAACACTGTGACACTATTTGGCAGTAAAAGACACTGAACTATCTATTACTGTGTCTATTTCAGTCTCTCGATCACCTTAAGAGTCTAAACTGCATTCACAAACAGTTGGATGCAGGACTGTGGAGACTTTGGCTGGCCAACACGGGCACAACAACATCACCATCATCATCATCATCATCATCATCATCATCATCATCACGTGCGGACATCGACGGCAAGGATGAGCAACTTCTTCAGTCATCTATGCACCGTAATTTTATTTTATCTTCATAAAACAAATTTATCGATATTTTTTAAAAAAAGAAATCTAACAGAAGAATGTAAAATCTCACTTAAAAAAAAAAAAAAGAAATAATAATAATATTTCAGACTTCAGTGATACGATGTGAAGCTGATAGAAAAGTCGTTTTCCAGAAGCAGAACATAATTGACCGTTTCCACCGGTTTGGCTCCATCCGGTGTGCATGGAGGATTAGCGTGCTGTCGGTTTGACCATTTACATGAAAAACTAATGCTGCCATTGTCTGCCCCTAATTAACTTCAGCTGCTCAGAGCCACAAAAAAAAAAAAAGAAACTACTCATGATTCGTTTCCTTAATTATGTTGAATATTTGTCGCAGTAAAGCAACAGAGCGGGTCAATGCACGTGTCCAAACAAGCAAATGGCTGCAAAGACTCAACTAAAAAAAAAAAATAACACTGTTCATGAATCTGTGACGCTCCGTCAGATGAGGTCCATGAGGATTTCGTCCTCCATCACGCTGGTGACTGACGGCATCCCGGGCTGAGGTACGGCACCTCTCTGACCTCCGGACATCAGGATCTGACCTGCACACAGGTTGGGGATGTTTGGGAGGCGGGTGGAGAGAGAAGGAATCTCAATGCAGGTATATTGACAACTTTTAAAACTTCCACAGAGAGTTACTGTCTTAGTATTGAATATTTTCTGGGAGTTTTAGTCTGCAGTTTAACGTCATGGTTTGCCCCTGAATCCGGACACATTTAACTCCCATGGAACCAACTGTTTCCATTTATTTTGTCGACTTATCAAGGTAAACATTAAGGTATTGATGTCGTGCCTCAAAGCTCAAACATCCGGGACTTTTAAGTCTAAGAAAATCAAACCTGAACACCAAATCATGACAAAGATAACGTGGACGTTGTTGCTTCTGTCTTTGAACAAGCTAGTTAGGCCCCATTCACACGCAACGCTTGAAATAAACGCAAATACACTCCAGTCGATTGATGCCACCGGTCAAAACACGAAGGGCAACCAATGACCGACAGGCTCTGTGAAAACCAATCTGCGCTCTCCCCTGGTTGTAACTCATCTACGGCGCACCTCGTGTTCGTCTGAACGGGACCGTCGTCTGGCTACCAAAAGGAAATGAATCTTTTAACATTGGAAGTCTTCAAAGTTGAAGCTTCAGATCAATACATACATGCACCAGAAAGTTTTCACATCCTTTCAGATATCATCCTTATGAAGAGTAAATTTCCAGACCTATATTCTAAAATTTCATGTGTACTTCAGTCAGATGTTTCTGAACTCCTTCCACCTCTGTGGGGGGCGCTTGCTGACCTGCCAAGGGTTGCCTCCACTGGCCCTGCATTTGAGCCCCCCCTCCTGGTGTCGGATGGACCAACTGCTGCCCTAAACCCTGGTGAGACATCATGCCTGACATGTGAGGCACTCCACCCTGCTGCGAAGACACAGACACAGACAGAAGAGCCACGTTATAACCTCCACAAAAAGAGCAGTGACGAGACGAGTGGCCGATTCACTCGTTTGTCGCGCTCTTACCGGCTGCTGTTGGCTGAGGAGGAGGCTGCGAAGCTGTGGATTGGCTCCTGGGTTTGAGAGTCGGAGGATGGGACCCTGGGGCGCGGCTTGTCCACTCTGCGCGACCTGGTTGGGTGGAGCGCCGCTGACCGGCGGCTGTTGGTTGGCTGGTACGGCTGCTCTCATTGTCATCTGAAGGAAAATTTAGGATGTAACGCCAAAAAATAATAAGAAGTGATTAAAAAACAGGAAATTAGCTCATTAAGAGTTGACCTGATGCTGAAAACAACACTTTGTTATGATTTATATGTAATCAAGGCGTGAAGCTGAACTTTGTTTTAGAATACACAGGAAGAGACGACAGTTGCACAGGATGGATGTAAACCATCATGTTTGGACTTTTGTGTCACCTCATGCTCGATGCAAAATGTCGGTCCTATTCGATAAAAACAAACGTATGCATGCGTGTTAATACGAAATATTCTGTTTTTTCAATGCCATGCTACGAGAGGAACACTCAGGCAGACATGCTGATAGGAAATTGTCCACCATCCTGATGTTAAGCAGTGAGATGGGAGTGACAGTGTGTGTGTTTGTGTACATGTATGTACCTGACAGGATGTCCACAAAGACCGGAACTGACTTAAATATCATATTTATATTTATTTCTGACTTGGAACATGTGTTGTGTGCTAATCAACGCAGCAAAAAGATAAAAATTAAAGATGTTTTGTTCCTTTAAAGCTCTTATATTTGAAGTTTAACACGCGTGGACACCCTGAAAACACAGTGCTTGTATGTTAAGGGGCTACCGCAGGTCTCACCATGTTGTTCTGCCTCTGCTGCTCCTCCATCATAGAGACCTGACTAACAGGGGGCATGCCCACCACCACAGACTGGACACAGGACAGATCAGAGAGAAGGAGGAGTAAAAAGGGGGGAGAATGGTGGAGGTGGAGGGGGAAAAAAAAGGGAGGGACAGTGGAGGAGAGGGTTACCAATAAGGCATGCGGAAATCAGCGGGCACACGGGAGCAGTAAAGGTGTCGACAACAGGCAGTGTGTGTGTGTGTGAGAGAGAGAGAGAGAGAGAGAGAGAGAGAGGAACCGGTGTGGAAACACGGGCAGACATGCCAGCGCAGTGTGGGTTCATTTACCTGCTGCTGGACGTTGCCGTGGGAGACGGGGATGGGGCCAGGGGGCCTGTTAAGGAAGTTCTGGTTGGGGGCGACCTGACCAGGCTGCATCGGACCTCCTCCACCGCCCAACTGCTGCATAGAAACAGACAGAAATAAGTCAGGAGAACATTTTATCGGGTTTATTTGTGGACTCCAAACACCGCGTCACCTCTACACTCATTAACACCTCAAAGTTTCCCAGTACACACACCCACAATGCTCCTCACAAACAGAGCGACTTACCAAGAGCGAATGCTACTTGTGGTTCTTTAATGTGTAACCACTGTTCAGTGTATGTAAATCTCCGTGTTTGTACTGTATATGCTGAAAAAGAGATCTTGATCTCAGTGCGGCTGTTCAAACACTCACAAGAACAAATGTAAGCTGAAAGCTGGAGGCTGGAATTGTTCTTCCTCATACCGGCTCCAAAGAGATCCTTCTTAAAAAAGGGGACAGTCCAGGTTATTTGAAGTTGTATGAGGTACTCCAAAGTCAGTGTACTACCTACAGTAGACGCTGTCGGCACGCCCACAGATTGGAGAAGCAGACAGGACGAGCAGTGAAGCTGAGTAATGCATTGCTGTGGAAGAAGGCAGCAAAGCTCAGCAGCCTAAAAAAGTCAATATCACAGCAAGTGTATGCTACATTTAAAGTATATTTAACTTTCCACCTCTTCCTGTTGTGAAACTCGACCGCAGCCGCACGCTGCTTAGCTCTGCGCTAGTCCTCCACACTGAGCCGACCGTCGTCTACTGAATGTAAGACACCGACTATGGATGAGTTCCTCATACAACCCAGGCTAACCCCGTTAGTTTTAATGTGAGTGATGGGGGACAATCTTCAGCTGCTGTCTTTCTCTGCAAAGACGTGTCCGTGAGGCTCATTTGAGGAGTGAGACGAATCAATCTGAGCGACCGTCTGAAATAAATGAATAAATTCTGTCATAATGAATCTGTAATCTGTAATCTACACTTTCAGTCAACACATTTTCCTCATGTAATGGATGTTTACCGTGCCAACATCTTTGAGAGCTGAAACCAAACATTCCCTTTTCTTTGCTCACGAGCGCGCAAACACAAACACGGATACGCCGGTGGAGATTTAACTCCGTGCACCACCTGCTGAGGTGTTTGCTATTTCGGATTTGACGGTTTAAAACAAACTCGAAACTTGATGACTAAAAAGCCGTTAGCAAAGTCTGGAGCGAAAAGTCGTATACAGTATCCGTCCGGTGTTTAAACTCCAAGTAAAAGAGAGAGGGAGGCGGGCGGGAGGGAGCGACCTGTTGCTGCTGCTTCACCTGCTAACAGAGTCTGGAAACACACCTGGAAGGTAGGTCGGTAATACATCCTAACACTTAGAACTCTGACTCTGTTTTACATTTTTTGCACAGCGTTGCACTTAAAAAAAAACAAAAAAAAGGAATCAGACAGGACAAATATAACTGCTTAAAAAGGCAAAATGTGAAAGTGTGCTGAGATGGCTTGTGCGTTTGCACACCGAGGGCGAGGTGGAATGAAGTGTGTGTTCATCCCTCCTCTGGGCACAAATTATTAACTAAAGATAAAAAAAAAAAAAAGAAGAAGTGATGGAAAAACACCTCCACCCATCCATCTCCATCTTTCTGAATCTGAACAAATCACCCAGGGATTGCGCGAATGCGTGGCGTTGTTTTCTGACCAACAAATAACAGAGCAGCACACAGCTTTAGGTCTTTTGAGGGAACTAACGAAAACAGCTGCCTCTTCCTCTCGTCTCCGCGCTGTGATTTATCTCCTGTCTTTAACCCAGTAACCTGTAAAATCCCGGATCACGATTTAGGGTCCGCATCAGGTTTTTTTTTTTTTTTTTTCCAGGGAAAAATATAAAATTTTTGTCTCGCTGTAAACAGAAACACACACACTGCAATCTCCCGAAGAAGAATGCCACTCCGGGGCTTTGCACAGAGAAACCTTAACTACTGGTCCAAATTGAAATTTTAATTACGTTAAGATTGCTGTAGCGCTTCACTATTAGCAATGCAGCACTGAATGTGTGATGATACACAAGAGGCGGGAAAAAAAAAAAATCTTCATTACAATTTCATGTCTTCTGCCTTCTCTAAATGCCTTCATGCTTATATACACACACACACACACACACACACACACACACACACACACACACACACACACACACACACACGCGCGCAGCTTCAAGTCACATATAGGGCCGACGTTGTTTTGCAAAGACATAAAATTAGCAGGGTGAGTAAACAAACACTATCGCTGCTGATGAGAGCAGACTGTGAGGAGAAATGTAATCTAACTCATGTAAACCTGACAACAGGCTGAATGGAGACATACTGCTGGATGCTACATTGTTTCAGAGCTATGCGACACACACACACACACACACACACATAACTGGAGTGGAGCCCCTGTGATGGAAAAGACAGCTAATCCAGAGGACACATTTTAAAATCAGCCTGTCTCCTGGGATGAAGATGAGCAGAGAGGGAAAGTGAAATTTTCATGTCATGTGGACAAGATGAACTCGGTCTACCTACAGCGGAGAGGCTGAAAGGAGGAAGGAGGGGCCTTAGGGTCCAGATTTCCTCATCCTGTCCCTAAACGTTGGCGCTTCTCCTGCAGCTCGTCTCATGTAATGTTCAAAACATCTGGGCTGCCCGGACTGAAAAATTCATCTCTGCCCCGAGCTGTGCTTTGTTTTAAAACTGAACCTCACAGCTTTCGTTTGCACACAATGAAATATCATCAACAACATGTGATATATATATATCATATGACATTACACCACATTGAGCAGTGAGCTAATGTTGCAGCAGGAATTTAGTGAATGCTAACCCCATTAGCCTCGGCTAGAGTGAGCGGCATTAGTGGCTGCTGTGAAGATACCGGGCTCGCTAAATGAAATGTCAATAACAATGCACCTTAATGCCGTAAACAATGCACCTCAATTCCCTGGCGCTCCTCGATAATGCCTTCTCATTATCACCACCTTTTGGTCTACCCACTCCACACTGAGACCTTCCTCTCTTCCTCCCACCAGCTCTGCGTACCTCCCTTCCCCTCCTCCTGTCCTATCGCCACTCACCGCTCTGTGCTGCTGGACCTGCTTGTGGTTGGTGATGACTTGCCGGATGCCGTTGACGAAGCCGCTCTGGTCGTTGGGGATGAGTCCCATGAATATTCTCTTCTTGGACGAGTAGAGCAGCATCAGCACCCGCACTTCACAGGGCGAGGTGGTGTGGGGGAAGTGAACGCAGCCGGCCTGCAGGGAGGGACACAGGGCAGATTAAGACCTGGACACGGGGACTCGGGCGTAATTATAGGATGTGATCTGGCTTGGGGACGTAACCCACTTCTGGGCTCCTTTGCCCAATCAAACATATCGGTTTTATAAATTGAATGCAAATGGTATTAACTTAATTCGTAATGTGCTTTCCCTGGGCTGTAAATCAAATTCAGGCAAAGCAGCAGAGCTCAGCTGGACTGAATACTATTAATGCCTCTGCTATTTCACAGTGGTATTAACTGATTAACAATGCACTACACTGACAAAAGCCCTGTCATTATGCTAGCCTCCTGATTCTAAACTCAACAATTAAACTTTTGGCATGTCTAAAATAATGTTATCTCGCTTGAAAGTGACTTAATGTATGGCCTGGAACCCCCTCTAGTGTCTTCACCACAACACTGCATCTACAGCTCCCTGTTCAGTCCCACTGCTGGACAGAGGTGGGACCTGCACTCAGTTGCCACTCATGGAAAATGTACTGAGGTGTGCTGAATGATGGATAAGACCGGGGACACGGAGGGAAGACAGATTTTAGGCTCGGGGGAAGAGTAAAACTTACAAAACCGTTGGTCATAATGCGGTACAAGCCTTTCAGCGACTCCACGTCTTTGTTGGTGAAGAGAAACTGAACCATTCGAGAGTTTCTGAAGAGGTGACCTAAGGTTGTCTGAGGGAACAGCAAGAAAGAGAGGATTTAGTCATGCATCATTCATGAACAAATCTCTGCTGCTAACTAGAGTCGCCAAATGTTCTCACCAGTAGCTGCTGTGGAATCAGCTGCATGATGAGCTTCTGCGGCCACTGGTCTGTGTTTCTGTTTAAAGACACGCCGGCAAACTGTGAGCACACAAACAACTCGCTCTTTATCACAGACGAAGCGTGGCGTTCGATTGGCTACTCACAGATTTTCCCCTTGGTTAACGTGCACTTGACACGGCAGAGAGCGCGTCAGTTTGGTAGCCGAGTCCATGGAAGAGGCTTTAGGCTTCTGCGGGGAGAAAGAGAGCGACGCAGAAATGAGAAAGTTAGAGTTCAATTTAGACGTGGAGCCTGAAGAACAGCTGAAGGAACAAACGTTAACTCAAGCACCCTGCAGGATTTTAAGAAAGCGCAATAAAGAACAGCTTACTTTAAATTCAGTCAAATATCTAAAACTTTTAAAAAAGCAGAACAAGTACAACCAAAAATCAAACATACGTCTAGTTAAAGAAGGTTATGACGGCATGAGAAATCTACGTCTCTAGAGTTTGCTAGAACGTCTACATTCGTCAACATTACTGTGTATCAGAGGCTGGAGCGGGCTCAGGTTGAAAGCTAGAGAGTAAAGATACTGTTATCATAAGAAACTAGAAGACCTGAGGCAGCCAAGCAATTTACTGGTAGCTAGCATGTCGCAAAGGGGGCTAAATGAGGCTTCGATAACATCCGAGAAAATGCACCTGATGTGTCTGTTAGACCTCAAGGAAGCGAGTACCACTACAGTAGAGTAAAACTAAATGGAAGCATCACTCAGACCTCCTTTTAAGTTTAAAGCGGACATGAGGAAACTCGAGGAAACCAGACAATGCGTGGTGAAAACAAACTAGTTCACACATGAGTATTTTTAGATCGTTCACACCTCCACATTTGTAACTTAAAAAAAAAAAAAAAGCCAGCACGCTCTTCATCACAGCCTACACCAACGTGCCGGAGAGGAGATTCAGGAGTGATGCTGGGCAGCATTTTTCACTCTTTCATGACTAATTCAATGGACGGGAATTTTATACTTTTGTCAACACGTGTTTATTAAATCTGGATAAATTTCATAACAGCGGAGGCGCTGCCTGATTACGGGGTGCACGGGGCTGCTGTTGTGATCAATTGGTACCCATTAAACTCCCGGTGAGAGCCGCGCTCACATTCGCCCATCATGAGCCGATTATTTCCAACGGAGAGAGCGGCGGTGCTCCGACAGGATTGACAGGAGGTGGAAGTCACTAACAATTTCACTGTAAGATAAGAACGACGGAAAAGTTCACTCTGAGTTATTTACTGTAATCCCGCGGTCCGATTGCACCGAGACTTAAACATGGCAGAAAATATCCAAGAGGATCTAACTTGGAGAACTTTGCTGGATTATGTGCTGCTCTTCATTGAGCACACTACCTCTGAAACTGCTGTTAGCACTGAAAGCATGTTCAGTGAGAGTCACCTCTACTGTTCACGGACTGAATGTTTGCTGGAACATCGTCTGAGAACTTTGCTCAATAAAGTTGAAGGAGAACCAGGTGAGGAGGGTCAGATGGTGCTTCAGCGAAGGATGCCTCCTCCTTTCTGGGAACTGCTGAAGACGACAGGGAAGACCCCGTGCATGCTGGGGGATTTTGTCTTCCGGCTGTCCTTGGAGCGGTTGGAGAATAGTGCTGAGGAAAAGCAGATGTGGGCAGACCCGCTCGCCCTTTTGGCACCGTGACCCCAATCAGGACAAGCAATTAAAAAATGGACGGATGGATGGGCTTGTAAAGACCGGCAGATAACCCGTTCTTTAGCGAAATGTCGAGAATGAAAGAAAAAAATAAAGATCTACTTTCTAAAGCGCATCAATACAGCAATCCCGCTGGGGGAAGCCAGCACTCTTCATCTTCAGGCCATCGATACGAGATCAATGATCAATCAATCACATATTAGTCAGGCCTCCTGTAGTCCCCCGTGCGGTCCATTACAAATGTATTGTGCTGGGCTTTCTCTGCAGACAAATGGGTAATTTATTTCCAGGGTTTGCTAAAGCAGCAATGAAAGGGAGCCGAAGTAATAAAACAATCCTGTTCAAACAGGATCTACCTTAAATTAGTGCTGGATTTTAAAAAAATATGATGTTAGCAGAACCTTCTGGAGAGTTTCCCCGACATTTTTACACAACAAAAGCTTTCAGGAATTAACTGATTGAAATGCCGCCAAAACACGGCGATATTGATAACGCCGTGCTCGGAGGAGACTCAAGCCAAGCGTGCTGGCATCCTCCCCCCCGAGAGAGTTTTTATCAACAACTATTTCTTGAAATGAGTTTTAGTGTCTGTGGTGTAATTCTGCTCAACATTACAGATTACTCCAGGAGAGAATCACTTACAGAGTTGAAAGCCTAATGAGTGAACAAGGAGGAGGAAATGGCAGCTGGCAGGAAAATGTTTTGTACTCCTAATCTGCCCACTCAGGTTGTTTGCGGCTGCACAGACTTTTAGATTGAGAGTTTCCTGAGCTGCCCACTCTCATTCCTGTCCATTTAACTGACTTAGATAATTTTTGACAAACACAAGAGGGAGGACGTGACTGTAGTCGATAGAGACGATTGATCGGAGTCCGTCCACCGAACACAAACACTCGAAGGCCTCGTGGGTGTCGCATAAAAGCCATTAACATCCATTTCCCAGGCTCAGCACTGGAAGTGTAAACCCGATTGATTTGACCTTGAGCTAAACAAATAGTAGTAGGACGGTAAAATGATGCGCAATTAATCACACTGTAGAGTGATCAATGACAGGTGGTTATTAAGACCTGCCACAGTGATCGGTCCTGGACAGTGGTGATGATCAGAAGCTCAGTTAGAAGTTAGAAGGTCCTGCTGTCTAATACAGACAGCTGAGATGTCAGACCAGCGAAAATATTTTGGGAAATACACTCAGGCTCTCATATCTGTACAGTAAATATCAAATATCAATCTTGGAACCCATCGGCTATCATCTGACGATGATTTGGTAGACGTGAAAAACTTCAGCAACACAACACTGTCAAACATTTCAGTTTACAGCTTTGTCAGAGTCAGAGTGTTACCTCTTGCCACTCCAGAACGCCGGTCCATGCTACAATCTTGTTGGCCACACCTTGCGGCTGTCCAATTGGATTTGCACCGCCTTGACCTGCAGACACACCAGGCTGTCAAGAAAACAGAAGAGAGAGAGGGTTACATGTAGTGGGAGAGTACAATTTCGAACTCAAGCTCAGAAATATGAGAGTTTTTGTCAATTTTAAAGGAGAAAACACAGACTAATAGATGATTTTCATTAACTTTATAATATAAATTGTAGTTCTGTAGACCTGGAACATCATTAAATATTAGATTTGGCTCAGTTTGAATCTACATTAACAGAAGTTTGCTGTACTATTAGAGAGAGGAATTCATGAATGAAGTGGAAAACAATGACTGTACTACACACAGTGGTTTTCTAGGGAAAAGGGAACATCGTCTGGTTTTGATCTGTTAGTAGAACCAACATTTAAAATTCATTTTGATATTCAGACTTCAGACACTGTGTTAGTCTGCAAACTCAGCTCGAGGCTGCTGCTGCCGCCGCATCGCAAATTAAAGTTCTCTGATTTCTAACTTACATTTGAAAATATCAATATGATTTAAACATTGATGGTGTTTACAGGGGGGTGAGAATAGCACGTCAAGTGTTCAGCCGAGTGCCGTGAGTTACTCAGACTCAGCAGAATGTCGTCTACGAACAAACATAATGAAATATATTAAAGAGATTCAGGCACCAATCAGAGACAAGCTACACAACATGTGCTGCTTTCATATTACACCCATGTTCAGCCCATGTTTCCTTACTGCTAATGACTTGTGTGGTCGGCCTCCCATTGATGTGGGTGTCATTTTTCACTATTTTGACTGTTACTGACGTGCTTTTATTACCTCACGTCTCGACTACTGTAGCTCTGACCTCTCTAGCTCGCCTGCAGCTCCTTCAAGATGCCGCTGGTACCACCTCCCTTTTACTGGCCTCCCATCCTGATCAGTTACTCCTCATCATCATCATCTTCTTCTCTTCATTGCTGCTTCCAGTCGGTCGAACAGTTGACCTCCTCTGTCAGATCTCCTCTTTTAAATCACTGCCATAATCAAACACCTTTGTACACTTGTGTTTGACTTGTCATGCAGCTATTTATCCATCTGTGTTTTAATTATTTACTTTGGTTCTTTTTATATGTGCTCTATTAATACATTTGTATATAATATAAGTAAAAACTCACTTAGGTGAGATTAAAAGATTTTAACCTGTAAACAGCTGTAACAGCGCCCCCTAAAGACAATTAAGATAATTCTGCAGATGTGAGAACGCAGTCGAGAGATGCCACCGTCCACCAGCAGCTCTTCTCCACTCCCATAATCTGAACTTTTAAGAACCTGTGAGGTTCGTCCTTTTGTTTGGATTCATCTTAAAGTTACACAGAAAATGAATTATTAACGAGGCAGTCAGATATCCTGAATCAGATGTATTGGTATATTGAAATGCCTTCTTGTAGTAGTCGCTTGTCTGAACATGCAATAGTTACAACAAATATTTTGGGAAATTAATTTCAGCACCATTAAATCTGCAGAGAAATGTATGTGTGACTTCCTGGAGTCTGACATAACCCTCCATAAAACCGCGTTCCCAGTCTTTATGGTAAGCTAAGCAGCTGCTGGCCTCATATTATAGTGTCACATAGTGTCCATACTCTCCTCTAAATCCCCCAAAACGCTGAAATATTCCTTTAAACTCTGAGTTTGCCATGTTCTCCTGAGAACTCAAGTTCTGGCTCATTAAGTTCCTGCTCCATCCACAGCTTTAGTGGCAGTCTATTCAAATGGCCAAAACAAACCCAGATGGTACAGGTGTTACTGGTTTTATCTCGATTATCATAACTCACCATGTTGGCCTGTGCCGAAGGCGCTGTGGGTTGCTGCTGAGGCGGCGGTTGCGGCTGTGGCTGCGGCTGCTGATTGGGCACGGGCTGTCCTGGGGGCGGGACTGGCTGCTGAGGATTGGGAGCAACTGGTTGCTGCGGCATCATGGGCTGTGTTGCTGTGGTGACTGTTGATATGCTGGGCTGATTGTGCTTCACCCCGGGGACCGATGGGATGGTTGGCTGGCTGGTGAACGGAGGACCTTGATTGACCATTCCTGGAACTGGATGAAAGAAGAGATATCACTTTTAATAAAATTCATTCCGACCTTTAGACTTATTTTTGCTTACTTTAATCTGAATACCATCTTTGGAAAAATGTTTTCCGCGTTACTGTAACACGCACCAACACAGGCACACATACAGTATGCAGAGACTAAAAGCTCAGCTAACATAAATTGTTCACAAAGGCCCACAGAGTCCACTGGTAACTCACAGCGACTCTTCTGGTTGTTGGCTGCCTCCACGGCCATCTGTGCAGCCGCCAGAGCAGCAGTCATGGGGGCCGGATTCTGTCAGCAAGCAGATTAAAGGAAGACAATGCCGGATAAAACGTTTTAGGAAAGGAACATAAACACCAGTGTCTGAAACAGAGCCAAAAAGCAGGCGGCAGGAATTAGTCTCCAGGCAGCCTTACGCTGTGTGGCTGCTTGCCCATTACCTGATAAGGGTGGCTTGTGTTAATGGGCGGAGGGGGCTGTGGAGCTCCAACGTGAGGCTGAGTGACAGGCAGCGTCTGAGGAGGGAGGACAGGTTTGAGCGGCCCAGGTCCACCTAAGGAAACTGGAGACAGACAGTGGGATAAGCTGAGAGGTTTTACACAGTGCTAGGATGTAAATTTAAGAAGTCCCACTGTGCTAAAAGTGTAGGTGAAGACATATTTACCAAAGAATTCACTCCTACTCGCAGAAAAGTGTAGGAGGGACCATTAGGAAGAGCTCAAAAAGTCTTTATTCACGCCTGCCGTAGCTACAACAAACTAAAGAATGACTTCTAAAGATCAATCACGTCTTCTTACAGTGGAATTGTGCGAATTTCTTAAATATCTCGGCAGTTAACTCGTGTGAAATTAGCAACCAGTATCTGTACAACTGTGTTCGTACGGATGTAATTAAAGCTGGAGGAAAGTCTTCGGCTGCAGGAGGAGGCACCTCAAAGAACAATGCCAAAAAAAAAAAGATGAAGATACACGGAGAGAGATAACAACGTTAACGCCGGCAGCCCTGACGAATGTGTTCCAAAAAAAAAAACGTGGTGTAACATCCGATCAAAAGTGTGTCTGGAGATAAGAAGCTTACACGAATGCTGCCACTGCAACTGGGAAGCTGTAGAATTCAACAACAGTATGGATATTCTTGAGTATCGAATAACACACGCGTGTGCAGAACTCGCTGTATTGTAGCAAACTTTGTCCTGTTCACCCAAAACACTGAGCTGCCAGGCCTTTAAGCAGACAGGCTGCACAGGCACAGCGTGTTTATCCCGTAGGTCGTTTTACCCCGAGGTTGAGATGACCAACAAAACTACCGTGATGGGAAGAGCGACACACAAAGAGGAAAATCTTTTGCTATTAGAAGAGCGACGGAAGAGACGGGACAGAATGTTCATGATGAACTCGTTTTTCAGTTACTCTGCAGAAAACTAACTCAGGTCTTTGTTGTTCTAATAGAGATCTTCTCTGGAGATGTACACTTTTCTAATCACCTGACACCATTCTGCATGTTTCTACATATAAAATATGTTTAATAATAGACAATGCCATCCTGTATGAGCATTCAAAAACTCATCTTCCTGTCTGAGAAGGTCTCGGTTAAGATTTATTTATTGAGCTCTTTTCAAAACCAAAGTTACAAAATGCTTGACTAGAAATGTTTGAATCTGCATTATTCCAGCCATCCAGGATCTAAAAACTAGCTACATAAACATAATTCAAAAAGAATTCAGTCAAATTGAATACAGGTGAGTAGATTCTATCATTAAAGTTTAAAGTCTATTATACCTGCAGACGGAGAGCAACATTTCATTTAGACGGGATGCAAGTTCAAAATATATTTCCACATTAGCTACCTGATATCCAACTTTCTGCACCAGCTTGTCACCAACCAGCTGATGTTAAACGACGGCAAGCACCGATTTTTATCAGTAAAGATTAAAAAAACGTCCCCGTGAGGTTTTTCAGTGCATTAGTTAGTAAGCGATTAACTGTTTTAGCTGTGAACCACAAAACAATCTGCTTATTCACAGATTCAGGGTAAAAAACCAAAAACAATCATGCAGTAAATATTGTTAAAATTATACTCACAGGCTGATACGATCATATTTCTTTCAGAAGAAAAACACACACACACACACACACACACAAGGTGTTACATGATTCTCACCAGGAAGCGAGATGCCTCTGACCAGGACCATGTGGAAGGGGTCTTGACTGTAGTCTGGATGGGGTTCAACCACACCTCCTACTGGAGATGCTCGCTCATACAGAGCCCTCAGTGCGGGAAGCTTCCGAGGAGCCACCACGGAGAAGTGAATTCCTCTCTGAGAAACACGAAAAACAAAAATATTCATCTATCTGATGAACAAAACAAATATCACGGAAACTATCCCATTCATTCAAGTTTGTCATGTCTAACTAAAAACCTCATGGAGAGGATGTCAGTGATAACTCACGTCTCTGATGATTTTGACCAAGCTGTCCGCTGTGCAGCCGGTGTAGCTGACACTCTCCACGGCAGGAAGCAGGTATGGAGGAGAGTTACACAGCAGCACACACACTTTGTGGGTTTGACCTCTGAGAAAGGTAGAAAGAGCGAAAGCAACGGAGTAAATTAGAGAATTTGGAGGATATTTCATTTGCTGCCTACAGAGGGCATCAGAGGAGCTACAGGTAAAATAACTCCAAGACGGCTTCGTCGCTTCGTCGTGGTGATTTCCACACAGAGAAGCCAAAGTGCAGCCTGTGGATTGTTCACAGCAGCTTTAAAAAGGACACACTCAATGTGTGTGTGTGATTCTTGCCCTTTGTAGGTCGACATCAAACAGTAGTTTCAGCCAGTACTTTGGTGTTAACGAGCAAAAAAAAATGACAACAAATCTATCCATTAAGAAGGTTCTGTTACCCTGATCACTCCCACACTTTATAATAGACAACAGATTGCTCAGTAATGATCCCTCCATTGGTGTTCAGTGATTATACTTCAAAAATACGTAGCCTGTTCCAAAGAACAAGTGATCAGTGTGAAACAAAGACTTACATTTGCTCCCTCATCTTTTTAAAGTCGTCAAAGAGCTGCAAGGCCACGGAAAGCCCTCTGCAATTAAACTACAGCTTTCTGCTCCACCTCCCATGAACCTGCGTGAGACAAAAAAAGGGGAATTTCAGATTTGCAATGACGATGATTGATCTGTCTTATGGAAAAAAAAAAAATAGGTCACTGTGAAACCACAAGAATGTCGACTCTTTGACAATGCTTTACTGGATGTTGTCGATCCACGAGACAAACTCAAAGGCAGAGCTGGTCGGCGCGTGACACTGGACGTACGACTCAGGAGCACAGTCCACTGTATTGAAGACCACGAGGCCGTACTGCGTCCCTCCATACTAGAAAGACAACAGAAAAAGGGGAATATTTATATCATATAACAAGCAATTATCCTAAAAAAGCACCGACAAAGAAACACTCACATCTCCACCAAAATCTGTTTCTGCTGGCGGCCCTCCATTGAAATATCTGCGGTAAAAAACAAAGAAGAATTCAGACACGACCACATGAATAATACAGGAATAACTCAGCAGTGTTTAAGCGCTCTTACTCAATAGCTGGAAGTATGTAATTTTTCCTTAGTGATTCAAAGTAAGGTCCCAGATTTGCCGTCCCTTCGATGACAAACACCACATCAGCCACCTGGTTGTTCCCAGGCTTAGCGGACGGTTCCATGAGCGACGAACCTGCCACCATGGAGGCCACTTATCATACGGTCTAACTGAAGAGACCTGCATGAAGAGACCAACCTGTTATTAGCAAGGCAAGAGATAACCCAGCAGAGACAACCAGAGCAACTAAAACGACTTCCCAAGTTTAAAGCTCTTAACTCAAGTGCAAAGAAACACAGCAACAGCTTTCATTACTACTTCTTGCATCGAAAATCTGTCATTATTAAGGACACAAGCTGAAATGCGACCTCACTTTTGCTTTGCTTTCCTCTATTCATAATATTATCCATAGAAAAACCATCACACATGTAAATAAAGTTCAATTTTAGCATCTACACCCCTCTAATTCTTACAATATCCATTCGACACAATACACAGGTGACAAACAGCGATAACAACCCGCTATAAAAGCTGAGTTTGTATTAAAACAGGCATTGTTTACTGCCTAAAGAGAGAAAATGAGCTGTTAGACAACAAAAGTTACAATGCTAGCAGGCTAGCCTGGTTAAAAAGGTTAAATTATCCAACCTAGCACACAGCTGAAACAACCTGAGCACCCCAGACTTAAATTATCAGCCTGTTTCTGTGTCCAGGTGGGTTAAAGTTCGTGTAACGAAAGCGAAAGCAGCCCACAAACAGCTGAAGTGTTGTCAAGAGTTTTCATGCTGTGCTAGCTGCGTATGTAGCATAGACGTCAGTGATTTAAGCTAGCATAGTGAAAACAACCTGAGCTAGCCCTCAGCTACCGCGCTACAAAGTCACGTGGACTCACCTGGTGTTTACGCAGCTGCCAGTTGAAGCGTGGGGGTCGATTAAACCCAAATACAACGTAAAAAAACAGCGTGAATTAGCTCTGAGTGCCAAACACTGCTCTCATATGTCGTTTGTTGTATTTTTGACGGAAGTGACAAATAGGCCCCGCCCATGACGCGTGACGCCACGGGCGCCGTCGTCTGGTCTTCATCAGGTTGTGGTGTGCTGCCCCCTACAGCTCAAACACTTGAACTAACGCTGGATTTCCACACACAGCAGGCTTTTATATCGGCTCAGTATAATGTTGTTATGTCTGTCATGTTATTATCATAAGGCACACTCTGCCCTTGAGCAAGGCACCGAACCACCTCTCTCCCCCCTCTCAACTGCTGGCAGGGCGCTGCTCTGGGTGGCTGCCCATCACTCCACCATCTCCTGCAGGTGTACATCTATTTACATGACATATAAAAGGCGCTGCAGTGAGACTCGATATAAAGGAAACAAAAATCCAATATAAACTAAAAATCTGCTAGAAGTAAATAAATAGTGCAGTGTAAGATATATGAATAACCCAAATTAAAGTTGGAGGAGACCTCAGGTTTTCCAGGACCTCGTTCCAGATATGTGGTGCATGAAAACTGAATGCAGCTTTTGTCTCTGGGGAGTAAGAACACCTGTCCCCGATGACAGTGCAGTCACTTAGTAATGTATGTTGTCCCTAAACCATTCACTGCTTTATAAACCAAAAGTAACGTTAATTATTCGACACACATGAAGATCTGAGACTTGTTGTCCGACCACTTTATAGCAGTGAAGTATTCAGAATACCACAATAAGAGTAAAACACCTCAATGCAGAAATATATCACAGTATTATATATAATATCAGTAGATTATTCTGACGGATGCATTATTGAAAAGCAGGATTTTACTGCTGTTGAGGCGCGTTTATTGTGTAAAAAAAAAAACTGCATTTGATGATTATTTCCATTGTAGATTCATCTGCTGATTATTTTCTACATTCATGGATTGTTTGGTTTGAAAAAAAATCTAAGAAATAATGGGGAAAAAAATGCAAAATGACACCTTCATAATGTTTTGTCTTACCAACCTTTAAACGTGGCGATGTCGTCCAATCTTTGTCCAGACTAATCACTGATTAATCGACTAATCAGATTGTACTTGTGTCAGATAAATGTAGTGAAGTGAAAAGGAACATTTCCCTTTGAAATGTTGTTGAGTAGAAGTACCTCAAATTTATAGTGAAGCAGAATATTAAAAATGTATTTAGTTTCATTCTACCACTGCTTTCAGAGAGACATGTAAAGAGATTAGTAGTCTATAAAAGATAAAGGTTTTATAATACAATATATAAATATATATGAAATATAATATAATTCTGAATGACAGCCCTGCTCTACTTTATTGGGAGATATTTAGTTGCAGTAGCTTTCTATTTATTTATAAAACAAAACAAAAGAAGCTGGCAGACATGAGGTCACCACTGAACATTATCTTGACTTGAACCTCTTCACCTCTTCCGCCAGTGGCATCAGTCGTGAGAAAGGTCGTCTGTTATCGTATCTGCCTCAAATCCATCTAATGGCCATCCGGAGGCAGACAGAGCAGAGAGCCAACAGACAGACAGAATCTGCACAAGACTTCCTGAAACATCCAGAGTGCAAAAGAACGTGCATATCACAATCAGCTAAAGATCACCTTCAGGTTTGTCTTATAAAAAAAAAAAAAAACATGTTTGATTTAACCGTGGAGCCGGGGCGGATGCTCGGTCTGGAGGGGAGGAGATCTTAATCGTAATCCTGAACATGTTCCTGGCACTACGTGAACAGCAGCAGAATTAATGCTGCTTGAAGACGAATATTGACCTTCAGCATGATTCTTGCAGTGAGCACATAGAAAGTGAGTTTACACCTGAAACATCATTCATGGATAAAGCCCCTGGAGCAGGGTGGAGGAGCTCCTCTTAGTAAGACATGAGTTCACCTTGTTTATTTTGAGGAGGGGGAGCTATTTTTGGCATGCATTTCTAGTTTTCTGTATCTTTATCATCATGGATCGTGCATAAAATTAGACTATTATTGATGTTTGTATGTCAGTAAATGGTTATTATACTGCATATCGGATGTGCTGACATAAAGCAGGTAGGCCTTCATGACTGCAGCCGTAGTTGGCACACTGCCCTGGAGCATGTTACACTTTTGCAGGAGCCATGAAAAGATCATGCAAGACATATCCATTTGATCCAATACAGCTGAGACTCTTGAGAGTGATGCAGCTTTGCTGGTGAGGTGCTTGAGTTACTCTACATTTCTTCAGATATTGTCAGATGTTTGTCAAAATGCTGGCTGGAATTCATGAGACTGTTTCCCAGAAGTGGGCTTCTGCTAAGATATAGAGGTAATTAGAGCATATAAGCCTTTCACTGTGCGATATTCTCTTTTCAGGCGTGTTCCACGACAAAGGAAATAGTCTATATTCTTCTTTAAGGTTTGAAACAGAGCTCCCTGCAACAACACTGGAGAACTCAAAAGTGCCGTTGAAACAACTCTCCAGGAGATGTCAGCAAATATCTACTGTAAGTACAGTAGAGGCTCTGTCTGTATCAGAGAGACAAGGTTACAGATGGTAACTAAAAAGGTCTTTTCTTCACTGACCTTGAGATTGTGTATCTATATGTACATATTTAGACTAAGTGAAGGTCCAGGGACAAAAGTCTTGATGCACTGTGGGAAAATATATCTTCTAAACATTCTCTTAGATGATCATAAAATGTTTGTGATTTCATACATGAAACGCTGAACCTGGCTCTCTTGGTTTAGCTGGTGTGCATGTTTTTCTGTATTTTTCTCCAAAAACCTCAGACCTGAAAACAAGAGCATGATAATTACTACAGCAGCCATCAGCGCGCTAACCTGCTGTCAGGTCAGCGCAATACACCAGCAGCTAACTTGTAGTTGTAACACATTGGCGCATTGTGTATGTGGATCCAACAATAGCATCCAGTCCCCTGTGGCACTGCAAGCCAGCCAGCCAGTCAGCTCAGCACAGCGTTCAGCGAAGGGGTTTCAGAGCTCATCAAACTCAAAAACTCCCACAGAAACAATGCTCCATATCAATTTAACCCAAATTCTAAGGAGGGCAACAAGCTGTGTGCTCAAGTGGCTTTTCCGTTCGGGGGCGTCGTTAAGCAGGGCCACAGCCAGTGACCCAAGAAAAGTTCATCTGAGGGAGGATTGATGCCCAAGGCTAACCCCTAGATGTGAACATGAAAGCCACCCCGCTCCATCCTTACAGATCTTTTTGTTGCGGCGGAGCTACGTGTCCAAATTAAACTGACAGAACAGATCATGAATGTTCGTGTGTGTGTGTGTGTGTGAATGTGCATGCGTAGGCACCCTTTCACTTTGCAACTCTGATGCTTTCTGCAGCTCAGAGGGATGTACTGTGTGTCTCACTACTTTGAACTTCAACACACACAATGCCAGCAGTTGCCAAGCAATTATAGAAAGCCTGCTCTCTGGGTGTGCCTTTGGAAAAAAACAGACAATGTTTTTCTCTCTCTCTCTCTCTTTATTTTGCTTTGTGTTCGGTCCGAGAATGACATAATAAAATATGAATGAGAAATATGGTCTGTGCCTTGGTGCTCCATGTCTGCGAGGTCCAGGTGGCGTGGTAAAGACAATCCGTCTCCTGGCAGTGGTACCCAGCTGGGATGCTGAGGGCCAGATGGTACGCTCACAACAGGTAATCACAGCCAGCATGCTGATACACTGACATCCACAGAAATGGCTTACCTGAACTACCGAGAGCATTCGTGATGCTGTGATAGTACCCTCCCCTGCCAGTCTCTGGGGCTTTTTTTATATTGAGTCTGACACCGGGTGTGCTGTGCAGTAGAAGTAGTGAGTTATGAAAAGGATAAAGCTCAAATATGGATTTTTTTTTTTTTGCTTCCATTCAAATGGCAAGATTCTTTTATTCATGTTGTAAAGAAAGTTCATAAATTCCTCCTTCTTCCTCGTTTAAAGCCACGGCAGCAGAGGTATCACGTCAGAGGATGTTTCACGCAACTTTCTGTTTGTTAGGAGAAACATCTTTAAGTTCTTCCGTGAAAGCAATTTCTGGAGAAGGTCAGATCCCGGGGCCCGGGCTCCTGTATTAATACACTTTCCTCCCTTGCAGAGCCAAGCTACTTTAATACTACTCCTACTGGTGGAGGTTTCCACTTGCATGCATTCATTGAATTCATTATTTTGAAAGGTTTTGGGGGTATTATTTATAGTGTTGGGATAAAATGTTAAAAACTGTATACGTGGCATAATAAGTGGTCTTACGAAAAGGTCGCGGTGCTCTCAGGACGGGGACAAACAAAAAAGTTTGGACTACCTTTGTTTGTTTGTTTTTTTTGCATGCATGCATGTGATGCACGTTCAGACATGTAATACACCCAAAGCTATTGCATTCATCCTTTAATGACGCAAGGGACTTCGTTATCGTGACGTTTAATAATCAGATATATTAGCAATAAGCTCTTATGCCTTCGCTGTCAGCTTACTTTGGATAAATCCCTCCAGTGTGATACAAACAGCTCTATATCGCACACACACACCTCCCCCCTAGTCTCTAACTTGCTCCCCCTCCCTCGCTCTCTTCTGCCTCTTTCAGCTCACTGAACTGAGTGAAATGTCTTTCCGACTAAATGATTTTTTTTTTTTTTTGCACTGTGGGAACGTTGCCATGGAGACAGCAGCCCCCCCTCCTCCTCCCTCACCACTCCTCCTTTACTTTTCTCTCTCGACAGTCTACGGCGTTAAAGCCGTGCTAACTGGTGCGTTGTCACGCGTGTGTGTGTGTGTGTGTGTGTGTGTGTTTCGCTCTCCTTCAGCTGTTAACACTGGCTGTGTGCTGCAGGTGCCCCCGTGATGAGTGTGTCTATATACAGAGCTATATCCTCCTCCACCTCTTTGCTTCCACTTCTACACACACATTCACACACACACACACATATCCTGCGTGCAGCTATCCCCCTCTCTTCTTCAGGTTTTCCCATTTGTGTCCTCCTCCTCCTCCTCCTCCTCCACTATACTGGCATTCTCCAGCTCTTCATCCTCCTTCATTTGTTTAATCCTCTCCTACTCCTCCTTCGCTGTCATTCCCCTGCACGTCTTTGCTTCCTCCTCTCTCTCTCTCTCTCTCTCTCTGCTGAAGCGCTGGAGTTGCTGATTGCTACTGGTGTGCATCTTCGCTTTAACGAGAGATAATAACCGCATGACAAATAATATGAGTGTTTTAAAAATAAAAGGGAGACAAAATAGAAGTAAGGAGGCCAGATAACGGAGAGGAGGGGTGGGGAGCACACACACACACAGAGGCCAGGCAGCCATGCTCCATTTTGCATTTAGGCAAAACGCAGCCACAATAAAGAATTCATGACAAAGTGGCTGAATAATTACGCACGATAATGCACAGCAGAAAAGTCAGAGAGAGCCTGCTGAAGTTCAGCTTGTGTCCAGGTAGAGTGTCCTACTTTCCATGAGTCAAATATAGCCTGTGTACGTCTGAAGTGCCCTGGGCACTGCGTATTATATATAGCACACCGCCTTTGCCTGAGTTTGTGTCACAGTAGCTTCACCACCTCTTCTACCTCCCCAGCCCAGTGGATTGAAAGGAGTCAGAAACACGGAGAGCTGGATGATACATATCCTTTATTTCCATTATCATTGCTTCAGCCACACTGTTACTTACACATTCACCTAAATCCTGCAACCTGGTACAGCTGTCCTGACTGAACCCCTCACTCAAATTCTCAGCATTAACCAATAAAAAAGTAAACCTCTTGAATAAATTATATATAAAAAAAAACAAACAAACGATTGAAAATCAAAAAAGAAAATACCAATTCGAGAAAGATAAATACATCATCGTTGTTTTTGACCACAGAGATAAACAATTGCTAGGTCTCCATTGAGTCGTCATTAGTAGTATTAGTATCAAGTTCATTGTCAGATTTTGCTTAAAGCATCACTTATATAATTTTTCATTGCATCAAGTTGACATCATTCATGTTAATATAAGCATGCAAACATGTTTCCCCATGACCATTCAGAACTGCACTAACACGAGAAGACAGCGAGAGAGAGGAGAGAGAATAGAGAGGGAGGAGGAGGAGGAGGGTGTCGGACACAGAAAGAAAGAAGGCAAGATGGAGGGATGCGAGACAGAGGGCGGAACGAGGGCGAGAAATGGATAGGTGAGGAAGGGGAGGAGGAAATGAGAGGATGAGTTACCAGACGGTAATCAGAAACAGAAAGAAAGGAGGCGGACGACGGGAGGAGAGGAGAGAACAAGGGAATGTGCCGGTTCCACTACGAGTTTTGTAATCTATCACCAGGCGGTAACACGAGGGATAAAAAGGGGTAGACACGAGCAGAGAGAGAGAGAGAGAGAGAGAGGGAGGCTGGGAAAGAGAGAGTTATGGGGCCTGGAGACCGATGGATCAATACCATATCTACTTATACAAGCTGGTCAATAATCCCCCAGCTGACAAACCACACAGAATACTTGCAGGTATGATGGCGGGATGTGTCACGTCACCCCACCACCACCACCACCACCGTATCAAGCACGAGTCTCACTGCACTTCCACGGTCTGGAGTTAAAGAGAAAGAAAGTAGATCCCTCCCCCTGAAACACACACACACGCGCACACACACACACTCCTCCATTTAAAAAGTGTGTGTGTGAGAGAGGATGAAAGAGAGAAATGGCAACGATAGCAATACAAGTAGCTGTAGTGAGGTGTTGTACTGTTGTTTTGCTGAGGTTACGGTAGTAGTAGTCGTAGTAGTAGCGGTGACAGACATGGCTTTATAAGAAGTCTGTATTGTTTTTTTTTTTTTACTCAGGAAGTGCAGAAAGTCCAGGCGCTTGTTTTCTCACAACACCTCCTCCCTGTTGTCTTGCTTTAAGGGGATCTAAATTTGTCATGATCTGTAGGCTGTAACAAACGAGCCTCGGATGTTTTGTTTTTTTCTTTTTCCCTCTTTCATTTTTTTTTTTTTTTGTGTTCCATCTCGTAAATTTAATCAAAACACACCCAACAATTTAATTTTCAATCACTGTGCCATCTGTTTTTTTGTTTTTTTCCTCGGACATACAGTACACAAATTACTGAAAGAAGTACACGATCAACACAGTTACTTACATCAGGCAGAGGGTTAGAGAGGAGAGGAGGGTCGAATGATTGGCAGCTGATTTCAGAGACGACATAGACAATACAAACTAATGTCTATGAAAGACAGTGTTTCCCCACCTAGTGCAATGAGGCACGTATAGTACACACACATTCTCACACACACACACACACATACACACAAAATGGCTCCTTGTAAAGACACAGGACAGAAGACACATTTGGCTCCCGAGACGAGCGTTTTCAGTCTGTGGATGCCGGGATTTGGGGTGTGAGGGGGGGGAGGCAAAGACAGGATAAGGACGAGGGAGGGAGGGAGGAAGGGAGGAGGTGAGCACAGGAACGTGTCACACACAAGGTCACAGTGACACACACAGGCATACACACACACACGGACGCGCACAAATACAAAACAAACACGCCCACAAACACGGAAACACACACTAATAAAAGCAACACGGGACGTGTGTGTGTCCTTCTAAAGTCTTGTCACGGGCGTGATGTGGACTTTGAAGATCTCTTTTTCTCAGTCGAAGCTTCTTGAGAAAAGAAGAGAAAAGAAAAAAAGAAGAAGTCCTGGAATGATAGAAAAATAAAGTAGAGTGGTGATATCCTTCCCTGTGGAATACATCCTTCAGCGAGTGCAATCCAAACAGATGCTGGTCCGATCCGAAAGGCAGGTTTCGTTCCACCTGTGCAGTCCTACATCAGGAAAAGTCTGCCGCGTTTGGCCAGAAAGCAGAGGACGATCAACTAGTCCATAATCTCTCAGGAGCTCACACCATCGTATCCTCGGTGGACTTTTAAAAAATGGCATGAATAAACTCCTTTTCGGATGATTTTATGTATACCGTGTCACACAAACAACAAAGCAAAACGATAAAAAAAAACGATACCGATGAGCACCATGAGGAGTGTGACAAAAAGCACGAGGAAGAGGGACACATTTCAAGGTTGCTTTAACATGCTTAAACCGATGAGTCCGTCCTCAAGTTTTTCCCGCTCCTCTGACATCAATAAAGACCACCGGATGCTTCGTCGTCTTTCCTCTGGGGAAAATAAGTAAGAGTCTGAAACAAGAGGGTACGGCATCTGGAGAAGGCGTCCAAAATGGCCGGGGGGAATCCACCTCAGGTGTTTTGTCCTGCTAAGTACTACGTGAGATGTTTTCCCATACAGTACGGCGTATACTGTACACCAAATGTTGCAAAGAAAAATATCGACATAGTGATTTTCTTCTTTTATAGTCTGTACAAGGGCATGAACCTTTGGTCCTGGTTGAAATGACCATTCTACGATGGCTTTCTTTTTTTTTTTTTTCTTTCATTTTTTGTTTGTTTTCAAGAGAGAAAAGTTTGTCACATCACACTCCTCCTAGATGAAATACTACACTAATCTGAAGCACACATGAACTACGCACATACTACTAACTCTGTGTGTATTCGTGTGTGTGTTATGTATGTGTGTGTGTGAGTTATATGTGTGCGTGATCCCAAATTTACACCCGATATCAGTCCTACTGTACCATTTAGTGTCTTGTGTGTCTGTAAATGTGTAGTCTGATGCTCAAAGTGTAGCTTATGATGGATGTCGTTGTATCTTTTCGTTTATTTATTCATTTTTTCTTTTTTTGGACTCCCGGCTCGGTAAAGACAGCACAGGACTTGGACGATTCATTAGCAGGAGCGAAAACAGCACTAGCAGTTGGACACTAGCGGTGTCTCTGCGTCTCTCTTTCTTTGATGGAGAGAATTATTCACAGATGAGAGGAAAGAAAGGAGAAAGTCTGGAGCTGGAGAGATGAGAATGACCTGAGGAAAGAGGGAATAAGGGAGATTAAGCATGAGAGGAACAGTAGGGGGGCGAGAGAATATATAAACAGTATGCAGTACTGTAAGTTTGAGGGTGGAGGAGGGGTGGGGAAGCATTACATAACCCATAACATCTAGATTATACAGATGCTTCTGCCTTAGAGCTTCTACATCTGACAGCTCCACAGCTTCCACTTTATCACACGCTCACAGTTAGGTCATGCTTTTAAAGACTCGACCAGTTTTCTCTGACTTGAGAGCATCTGCTGCTGCTGCTGCTGCTGCCGCACAGTGTGTGTGTGTGTGTGGATGTACTCTAAAATTCCAGCACAGTGAGTCCTGTTTACAAGCAGAAAATCAAGGACGTATGTGGAATAATGGAAACGCTGTTGTCTAGAAAACAATCAGAAAACAGTAAGTGTGAACGCACGCTGGTAAGAGAGAAGGAAGAAGTATGTGAGAAGCAGGAGAGGCTCACACTTTTAATCGGAGTGAGGACTGTCCACCACGATATGCGGCTTAGGGGAGGATGCTGTAGCACTCTTCGACACGAATGTACCAATTGCTTTTTCCTGCAGGGAGACAGAGATTTTGCTTTTATTAATATTTCATGGCAAAAGAACCACTTTTTATACATTCAGTTGAAATAAATGAAATTTTAATATGATATTATATGCTTTCTCCAAATGATCCTAATGTTATGCTAGAGTACCACCACCACCACGACTACTACTGCTGCTTTTATTACTACTGTACTTAGCCGTGGAAAGCAGCTAAGTACAGATCTATCTCCTCAGGGGAGATATGAAGCTACAGCCAGCAGCCGCTTAGCTTAGCTTAGCATAAAGACTGTAAACCAGAGGAAACAGCTAGCCTGGCTCAGTCCAGAGATAACAAAATCTGCCTACAATAACCTCTAAGCATATATAATTAACATATTACACCTCATTTGTTTAATCTGTGTTGTTTTAGCAACCGCCGGTACCTGGTCCGTGGGTCATTTGCTACCGGGCCACACAGACAGAGTGAATAAAATCATATTTTATTGATTATCAGAGTCTGAGAGATGTTTTATTTTGAAAAATGACCAGATACATCCATCTGCGCCTCGTGTCAAGACACTTGTGTCGGTCAAATGATACGTTACTCCAAAAATTAAGCCCGCAAGCTTGTAAAAAAACAAATATCTTTGGAAAATCCAAAAGAAAATCTCACATCACCTCGATGGGACCGGCTCGTTGCAGAGAAACAAGCTCAGGGCTCACACTAATTCATCATAATGGCGAGTTGTATTTTTGATACACTTTATATTTGTTTTTATGTCGGTCGTATCATTTTATTTCATCATATTTATCCTCTAACACAGCTTGATGGACGGTCCAAGGCGCGCAAAAAAGTTTGGTGACCGCTGGGCTAAGCTAGCCTCTCATCAAACTCTCTGAGAACTCCAAGTGCAACTTTATTTTTATTTACCTCTACTGCAGCTAATTAAGTTTTGCTGTGCAAAACATATAATTAGCTTTTAAAATATGATGCATCATTATAAATTAATTAGCCAACAATATATAAAGTAATTAAAATTTGTTCCACTTAATGACCCATTCTGCTCAAGTCCATTTCATTTTGATAATTTAGTACTGCTAATACTTTATATAGCTTACATGTGAGACTTTTAATATAAAACTAGATAAATAACCATTTGTACTACTATCAGTACTACTACTACTGCTATCCTCCAAGTATCACTGCTCGTACTACTTCTAATGATCATGATAAAAATAATTTTGGTTACCAGGCACAGCAGAGCTGGACATAACATATGTGCTATGAGCTCATACTCATGAATGCACGCACACACACAGACACAGTCACGTTCACACACACACACACACATGATCATATGGTCATTACCTCCACAAGCTGATGCCAGTGCTCTATTGGTTTGCGTGGATTGGCCAGCATGGCTGCCCAGTGCTCCCTCCCTGGACCTTCAGCCTCACTGCCCACACGACACATCCCTATAACCTCGTTATGACCAATACTGACGCGCAGCGAGGGATTGGAGGCAAGGACGAGGGGAGACGGAGAGATGGAGAGCAGAAAGAGGAGGGGTGGAGGAAAGGAGAGAGAGCGAGGATATAATAAAGCAGGGAGAGAGAGGGAGAGAGCGAGGGAGACAGGGCTTGTAAGAAACAGGCAGAGAGAGTCTCATTTATCAACTTTGAGTACTGGGAAAAGAGTACAGAGGCTGAGGAAGGATATTGAATAGCAGCTCACAAATACACACAGCCCTGCATAAAAGCTTGATGTCAGCGGGGGTGCAGGCACGGGCACAGACATACAAAAGCACACACCTATGGTGATGCCAAATGAAGGGCAGACTACATAATAGGGAGGCGGCGCATCTATACACAAACACATCAAGTCAGCCAAGTGTTGCTGCAAGCGTCAGACAGACAAAACACTGGCAGGGTTACACTTCTTCCTTCACCATTAGCATAAATCATGCTTATTCATGAGGTGCCCGTCTATGTAAAACAGGGGAACGTCCACCAGGAGGGCTGACTCACGAGGGGGCCCTTGTCGTGTTCGACACAGCCGGGCAACACCATCCAAATGCGACAACCCAAAAGTAACAGCAAACATTGCGCCGCATAAGCAGCATGCTTCACAGCAACAATCCGATTTATCTCACCAGTCATAGTCCATCACCGCAATGATGATGGATACACTTTCTATATTTTCGTTGGGAATGTCAAACACCAGCGCCTCGTTGTACGTGGGGTTCAGTGTGTTCTTCTTAATGGAGGTCTTCCTCTTTTTTAGCCTTCGCCCGTCACAGATCAGAGAGGCCTTCACGTACGGGTCTGAAGGAGAGAGGAGGAGGAAGGTGGCAAGGACGGGGAAAAAGAAAAGATTTAAGATGGGATGAGAAGCGACAAAGAAGAAAGAGACAGAGAAAGAGGGGAGGGGGAGGAAGCAAAGAGGAGAAGATAAGAGGGGACTCCTGCAAGCACTGCTGGGTATTACGCTCACAGGTATCCGCGTCTGTAACACATAAAAGGCATGAAAATCAAGTCACCTTGGCAAAGCTGGATTAAGAACACAAAGGTAGAAGAAGCAGCACGGGTTGAATCACTTCAGTTATCCATTCAACATGTGCAGCTCGGTGACAGCAGCAGCAAGGGAAAACACACACACACACACACACACACATCCAGGACTCACTTTTTATGCAGCATCTTTAAGCATCTCTGTGGCACCGCGATCCTCCCGGGATCACTGGGGCAATAATGCACGCGGCCATTATCATTTGAAATCTCATTTAACGTGAGAGGCCATCGCCATTGCAATCGGCGAGTCTTTAAGTGAAGGATAACTAAAGAATAAAAGCTTTTTATGCCTTTCGTTGATTCAGTATTAGCATTAGCAATCGCATTTTCTTGATAGCGGGTAACGGGTGGAACTATTGCTGCTTTTGTCTATTTCTGCAGACATAATTGGTGCGACACCTGCGGCTGATTTTGCTTTGGAACATTTTTTACTGGTTGTTGTGTTTGTAACAAATGAACTCTGAAGCTTCAGGTAATGTATGCATAATGTATAAACTCCAGCTCGACTTCTTGACGGGAAAATCCACCCTTGCACGGCTAAAAATGATCAACCTGGTGATGCTCGATGCACTGAATTTTCTTCTAGCAAAGATTTGTAGTGATTTGCTTCTTCCCCTTAACATTCTTCATCTGGTTCTACTTCTACTGATTTAGGTTCTTAAAAAAAAAATGTCTCCGATTAAAGTTTGTCTGTGCAAGCTTTTTGGTTTTTTGCTTGCAGGACGAAGGAACGGCAAAGCTAACGGAAGCAAAAGCGATAGAGTTATCCAACAAACGACAGGTCATACTCCTCAATCTGAATGCAACACTCTGTATCTTGCAGCTGCATCTGATTCTGCTCCATTGAGGCGTCATAACAGTTATTATTCTGCATTTTGACTGTCTAGAATAAGATATAAGATATATAAGATATAGATATTCTTGCTTTAAATGAGTTTACAGTCAGAGGTCTCGCAGCAGCATGATATGTGTGCATGTGTGTGTGTGTGTGTGTTAATCCTTTACCTGAGAAGCCAGTCAGATCCATGGCTTTGAGGTTGGTGGCCTTGATGACTGTAGCGGTGAGCCTGCCTGCAGTGGGCAGGTAACACAGCGAGAAATTAAGCTCCCCGAGATCAGCCTTCTCCTGTAGGTCACCACACACGCACACAGCGAGAGAGAGACGGATCAGAAATGGAGCCGGGTGTGATCTCACACACACACACACACACACACACACACTTAAACGGCCTGAGAAACAGATAGGAAAAAAAACACTAACTGACAGATATCCTTTGCTGCGCTATGATTGTCTATGGCCAGGAAAAGAGCTACATCTGTGACTGACGGCGGGTGACAGCAGGCGTCCTAATGTGGACAGGCAGAGTGTTTAGGCAGAGGGGAAGTGCCGTCACTGTAAATGAATCATATGTCAATCTGTCGACGTCCCAGAGTGGAGGAAAGTGTTAAGCAGAGGTGACGATTCTCCGGGCTTTTTATATCTCCCCCTCCACTCCCATCTACTGATCTTCTCGCTGCCTGTGGTCTCAGTGACACCACACTAATGACACCGGTGGTATTCAGGTCACACTGTGGCATGATGGCTCCTTAGTGGCTTCGAGCCTCACTAATCAATACTTCCCTGGGCGAAACATTGAAATAAGCTAAGAGGCTGATGCTTTAAACTTATTTAATAAATGAAACAGCCATGCCAAAAAATTTTTAAGGCATTGCTCTGTCTAATTTGCTAATAGCCTTCTATGAATATTTCATATAAATCTACTTGGACGAGTTTGGATGTGGCCGGCGGTGCCTTTCCAGTAATCCATCTGGACTCTCCTGTGCTGTGTTTTTACATCACCAGACTCTGAATGAAATCTACGCTGCAGATAATATCCAGCCTGCACAGATTTCTATGTGTCTCTCTATACAGTACGAGTGTACGGTGCTCAGGCAACATGCAACAATGCGCATGCTTCTGTGAAAGCAAAGACAGACTGTGAAACTTAACCAACACACGACACTTAAACACCGCTGTGTTGATGGCATCGGAATAATTTGCTAGAACTGAATTTCACCAGTCCAATCTGAGCGACCTGACATTTCCGCTCCACTTTTCCCTGATCCAAAATTTACTAACTGAATTTTAGAGCCGCGAATACGGCTCGACAACATAAAATCATGTTTTTGACTTTGACACAAATTGAAATGAAATTTCAAAGAGGGGAAACACAAACTGCATAAATTCGCATAGACGGTTAGTTAGTTTGATATTCCGGTGTTTTAAGATGTGGTTAGATTTAAAGGTTTTTAATTGTTGTTGCGTATAAGATTGAAATGATTGTGGCTTTTCTTTGCTTCAACACAGTCACCTTGGCTATGACAGACTGTACAACACATGTTAATAACCGCACACTACATTCCGTCTGCATTGGTAAATTATATATAATTTATAATACGAACAGAGCTCTGAATTCTGAGGCATGTCTATATGCATTTCCATCCTCTGTCAATGTCAGTACAGGGCACTTGTCGCATATTCTGTCAGCATATGAACACATATCTACATTGTTTAGATTCTCATGTGAACTCAGGTGACTGCTAAATGATGTCTGAACGTTTTTCTGTTGATTTTTCATCCATTTTCTCTCTCTTCTGAGCTGTAATACAGATTTATTTTCCCATCATGAATGCATGCATTTCTACTTGAAATCTAGAATTGCAGCTGTCACATGTGTCATGTTTGATATGCTCCATCCCCGGTTCTATCCTATCTATGACTGCTTTGGCCCATAATTCACAGCTGCAGCGGCCCGATTTCGCCACAAGGCTCATTTGAGTCTAATCTAAACGTTTGCCGTCTCCTCTGAACGAACGTGGTTATTTTTGGGGGGTTATTTCTGCAGAGGCGGAGGCTCGTCCTTACCGCGGTGCCCTCCACGATGTCCCTCCAGACTGGTTTGTCCCCGCTGCCCTCGCTGAAGTCCAGCAGGTTGTCCACCACTACCTGGCCGATCAGGTCGTGTCTGGAGAAGCGGTCGAAGTCGTACACGGAGAAATGCAGCTTCCTGGAATGTAGCTCATTCAGCGGCACGCCGAACTGAAAAGTCTCGTTGAACACTGGGTTTAAGGTCTTTCTGTGGACCTGGGAGAGAGACAGACGGAGTTTAGAGAATTCACACTTACAGTGTGCTTATTTTATACATGCAGGGTGCAAATGAAATACTTACAAGGGATATAGTGCAGGGGCACAAACACTGCATTACTTTACAGCCCAATAACAATAGTATAATTACATCGAAAAGGGGGTTAACAAGGGACTACTTCCTTTTACAGCCCACATACTCTGGACTTATAAATAAAGGGTGGTCTCTCCCACATTTAATGATTCGTCTTGATTGTAAAGTGCTGTCACTAAACGTAATGGGCCTCAACTGGAGATACTGCTTTTCATAAAACAGTTGATGAAACAGAGAAATTTTTCATCTGTTGCATGAATACATGAATAGCTCACCACGGCGTTCCTTACTCTGTTTGTGCAGATATGAAAACATGTATATGATATCATAACTTTAAGGTCTTTTTTTCTCTGTTTTATGATCACTTTAAAAAAAAAAAAAAAACACACATAACTATTTCATAGCTATAGCTGCAGAGGGATGTGCCCTTCCTCGCAGGCTTATTCTAATGTTTTGTTCCACAGCAACAAAAATAACGTGCTATATATTATTAATAATAAGTACTCCATATTTAAAAAGGTTTACTTTCCTGAAATATGTTTTGAAAGTGTGTTAAAATCAATTAAACCAGAGCTTATTTCGCTGCAGTATAAACACAGTTAATTCCATTTTTCATGCCTTGTTACTCAGTAAAGTAAGTAAGTATTCCCAAACCTGCCTCCTTCCCTCCGACTTACATGTTTATATATACTGAATATTACACAGTATGTTATGTTCAAGCATCAGCTAACTTATTTTCCGGCCATGTCCAAGTCTGCGCCTTTTTTTTTACATTTCAGACTTTTGCATTGATGATTTCATTCCAGTCACAGACACAAACAGAAAGTTCTTCAGAGATAACTAACTAAAAAAAAACCCCAGCAGGTTGTTTGACAACTCTTAATGTAGTTTGAAGACGCGTTCAGAATCCTCCAAAGCCCTCGAGCTTCGCTGGTGTGGAAAAAATACTCCATCCGCTTGCAAAGCCAAAGTACATTTTCAACCTGATTTACTATTTCTTCAAGTAAACAAACTGGATATTTTTCATACTGATTCTCGGCTGCTCTCAAGTGACCTGACGGACAGGTTTGTCTTTCATCTGTGACTCGAATGAAACCGTCAGTGCAAAAGTCGAAAGCTAAACACTCACAGTAATCAACGAGATGCTCTTCGTTTGCTCACTGAACTATCATTTCTGTGTTTTTCTTGTACTGAATCTTTTTCTTTAGATTCTTTAGAGGAGTTTCTGCAAGTGGTGTGTGTGTTTTTTTGTGTGTGTCTGTTTTCTGCTCCCAGTTCTACAAATTGGAAACATAAAAGGCCTCACTATGAACCAAGTGTTTGAGTCTTGTTGTGACTACTGTATAAAAGCTTAGATTTAACTGCCTGTAGGACGAATCGCATCGCGCTGAAAGCGACAAAGCGGACGTTATTAAATCGATTTGCATTCTTACAAAACGATACACATGCGATCACGAGATATTCCACCTGCCAAAAATGTCCTTGAGCGACACAATTAACCTCTACCGCACTGGTCGACCTTGTTCCTCGGCCAGAGGCAGAAAAGTGAATTTCACCTTTTCTTGAGGGATGAAGAATCAAATCAAAGCGGCTGAAATGAAATAAAGACCTAAAACTACGTTTAAAACTCAATATTTTGTTTCCCCGACACGTACACGGCGCGGGATTTCTTCCTTTAAAATGTTCACAACACACATTCCCCCGTAGGTAACCACGTTTATTCCGTGTGAGTTCACCTCTGTTTTCTGTGTTTTTCTGCCCTTTCCATCTGTCAACCTCCGTAACAAGTCAAACAAAACGGATCATTTTACATCGGAGGACGCCGCCTGATGCCAAGCAAGCAGCTGTAATTTCCCCCCGCTCATCATATTATAACACATTGTGGTCGACATTTGTAAATTTGTCTTCAATTTTTTTTACTATCGGTTGATTTACTGTCGGGATGAAAGCATTTGTTACAAACACTGTCATGCAATAAAGCCAGTGATAATTTAAATGTGACGCACACTCGATTTTCCAAATCCAACTTTTGTCGCCGCATGAGTGGCTCCGTCACTCCGGCTTATTAGCACTTGATGATTACTTGTTAGCTCTGGATTAAACATGCAGCTGATGGAGACGCCGACGCCGACTGTGCCTTTAGAAAGCAGAAACACAAAGCTGGAACATCTACATGGAGGTGATGTCTGTTTTCTCTCTTTTGAAACTGAGTTGGAGGGATGAAAGCCCGGCAAAATGTGGAGCGGTGTAAAAATCCCATGTTAATGAGGGTACGATTGAAATGAAACAATCATCTACACTCCAAACAAAAGAGGAGCTGTATTATGCAAATGACTGAAGCATTCACACTTTTCAATGGCTGAAGGGGCTTTTGTGACATACAGGAGACAGCCGCACAAAGGGGGGAATTTTCAAACTGGTACAGCTTTTCGCACTTTTCAGTTCTGACCCATTTCAGCTTCACATTTTCTCCCCGCTTCATCCCCCAAACTGCACAAAAAGTGCCGCTGATATTTATGGACATAAAACAGAGAGCTACAACTCACATTTGTGAGGCCACCGAGCTTGTAAATCTTCAGCGTCTCCTCAGAGAATAAATTAGAAGAAGAGGAGGATTTTTTTTTTTTTTTTTAGGGCTACGGGTACATTTCCTGGTACAGAACGTCCTGAAATGTACTCAAATATTGACTAAACTGTCCTCAAACACCAGAATAACACACAGGAGCCGAGCAGCCGTGCCCCTGTAATAGTCTGAAGCACATTATCTTGAATAAATTATGCCCAAGATTAGATTAGATTACATTAGTGAAACTGTAATGATTCCCCATGAGGAGGCTGGGTCATCGGAGCAGCAGGAAACCGGCAGAAGGAAAAACAGTCAGACCTCGTGATGGCTTGTTTCCACAGTTTTAAAGACCGCCACTGAGGATACAGGTGAGTGTGGGAGTCACCTTGGTCTGGAATTTCTTCTTCCTGTCTGGCAGTAGGTAGATCTTCACGTAGGGGTCAGAGAAGCCGTTGGCATCCTTCGCTGGCAGGTCCAGAGCTTTCAGGATCTTCACCACCAACTGCTCCGTACTGAAACACAGCAAAACAGCAAACTCCGTTACACACTTTCACATGCTCGTAAAAAAAAAAAAAAAAAGTCATGCAAGGCAAGGGTCGCACAGTTTTTACACACAATGCTCACACACAGACGGCATCAACACACACACACACACACACACACCTGTGCAGGATTTATACACTCATAATGGCGTGGGAGGTTCTACGTCTCTGAAGGAATAGCCAGTGTGTGTGTGTGTGTGTGTGTGTGTGTGTGTGTGTGAGTGTCCTCCCTGCAGCTGTATCATGGTTGCACATTCAGCGATGTTGAATGTAAGCACAGTAAGCACAGATGTACAGCCAGCAAGAGAGAGAGAGAGAGAGAGAGAGGAGCCCGGCCAAAGCTGAGCTCATGAATAATCCTTAACACTTTATTTTACACTCACTGTGGGCGAGTTATCAACGAACCCACTGGGCTGAATTTGGCCTTTAACCATGAACGTTTGAACATATTTGTTTGATTGCTTGATTCTGGCTGTATAAATCCGCGGTTCTGGGACCCTTCATGGGGTCTTGATGTGGTGAATCTACAGGGTCACCATAATTAAACGGGTTAGAGAAAAAGAAAGAAAAAGCGCTGCATAAAATTATGTTAATTTTTGAGATATTCTTTTAATCTTTGAATATTTTCTTATTAGATATTACAAAGTTTTACTTCTTAAATTATTCAAATGAAATAATCTGCAACCTGCTATGAAGGCAGCCACCAGTAGACTTTATATAACGGGTGGAGACTCGCAGTAAAAAGTACAAAGCAAAGTGCAAATAATCCATGTTTTATTTTCTTCTTATCTTTATTTATTTAACGGCTGAATGTGTAATCCAGCTGTAAGCAAAGATTTAATACCAAACACCAAAATTTAAAATACAAGTTGATAAAAAGGCGTTTTTAAAGGTACAGTGTGCCAGATTTAGCGGGCTCTATTTACAGAAGATGGCAGAACTGGGATATAATATTCATAACTATGTTTTCATTAGTGTATAATCACCAGAAAATAACTGTTTGTTTTTGTTACCTTTGAATGAGTTTTTTATGACACTAGCTATAGTTACATGTAACACCATTAGATGTCACTAAATCTTTTAAATACCGGGACAATCACTAAATCTCTGGACGGAGGCTGTAGTAAAACAGACCTATATCTACAACTTTATTAGAAATCCATGGCCACAAATCATTTATTTCCATTAGCGATTAGTCTGCTTATTATGATTTTATCCTTAACGTGTACGTAAAGGATGAAAAATGACCCTCACGTGTCCTTGAGTCCAAGGTGAAAGTCTTGTGTTGTCTTTCTGACACATCGAAACCTGAATATAATCAGATTACTTTATAATATATATATAAAACAGAGAAAAGCAGCAGATTTTTGCTAAATAAATGACTGAAAAAAATATCAAAAATACTAAATATCCTATATATATATATATAATATAAACCTGTCATATCCTTGTGCTGTATTTTCTGGGATTTTTTGGCATAAATGTGTTTAAATTTGGTAAATAAAGGTAAAAACACACATATATGCAGGCATGAACACACACGTGAGCACACATAACACGCGTCTTTACGTTCAGATGCTCCATCCAGAGTCATGGCTGCGACTCACGCGCCGTTTATTATGTATTTAATTACCAGATGAAGATGAAGACGGCTCGGAGGCCTTTAATCAGACCTCGTTAGACTCTGTCTCCCCGTGTTAAGCAGTGTGTCAGCACTTCATTAGCTGCTTCAGGAGAGCAGCGTGAACTTTGGGACCAAGGAAGGATAAAGAGGACAAACAGCCAGCAGTGACCCTGGCACATGACGTGGCGTACGATCACAAACGAGATACGCTTGTTGACAATGCAACCGTGGCCAATCCGGACACGTGTTTACCTCTGAATCACATCTAATTAAGGCAATCGGATAAACATGCCCACTCTGCAATCACATCAAATCAGGCAGATGATATACTGGGCAAATCGCTGGAGGAAATTATATTTCCAGCTCAGCCCCGATAAATATTTTAATGAGAAAACCCTGACCAATTCCAATATGTATCTAATGATCTTTAATCCAGTGTGATTTTGAGACTCTGCAGTCACCATGATTAGTCAGAGAGCTTCACAGCAATGCTCAGATGTACAATAATTGGAAACGGCAGGAAGCTTGTATACAAAAAAAAAAAAGCTACCCCTCTCTGATCATCATGGATTTTCCTGCATTTCTTGTTTGTTACAAAGACACGGCTGCAGGTTTTCTCTCCTGCGCTCACGTGTCTTATTACAGAACGAAGACGTGAGCTTGAACCAAAACCAAGGTTTTTACACAATCCATGGGGCAGGCTGCAGAGAATGTACCTATTACTGCTCGAGTGGAGCGGAGAGAGAGAGAGAGGGGGAAATTCACGGCCCTATTCCTGGCAGACAATGCCCGAAAGCTAGCTGTTATTCCCACAGTGGAAATGTGTCAGCTTTTAATGGGATTGTCAATAGAAATGCCTTTCCCAGAGGATCTGAGGAAGATTGACATTGTTGTTCTGACTGTTATACTCCAAACAGCGAGGTCTCACACATTAACATACCAATCTTACCACAGTTCCACTGCTTACGCACACACCTCTGCATGTATCTACACACACACACACTCGCAAGCTACATCTCTAACCTTTCTTCTTTGTTCCTCAGTCACTCTCTCGCTCTTAATTAACTAATTAACCCGTTAATGCCTTCTCTGTCTTACGTAAAGCACTTTGTTGCTAAAAGGTGCTGTGCGGATAAACTTGCCTTGTTTTTCCTACACTTCATGCTAAAGCAGTTTCCCACCGGTGTAATGACATCTGACAATGGCAACCACAGCGCGGTGTAAATAATCTTGTGACTTTATGAATGGGGGAAAGGGACACATGAATAGTTTTCATCATTAACCTCCCCCTCCATCCAATTCCCTTGCTAATTCTGTAACTCGGGCTATAACACAGTCTGGTGTTATTATGTGTTGACAGGGGCTGCTGTTTAAAGTGGCTCACCATATATAATTCATGGCTCAAACTGCCTCCCTCTCGCTCCCTTTCTTTTCTGACCATCAGCACTTTCGCCCGTTGTAATGTTTCTACATGTCGGGGCAAGGACTGTAATGGAGGGACTGCCAGCTGAGCCGCAGACGGACCGAACCAAGCGAGCTGCACACACACACACACTTCCCCACAACCCACAACCACCTTGACTTGACAGTACGCACACACATATCCATATTGCATCCCCTCCCATCACCCAGTTTTCACAGCATGGCGTGCACCAATTACGTCTTTAGTTCTCCAGCAGAGAATATTCAACAGAGAATTGTCTGAGGGGCTGAAAATGAAAGTAACTACAGCAATCTGTGCCGCGCAGTAGATAAAAGACATTGTCGCTGCTTTGTCACTTGCATTTAATGGCACCACTTCTTGTTTTTAGACATTAATATTTCAGTATGATTATCGTAAACAAACGAGACCACAGTCGAGACAGAAGCTACGAGCTCCACACTTTTCATGCTAGCGATGTGTTTGCTGGGGGGTTTTTTCTACGTCCACGTCTCCAATGAAACCTAATGCTCAGTGCCTCGAACTCAATTTTCTACTTGAGTTGGAGGTTTTTGTTTTTGTGTCTGCCGAAGAGGATAAACACGCTGAAAGATATTTTTCTCAAGGAGCACCATCTCTCTGTTCTGTGGCACGAGGAAACTCAGCAAAGCCAAGTGTCTCTTTGCAGCCCTCCGACTTAAGCGTTTTAAGAAAAGTGGTGCAAAAATAGACGCATCACTATTCACCGGAGACAAGTTTAAATTCAGTCAACAAACAATCAGACTGTGCGCCGCTAACACAGCTAGCTGCATGGCTGCATGGATGTCAATCATCAGTCGGTCAATCTCAAAAACTATTGATTGTTGTAAAGTTTGGTCAGGTGATTATAAACTATTATACAACAGTTAGTTTCAACCAAGTAATTTGATTGGACGAGACTCGTCCCATGAGTGCTGATATAGAGAATAACAGCACAGAAGCACAGAGAATATGATTAGCTGATAATAAACGTGATCAGCTACCGTCGGTAATCAATACACAACCATTAATCAAACTAATGACTAACAGCAATCAGCGTCAGGCAACCTTCTCATTCTCAACAGTTACCTAGTGTTTCTGTAGTGGTGACAAAAAGCTAAAAAAAATAAGCATAACAAACTAAAGCTCCACCAAACTCCCTTTAAGAAATATGATATTTATTCCTTACATGTCCGTAAAAAGACATCACTCTAGAAACACGAGATAAAGGACGACATATGTCGACAGTCTGCTTGACAAGTCGGCATCAATATAATCCACGAAGATAAACAGTGTTTCTGTACAAGCTTTACATTTTGGATTTTGTTGCCTCAACAACTCAAGAACACAAGAACTCGCCACCAGGGTTATTTTAGTGAGAGATGACTGCAGGAACGAGGCAAGATGTATTAAAAATAAGATTTCTCACTAAAATAAGAGCTGCTTGGTGGATCAGATGCACGCCAAATTAAACACTGACTCAAAACATTGTGAATTCACCGTCTGTCGTGTTTTAGCAGATTTTTTTTAGCTGTTACCAAAGTAACTACCCGGTTTCCTGCTTCCTGTTTGGTACTTTCTAATAATATTAAACAGCTTTAATAAAAACATAGTTATGAAAATGACACTCCATTTCTGCCACATTCTGTTAACAGAGCCCTCTAAACCTGATCCACTGGACCTTTAAGTCAATGACATTTCTCCGCCTGGCTTTGAGGTCACCAAGCAATGACAGGGATATGATGTCCCATATAATGCTCTCTGGCTTGTGACAACACAAATCTTAAAAATTTGAGTGAAACACCTGGCTCCACGCGAAAATGAAGAACCATAGAAAAGCAGGAGGGCTCGTGCAGCATCTTTAGGCTAACCTCGTCTAACTGCATCATATTTATATCTTTAAATTATCATGGAAATTACCTTTTAATATTAAAATTCGACACTTTTTACACATGAGCGAATCGGTGGTTTCGGTGTGAACTAGCTGACTTACTTGAAGGCGTAGCGCAGGAGGAAGCTGATCTTGCCGCAGTTGTCGCCCTGTTTGCCTTCGCCCTGGTCGCCTTTGGGTCTGTAGAGCTCTGGTTTGATCTGCCCGATGCTGGTTACCTGCTCCTTCTCCTCGGCATGGAAATCAGGACTGGAGAGCTGGTGAGTCATGGGCTTGGGCCTGAACGGACACATGACAGCGGTGAATATTAAGTAAAGAGCACTGCACACACACACACACACACACACACACACACAAGAACACGCCGAAAAAGAAATGCTATGCTCCAGTGTGATTCAGCAGCTTAATCAGAGATGCGGCGGTGCTAAATGGAGTTTAGCCACTCTTTTTATTTGCATAAGAGTTTACACACCTTTTTTACACATGCATGCATCATAGTGAGTGTTATCAAATCAAGGGGAGTTGCGTGATGATGGAGTGCAAACCACAAAAAAGCACATTAATATCTGTTACAGACATTGAAATGTTCAGCGTGGGTCTTTTCTGTTTTTGTAGCTGTGCTTTGGGCGACTAAAGAGATTAAAAACAAGGACCAATATGATTTGATTTCACAGGCCTTAAAAGCTTTTATTAAAGGTGAGAAAGATTAAAGCAACATGGTGTTCACTTCACAAAAACATTTTTTAGCAGACAGCACTTGATTTCTTCGTTTTTTTTTTTCATTCCATTTTCACGAGCTGGCGGTTAACAACCACTACACTAAACACTAAAACACCCAGAACGCTCACACACACATTTTAAAACCCACATACATGTCGAGTGCAGCCACACACTCGTCGTACTGACCGTGCGGTGACCTGCTGCTGGGAATGAGCATTTGGCAGGTCTTTATGGGGCTGGGCTCCGACCTCTGAGTTAGGGACATCTGGAGACGTCTGGCTCAGCTTCAGAGTTCCTAACAGAGCGAGAAAACGGACAAAACAATCCTTGATGACTCACACGTCCCCGTTTTTAAAAATTTTTTATCTGTGCGATTGTGGCCTTGGTTTTTACCGTGGGTGTGTTGTAACCCTCACCCTACCGACCGCAGTGCCTGTCAGATCTCACAGGTGCTTTATCCTACCATTCATTTTGCATGACTTCAATCAATGTGTTTCTAATCACAGTGTACCCTCATGCACCTCTTGGACTTCATAAAGTGCCCTCTAGGGTGACCTTCCAGTGGACAAAGTTTAATAAAGTGCCCTCTAGGGTGACCTTCCAGTGGACAAAGCATGATAACGGGCCCTCTTGGCTGACCTTCCTTTGAGTAAGTGTCCTGTTTGTGCCCCACTGCATGCAGCTGGTGCCCTTTTATTTATTTTTTTTGCCCCTGGTCCTCAGACAGACTGAGTCTGCCACTGATGAATGCTGTATTCAGATATACTACGCTGACTTGTTTCTTATAGTGGTTTATTCTCGGGGTCCCCCGGGGACCACAGTCGTTACTCATTGTATGTTGGGAGCTGCAGGGAGGATGAAGGTTAACAGCAGAGACAAGTGAAAGAATGAGCAGACATATTTACATTAGCAGAACATGAGCCAACATGAAAGGCATACACAGCACAGAGATATGAAAGGATGCTTCCAACTGCAATAAAGGCAGCCAGCAAACATTTGACTCTGAGTAATGATAAACAACCTGCACCGCCGTTGACAGCCAGCACAAACACAACACCGGAATAATAAAAAACCCATCGCTGTTAGCTAAACTGTTTCATCAAATCAGCTCCTTAATATTTCTTTGACATCACTTTATATCTTATTGTGAAAACTGCTGATTATCTGGGTTCCTATCGAGCTTAACTGGCTGATTCACAACCACTTCACTATCACATCCTCTCTTGGAATGATGACTTCAAGCTGCATTAATCAATATGTGTATTTGTGTTAAGGCTGAAACTAACAATTATCTTGATTTAATTGTTTGGAAAACAGAGAAAAATGCCAGAGAAGGCAAAAACTAGAGCTCAGGGTGACTTAAATGGTATTAAATGTCTTATTAAAGCCCCAAAATATTAAATGTACTATAATAAAACAAGGATTCTTCCATTTGAGAAGCTTTTTTCCCTTGAAAAACGACTTAAAACGACACATTTATTGACAGAATAGTTGCAGAAACGAATGGTCGCAGCTCTAATTTATGTATTTTTTTTGTACTTGAAGATTAAACGACTATGTGCAATGTGAAAGGGTTTGCTCGAAACAACAAACCCACACAGAATTATGAGCCAGCTCGGCAGCTCTGGCGAGCTTTTTGAGCTCATTGTTGTTGTTTTTTTGTTTCATGGTACATTTACTGTTCAGTTCAGTTTCACTGCTCACATCAGCCGATGTTATTCGGTGGTGTCAGGCAGCTGGTGAAGCTAGCTGGTGAAGAAAGTCGACCATTTAGCAGCTAAAGAGCGAGATAAACGCTAAAAGAGGAAGTTAACGGAGGAGCTCTGATGGCTAACGCGTTAGCCGTAGCGACCTTAAACAGTGATGCCTCTGCACAGTGTGCTGCTTTGAGAGTTAAACTAATTAATCTGTTAAAGGTCCAGTGTGTAAGATTCAGGAGAATCTATTGGCAGGGATGGAATATAATATTCATTAGTGTGTTTTCATTAGTGTGTAATCACCTGAATATAAGAATCGTGGGGTTAAAATGAGCCCTTTATATCTACAGTGAGAGCGGGTCCTCTTCTACGGAGTCCGCCATGTTGAACCGCCATTTTTCTACAGTAGCCCAGATCAGACAAACCAAACACTGATCTAGATATGTCCTCCTGCTTGAGGGTGAGGCGCTGGGAGAGTATTCAGTTGGTTCACTTCAAACTTTCTAAAGTTTAGTCCCGTGTGATAAGAGACTGGCCCAGAAAGATGAAAAAGTAATATTCCTTGAATGTAGCGCGACTGAAAGAAAACCCATTATATGTGCAATAATGGTCAGCATTCATCACATTGTTTCAGCACAGATAAATTATTTTTACTGTATGTAGGTAAATGTATTAAATTCAGTGTGTGAGTATATTAAAATGAGAAGTTATTGACCGAGGCATTACATTACTCAGACTGGGACTAAGAGCTCACTCCTTCTCTCACCAGCATTGTTGGGGTAGGAGTCCATGTCCAGGTAGGAGTGCTCCTGGGTCTCATGTGGCCCCCCAACCACACCTCCAACCTCCCCCCTCTCCAGCCCCACCAGGTCAGAGAAATGAGGGTGGTGCTGGCCCTGCTGGCCCAGAGAGGGGTAGAGCGAGGACGAGGACTGGCCCTCCTTCCTCTGCAGCAGCGGGGGTAAGAGCGACGACCCGCCGGTGCCTCCGAGGCTTCCGACGCCGGCGCTTCCGGGCAGCAGACCCGACGTCAGGCTCAGGCCTCCGCCTTCCTTGTCCCGCCATGGCAGCCAGCAGAGCTTCCAGGAGACAAAGAGGGAGACGGAGAGGAGGACGATGCCACAGAATGTCACGATCACCGACAGCAGACTGACAGAGATCTCTACGGGGAAGCAAAAGAAGACATAAAGAAGAAGGTAAAGAGATGAAAAGCAGAAGATTCAACAGTTTAAAACAAAAGCACTCACACTGATGTCTCTATGCAATGTCATCCAGCATTTTCTCATGGTTATTAGCTTTTTAATCTGTGAGGGACTCAAGGACTGTGTCTGAGGGGGTGGGTGGGGGTGTGGGATTGTGTGTGTGTGTCGGGTGGGGAGGGTGGAGTATGACTCATCCGAATGAAAAAGTGTACAGAATAAAAGAAAAAGAGCAGCTTCAGCAGCAGACTGCCGGACAGCTCCGGCAAACAGCCTCCGTCAACGAGAGCGGAGACAGAAGAGAGTCGACATCGCGGAGGTGGGGGAGGCTTTTGTAGTTCTGTTTGGAAGTGCACAACTGCACATGTCGGAGCCTATGATACGTAAATTCATGATGAATTCATAAATGTGTAAACATCCTATCAGTATAGCATGAATATTTATAAATAAATAGACTAAATATACAATGAATATTTATAATTATCCTGAGCCATTTGAAGTCTCTTTATAAATAGCATGTTTTGGGTCTGATGACTGGCTCGACAAAAGGACCAATCAGAGCCCAAAAACTAACTATAGGCCCAGAGCTCTGAACTTGAATATTCATGAGCTGTAAGTAGACCAAGGCGGCTCATTACGATACAGTGTGCAGAGTTTGCTTCCCCACCTTGGAAATTTTTTGCCCCTCGCCATCTTGGGCTCCGTCCAGACCAGGAGGGCCGCGAGCAGGGCCAATCAACAGCCGTGTGCAACAGCGCCGTCTTTCCTGAACACCCCCTCCATCCACCAGATCCACACACAGGCCTTCCTTTTCTTTAACCCCCTTTTTTTTTTTTTTACTTCAATTGACTTCGATTCAGCGTGTCTTTATGTGCATGACAAAGACATAAACAGTGTTAAATCGCACAAAAGAATGAAATTTTATCTGGAACAGCCCGACAACGACGAGACTAAGAGCAAAATGAGTGAAAACAAGACAACAGCAGCCAATCCTCCAGCCCTGGGGTACATCTTCTGGAATTCAGTTCGCCTTCTGTCTCCACCCGCCCTCCCTCTCGTTCCCTTTTGCTTTCTCCTCTATATAATCCCCTCAAACACCCCTCATTCCTCGCTGTCATTTCTTTTCCCATGCTGTCTGCCTTTGCACGCTTTGACTTTATTCCTCTCCTCAGCAACTGTCTCTTTGTTCGTCACCCCTACCTTCTCTCTCTCTCCGCCCTCCCCTTCCCTGCCTCTCCTTCTTCGCTCTCCTCTCTTTGGTGAATTATTCATCAGTCTGTGTATGTCATTAATCAGCACTTGTTCAAAAGATATGATTGGGGGGCTGCGAAGGTGGAGGATGGGCGAGGGGGACATCGATCTGTCTCAGCGGAGAACACGACGGGGTTGGGAAGTGAGGAACAAGGGATGGGAAAGGGAGAGGGAAGAAGGAGAGGAGACTGAGGCGAGAGAGAGAACATGACGATGGAAATCAGGAGACAGGAGGAGGGTAGAGTGATGGAGCAGGGGAGGAGAGGAAAAGAAAGCAAAGGAAGGTAGGCCGAGGTGGAAAACATCCAGAAAAAAGGAAAGACAGTAGTGATGAAGGGGAGAGGGAAAGCGATCCAAACCACAGGATGGCTGGCGGGGTTGGGATAGACGAGGAGCGGATCGAAAACAGATTGGTGCACATGTTGAAACAGACATATAAGCTGACTGGGTTTATTCCCCCTTTTCATTTCCTCGGAGGACGAAGGGAGGAGGGTTGATAGAGTCGATGCAACTACCACGCTGTGTGTGAAAGAGTAGAAACCAAAGAGGCAACAGTATAGAGAGAGAAAGAGCCCGTACAGGATACAGAGAGATGGAGGAAAACAAGCTGACAATGATTTAGAGCGAAGCCTAAAGAGGGGAGGGGTTTAAGGATGAGAAAGGTTAATGTATTGATCTGGAGGGGGAAAAACAAAGCGAGGAGGCAGAGGAGTAGGTTGTGTGTGGTTGGCAGATCAGGGTGCACTGATAAGACACGGCTGTGATCAAACGTGCGAGGGGACTGTCGGGGGCCAAACCACTCTCCTCCATTTGTCTCTCTTTAGGGCAGTCGCTGTGTCTTCCCGAGGGCTGATCCTGCCAAAGATCCATCGCTAATCCACAAAACATAAAAAGCATGTCAGTGGGCAGGTGGGTGGGTGGGTAGGAGGCCTTCTGAAGTGCAACCGTGAAGCGGGACTGAGACTCCTTGTCAATCAGCGACTGATGCAAACCTGCTGGGACTCGTACATTGCTCCACATCAAACACATCTCCGCTGCTTACACAAGCCGATTCGCTGACAGCTTTCGGCGGTTGCGCGGTCCTCCGAGGGCCTCTGAGACTTTCCTCAGCAAACACCGAAAAATCACAGCTGGTAAGCGGGGCGGGGGCCAACGCCTAAAACCACGGCGTGACATTTCTTCACAGAGCCATCCAAAATCTCCAGAGGCAACACACGGCCAATCCAGGCTAATCTACACTGAGCCACAGATATCCACGGTAATCTGCATAACAGCGCATTCCACTTCCATGAGAACCCACACACACAGTACCCCGCACACACAACACGCTCCACGGTGCCGCATGATGCATCCACTCAGTTTGGTAAAAAAAAACAAACAAACATATATATTCGTGATCCTGCTCTGAGGTAACAATTGCAGAATTCGAATGAGACTCATAAAAGAAATGGGATGGACTTGTAGCCGTTTCAATCTTAGAGATGAATATTTCATGGTTTGTTGTCCTGAGCGCTCCTCTTAACATCTGTCTTATCATACCTTTAAGTCTGACGTGTCATGTTGCTGTACAAGGCGACGTTTCGAGTAAATAACACAAAACACAACACGTATAAACACACGTTTCAGGCATATTTTTTTGTTCTTGTCACGTTGTAAACACCAAATCAATGATCTTTATGATCGGACGATCAGTTCCTTAAAGCAATTCCTAAAATCTTTTCAGTATCAAAGACTCGCCTCCTGCTGGATTTAAATGTGCCTGTTAATTACGTAGTTTTCTCGTTCACAGACTACAGCAGCTGTGGTCTACTTAGATACATTAAACTGAAAATCTAAGCCAACTGTAGGAGTTTTTTTTTTTCTCTTAATGATGGAAAACACCGATCGTACGGACAGATGGAGTGGTTCATTCTGCAGGAGACGTTGCCTAAAATCATGGGCGAACATCTGAACTGACGTAAATCAAGCTGACCACAGCCTCTTATCTGTGCGAAGGAGTAAACTCCCAACGTGTACAAGACATGAGCGGTCAGTCTTTGAGACCAGAGGCTACCTTTTTTGCTTTAAGCAAGTGTGGGGGCAAATTTCACTGTGAGTTTTCAGGCATGCTAGTGGCGTAGCTCCAGGAAAGGCAATGTTGCTGGCTGTGACATTTTCATGCCCCTCTCAGGATGAACTGTAATCTCTCTGGTGACTTTTCAGCTAGCGTCAAAATCCCGAATCTGCTTGGTCTTTTGGTTTGTGACAAAACTGATACGCTAATGGCGATCCCGTCAGCCTCAGCTGTACGTTGTGTTTGCAGCAGTGTGCTAATTAAACACCCTGCTAATTAGCATGCTAACGCACTAATCTCAGATGGTGAATATGTCACCTGCTTAACGTCAGCATGTCAGCATTGTCTCTGTAAGCACATCAGCATGCTGACGTTAGTCCCTCAGAGTACGGCCTGCAGCGTGGCTGCAGATGCTTATGTCTTATAATTTATTCATCCCAGCTACAGCTGACATGGGCGAGGACCTCTACAGGTCACCGGTTCATCACAGGGCTGACACATATTAGAGATGAACAATGATTCACGCTCACATTCACACCTATGGGCGATTTAGAGTCAACAATTAACTCATTAACCTGCATGTCTTTTTTTTTCCTGACCTGCGCAGACACGGGAAAACATGCAAAGGCCTCAGCAGGGTGGCAGGTTCAAACCCAGAATGTTCTTTCTGTGACAGTGCTAATAAACACTGCTCCACCATGCCGCTGTGTAAACTCCTAAACGGCTTATAAATGAGCTGACAAGTTTCCTTCATACTTCATAGAAAAGTCACTGTCAGAATGATTTATGTGTGTCAGTTACCTGCGTCCAGCTGTCTGTTGCGACCTCTCAGCAGGTAGGTGAACTCCTGGCAGCGTTCACTCTGGCTGTAACCTCTCGGAGAGTTGAAGCAGAGCTCCTCCACCAACACCAGCGCCTTCTTACACAGGTCTTCATCCCAGTCCCCCGACATCCTCCAATCCGCATCGCACTCTCACCAGCAGTCAGCCAATGACAGCGCAGCCCTCGCCGCCCTCACCTATCGGACGGCGCTCGGGTAAGTAGAGTAGTGTTGACCCGTCCACCTTTTACAAGGTGTGAACTGGGGGGAAGAGGAGGCGGCGGCGGCGGGCGGTGGCAATAAAGGAGGAACACGAGGGGTTCTGCAGGGTGTCTTGGTCTGGATCACAGAGACCAGACTGACGCGCCCATGTATGACTGAGCGACACCCACCCCTCTCACTTTACCTGGAAGAGATAAAGGGGAGAAAACTGGCAACGTGAGCGTAAGGACATAAAAGTGTACAAATCAAGTTTTTGGCAGATCGGTCACCTTAACCATTAAGTAAGAACACTGATGCCAAAACCATCAGTGTGTCCCGGCTACATAATATCGCTTTAGTGTACACTATGAAGAGTGATAGTAGGCAACTGGCATCCGCTAAGAATTGAGAAACGTTGATCTTGCAGCCGAATGCTAAAGATTTGTGTTGAGATGAACAAAATTTACCTTAAAGGTTCATCCGCGTTATGAAAAAACACACTTATCTAGCTATTAGCCACGCTGGTGAGCTTTCTGCTGCTAACACAAACCACTAATTTACATTTTTTTATGTTTGGTAGAAAATACTTCCAGCTAAAAAAAAAAACAGTTGACAACAAGGTCTGTGGATTATCCTCATTTACCGGGCTCTAATTTCTTGCAGGGCTCTTCGCTGTTGCATTTTTAAGAACATCATATTTCCAATGCTTTAAGGCCCACAAATGAATTTCCATTTACCTCCATTGTAATGGAGGGCTGGCACACCTACACCAATTAGTTAATGAGACTAAACTTACCCCTTGAGGTACGAATTGAATTAAATTGAATAAAAAAAGCAGCTGAAAGACGCGCACAGCAGAGGTGTGCAGAATTCGGTTTTGTCCTTTCTCATTACATTTCATTTAATTCCATGTACATATCATAAGTACCACTTTAGACTATAACCCAGTTTTGAATTACAAAGTAGTACCTTTTTACATTTGCCTCCCACTTTGGAAAGTGAAGGTGGTAAATGTACCTTTTCACAGCTAAATCCTAAAACAGACCGTGCAGTTAATATTTTACCTTCATGTACAAACGGACAGGATAGGATTATATTCCTGCTTAGAATAATGGCAGACGCTTCAGTCACTCGTCGGGGTGCCTATTTAATTGCAAGGAGCCCTGTCAATGATCTCCTGGGGATGCAGTGATTATTTTGGTGTCTAAAACTAACCGATGGGTCAGTCATCCTGAAACTTCATGTAATATTTCAAAGCAAAACACTCCTTTCTGCAATTACAGAGTAATTTAGATAATTATGAGCTCTCTTGCTTTCAGTCCCTAAAACACAAAATATGTTGGAAGGAACTACAAACAGTGTGAGAATGACGGAGACTGAGCACTGCTTTCTCTTTTATTTGTAATGATAGGTTATGTTACAGCGGCTACCTCGTTTTTCAGCTCCACATTTTGCTACATGGATCCGTTGTGCTACTGACGCATTTCATTACATTTAATAACGTCATAAAGTTACAGTTTGTGTGCTTTACCTTTATTGAACTTGACTCTCGAGGTTCTGGGCCATGTTGAATTTGCAAGCCTGAGCGGAGACACTCTACGTGTAAAAAAAAAAATCTCTTCACAAATAGATTTGGCTGAAGATTGCAGAGTTATGCCTGCAGTGCATGCATAACCTTTAGCTTGTTATTTCCCTAATGCTTCCAAGACCGGAAAAACAGCAGCCTGCAGACAAGTGGCTTTTTGTCTTCGCTGTAAGTCGGGAAGAGAGTTGAACTTTTTTAGTCATCTAGCTCCAACAGTAAACACCGGGATGCATCTGTTGGTCCGTGGTCTCTCCAACACATCGGCGTGGATTGGACGTCACTGTCGGATTTGTAGAGAAGTTCTCCAACATCACCTGAAACACAATTAGAATCAAACAATCAATAAAGTGAAGAGGCGCCGACAAAATGACAAACCACACCGAGGTTTGGAGGACTACAAAATCTCCTAAAACATCAGCTGGAGGTATGATTCCACGTATGAAGTCTGACTGCCTCGTGTGCGTGCTCCTTGTCCTTTCATCCGAGAGAAACTAGACTTCCTTAACATACTTGTCTTTATTTTTTGAACTCATTCTGTCTAAATAAAAGCAGGTCGATGCCCAAACTCCAGTTTCTCACAGTCTGTGAGTCCGCAGGGACTCTGACTGAGAAGAATGTATGCAAAGTTGTGTCTATTAATACAGATCCATTTGCAAAAAAAAACCCTGCTATTGAATAGGTCTTGCCAAAAACAAAAAAAAAAAGATCGTGTACAAGCCGCGGTGCGGTTGGAAAATAAATCACTGGCAAAACAATGTTCATGGTGAGAGGTCAGCTCACTTTTACACCGAGCTGTTTTGTCCTTGTGAAGCAGTGGACCTATTTCTCAAGCAAAGAGGCCTCGCTGGACAGGGGAAGGACTATTGATCATTTGATGTATGTTGTTCTGTAAAATGTCAGCGTCAGTCTTTGTGTATTGAGTGGCACCTCCCAAGCAAAGTGCTCCTTTTGTGTCCATCTGTCTTCCACCCATCAATCAATCACGGCATTAGGCAAAGACGTGTTTCACTCCGAACAAGATCAGAAACAAGAAATGCTTCCACTCCCTTTCTAGTTTTCCCGTCTCCTCTTCAAGACAGAAACACATTTTTCCTCTCTTGTTCGCCTTCTGTCTCTGTCTCTTTTGAGAAGCTGATTGTCACATTAGGATAGTCTGTCAGTCCAAGGGAAACTCAGATAATGCAGAGTCTATTTATCTGTCCATCTCAGCTCGGCCTATTGTAGAAAGGAATCCGAAATTAGCGAATCAAAACGCCATCCAAACCCCAACATCCTACACCAGCCCTCCTCCATCTTGCCCCCCTCCCCTACCACTCTCTCCCATTAAGATAGTAAATCTGTCTGAGTGACTTTAAAACCCAGGATATCTCAATCTGAGGAATGGCTGTCTGGCGCAAAACTGGCCCGCCTCAAATGCCAGTGAGAGCATCAGGAGGGAGGGAGGAGGCGAAGAAGAAATGGAAGAGACAGACGGAAAGGAAGAACGAACGATTGTGTGGCAAGAGACAGAAGAAGAGGGAGACGGATGGAGGGAGGGAGGGATAAAAGAGATGCTGACATTAAATTGGTGGCGAGACAGATAAAGAGGGGAGGGAAAAAAATGGAGCAGAGAAGGGCAGGAAAAAAAAAACATAGGAAGCTGGCGGCGAGGGTGACACAGCAACAATGGTAATCAAGGGTTTGGGGATGCAATTTACTACAAGCTAAATATTTACAGAGACTGGTTATTCATAGATAAATATGCCTACAGAAACATGTTGACGAATCAAAGCTCCACGGCCAGAAACGCACATTCCCACTGTAGTGTACAGAGCAACACTAAACCTCCCACAGACGCTCCATTGACTGCCTGGGATCAATACTCTCAGGGAACGAATACACCACAACACAGAGCAGTCGACCAGTAAGGTCACGATTTGTCCGATTGGGCAGTGGAGACGGGACGGCATGCAAGGTCGCAATCTAATCGCGCTACGGAGGAAGGACAATCAGCGCACGGAGGTTGTGTCCAATCACATATCAGGAAAAAAAAAAAGAGAAGGGAACGGGGGGAGGTCAATGCCCAATCATGGGAGAGGTTTTCCAATCAGATCATGAGTTAGATCTACGGGTAAAAGCCCCAGAAAGAAGGGCCGGACTTAAACCCAGATTGAAGGAGGCTCCAAGTTTAACCAACCACAGTTGACCTTGACCAAGATGCTGAGACACTGATCCCCTGGCTGGCCCCTCCTGGTAATCACTAAGGATAAGAGCATCAGCTAAATGCCTCATTTTTAATGGCTCAGTCCAGCCGTTACATCCTCAATCTAGCTTATAGGCGATGAAGCAGATGAGGCGTTTATGTTTGTATCCCCTGATAATGAAGGGATCATTCTCGTGTTTGCACAGAAAGGGCAGATCTGGAGACGCCCTCAGGTGCTGAGAAAACGGGACAGCTGAGAAGAAAAAAAAAATCCAACAAATCCAATTCAAATTAGAAAAAAAAAACCCAGCTCGACACAGTACTCTCATTTCCTACTGCTGGGGCACACACCAATAAATATTTATCTAATATCGAATGCACTCGCTCACTCTCTTTTTGAGTAGTTGTATTGGATTTCTTTTTTTTTCTTTTTTTTTGGCTCAGCACTCCTCAACACAAGAATTCCAGCCGTTTTCTCCGCTGCTTAGAAATTCCACCAAAAAAAACAAAAAAAAATCCTTCGAGCAGGCCCGAATGTGAATATGATAAAACCCAGGAGGGAGCGGGGGGAGTTTTTCCAGTAACAAGGATCATGTTAGAAAGTGTGACTGAAATCTGAAATCTGAAATCTGGATGTGCAATCTGTCTCTGAGGGATGAATCACACACCTCAGCCGGGTTCGGGAATTACAGTGATAAGGCATTTGAAGCGCTGCTGTCTCGCAGCTGAATGAGGAGGAGCAGAAGATGCTTTTTTTTACCACGAACCTGTGATCCATCGCAACCCCATATCATCATTTGGCATTTCATTTTTTCATCAAAGCGTATATTTATCCTTTGTATGGAACGAGATACGTCAAACGTGAGCCTGTTACAGTTTTAGCTTTTTCCAGTACAGAAGCAGCTGGATCAATATTATTAGCTGTAGTGGTGGAAACAGTAGTAGTAGTATTACCTTGACGTTCTTCTTCTGAGTTTAATTTTATCACTTTTCATGAAACATCTCTTTCAGTCTCCTCCTCTCTCTTTAATAAGCTTGGACTGTTTATCACTATTTTTTTGGGGAGAAACTTGAACACTTTCATAATTGCGAAATTGAATTGAGAACAGTCAGACCCTTTTTTTGTGTGAGAACATAATGCCTCTGTAGACAAAAGAGAGTAATCCATTGGATATACCTAATGGGATGTTTCAGTCGGATCTCACTGAACCGGCTTTCAAGTCCTCCTATCCGTCTTTTGTTTTCATCTTTTTACCTGGAAGTCATCTTTAATTGAACCCCTCATCCCTGCCCCGAGAGCTTTTGTTGTTTCTTTGTTTTAAAGTCAAATTTAAGCCAGTTTCACACTTCCCCTGTCTGCGCCTTCATGGCATGAACAGTCTTGTCATTACCAGTCTGCTGTCCTCTACAGTCTGATGACTTGGCCCCCGTGACCTGCTGCTCTGCGCTCCACACTTTGATGCTGTCTGCTCTGCTGTACCCTGCTGAGCCCTATCATGTTGTGTACCATCTCAAATCGATGTACTCGTGTAACCCTCAGATCATCCACCATTCGTTAGGACCATCCCTGATTCATAGAGGTCGTGACCTCTCGTCTCCACGGGCGCTGGCATATCCTGCTTTTTTTTTTTTTGTTTTGTTTTGCATCACTTCCTTTTGAGGCCACAGCGATGTCTGCCCGAGACAATGCCATCATCGCCTCTCTCTGCTCGTTCGGCTGTGACGGATTGATGCACAGGGGTAAACAGATAGGGCTACTACAACACATCTTTTTGGTTACTCCAGTAGAGCGGCACTGTGTTTCGCCGGGACAGAGACGGCACTGTATGAGGCCAAGATTGAGCGTGGGGATATTAATGTCTATTGACTAGAGGTAATAGCTTTGCTGAGCCTCAGCCTCGAGGTTGTTCCAATTTAGCGTGTCCTATAATAGCTCCTGGACACCCTTTCAGCAAATAAATAACATGGAGGTGGGAGACTCTGCCTTAATATCTGCTGAAGACCATATATCTCTATAAACATGCAATCAAACACTCGTTCACATCCAGGCAGACACTGTCTCCTTTTAACTCTACCTATTTCTGTCCCACATTCACACATATCAAAGATTGCTGCTCAGTCTCTCACAGCTTTTTCAGCACCTTCAGGCCTGTTGAAGCTGCAAGTCTCTAAATTATCTATAACATGGGACAGGAAATAGAAAGCAAGTGGCCAGGGCCAGGAACCCTGGGATATCGGTGCCGCTCTTCCTGTCTCTTGCACACAGCCAGTGGAGCTGCAGAGCGGGACCTATTTACAGACAGGGAGTGTAATCACACACACACACACACAGAGAGAGATAGAGAGAGAGAGAGAGAGAGAGAGAGAGGTAGAGAGACAACGGACCGCCCTCACTTCATTTTTCACCTACTGCTATGTCAGAGTCGGTGAGTCAGTGTGTCTCAGTGGGTTTTTTTCCTGGTCATTTGCATAAATATGGTTCTCTGTGGTGGGAAGCCAAAGCCACTGTGCCTTTGATGGTAAGGGAGTGGGTGGGGTGTGGGTGGAGGGGGGGATTACGCACGTCTTACGCACGTCAACCTGTCTTCTGTGTGTTTTCTGCGTGCCCGTGCGCGCACCCCACCTCCCTCCTCCTCCTCCTCCTCTGTCTGTCTGTTCGCCTTTAATAACGTTAGAATAAAAAAAGTTAAATCATCCCCATCAGTGTGGATAGCTGCCATTGATACACTCGCGTGTTATCCGTGTGTGTGAGCCTGTATGCAGGAGCTGCCTCCACACAACATGCACATCCCACTATATATGTGCTCGAAACATAAGAGGCAAGGATGCAAATATGGAAGAGCCGGGGCTGGTGCACAAATAATATACATTAAATATTTATGGAAAACAGACACATGCTGCTAGATTTAGGGCACATTCAGCAGCAGAGCCCAGTTGCGGGATTTGCAGGATCAAAAGGAGATATGATGCGAATAACGCACACCTCGCTACAGATTTCACAGAGCCCGACTGCATGCTGCTCACAGGAGTAACAAAGGGAATGTCTTCCTACCTGGAACGTTGCAGAAACACACTGTCTCCTTTCTTCTCTGTCCAATTTCCGATTTACGAGCTTGCTCCGCTGTTTTTAGTCAGATGCGACGCTTGTAAAGGGGCATTCCGCCCTCTTTCGCGCTGTCCACCCCCTCCTCCTCCTCTCTTCTCTTCTCTCGTCTCTCCAAGACGCACCGAGCAAGAAGCCCCGCAACCGGGATGGCAGACTGAGAGGGAGAAATGAACAATATGATATCTCTTCCCTCCCCTCTTTTCCCTCCCGTTTCCTGTATTCTTCTCTTATATTTTCCCCCCTCCTTGTGTTTTTCCTCCTCTCTATTTCACTATCCCCTCCCTCTCGCTCTCCCTCACTCTCTCTCTCTCTTACTGCTCGCTCCCTCCCTTTTTTTTTTCCTCGCTGTGGTCTGAATACTAATACTGTCTCTCCTCTCACTGCCTGTACAAACCGGCAAGTGCTAAAGACATACTGATGTATGTGGGGCGTGTAGAGGTGGTGGTGGTGGTGTGTGTGTGTGTGTGTGTGTGTTAGTGGGAACCAGGGTGTGTGTGTGTGGATGGTGTGGAGGAGGGTGATGGTCACTCTCTGCCTGGAGGGTACATGGGTTGGTTCGGAGGGCACAGGATCTTGGTTGGTCTTATTAGAGCTGTGATTAGATAATAATACTCCTGCAGATGCCCCGTTGAGAGGTTGTGATGGTTGTGATGGTGGTGGTAGGTGAGGGCACATAAAATGTTACTCCTTTTTTATGGTAGCATCCCCTGGATGAGAGGAGAAGGAGGAGGTGGAAGTGGTGGTGGAGGGGGAGTGTGAGGAGGAAGTGCTGCTTAGACGTCAGGCGGTGGAGAGCAGAGATGGAATGGAGGGCCAATGTTGGTCGGCTCTGAGCCAAAGAAAAGGACACAGCTCTTCTCGTCAGTTTGTATGAGTGCAGTGTGTGTGTGTGTGTGTGTGTGTGCGGCATGGAAAACTCAACAAGAAGAGCAGCTGAGGTATATGAGGGCCATGATGTAGTTAGAGTGAGACACAGTGTTATTGGAGTCATGATTAGATTATGATATTCCTGCAGGCCTCATATCAGGAGAGAGGGGGCACGTAAAAGATGTTTTTTTTTTCTGTTTTATGGTAACATCAGCGACGTGATAATGAGCATCCTCCACAGTCGGACGGCATTAGGCTGAGACACTACATCCAGAGTGCTTGTTTTTAAAGTGGTGTCCCGCAGGGCGCCCTTTGGGGTCCTTGAGTTATTCCCAGAGGGGAGCCGCCCGACAAACTGTAATTGAATTCTTATTAAATTTGCACATCAGCAGCAAGAGAATGTAATACGGATGTAGTTTAGGCTTCCAGATGTCCAGTTCTGTATCGAATCACATCCATCTCATTAAATCTATCAGATAAAATGATTAGGAGATGGTCTACGGCCTAATCAGGATGTTATCTACTGTGTTAATGTGCTGACAACATGTGTGAACCCCTGCACCGGGGTTCTACTCTGCTTGCTGCTGAGACAGTGCCAACTTTAGCAGTTATGTAAGGCAAGTCATCCCTCTGCCCCTCAAGATGTTCATTGCTACGGGCTTGCTGCCATAATAAATTAACACGGCGAACAGTGTGTGCTTTTGATTCTTGTTTTTTCAGCGTGATGTACGGCTGAGTTTGGAAAAGATCGCCAATCATCGATGGCGTTCCTTCAGTTTCTTCAACGCTTCCCGTCACTGCAGATGTTTCTCCTTCAAACTGCCGCATGTCCCGTTGTTTAACTGCGTAGAAAGATTTGTCAGCGGCCGTGTGGTTAAGCAGGAAGCTTGTGCATTAATCATTTTTAGTCAAAAAGTAAGTCCTCCTACTGTGAGTTCTGTAGAGGCAGTGCACCTTCATATTTAAAGACAGCACACTGATGAATTAATCATTCTCCCAGACTGTGCCCAACAACACCTAATGGGCCACACAGCACAGAGAACATCCAGGTCTTATTTTACCAAACTTTGGTGTGCGTGTTGGTTCAGACACAGACATTTTTAGAAAATAGCTCTGATCAAACTGTTATTTATTCATAAAAATGCTAATTACAGGCATCAAATGCGTTTGGCAAATGAGGGTGGAGGGGCACTTGAATTATCTCAGCTTAAGTGAATCCAAATTTGATCTTGTGCTTTTTATTATGATAATGGAGAGCAAAGATCAAGACAAAGATTCAGAAAAACGTTTGGAAATCACGTCTGAAAAAGCGTCATTCAACACTAATGTTCCTGCTGAGCATTTAGTCAAATCAAAGATTTTATCCCGCTGACAAAATAATAAAATCTTGTCACTCGTTATATCCGACAATTTACCTAACGGACAAAATAATATCTCCAGAGTGTCTTTGTCTAATTCATTTCTCTGACCGCATAATAACGTATTCCTGGTCCCATTCCTAATCACTTGTCACACTGACATAAATAATAATATCTTGTCAGTCATCACATATTTGAGAAATTAAGCATGATTGGACTTATGTCCCGGAAATGATATTAAATAGAAAACATGTTGTATGCAGTTTAATGAATTAACACCCCATAATTATGTGTCATTGTCTTCATCATTGTCCTGGAAACAGTGATGGTGAAAGAAGGATGGAAGATGGAAAAACAGCCATGTTTGGAACCCCGAAGCGGGCGATGATTGACTGATAAATGAGAGTAAACAGTGACCTCTGTTAACTGTCACAGCAGAGCACAGAGAGAGGCTGAGACACACAACAGAAGAGGACAGGGACGCATCGAGAGAGGAGGAGGAGAGGAGAGGAGGGAGAGGAGAGGAGAGGAGAGGAGGGGAGAGGAGAGGAGTTAAAAAAATAGGAGAAGAGAGAACTAAAAGCTCGGCCGGCGGCAGCAGCTGCTGTCAGACCAGAGACCTTGTTTCCTCTGTAACAGGCACTGGCATGACAATATCTCTTATATACTGGGCAGATTATCCACTCCTGCAAGTGCACACGGAACAGAGAGAAACACTCTTGCTTTCACATATGCCAACTATAAAGCACATGCATCTAAACATCACACATGCGGACATGTTAAAGAAGGCAGACTGAGAGATGCTGCAGGGGAGGAGAGCCCACTGAGAGAGTTTAAGAATGACTAAGACCACGGGTGTCAGCTTGATGAGGCAAGATGTGTCTGAGTCCAAATTTTAATGGGATGTTTTGAGGAATACCATCAAGAGCAAAGTGAGGATGCTACTCCCTGTAACGTGCATTTCATACCTGTCCATGAAGCTTATGGGTTCAGGAATAATATCAACAGAGGGGGGCTTTTACATCCTTAAAACAGCGCTGCTCCCCAGGCTTGGTGGAGAGACTCTTGGGCTGCTACGACCTGCAAGGCGAGGGTCACTGAGCTAATCTGCTAGCATATCTACTGCTGGCTGTGCAGCTATTGTTGCTTAATTGACCACGCTGACACTGAGTTTGACGATGTTGTTTTAGTGGATTGTATTTGGAAAAAAAAATGCTCCACTGGACACATTTCAGTCCGGACTGATAATTACATTTATTGTCTATTAATAATTAAGTACCATCATGAGTATCATTAATAATTAATGAGACTGCTTTAGGCTTTGTGAACAGAGCCGTTGTAAGTCTTTGGCTATAGGTGTTACAAGAAATAAAGTCTGTGTTAACACAGAAACTGAGAAGTGACTTATTTTGAAGGGACCTTTAAACTCATCCCGTTTCCTTAAGCACACCTTATCCGCTCACTTCCTCTTTGACTCATTTCTTTCCCTTCTCTCTACTCTCTTTCGTTCAAATACGGGAACCACAGGGGCTCTAATCTTGTGCAGCGATGAAGAGACAGCTCCCCCACTCAGAGTCTCAACTCCCTCCTGGTCCCCTCCCGTCTTACCGCCACCAGCTAACACCGTTCCATCTTTTAACTCCTACATCCATCTTTTCTCAACCCTTACCCACCACCCACCGACCCCTCATCCCTTGACATTCATCCCTTCATCCCTTCATCCCTCCACTGTAGAAAAAGGTTGCCAGAATTTTACCGTAATAAATACGATATAACCTTTTCTAATATTAGTACTATTGATTTCATGTTTAAGATTAGCGTTTTATTCCATATTAAGATGAAAAACTGTAATGTTACAGTAAAATGAAATCAATATGTAAATATTAGAGTGTTTTACTGTATTATTAACAGTATCTAATATAAAAGACTACTTTTTTCTGTATAAATTCCCTTAAAATGGCCTACGATACACCAGACAAAGGTGAATGATCAAGCTTACCAAATTTCCATTTCCATTGTCTGATACTGTAAATGTCAGAGCACCGATTTACCTGCAAGAAGCCACGGTCCATAGAAAAAACACAGCAGGAGGGAAGTCCTGGTCAGTTAGGCTTCTCTGCTGTCACTCATCTCGGGGTGACAGAGTGTTGAACGGTATAGTCCACGGTGACAGTGAAGGTAGGTGATAGGTGTCTTCTAGTTTTCAAAATAAAAGGAGCCAAACAATGGGTTGACATCTCTGTATGTTCAGTTACAAAGACAGTGATTTAGTTGCAGCAGGTGTTTTTTTGGATGTAGTTTCGAGTAGCAGCGAAGATAAAGATCCTCTGCAGCTCGAGCTGAAACCTGTTGTTATATTAAAGAACCTGGTTTTCCTGATTTTCTTTTGCAGCATCGGTGAGGTAAATAATGCATCATCGTTGACACAGGTTGAGACATCATGATGAGCTAACTCCCTGGATTAGAGGTGTATGTGTTGGGTGACATGAGGCCAGGCACTCATTGTAGTTTATCACCCCACATTACCTCACCTCAGCAGGGTCACAAGGGACAGGATCTGTTCTTCCCCAGGCTTCTGTGCACTCGACCTTGGCTCTTTTGATTGGCTGTGGCCTTCTCTCTTCTGTCCTCTTCATCTTCTCATGCTGTCTTCCACTTCTGACTCTGCTGTTGAGCAATTAAAGGATAAAAAAAGATTCTGCACAGAGATCCATGACAACCCACTGTATCATCTCAGATAAGTGGAGTTAGGACGAACCCAGGCCTTGAAAAACCATCATATTCGTATTACCTGAGCTCTGGCTGGGTATACCTCATCAATTCTGAGCAGCTACCACCAACATCAACCTGATATGAGTCAGGATTTTCCATTTTTTATACCTCGGTACGTTCTCATAGCCTCCTGTACGCTGAGATCTGCTTGCTATGCTTCAATCTGAACCAGAAAATCACCCACTCATCGTCCTCTCTGACTCTCTGACTCTACTCTTGCAGGTTTGTCACTTGTCATCTTTTAAAACTGAAACTGTTAATATGTTCAACTGTATCACCAGCAGGTTAAAAACCTGTTTTTATTTCTCAGGAGGCTGACTACAAGAGAGTCAATCTGCTTAACCAGTTGCCTCTGTAGGTTGGGTAGATTTTCCGCAGTATAGCTTTCGGCCACACTCCCGAACTCAAGGCTATTTCTCTCACAAGAAGAGACGGGTTGTCCCTCTTGGCAAGGCAAGACAGAGGAGACAGACACAAACATCACTTAAGAAGTCTTTGTGTGTCTGCTCTGTCTTGTCTTGCCAAAAGGGACGGACATTTAAAGTTGCCTATAGTTCACTAAGTTTTACTTTCTCAACAGCGCCAACAACAGCAACAACTTTTACCAAACTAAGTCCTGTGGCAAAAGAGTTAAAGGCAAGTACAACTGATACACGGAGACACAAACATGCACATCATCAGATCTAAAACAAACGTGCGCAACTGTCAAATTGACATTGACGCTGGATTGGCAATGGCCTCAACACAGAGCTTTAAAATATATATATTTGGCTGTAATGGGTCAAAGTGTGGGTGTGTTTTATCCAGTTCAGGGGTTGCAGCCACTGGCCACATGGCACCTGCAGCCCATTAGGTAATCTGTGGAGGCATTTACTCAGCCAGCGAATCACCCAGCAGGGGAGGCAGTTTGAACAAAAAACCAGGCAGCCAGCAGCTTCCACCAAGAGGCTGGCAAGGAGATCATCAGCTCAGGAAACAACTCAAAAACAAAAAAAAAGAACATGGACGGGATGAATCTTCACTTCAAGTTTGATCCTTTCCTTTCTCCTAAATTCTTTATTAAGAGGATTAAGACGCCGACTCTCCTGTTTTGTGAATCTTGCCTCCTGTGGGTTGCCACTCTATTTAGGAAATGTTAAAATATAAATGTTAAAGCAACTACACAGAGTTTTTAACAGCTTATGAAAGTCTCAGTGTAATACTGAAGCTTGTGTATGACCTACATAAAGCAAACAAGACCATCAGCAATAAGACTAAATGTCTGTCCCGGGTCCAATTCCCCACGAAATTGAATATAGGTTGACAAGGATTTGCAAATCATTGTGTTCTTTTTGTCCCAATTTCATTGCAATAAATCCTGAATAAAACAAATCTGGTATTAAAAATAATTTATGTCTTTCTTTCGCTCGCATCCAAAAACAAATTCACACGCCAGATCGAGATCTTTACGACACTACAGTACCGTTTCTGTCCACAGGGTCCGCCAAAATCAACACAAAATATTAAGTCGCTTTTATAAAGTTAATTAAATGTTAATCTTAATTAAAGATATCCTGATTATGTTGATAAAAAGCAATATGTGCCAAGGAGATCACGTTGCATGACGCTGCACGCAAGACAAAATATGTTTACCAATGTAACGTCCTCTGATTGGATATGCGTCCACATCAACGCACGATAAGAAGTAGCACAAACAACCAACTTAATTTGTAAAACCGTCATCAATTATTCAATGAAACAATATTTCTCTTGTGAGTTGATGTGCTGCGCTTGAGCTTAATGCAATGTTATTAAATCTTGAAGTTTGAAATTTAACTGTGAAAATAAACTTTTTTTAAATTGCGCTCCATCAGCTCTTACGTAAGGCCGTCCCGTGTTGGCGTTTCGTCTCTAATGGAATTTTTGCATCTTCTGTGCGTATTTGCACTTTCTTTCCAAAAGTCGTCTCTGATCATCCTCAACCTCATCATGATCACTTGTTACCATGACAACTCTCTCATAGGACCAATCGCCCACCTCTCTCTCTTTTCTCTCTCTCTCTCTCTCTCTTCTATTGCTCTTCATTGTCTTTGTCGTGACTCCCCCCCCCTCCCCCCTCACCCATCAGCCACCGCCATCATCCACTTTAATTTCTCATCAGAGGATTCCATTTGCTCCTTCTACCTCCTTCTTTCCTCGGATCCCTTCAGTGGAGGATAACTCCTCTCTGTAACATCACCAATCAGCACAGTCACAGCATCTGGCAGAGAACCCCCTCCAGCAAACTCAGCGAGGTCCAGGCTCTTTGGGGCTTTTTTTTCCAGCCTCCATGCCCTTAGCCTGAAGCGGTTTGAACGGGGCCCATCGTATGCAGTATGTGTTAAGGTCAAGAACCTCAAAAGCCCCGCTGGTGAACCACAGTGGCAGGAGCTAGTGTCTGAGGTTTTTAAGAAGAGTCTTACACAATCTGCCACTTCTGAGGTCAAAGTGGCTGCAGAGTGGAGGAAAGAGCACTGAGTTTTGGCAGCCAATTGTTTTTCTGGCACGGTCGGGTCTTGAGCTGCGTGTTCTCTTTCTGACAACTGTCAAAATATGTGATTTTTGAGGGACTGGGTGTTCTGTGTGATGGGCATAGCGACAGGCTTGCATTGTTGAATTTTGTCCAATGTCCAAGCTGGATATTTCCAAGAAGAACATTTGGTGAGGCAGCACTGAGCTTCTAAAACTGTTGGAACAGCTTCAAAAATGATTCGAAGGGAGCTGAAACTCACAATTTATCTTTTACAGTCATGTTTGTATTGTGTACCCCTTTTTTATTCAAAGTATTCCAATGTATGTTATTGCATCGCAGCGATGAACCCACAGTGAGTTTCAGCTCATCGGTTTGGCTTTTAATAAACTCGGCAAACACTTACCTGCCGGAACCAAACAGTGACTAGTGAGTAGCGACTCGCTGGTGAACACAGTGAACATCATTAAGCAGCTAAAAAGCCAGATATTTCCCCCAGGAGCTGGTGAGGAGAAACACAACGCTTAAAGGGGGGGGAATGGATATTGCACTCAGATTTGCCAGGTGGCCAGAAACATGAATGAATGTTTAATAAATCACTTTACCAGGGTTTTTTTTTGCTGCCCCCAAGTGTCCAAAGAAATGAAACAGACATTTATCTTTTTATTCTAGCATCTCTTTCATTTATTTGATCTTAAAACTATGAGCATTTGTTCCAAACAATTGCTTATTTACACATGCAGTAGTCACGCATCAACATTATCCTTCATTCGGAGTCATGGTCGTGTCCACCTGATGAATCTGAGTCCAATATTCGCTCTCTTTTTGGTCTAATGAGCTTCCTGGGAGAAATATGTGGCTCTTTAGCTGCTAAATGCTCCACTATGTTCACCAGCTAGTGTCTACCCTCGTCTGTCTGCTGTGTGACGCTGAGCAGGTGGTGCACAGTGGGTTCTTAAAGGTTTTTTCCTCTGAATACAGCTGCCTGCTGTGGCCAAAAAAACGTCACTATGAGAGCGGTGAGAGTGACCCAAAACAGTGAAATTGCCGTCTGGACAGATAAACAATGAGCTGAAAGTCACCATAAAGCCACATTAAACCGTGGGGAGGCTGCATAATCCTCTGCAGGTTCGTGAGCAGCCCCTTTTCACATTGTCACGATGTCATTTGATACATTCCTATTACAAAAACACTGTGTGTGCTTCAGCTTGTCAAACGTGCATTGCACTTGACCTAATCTTGAAAAAAGGACGCTCTTGTCCTTCACGTAATTGACGTTTAGTTGAGCGGACCTCTCAGTTCTCTGGATGCCTTTATTCTCTATGTTTTTGTCTCACTTATGAATATTTGGGGGCTGCTAATGTCAGTTTGCATGGTGGGAGAAAAGGGTCTGACTCACTGTCGGCTATGCCGGGGGTTGGTTGAAGTTGATTGTAGTGTTATTTTGAGATGTACACACTGACTTCTTCCTCTCAGCTTTTTCTTTTCCTCTTTACTTATCATATTTACTGTTCCGTCACATCTTTTGCTGTATCTCTAACGTTAGTAATGTCTCATCCCATCTTTTTGCCGCTACAGGAGCCACGGAGCCAAGAGACTAATCTAATCATTTAGGGCCTGCTCTTGAGTAGTAAATAATTTTCTTGGCATATCACAAGCTTTGCGAGAAGGTACGAGTGGGTGTGTGTCTGTCTGTGTGTGTGTGCCCATTTAAGTATTGTGTAATTCTCTTCGTTCTTTCCGATGTTTCTCACAGTCCCTGTGAGACCCCGCAGACACAGCAGCAGCAGCAGCAGCAGCCCTCGACCATTTTTTTTGTTGTTATTTCTTTCTTCTACAGTGACACACTACGCTCCATATTTCACGTCACTCTGACTAAACTGCTCGGCTGTTGAGATGTCCACTTTAAAGCTTGATGCACTCCTTGTGTATGGATTTGGCCGCCATGCCAGCAAAGCACTTTGCCTTGAGAGAGGAATTAAACCCCTGAGGTTTTTCTAAGATAGATTAAATAGAGGAGGGGAGCTGAGGAGGCTGGGCTCATGGGAGGGGCGCTACCCAAATATAGAGAACCTGCCAAATGCCAACGGGTGTGGGCGAGGAGGTTGGCCTTTCTGATGCTTGCGTCTGCACATGTGGGTGGGTGTTTGCATGCATTATAAGGATTTCTAGGATGTGTGTAAAACAACACATATGCCTGCGTTTGTTTGTGTGTGTGGGAGAGAGCCTGTGTGCATTTACAGTGTCAGAAGATTACACAGCAAGTGTAATCAATTTTGACATCGAGTAGATGACAATGAGCGGAGAAAAACTTGTTTTAAAGCAACATTATGGAAGACTGTTTTGGCATCCCCAAGTGCAATTCACTTATACACCGCTGTCGTAAATACGGACACATGCATTTGTTATGATTATATTATTTATGATCAAAAGTCGACAACTTTGCTAACAGCCAAACATCAAGCAAGTGCAACAGCACAAGACATAGCAGCCAGATAATATTACTGACCAGTCCAACAGTGAGAAGCCCAGCTCGACATCTCTCTCGTCAGTCCCAGATTTACTCTCTTGCTCGCTCACTCTCTCTTTTGCTCTTCATAGCATCGTCTGTTAGCATCCTTGGTCTCTTCACCTCTGCCATTATGTCAGATAGACGGCTGAACTCCGGTTCTGGCATGACACTGCACATCGCACTCCACCAGCATTTGGTCCGTTACAGGCCTGAAAACCTCCTCCCCGAGCAGTCCAAAGCTTCAACACAGACAAGCAACTAGCTAATATTGCTTACTAGTCCAACAGCAAGAAGCCCAGCTCGGCGTCTGTCCAGCGGTCACTCTCGTCTTTTCTCTGACCTTGGTCTCTTCGACTCTGTCATTATGTCTTGTAGGCTTCTGAGCCCAGTTACTCCCAGCTCCAATTCTGGCATGACACCGCTCTCCACCAGCATTCTCCGCTGTTGCAGGCCTGCAAAGCTCGTCCCTGAGCAGTCCAAAGCTCCTGTGCTACCAGTGTAGCAGCAGCTACATTTCGCAGCACTTTATTGTCAATCAGAAAACTCTCCATAAAATATGATCCAGTTCCACCAAAATCAGTGACATAGTCGGTGGTGGGTGACTTAATATCATCCTGGTTACATGGTGCACGAACAGGCGTTCGAGGCGCAGAGTGGAAGGTGGAAAAGTTACATAATGTTGCGTTAAAGTTTTGAGTTTATTTGTTCGGCATTGGACTTGACTCATCTCTGTCTGACAAACAAAGGCAGGCAATGCACAGAAACCCACAGAGGGGATTGGGGGGTGAGGGGGGGATGATGGGCGGGGTGAAGATGACTTGAAATGGGAATTGCAAAAAAAAAGCGCGGAGCCAAGCGAGAGCCAGGGGAAGGTTTTGTTTGCTACGCCTCATATGTTTGGTTACTCAAGCTAATGAGCAGCAATTAGACAGCAGCCAATTAACTCTGGCCATCAGACTGAGACCGAAGGAAATGAAAAAGAGGAAAGAGGAGAGAGGAAGTGAGAGAAGAGGGGAGGAGGGATGGATGAGGTAAATGACCTGAGAATCACAGGCACTGATGTTCCTGTGTGTGTGTGTGTTTGCATGCAAATGAGTCACGTGTGTGGGTACTGATAGGACGTGTGTGTGTGTGTGTGTGTTTGTGTGTGTGTAGGTTCCAGCAGGGGGAGCTGTGTAGGCCCATGTCACTGTAAGTGCTCTACATGACCATCTGGCTCTCACTGTCAGACTGGATGCTGAACTTACGCTTTAACTCATTCGCTGCCAGCGTCTCCTTTAAATCTGCACGACACAAAAACTCACAAACACACAACACATCTACCAAAGGGCACGCGTGTTATTATACAAATGGAAAAACTGAACAATTCAGGCCACAGAAACTGTGATATGAATGATTGATGACAGATTGATGGAGTCGCTGTGTGATTCTGAATCTTCTCTGGCAGCCTTTGCGCTGACCAGATTGTGTATCTGCTTCAGGCTGTGGAGGAAAGAAAACAAATGGTTAATTTCTCATTCTGACTGCTGATGCAGTGTTCCAGCTGAACCCCTTGGAGAGACTCTTGCTCTCTCTTACTCACACACACACACACACCTACAAACACACACTGTACTGTAGTGCTTGCCATTCTTCTGAGTAGCCCGCTGCCCTCTCTTTAATTAGGCTAATTGAAATGCGAGAATAACCATTTTCTTGATTGCTCATTATTTTTGGGCAGTTTGAAATGAAAAGCATCCTCATGCACGCAGAGGCCAAAAGAGGCGGGGTCTTACCTCTTTCCTAGACTGACCCGGTTGCCTGGTGCAGATGAGTCCGGCTCCTGCAGGCCGGGGCCGGTGGACACAGTCAGAGGCTGCAACATTAAATGTTCCAGACCAGTTAAAGGTCAGACCAGCACTTCCAGTGAATGCTTTAAAAATAAGTGACTGTACTGGTGCTGGTGCAAACAAGAAGTAAACATGGAGAGGTGCAGATTATGAATGATGCAACATGAGTGAAAGCACCGGATGGTCTAATTATTTTTAAGAAGGAAACAACATGACAATAAATGTGTCAAAACCTTAAACTGGAAATAAAACCGGATGTAGTCTCCGTGACGTCCCCACAGACTGTCTAAAACCTGAACGTAGTCTTTGTGATGTTGCCCACAGATTGGCCAAAAACCTGGACGTCATCTCCATGACATCCCTGCAGACTGTCTAAAACCTGGACGTAGTCTCTGTGACGTCCCCTGTAGACTGTCTAAAACCTGGATGTAGTCTCCATGACATCCCTGCAGACTGTCTAAAACCTGGATGTAGTCTCTGTGACGTCCCCTGTAGACTGTCTAAGACCTGCTGTTGGGATCTCACCCCTGGCCTGTTTGTTGGGCCCGGCTCTTCTCTTATGACTCCTCGTACCTTTGCCATTCTGGCCACTACCTTGCCTCTACATTTCTATAGGGAGCATCGCCAACCGGTGGCCTTAGTGTTGTTTAAGCAAGAGTCAAGTGGGATTTTCCAGACATCCTTGAGATAAATTGTGAGAGACGGTTTGTGCTTAAGTGCTCTTGGCAGGTCTACAGGTGGTTGGGCGGCTTTTCCTGTGTTCTTAGCTACTCTGTAAACCCCCGAGCAGGCCCACTGTTGGCCCGTAGCTGTGGCAGGAGCCTCCCCAGGGCAGCCTGAGCTTATGGAGAACAAGGAGAAGAGATAGAGAAGGAGAGAGAGAGAGGATTTAAAGGAGAGAGAGAGAGAAAGAGACGCCAAAGTACATCTGGAGCAAGGACCTGGGGAGTATATAGAAGTGTGTGTGTGTGTGTGTATGTGTTTGTGTGTGTGCTTGACAGCCTGAGAAAATGTTCATATGTTTTGTGTCTCCCTGACAAGGAGGTGAGTCATTCCCTCAACACAGAAACTAATGCACCCACCCAAGCATGTTACACACACACATACAGTTTCATACAAACACACACACACACACACGTTTCCAGTTATCGACTAGACTGCACAGGGGCCGATCACATGCTCATCATTAGCCCTGCAGAAGCGGCTGCAGCGGTGTACAGCAATATTCACCTCATGATGTGACATTTATCATACGTACACATTATACACATACAGAGTCGTTTGCCTTCGAGGAGCTGTGTGATTTCCTCATTAACTTCTCGAAATGTAATGAGTCATTGAACCAAGTTCTGTGGCTCTGTTAATTATGGCCCTGTTTCAGCAGCTCTCTCCATGGCAACCTAAAGTTCTGCCTGTCACCACATGAGAGATGAGGGAATAAAGACATTTTCCCATTATGCTGCCACCCCAGCGTGCATATTTCTCCTCGAGACAGGCCTGCTGCCGGGTTGTGCTGCTGATCTGTGAGCACCCTCTGCTGGAGAACAGGTTAGCATCAAGCTGATTTGAGTGAGTGGCAACCGTTGACATTAGCATTCACAGTGTCAACACGAACAGCGATTTGTGGGTCCATGAACCAATCACAAAGTCATACGCGGTAAATAAGGCTAAAGTCAACACTGCTGCACAGAGAGTGGGTGTCCACATGTTGACCTCGCTCGGATCAAGAGCTGAAACTGCTGAGCAGTTTGTGTTCGAAAGCTCGGTGCCATCAAATTGAATATCACGAGGCTATTAAGATGCAAATTAGCTGTTTCCACTCATTATTGTTCTGACAAACAAGCATCTGCTAATGATGTGTGTGTTTACATTGCACCTACAGTATGAAATGAGCTCGAGGAAATGAATGTAAATGAGCAGAGTTCGCAGTGGAGTTTGGTGAGGGGCGACCAGTTCGCTCTGAAAGGTGTGATTCGAATAGTCAAAGTTAAAATGGATGTTAACAGAGCATGTCAGGAGTCAGATAATCTGGGTACAAGATGTAAATTGCAAAGGGCCATTTCTTTCAGCATTGCTCTCGCCCTTTCATTGTTCCCTTGTAAGACGACTGAACCATGAAAACAACTTGCTACCATTCAGCTCTTCCTCTAATGTGACAGAAAAAGATACTGAGCCCTGGATGCAGATCAAAATTCTGCACCAGCAATTACAAGCCTCTGTTGTGTCTAAAGTGGCCCACAGGTGACGCTGCCAAATCAAATGCCTCGAGAGAGAGCTTGTGACTTTCACATCGTTTGTTTTTTATTGTGTTGTTTTCATCAGTTTTATTAATCGAGACATAAATGAGGATCGGTTTCATCCTGTCAGACTCAACCCCCAACGGGAAAGAAATAAAGATGAGTCGTGATCTCTTGCAGGATTGGCAGAGTATTTACTGGTAATAACCTTTTTTTTTTTTTTTGGTGGAGCGAAGCCAAGAAAAAAATACAGACTACACCTTAACGGAGCTGGCAGAACACTTCACTGCAGGAAACAAGCACTCAGGTCATGGACTTGGTTTGTCATCTCCCATAAATGTACTCTTCCTCTCGTTGAAAACAAGAAGAAGGATGACTCACGACAATGTGACTTTTTCGCACTTGCCAGATGACCACTGCCTGTGGCCTTCATGCCTCTTCTCTCGCTGAAGTGCATTTTTAGGTGTCATGGGGGTTGTGCACGTCTTTTTGATTCCTTACAGTGGTCAGCTATCTCTCAGTGTAGTCAGGTGCACTAAAATCAAACAGTGGAGAGCCAGATATATTTAAAGATGGTGTTCTTTTTATATAGGAGATAAATGAAGTAAAAGGCGGTGGTATCTGTGAGCATAAAAAACTTATTATTCGACAGTTGTGGCTTATTTATTGTAGATTTACAAAGTATAAGACTTTTATATGAAATATGATAACTTGACCCCATGGCTGGTTGTGTAATTAAAAAAAGGCCAAAGAATCAGTTATTGCACGTTTAACTACCATTAAAAAAAAGATGAACTGACATCCTACACACTGGTGGTGAAATTTCAGATTGCAACCGACTGAATCCCCCTTGCCTCACCTGCGCTTCCAAACATATTGGTTTGTGGTTTTTGGTTTGTCCATTCTGGGCTTCTGTAGAAACATGGTGGTTCATTACATTACAGTGGACTCCATGAAAGAGGAACTGCTGTGTCCGTACATATTAAACGCCAATGTTGTATTCAAGACCAACTAAACCAAGACCAGAATGGAACCAAGACTTCGAGGACTGAGACAAAGACCAAGTTCTTGCAAGACCGAGTTGAGACCAAGACCAGACAGTGTATAGCCAACTTAGGTAGCTAATAGTCACGAAAACTCTTGGTTGCTACATAGTCGCCTCGTTAAGCGTTGCCCTGCAGTATTCACAAACTGCTGTCATTCTTTTGGACACTGTGGTGGTCCACTAATGAACATACATCCGACTATTCCATTTCCGCCAGTAGATCTCCATAAATCTCACGCACCAGACTTTTAAAGCTTAAAGCTCCTGTCTGCAGTATATTCTTCATCTTTTGAAGGTTCTCTGGTACTTTGTCAGATATGTTATAGCCAGCAAAGGGAAGGATGTCGGAGCTCTGCTGAGACTGTCTTTGTGATTATATATCAGCCTACGTTGGCTTCAAGCAAGAAAACTGTCATCAGGTGAGGAAATTCCTTCCAGTGTGACATCATCATCTCCATTAATCCAGTGGAAAGACATTCCTGCATACTCCTTTCTGCTTGTATTTACTGCACACTGTGTGTGTAGAGTGTAACACTATACCAGGATTTATCATTGCACGCCTTGCTATCGGTTGGCACAAACATAAACTCTGGTGCGGGACAGTGTGTTTGGCTGACGGCCATGTGTTGATGTCAGGCTGCATCCGACTCTGCGGTGGCGTCATCAGGATAAAGAGCAGCGTTTGACCTGCAGTTGTCTTGACATGAACACAAAGCTTAAAAACGACTGTTGAGCTTGTGCGTGTGTGACAGCTCTGCATGTTATAACATCAACGGGCCGGACTTCAGGACTCCAGAAGATGACGACATCGTGATTCACAAAGTCAAACATAATAATCCCTCTGTCTCTCTTGTACTCACACACACACACGTGTCATTTTTTCCACCTTAAATTGAATAATACTTTTTGTCTGTGTAACAGTTTCAAATTTTATTTCCAAAAGACGAACAGTTTGCAAAACAAAGGATGTTTGGGGGATAAATGCAAAGTTTGTACATGTCGAATAAAGACACACAGCATATACACAGATACTGACGAAGGCTCGAGGCAAACCCAGCAGTTTCTGGAAGGTGTTTCCTCACTTTGGTAAAGATGCTCTCCATGATAAGTGTCATACATACAGTATAGCAACAGATGATTAGATATTACAGACAGACAGGAAAACTATTTGTTCCCCAGTACTTATCTTAAAGGAACAGTCGCATGCTGAGAAATATGAAAGTTTGGCATCAAACTGAGAATCTGATGATGAAGAACAATATCAGTTTAATCTGTGCAGCAACATTACTGCATGTGGAACATGTTAAGAAGAACCTGCATCCTGATGCTTTGATGATCATCTTGCATGCAATCGGTCGCAGCTTAGCACAAAAACTGGAAACAGAGAGAAACTCCACCTAGCTTTGCTCCATCAAAATCTAAAACTGAACTGCACTTTTTTATGTTGTTAAGCTGCAAAAACACTTCACAATTTGTCTCTCAATCACCCACTCACACAGTTTGTTGGCGATGGAGCTGCCATGCACGGCTCTGGCTTGGCTATCAGCAGCAATTTTTAAAGATTTGGTGCAGGATTGAACCACCAACCCTGCAATTAATGAACAACTGCTTTCTCTCTTTTGAGTTTTAACTGTCACAAAGTATGCAGAACTCCAAAGCAGAATCTTATTTACACATAATATAAGTGATAATGCACCACAAGGTGTCCAACTATTTAAAAAAAATGTATAAAATGGAGCCAAAGAAGTCCATAAATTAAAATTGTGGCACCGTTTTCTCTGCCATTATTATCTCTCTCTAGTACATAATTGTGGTTACCACAGCCTCTTACTGAATTGAATTTTCATTAATTTTTAATGTTTGTGATGTCACTTGAAATAACAGTCATAAATACCTGCAGCTCAATATACATGTTTACATGTAAGTATTTTGGGTGTTTTCCAATATAAAAGGTAACAGCCAATCAACATACAATCATAATGCGTCTTGATTGCTAGAAAACTAGTAATCAATGCATCAATACAATAGTCAACCAAAATATCTGGTGCTTTAGCTGCTAAATACTCCACTGTGCTCACCAGCTAGTTGCTAATTGTGTCTGTCTGTCGTTTGATGCTGAGTATGCAGGTGTACAGTGGGGCTTTTTAGAGCTTGTTTGCTGGAAACTGCAGCCAAAGACAGTGCTAATGGAAGTGGTGAGACTGGACCAAAAGGTTGGGGGCCAAAAACAAAAAAACAATGAGCTGAAAATGTCCCGTAAAGCTCTGTAGTGTTGCGGGGAACTGAAAATTGTCACATAAGTGTCCTAAGATAAGTTGGTAATGTGAAAATATTGATTACAGCCGCTTTAAGTAAACAAGATAGAAGATAAGATAGCACTGGAGCTCCAGGAATGTGTTTTGATGCTGCTAGGCTAGTAGTGTCCTCCCTGTACTTGGCACACAGAGATAAAACTGATGTCAATCTTTGCATCTCATTGTGTATTTTGACAGCAAACAACCATATTCCTAAAATATTTAACTGTTCCGTTAAACCAGAAAAAAAAAAAAACCAGACGAGAAATACAGCTCATATCTACATCTGTCAGGCTGACTCCACTTGGCTGCTTTGGATTATTTATAATCACAGTTTCAGCGTCACTTTCTTCATATGTCGAGCTTCGTGAGCATTTTCATAACAATGTGTTGAAAAAATAAAGACAGCTCAAACAAAGTCCTGTAATGCAACTTCAGCACCAAATGGCTAGTTATATAGCGTACCATAAGAACAGCATTTTATATTTGTTTTTACATTAAAGCATTGTTTATCATATGGCTTCAATACAAGTGGTCTATGCATACTGTATATATATTAAAACATTTGTCAAAATCCTTCAAGAGATTACACAACCTGGGCAGTTTTTTATTTTGCTGAAATATCCACCTGAACACGCTCATACTCTCACCAAAGACCAGATCTTTGGCTAACAGCCACTATGTGTTGTTCTTTACAGCATAGATAGTCCGCAGACGTTAAACCAGGTTGGGACTTCACACAGTGAAATGAAGCACGTGATGTAACGAGACGTGTCATTTTTTTTTTTTAAAGTTGTCTAACTAAACCACCTCCACGTAGTTGGCGGGATAAAGCCCCTCCCAACCGTCGTCCTTCATCCCCCGACACCAGCCCTGATCATCCTCATCCTCGATCTTCAAAAACTCCTCACCTGCAGGAGACAGACATATACACACATTATATTTAAAATCTATTATGAATTCTATACAATGCAGAATAGTTTGGGATATTCACATTTGAGAAGTTGGAGTCAGTGAATTGTCGGTGCTAATAAACTATAAAATATACATAATTTCTGCTGATCAGCTACTCAATTTAGTAACTCTTTCAGACAGTCGAAACATAAATATATAGCATGTCAAATTACAACAATTTCACACACTAATATACACATCTGCATGTTATAATAATATGCTCCACACAGTGCAGTTCGGTGAGTTTAGTAGGATGGTGCGAGTGTGTTTACCTGCTTTAAATGACAGCTCATCCGTCTCCTGGCCAACGTAATCATACAGAGCTCTAACCTTCACTCCTCCAATCATCACACTGGAGGAAGAAAGACAAAAAGAAGAGGTGGATGTTTGATCGGCCGAACATCAGCAGCCACACGGCTTTACATGGTTTCCTTTGGGTTATCTGTACTCACGTCCTCTCTATTGTTCCTTTCTTTTCAACTACTTTCTTCCCTTTTTTGGTTTTCTTCTCAGGTGTCCATTCCTGAGAACAAAACAATTAGAATTAAAACAGGGAAACATCAATCTGGGAAGAAGAAAAGGTTGGAGTCCAACATAAACTGAAATACCTGGAAGTGAGGCCAGTCGGTGGGCATGCCGGGCCCGTGGGTATTTTTCCACCAGCGAAGGTCCTCGTGCTCGTCGATGGCCATCAGCGTGTTGTGCAGCTCATCATACACGGCCCTCACGCTGAATGAGAGGTGGAAAATAAATAAGGCAACACAAAATGAGACCGATGGGTGTGTTAGAGAAGGTGAAGCAATGCAGAGAAGTCTGCGTGAACCTGTAATCCATCCAAACGTCAGCTAACATTTCAACTGCTGCCAGCCTCTACGCATGAAACACACCTCTACAGCTGCCACTTCAACTTCTATCACTGCTTACATATCAACTTGTTCTTCAGACACTTAGAGTGCACAGACTTTAAGTTTAAATTGCTTTCACCATTTTCACTTCAACTGCTAGACATTGACCAACATTTCAGCTGCTTTCATCTCTTAGTCTTCAAACTAATAATCCAGCCGCCCGCAGCAACTCTTTCACTGCTTCAGCTTCAGTCCTAAGACATTTTGCATGTACTTTTCTGTTACGAAGAATGTTTGCCTTCCTTCCTTGTTGCTGCACGTGGCCTCCAGCCTCCCTCTCGCCTGACTATCACCTCACCACCTGCTGCTCATCATCCAATCAACCCCTGCTGTATGAAAGGCCATCTGATCCTCCGTGCAACGATATGGTTCAACCTCCGTGTACTTGAGGACGTCCTGCCTCGTCCCAGCACCTGCACTGTTCTGGATCTCATCCTGTCATTCATCTCATCGTTTCAATGAACTGTTTAAAATGATTCTGGTCTCCGGCTGGTGTTTGCACGCACGTTCACATTTTCAGCCTAAACCTGCAACATTAGAGTCAAACAGAGAAATACCAGCTGAGAGAAATGATTTCTCTCTCATGGCGAAGCTGCAGAATAATAAAATGCTTCACATTTCTGGTGGTTACACTGTAACTAAAGTTCATTTAAATTTCTAATTGGCACATAATCTGATTGCACTCCCATCCAGAGCATTTAAGTAAAGAGTTACCCCAAAATTAAGCAGATTAATAGAGTATATAATTTCTCTCATCTACCCCATATCCTCCTGTGGCCCCTAAGGATTTTATAAAGTAATTAAGTTGCTATCTTTGCTGTTATTTCCTTTATTAGAGTAGAAGTGAGTCACTGAGAAATGCTCATGTGCTGTGTGCATGGCACAGTGTTTATTTAGAGCTAAAGTGAGTCAAGTTATTGATTTTAATGTGCTTAAAGGGAAACCACAAATACCAAAATCTGTTTTACGCGTTTACCCACACACAGCGATCTTAAAGCACTGTTCACCTCTCGTTGTTGGTAATGTCCAGGTGTTTGTGGATGGAGAGAAATGCCTGTTTGAGGAAGACAATCCTCTTGCGCTCCTCGTCCTGCGATTGGTCAAAGATGGACTCCATCTCCTCCATGTAGCGTGGAGCGTAGCGGTTCACCTCCTCGAGGACTTTCTCATAGCGGGCACGAACCTGTGAACGTTTAGACACACCGTCACACACTGCTCAGGGAGTCGCTCACAAACCCTACGCGATAGACCGATGTTAAATCAGTGTGTAGCGGTGTAATTCTCTTTCCTCTGAATCTGAATTAAATATTCCACACAAGCCACCACTTCCTCCTACAGTCCACCACAGACTATCGATGTGTGAAACAGCCTGAAATCAGTGGCGGGAAAAAACTGCACCACTAGTGTCCAAAAACTCCACAGAGTACCTTTAATCACTGACAAAATTTCAAGTCAAAAAAAGCACAGAAAAATGAGATGAAACATGTTTCCTACCTTCTCGGCCTCCTGTTGAGCCAGCTCTCTCTCCTCCTGTATCTTCTTCTGTTTGTCGATGGCGACGTCCGGGTTACCCTGAGCGTGTGCCTCCCGCTCCCTGGCCGCCTGCTCCTTACGGCTCACTTTGTGGTACGCGCTCCTGACTTTATCCAGCTGTGGACGAACAAACACACACATTATCGTCTGTAGTTCTGGATGAATAAAGAAGGTGTGTCTGTGACACCAACAACCATCTCGTCCATTCAAACGCTCATTTTGAAACCAGAGATGCACATGACTGAAAATAATAGTACATTAGGTCTGTGTGGTCTAAATAAAGATCTTGAATTGGGGCCATTTATTGAATGAGTACCCATTTGTGATGCTGCTTAGGTGTATGTATGAAATATTGATTCCCTGATGGGCTTCTGTGCATTTCTGCTCTTGATGAATGTCCTCTTGTTCTAATCTGCTGTCAAATGACAGAAAAAGCAGTAATTCAAAGGTTTCATTGCTTTTAAAGACACGAGTACTGGGTTTCTTGCTTTAGTGTCTCTATTCAGGTCACTTGAGTCCTGGACTAGATGGGAAAATATGAGTAATGTGAGAAATCCTCCCAGAAACAAACACCAAAATGTCATGACTACAGTGGAGCATCGTAGCTGTGCTGGGTGGATGTGTGGTGCTGCATTAATGTGGATCAGGGAAGAGCGCGATGTTTAGTTAACTTTAACAAGCAGCAGTTTAAATATTGTTGATAGGTTTTTATGATTAAGGAGGGATGAAATATCAGAAATGCTCCTTTTCGTCTCAGCCCGCTGTAGCATGTTATTAGTGGTTTTGAAAAGAACCACAGCAGCATCTAACCGGACCAGTGCGTTAACATGCTGCTTAATGTGCTGAGCTAATTAGCTGTGTAGCCCGCAAACCGATGTTATCGGTGCACGTTTCCCCAGAGGACGTTTGTTTGGTGGCTCATTTAGCGAGCCGGGCTGCAGGATAAGACGTGTGTTCATGTTTGTAAGATAAGAAGGAGACTTGAGCAAGAAAAGGTAATGTGTGTTGTTTAGCAGGCTGCTGTGTAGCTCACTGTGACCGCCCAACAGTTACAGCTTTATCCAAGATTTGATTGGCTGTATCAAAATAAGGTCCATTTGCAAAAAGGAGTACCATAATAAATAAATAAATGAATGTTATGTGTGTAAAAGAAACCATGCAACCTTTTTTTTTCTGACCTTTTTAAGGCGCTTGGCCCACGGCTTCTGAGCGCGTATAAAGCCCGTCTCAATGTCGTGGGACTCCTTAAAACCTCCAAATAACTTCTTGTGGAAGGTGTCCTTCTGCCAGGTCCTGACCCGGTCTCCATCCTCTGACACCAGGGAGCGGCAGATGGAGGCATGTAAGGAGGCCAGCCGGTCAGCGGAGGACAGGAAACACTGCCAGGCCTTCAGGAGAGATCCATACAGAGGACCTGAGGGAGAAGAATGAAGGGCAGGAACACACAAATTCTTAAAATGTTCTTTGTACTTATAGATACATGAAACAACAAAAAGATTTCCATGCTGTAGACACATCTAGCTGGGGTTGCAGCTCCTGTACTTACTGGAGTCCACGACTGGCTTCCACTTGTTGCTCCATTCACTGAGTTGCTGAGCGTACTGCCTCTCCACGCGAGCTCTCTCTTGGAAACATGCCACAATGTCATTACAGGCCTGGAAGGCATCTTCTGTCCGCTTCACAGTGCGCTGATAGTTCCCAGGCTGCCAGTACACAAAGAGAAAGGAAGAGCCGCTATTATCAGAGCGTAAACAGGGGGAGGAAGGTCCAGTGGAGCACTTTAAACCCTGATACTAATACCCCATAACTATTCTTTGGATTGAAAAAGCCAGAAGTGCCTGATATATTTGCCAGCATTCAATAAGTCTTATTTTTCCCTTTTAGTTTCAACAGTTCAATGCCAGAGAATACAAAATTGTACATCTGCTCACAGTTTGTTCCTGGCAGGGTGGAAACAACATGTAGACCAAAAAGACAAACTAAATTAGAAACTTAAAACGGCACAATCTAGGACGAATATTCTACTCTTACTACTACTACAATTACTACTACTATTATACTACTAACGGTATTTTTGATATAATGAAACTACTACATCCGCTTCTACTACAAAGACAACTGCTACAAGTACTACAACCTGTACTGCTCTCTACAGGTTTGTTACTACTAATACTTGTACTAAAAGCAGTACTCCTGCTCCTAAGCAATTTAACTTTATTTGTATAACACTTTTATAAACAATTGTATAATATGAATAGGGGGGAAAAAACGTATTTGCTCTTTTGCAAACAGTTAAATGAGGAAAATTGACACCGCTCTAATAAACTGTTTATGTAGCTCGAGCCAGCAGCCGGTTTGTTTAGCTTAGCATAAAAGCTGGAAACAGCTAGCTTGGATCTGTTAAAAAGGTAACAAAGCCAACTACTAACATCACACAAATTAATATATTATATCTTGCTTGTGTAGTCCATGCAAACACTAAAGTACAAAGATGACAATTTGTAGTTTTACGGAGGGTTATGTGCCAGACTGTTTCTTAGCAGGGTGCAGTGACTTTCTGGAGCTTCTTCTGGTTGCCTGGCAACTGTTTCCCGTTTACAGCCTTTATGCTAAGTTAACAAACTGCTCAGACGTGAGAGTGGTATCAATCTTACTCTGCACAAAAGTAAATCAAAAAGTCAAAATGTAAAGTCAAAACTATTCCTTTAGTGATGGCTCTGTTCCATTTAAGTGTTCCTAGTTAGTCATGTCACCTAACTGGAACTGTCACAGCTAAATGGAATGTAGCCATTATTAGATACACCCGTGTTTGACATGTCAAAATGTCCACATGTGAATCGTCTAATAAGCCGTACTGCAGCTACCACTTCTACTTCTCCAACATTAAGCAGACACGATTGGTGTGTATCGCATTCTCTGGTCAGTCCGTCTTAACAAGCTCCAGCTTTCACCCTCATCTTCTTTTCACAGCTGTGACACTGCTCCAGCCGTCTAAGGTCGGCCCCCACCGTGCCACAAGTGACACTTTATTGGCATTAAGTTTCCTGCGGTAAACTCTAACACGGACAGCAGCGTCGGGTGTGGTCAGTGGACATGAGGACATGAGGCTGGACCATATAAAATTAAAAAAAAGCCAGACGGAGAGGAAGAACAAGAGGGCAGCAGAGGCAAGGCCCTGAGTGTAATAACATATCTGAAGCAAATGTGTTGTTTGTAGATGTGGTATTTGGAAATCTCTCTGCAATTTTCCTGGCAGCTGCCGTCAGCTCCTACTCAGCACTCACTCCTACTCTCTTTTTCGCTCTCTGTCAGACTCTATCTGTTAGTCACTGACACATTTAGGCAGCCGGTTGAAAGTCTGTGGATACCATATATGTTGTCATGTTGCGTTAAACCATCTGAGGTAATGAGTGTAAATACCATAAAATTAAAATATGTAAGTAAGAAAAAAGACAAAAGAGGGCGGCTCTCGCTCGTGGCTGACTTTTTCACTTGTCAAACAAAGGTGTAACTAATAACATCAATTACAGAGCTCCAGTTACTCGTGTTGTGCACTCTGGTTCTTTGCCATGGCTTACCAGGAAAGCTACAGTAAATGTAGCAGAGAGACATCGTGAATATAAGGAGTTACATGTGCTTTTCAAGTCAAAATGTCTGCTTTTTTTGTAAATATGGAAGTATATCAGACACATATATGCTTTAAATATGTTACACACACACACACACACACAGCTCCCGGTGCACAGTTGATGGCCACAACGCTCTTACTTTTCTTTGGCAAATTCTCTGTAAGACGATATTTCATTCTTCAGAGTAACAACTGCGAGCAGACCTCTGCTTCCCACACTGACTTGAGTTTGTCAGAGTACTCCACCACAGACCTAAATCCTTGTTCTTCACGACTAATTGACAAGGTCTTCGATCCTAACGAGACTCTTAAATAGTGGTTAATTAAATGCAGGTGCATCAGAAAAGGTCAAGCGGTTTAAGTCTTTTAATGTCAAAACATTTGGGTAGCACTAGGAGCAGCTGTAAGACAAATATGCAGGCAAACGTGTAGATATGAATATTTAAAAATATGTGCTTTATTTTACCTGCATGGTTCATCTAATCATGCAAAGTATACAGCATGTACAAGACCCTTCACCCTCAATATAAAAGATTATTTTCAACAATCACAGCACCCAATGTGCTTTTAATGAAACACTTGAGTTTCCTCGTGCCTTAATCAGAGTCAATCGCCCCCCCCTTGTTTCTCTCTCTCCTTCTTCCTTGCTTTCTTTCTGCCTGTGTTGTGGTTTGCACCGACTCTCCTCATTCGTCTGAAAATTAAACAGAAACAGCTGAGGAATCCAGTTTGAGGCCAACGGCAACGCTGCAGAGACCCGATCGGCCAATCTTTGAGGCAGATGCAAATCCACTACTCGAGTATCTGTCCGAGCAACAAGACGCAAGCAGTATAAGAAAAATAATGGCCACGGTCCTCCGTCGAAAATCACATTTCACATACATATAATTGATTCGATCCAGACTATGAAGCACGTCAGAGTGCTGGAAACCAAAAGCAAGTACTAAAACACCAGGAACAGTAAAATTTGCAGTTTTAAGCTACGAATGGTTGCAGCAGGAGTACTGAAGCAGTACTAGTATAAGTGGTAACAAAAGTTGCAGCAGCAGCAGTCGTAGTAGTATTAATGGAAGTGGAAATAACAGGAGTAAACTATATTCATGCCAACTTTGTTATTTATGTCCTTCTAAAGTGCTTTTAGACCAAATATAGATGCACAAAAGCAAAACATTCACTCCAAGAGCCGCTTCACAGCTTTAAACAGCAGATTAAGAGGCTGACGCCTGACAGAAATGTTTGTCTTCAAAAAATAAAAGAGACTAATCAGTCCAGTCAAACATTTACAGTCTGTTGCAGATTTAAAAACACTATCATCTTTTGTTTTATACTTGAAAACAGCAAAAAAAAAAGAAACACCATGAGAGCCTGAACATGTCTGTGATCACAGGATGTCTCTATATAACCTGCAGTGAGTAAAGAAGACTGAGTTTAAAGCATCACAGCGGCATGTATGTGTCTGTCAGTGCACTTGTATACTCTACAGGATTCTCCGTTATTGTGAAACCTCTTGAAGTGGCGGTGACATTGAGAATATAAAACAAAAGAGCTTAAGTTTGCAGTATAATGACAGACAGCCTTTGAGCGGTAGGATGACACAGACAGGAGCCTGGCCTGGAAACACATCCAACACAACAGGGGGGCTGCCAAAATTACAGGAGGGGGAGAGATGAAAGTGGGGCAGCCCATCGAGGCCAACGGGAGACAAAGCCGGCATTAAAGCGGTAGCACGCTCAAATTAGATAGCCAAGCACTTATAATGTTGGAAGTGTTTACAGCTTTAAAACACGGTGCCAGAACAGAAATGTGTCTTGTAAACAGAGTGTGAAGCAGTTCACAAAATGGAAAAAGAAAAATGGTACGCTGCTTCGTACTGGTGCTAAATTGGAGTAAAGAGGATTCGGTGTAATTTATCGCGTGTTGTCACGTCCTGTGAATTATTCTCAATGAAATGCTACAAGTATGCTGCAGATGGAACGATCTAAAGTGTCACTTAAAAGTGACACATGCACCACGTGACTTATTTATGTGCTGATGATTCATATATTCTTTATTATATCTAGATCAGAGGTATGTATGAAAGCCATCATCAATGAAATACTGCAGTCAGGGTCTGACCTTGGTCCTGCTTTTGGATTGAACAGTCTTTGTTGAGTTTGTCACTCACTAAAATCTTTAATCTGTGTGATTTGTCCTTGATTTTTCCATCATACAACGTTGTGCTTATTTAAGTTTGATGTGAAGATATCATCCTCATGTCTGCAGCTAGTTAGCTTTACCTTGTTAACACAGATTAAAACAGGGGACACTTGCCTCTGTCTGAAGGTAACAAAGCTAAAACTCTTTAATTAGCACTGGAGTCTTGTTGTTAGTGAGCAATTCAAGAAGTCGCTGTCAAACTAAGGCGTCCTGTAGGAGCTGACCATTAGTTCATACAAATGTTCTTATCCACTACAAATAAAAACATCATGTAGGACTGTAGCAGAACAATTATCTTGCAGAGAGCGGTGAAAATGGAAAAAACCTTGTCCTGGATCTCCAGAGACGTGACCCCTGTGCTCTACAGTCTGCTTTGTTGAGGTAACACAGATAATCAAATACCTAATGAGCTGAGCAGTATCACAAAAACCTTCCCGGAGAGCCAGGCCAGCAAATTCTGAGAGTGTACAATGGTTACTGTTCACATTTAAAAATGAAAGCACAGCCTTGTCCACATAGATATGTATCCTGAAAGACAAAACTGTTCCGTCTGCTTTGACTGTAAGGTCACTGAGACTTGAGAGACCAAGGGTAAAGCTATCTTGTGATTCAGTCTTATTATCTCTCTCGTGAGGCAAACAGACAAAGAGCCACACAAACACAGCGGTCTTACCATCCAGAAGCTGCGATTGTTGGCATCTTCGAGGTTGTTTTCTGAGGGTAGCGTCGACATCCTGTTGTCTGAGAGAGTGAAGAGTATATGATTAGTCAATCTGCACACTGACCTTTACAATCACCTTCCATGGGCAGGTAATGAAGGCTTTGGGGCTTTATTATAAACAATGTTATATTTCAGTTCCCATGTACACAACATATTACAGATTTACCCTTACATGATTATCTCCCCACCTACATTGTTTTGAAATTCATTGGTTCAAAGGTGCAAAATCCTTCCACTGGACTATCCATGAGGAAACCATGTCCTCTACAACTATATTTGTTAGACAAGCCCCACAGCCGGGTGTCATTGAACTCAATGATACCACCCATGTTACAAATGTGTTCATTTAAACTGGCAGAAAGTGCTGAGTTGTAGCCTGCTACTTGCCATCTGTTGCTAATTATTTCAACCTGTTGTCCACTGTTTATCCATCACCTAACTGTTTATCCATTACTCATACCCTTTATAACTGTTGTCACCTTTGGCTATTTCGACTGTTTCTGTTTAGCTAATTCAGATGTGCATGACTTAACTGTTTACCTATTACTTTAAGCTAGCCGTTTTAACTGTTTCAACACTTTTTTTTTTAGCTAAGCTAACTATTTTGATTGTTCATCTACTTCTACAGTTCAGCTAACTATTTCTACCATTTACCCGTTACTTGAAGCTATAGTTATTTCAAGTTTTAAATGTTTATTAACCACCATTTTACACTTTTAACTGTCTATTTCAACCATATGTGTTTATCCGTTTAAGCTAGCTGTTTCTCTCTGCTTCTCTGCTTGCATTTTTCAGGCAACCTGTAGTGTTCAGATGTTACAGCTGTCTCAATATGTGGACATATTTTTTAATCAAATGATGATTTATATTTCATCAAATTACACAAGCTATTTCACAATTCTCACTTCCCACATCCCCTGGAAGCTGCAGACGTAGCCTCCAGGGTACAAGTAGCTTTGGCAGGAAATCACTGCTCTAATGTGTATCTATTTGAAGGTCTGTGATATGAAAGCATTTGATATCTCCACAGATAAACGACTGCTGCACTCTTGTCACTCTTGTCAGGACTAATGTGAAGATACAGAGCAGGTGTAGTGTGTCAGTCACTGAATCATATAATGGAGGCTCTGTAGGCCCTTTAAAGACTTGTTGTTGGTGTTGGAAGTTGGCGTGTACAGTAAATTTGAACCAGGAGGTGTGTACAGTAAATGGAGGCAGCGTCTCACACACTGTAACAACATCAGCGAGCATGAAGTATCTTGTCCCAGCTTTGAAACACGAGCTATCCTAAAATAAACTGGGGGTAAAGGGCATCACATCCTATGAATCACACTCATTTACTTCCCATGCTGTGGTGGCCTCGTCTGCTCCTTTACTGTAAAAAACAAACCTGCTAACAGACACGAGCACACATAGCAAGAGATGATGGAAATACCTAAGAAGTCCTGTCTGACTCAAAATCAAGTGATCCGCGTACAGTGCTCGTGTGGTTCCACTTCCAAAAAAGAAACTTTTCCAGTTAAATATTTAAGCACGCAGCAGTTTTGCCTTTTGGTGTTTCAAACCCTCGATACATTTAGAGCTGAACTCCACCCAGACACAGGCTTCATGTCTTGCCTGTTGTTCCTCCCTGCAGCCATCTCTCCCTGTGGCTCTGCTCGGCGCACAATTAGATTCAATGATTTTCCTCCACATTCTGCTGCTCACAGGGCATCACATGCTCCACAAAGAGCATAATGTAATGCCTCTCCCTGCCCGAGTCTTCCACAGCTTGCTTCCTTCATGTCTGTACCGCTGAGGTCTCGGCGATTACACAACTCTGACATTTGCGAGGGGTCAGGAAAATAATGAATCGCCTCCATTTTAACCCTTGACCCTTAACTTCCTGTCCCTCTCGCTGACTAACTTTCTTAGGGGTTAGACTGTCCCAGAGTTTTCAAAGGAGTGTGGGGTTGGGGAGCTCTGCTATCTCTGCCTAATATCACATAATTTGGTGCATTCCTGCAAGTTTCACTAAGTGGTCTAACCTTTTGACACGAGCAAACTACTAATTCAGTTCCTACTGTATATAAGATTTACCCTGTGAGAACACAAGAAAGTATAAACTCCCCAACTTCCCAGAGTATCTTTGCTGTGATCAACTTGCATGCCTCTTAGGTTATGATTTCATGCTCTTTACAAGTATTATGCTTATGTGCTAATGTCTCTACTGGTATGAATGTGACGGCACTATGGGCCTTTCAAACATGATTTCATAGACTTTATAATCAATTTAAAACACTCGCTAAAGGGCTGGGATCGGCCCCGACTTTGCTCTAGCCTTTTAATTTAAAGAACCAGAAGTCTGAATCTTTTAAAAAATATCTTAAATTAAACAAATTGTCATTCGGAAGGTTTGACTGGAACTTCCATTTGGCTCTTTGTGGTGTCTGACATATTCCCGTACTCCTAACGGACTCCTGCTGAGCTACAAAAGTTAAAAGCAAGTTGTAAAATATGTATCATGTGTATTCTGCATAACGGCCCACCTACCAGCACAGATCTAATTCCACCATGGGTCCTCCAGACTTTTTATAATCTCTTGGCACTTCAGACAGGAAATTTGTTACCCCAGTTCCCAAAAGTCCTTGAGCAATCCAGTAACTTACGGTAACCCAGATCTTCCAGTGTCCAAAACTGCCACTTTACGTGCAAAAAACACCCCCAAACTTTACAGCGACTCTTTGAATTGAAGTTATGAGTTATGAGAGCTTCCAACCAAGCAACTCTTTCACCCCAGTATCCTGCACCCACTCTGGCTCATGCACTCACTCCTCCCCCTGTCCCCGTTTCATCTGTCACACATAACTCACCACACACACACACACACACACACATTGCATAGAGGAAATATATAGTAACAAATGAACACACAGAGCAGAAATAGGAGCTCAATCACTCCATCAGATCTCGCTGAAATGCAACTATACCGCCATGCAAGGCTAACAAGCCGCTCACAGTTCCTTACCTCTCTAAATGTTGGGGCCCTCTCTGCCTTCAACCCCCTTTTCTTTCTTCTTCTTTTGTCTTTTCAGGTCAAAACTTTGTTTAATCTTTGTGCAGACTCTCTCTTTCCTTCTTTTTCTCTCCGTCTTGTCTTTTTTTAACACTTCTCCTCGTCTCCTCCAACTTTGATTTTCCACTCGTTCTGGACAGTTCTGCTCCTCTCTCTTCCCCTTTCTTTGGCCCACTGTTTGTGTCAGATGAGTTGGCTTCTTTTTTTTTTTTTTCCCTCCCTCCTTCTCCTCCCTCACACCCTCCCCCTCCCTCCCTCCCTCCCCTCTTTCTCTCTGAGTCTCTCCCCCTCTCTCTCTCTAAAACAGCTGCAGGGAACTTATTCTCTTGTTCTTTGTACTTCACCACTTGTTGGAAATTGTCTCTCTCTCTTTTATTCTTTCATTCATTCGCGTCATCTCCCTCTGTGTAGTGTCAATGAAGTGTGCTGTATTGTGGGGTTTTTTTTGGTTTGTGCATACGTCTAGGTGACTCAGACAATAGCTGAGTCACCCAGAGTCTGTATTTGTGTGTGTGTGTGTGTGTTAACTGATCCATTAACTACGTTTTACTATTTTACAGAGTAACACATAGCAGCATGACCAGATAAAGGGAACTCCATCCCCCTGTGCTTGTCTGTATACCCCCTCTTTCCTCCCTTCAACATTCCCTCGGGATAGTTTGGTAGGCCTGCCTCCACAGCTGGAAGATACATCCGGTGTGTGTGTTAAAGCCTGAGATTCTTTGAAGTCAGAGACCCTGAAGAGGAATGGCTCACACTCACATATCCCGCTCTTGCTTCATGCTATGTTGAACTTGTGAAACGTCGCCGTGCCAGAACATGCCATGTAAATACACAGCTGTTATACGTTGCAATGTTTACGCCCGGCTACAACCTGCTCTTGGAAAAACAGTAATCCTATGTTAGTAATCCTATAATCAAATCTGGAAAGATAGCAGACATATCATGTCGACACCATGAGATCCAGTGATTAAAATGATGATAGACATAAGAGAGAGAAAATCTCAACAAGTGGAATAAGTGAGTTCAGTTAAACACAGATTGACCGTGCAGTGTAAACCACTGTAGGAAAGATTATAACTCCAGAGCGGCCTTATTCTTCTAGTCAAATAAAGAATTAAAGATTGTGTTAAAGTGTTGGTAAAGTAAACATGTTTAATTTGTTGTTCCTGTATCAAAATTGTGATTTACGTTAAAGCTGCCCCTCTCGGTTTCAAATGTGGACTTTAAAATGTGACTTAAACGTTAGTTTTGACCTACAGATTCATGCAGAAGAGGCTCAATGAAACCAGGCTTCATAAAAAGGTTTTATGACAAGGCATATCTGAGGCCACCCAGGTGATAACTGGGGTCTAAAATAGAAGTAAACTGCCCAGCAGCACTCACCTGCTCTCACACCTGCATGTGTGAAAATGACTGGACTGGGCAGAAAGCTTTACAAAGTGCTCGACCACAGGAAGTTGTATTTAAAATGATGAATGCTTTTTTGGAGCAGCTGACAGTCAGAATGATGACACCTGCTGGTCAGACATTGTTACTGCATCTATAAAGACAGAGCCCATGCAAGACCTGATGAATAAAAAATGTCTAAATGTGAACTCACTGCTGGCGGTGAAGGTCAGTAGACAGAAAACACCCCCTACACCTATTTCCATCTGTGGATGTGGATTCTGTGCAGTACCTGAGAGTGTACCTGGACATCCAGCTGGACTGGGGTTGAACACAGAAGCTATCGTGTGCAGAAGCTGCGGGCCTGTCGACACCAACAGAATCAAGAAGCTCATCAGGAAGACTGGCTCTGCCCTGAGGGTGGAGGTGGTGGTAGATGTTAGCTGCTGTCACAGAAGATGGCTGGACACCGTGGACACTTTACAAGCGAGGACACACGGCTGTGAAAACCGAGTCCTGGGTGAAAAATATCCAAAATGCTTGTTGTATTTTTTGGGGTGAATTAATAATACATACTGCTGACCAAGAAAGTCAACCAAGCAGACACAGCCTGTACGTGAGCTGAAGGGAAATGCAAGGTGAGCAGATTGTGAGTAAACACTGAGAAAAGGTGGATGAAGTAAAAAATAAAATGGTAAATATACCAGTGAATACACCTGAATAAACTGCCACCTGGAACACACTACAACTCACAGTTATGACTGCAGAGAAAATCACCGGTGCCAACCTGATCTCCATTCAGGACTTGCACATGTCCAGAGTCAGGAAACAGGCAGGAAACATCACTGTAGACCACCACGGCTTGGACACAACTTCTCTCCTCTGGGAGGCGCTACAAAGCACTGCACCACAGACACATGAACAGTGTCTCTGCGTCTCAAACATCCACTGCACCTGTAAATTATTTAATCTCACTTTAAATTCACTTTTTGTGTTTTAAACACGTAGATATCATCACTCATACACAATCTATGCATGCTGTTCATACTGTCATATCCAACTACATAATATACATAAAGCAACCTGCAACATAATCCATATTTATATTAGCATCCTTTGCACTAATTACTAGTTACCAGCAGTTGTCACTGTTGTTTTCATATATATTCCCACCTGTTCATGGTAGTTTTGTATTTATGTTTACCTTACCTTGCCTGTAGCTGTATTTATGTCCATGCCTGTGTATGCGCGCTGAGAGCAAAGTGAAACCAGGGTCAAACTCCTGGTGTGTGTACACACACAGCAGCCATTCTGACATGACACACTGGGTAAACACAGGTGTCATCAATGATACTAATGAAGGTTCCATTCCATTCAGGTCAAACAGAGTCAAGGTGCTGCTGTGGTGCGTTCACTGGGAAAGGCTCTGCTGCAATAAATGGAACGGGGCCTTACCTTAACCTAACTATTTCATGTCAAAATGGCTAATGTGAAAAATGTGTGTTATTTTTAATCATTTTAATGCGCCATCTTCCCCTCGGGTGCAGCAGGTGGCGGTAATGCGCCTTTAAGCCGACACGAAGAAGAAGCGGCTGCAGCAGTCATTTGTTTCCTGTCCGCCTCGGAGGAAGCATCGCTGTAGGAGCCGGTAAGATTCATGAATAATTAATTTACACTAATGAAGTTTCTTTTTGGGAATAAACGTGTTTATTAGTGATAAGTAGTTACACATAACCCACCTCCCTGTTCTGTGAGGGGATACAATTTAACATTCGTCGCTATGACGACGATTTGATACGTTAAACTTTGCAACGTGGTAACGTTACTGAGCCGTTTGTGGACGTTATTTATTAAAAATATACACCACCTCTGGATAAATGATGTACCTTATTTAACGCAGTGACATGTGGTCACCTGTTGGACTCGTGTTGTCTGGTGTCTGCGCTCACATTAAACCCTTGAAAATGGGTGTAGTTGGGGTGTAGTTGTCGGCTGTTGCTGCAGTTAGCTGCAGCTGAGCTAGTCAGTCACACTGTGGGCCTGTCTCCACGTGGTGAGCCCATCGGGTTAGCATGGTAGCTAACATGGATAGTCTTGTGTGCCCCTCTCCCCTGATGACTTGCACTGGGCTCTGAGTCTGTATGAAGACAAAAGTGCATCTTTGGCCCTGACAAGCCAGAGTTTCTGAGGAGAAGGTGAACTTATGATGGTCAAAGGAGGTTTGATCATGGCAACACACTAACACGTGCTTTTGTCCCCTTCTCAGGCCACTTTATGCAAGTAAAACCACTCCTGGTCTGGACTCTGCCTGGCTGCTACAAGGTAATATATTCTCAGTTTTACACCTACAACTTTATAGAAAGATATGAACTGTGACCACTGGAGGGCAATGAACACTCGTGATTTTACACATGAGCTGCGTTAGAGACCAATCAGACACGACTGCATGCAGCACTTCTGTCAAACACACAGACATTTATGTCAGACAGGTGTGTATAGGTGTGACGTTACAGGTGGTCCTGGGATTCTCAGTGTGCAGCATCGCTGCATCTTTTGTTGTAAAATTAGCTTTACCTGCACATATCAACTGCTGCGTTCACTCCTTAACCGTGAACGTTAGCGTGCCCCTCTCCCCTGATGACTTGCACTGGGCTCTGAGTCTGTATGAAGACAAAAGTGCATCTTTGGCCCTGACAAGCCAAAAGTTTCTGAGGAGAAGGTGAACTTAGGCTGGTCAAGTGTGAGAACTGTAACAACGCGTTAACTTTTGGCTTTGTGTTTTTTCAGGTCTTGCAGGAAGTGAACACACTCCTGAACTGGACTTAAATCAGGTTGGTGTCCTATCATTACATCACTTAAATGCTGTTCTCTCGTGATGCGTTGCACTGGGCTCAGAAAATCGGTGTTGACAGAAGTGCAGCTCTGCCCCTGACAAGGCAGAGTCTGAGGAGACAATGACTTCAAAACTTGTTTTCAGCCTTGTAGGATCATGATTATGCTGTCTGTCTCTGACTGCTGTGTTCTTGTTTTTACAGGTACGGGTCCTCCAGCAGACCTCTGCTTAATAACAGTGTTGTAATGTCATTGTATTGTATGCTTTGTTACAGTATGAACTTTTTTCTCTGCATTATAAAATCCTGTATGTGCTCCGATTTTAATCAAATAAAACTCTGCCTCTGAATTTGTTCTCATTTGTCTTTAATTGTACCAAATTAAGGGACAGCATGTTACTGAAATGAAGACTTGAGAGCCACTTTTTGATCTGATTTAGATTAGACCTAAATCAAGTGGTAAAACCCAGAAGTCATGAACATAAGGGTTTTTTGTTTTTTTTTGACTGAGTCACTGTTTAACAATATTCAGTATTTTTGAAGTTACTGACTACATAATTGAAGCATAGGGCAAAAGTCAATCTTAGTGCAGTAAAGTACAATATTTCTCATATATATTCAAGTGCAGTACATGCACTTAGTTACTGTAATCGACTGTAAGCATGACTGAAATGTATACATTCTAAAAAGTGGTATGTTGTATCTTTTTATACTACATCTATATGAAAATAGCATTCCATGCCCAAATTGATTTGGGACCTCTGAAGTGAATCAGGGAGTAAAAAAAGGTTGAGAAATCATCGTGTTGCTACACAGGGTGAATATCAGATGGAAGTAAAACATACGTCATTCAAGAAATGAAAAAAAAGAAAACATGAATTAGAACTTTGTTTCTGTATCTTTATTATAATTCTAACAATTTATTATCTCTTAAAACATTTGAAATTCATATATGTTTATATGAATGTGTGTATATGCATATCACATATACATATATATTCTGTAAGTTACCTTTCATCAGTTCATATTCTCATTTTTTTAAAAGATCTCTTAAAGGAAAAAGAAATGCTTTCTATAGAGTCAGACCGATTCCCTCAGGTCTTACTTTTTCTCCTGACAGCGACGGGCGAGCCGTCGCTCTTGATTATAACTCCTAAATGCAAAGAAAGGATTAAAAACAATTTGTCCAAAAAGCAAAAGTCACTTAACGAGAACATCATTGTATCAGCAAGAGATGTTGTCAAAATTTCTTATCCAAAGATATTAATTGGCCCTATTTACACTAGCAAACATATTAGAGACCTGATAGAAACAAGTAGAGTCTGGACAGGAAGTCTGCTTGTTCACCCTTTCAGAGACTGCCCCCTCCTTTCAAATGACTTCAAAACCTCTAAAGGGAAATGTGAAAAGCCACGGTTGCTAATGGAAATAGGGTCATTGCATAAGATGCTGGTCATAAACGATGAGCTGCGAGCGTACCGGCACGTGTCAGCGACTGCAGAAGGTGCTTTGTACAAACAGGAAGATGCAAATGACGAGCACAGAACAGACGGGAGCTCTTGATACTGTCAGGTCATGTAACAGTGGAAAGGGGCAGAGAACGGGTCCAACTGTATAGAAAGCAGAACAGTTAAAGAAATACATTGTACCTTTAAACATTATTTGGAAGACAGAGATTCTTTAGAACTTTTGAGACTTTTTTTTTTTTTTTACATCTTAAACCATAATTAGATGACCATTATTTTCATCGTCCTTATTGCTATTTCCCTTGCGTTCTAATATAATCTCTCCCTGACCACCGGCACGACGCAGTTGCAACGACAAATCCCCCTCAATGACCTTCGTTCATTCACATTTGAAGCCTGTGTGTATGTGCACTTTCTTTGAGCAACATGATCTATGAAAACTCATTTATCTTTTTGCAAAAAAAAAAAAAAGTACAGCAGAGACCGGGGAGGAGAGTAAAACTCCCCCCCACCACCCGTCGATGCTCCCGATGTAAGACGTACGTTTGATATGTGTTCGAGGACTCAAAAGCAGCTGGAGAGGTGAAGTGTTGTTCAAGGTAGAGAGGTCATGAGAGAGCCCTTTTTTTTATATTTGATCTCAACATCAGTGAGAAAAGCAGGACTGACTTTATGATAAGATGTCCAATGTGCAGTGGAAAGCTAATGGGAAAATAAAAAAAGGATTTCAGTGCAACGTGTGGAAAAATAATTCAATTTGTGTGTGTGATCGATCAAAAGGGCGGTGGATGTTGTCCAGAATTTAAAAAATAAAGTATTGGGTAAATATAGTGACACATAATCTTCACTTCTGCCTGTCGTGGGCATCCCCACAGTCACAGCTGCTACATTTTCAGCATCTGCATATAATTAATAAGTAGCAACAAACTTGATGAAATAATATTTTATATCGATAAAGGTCAACATGTTATTTCGATTAAAGCTTTTTTAGTTTGAAAAGAAAAGCAGTGAGGTCAAATCTAAAATGTGCTTCACATTAAACTGCAATGCTTCTTATCACATAGAAGCAATGTTAAGGGTACCGTGCACGGAATAATATGCATCTCTCAATTCAAAAATACCTACATATACATACATATATATATATATTTATTTCATATATATAACCAACACGATTATCTTCACTACACAGTCAGAAAACACGCTGACTGCACAAGAGCGCCATCTGAGCCACTGAAAGCTGAACCCAGGAACTCTCTGAAGCTCTAATAACAGTAAGGACGATGATAGTAATGATAAATAGTAACAATAAATCTCTTCATATCAATATCAGTATTCCAGTATTCCCATTTAAAGTTTAAAAATTGTAAGAACAATCATAGTATTAAAACTCGATATAAGCGTTTCTCTCAGATCCCCTCGGCCGGGCGACCGCTTGTTTCCTCCTGGATTTTTGTCGAGAGAGAGGGGCGGTGGGGTGGAGGTGCCACTCCTGGAAGGAGCAGGGGGGATTGGGTGGGGAAAGAGCAAGAAAATGGCAGTTTTTCCTCTTCCCCTTCCCCTCTCCTGTCCAGCTTCCCACGGACGGAAGGTCTGAACGGGCGTACAACAGTTGCCTCGACGCTGAGGAAGTCTTTCTCGGTAAAATAAAATCCTCAGGGAGATTTCTCTTCACGTCGTCGTCGTCGTCACGTCTTAACAGTTGACAGTCTGTCTCCTTTTTTGTATTAAGTACATCTTGGATCCAAACATATAGTGTGTGTCTATATATAAGGTGTCCCATAAACTCTAACACAATCACTCGTAAGTGCTTGTGTGTATGTGTGTGTCTACATGTTGGTGTATGCATGCAGGCATGTATAGTAGTATCTCGGGTGCCTGTGAGTGCGTATCAGTGTGTTTCTTTTTCTTTTTATTTCTTTTTTTTTTGTTGGTCTGGGCACTTATTTTTGCTACAAATTTGTGATACAGTGACCAGTCTGTATATACGTCATTTATAAGACTTAAGATGATAAAGAGCTATAGAGAAAACACATAAGGTCCTGATCACAGGACCTGCAGTGAGGACAGAGCCCTACCAGTGGTGAGGTAAAAACAAGACACAAACAATCAAAGCTGAACACACACACACACAGCCAGCCTGCTTGCTAGGCCTGAACCAAGGACTCTAGTTATCCATCCCTGCGCGCTCGACACCTCTCAGAGACGTGGAAGCTGTCGCGATACACCGCCGTGCGTCGTCCTACGTTCACCATGCAGACAGACGAAGCCTCACTCCTGCAGACATTCGCCCTCAGATACACGTTTCCAAACTAACATCCACTCACACGGGAGGGTTGTCAATGATTGCACTCTTAAATCGTACTCTCGGTAAATTCCACTCTTAAACCTGAACAGATTTAACCAGCCGGCTGAGGGGTGAGAAGAGGACTATTCAACAAGATGGCTGCACAATGAAGGACGCCCTTATCTTCTCCGGTTCTCCAGCTCGCCAACAACACAACCTGCTCAATTAAAAAAAAAAAAATCTAACTGGCTTTTGATTGTTCCTCTCGAGTATTTGGTTCATCTCTATTCTTCACTCATAATATCTGCTGTAGCCATAGTGTCTTCGTCTGCATTTTGGATGTGTTTGTGTTACTTGTTTGTTGATTGGTGTGACCGTGCATGCATGTTAGGGAGTGTACTCGTGTAAATCAGCCTGCCGCAACTGGGGGAGCGCCAGCCGGTGTGTTTATGGATCGTCAGCCCTTGTTCCGTCCCTGTGTTTCCATCTTCCTCTGGGACTTGACTCCCTCTTTCTGTCGCTCTCTCTGTGTGAAATCTGTTCCCCCCTCATTTGTTGTGTGAATCCACCATGGATAGCAGCAGTTGTGTCTTCCTCCCTCATTGACTCCAACCCATCCTTCTTCCTTACTCTCTCTCTCTCTCTCTCTCTTTCTTTCTCTGTCTTTATGCCTCTGCAACCTCAGCTCCGACTCCCGTCGTCCCTCCTCCTCTCAGTCTGTCCATCCCGAGGTGAAAGAACAGAAATAGGAAACGGGCTGCTGGACAGCCTGAGAACAGAAGAACAAACATAGGACACGAGTGACGTTCGATGGCGTTTGTGAAATATTAATGAATTATGTTCGTGTCATCGTGTGACTCACACTTTTTAAAATGGAAGGAATCATTCGTTCATTAAGAAAGTATGGTGCCTCGCTACATGACTGATTAGACGGAGAAAACGTGCTCATCATTTCTTCAGCTGCATCACAGGCATCCACACATTAAAACCTCAGCTCTTAGAGTGTGGTCACAACTACTGCAGCACAAAACACATTCAAATGCAGCTTATGATGGTGAAAAGAGAGAATTATTCCAGACGTGTTCATCCGAACAACGAGCTGAATGACTGAAGGGAGGGAGAACATTTCATGGTGCCTTCATTTTAACACTGGAATTAAATATTACACTGGTATGACAGGAGGGGTAACCAATTATCTCAGTCATGGTTTTAGTTGTTTAAAGTAATTATGTCATTAGTATATTAGTGTTCAGAGTGCTTCACAGCACACACTGCGCTGTTGCAGTCACATTGTTAATTTTGTTGTCTGTTTAGATTCAAATCACTGACCAGCGTGGACGACAGGAGGTCTTCAGGTGTTGTTAATTATGACTATTATGTGTTTTTTTCACAATGGTTACAAGCATATCTGAACACCTGTTAACACAAAACGAGTGTAAATTAGTCTGCAATTTGCTACTTCTACATCTAAAACAAAAAATACATTAACTACTAATTGTGCCATATAATAATAATTCTGATTATTTTCAAGCGCCTGTCATACAGAATACAGCTTCATATGAAAAAAGAATGAGAATTAAAAACAGTGAATGCCATAAATAATGTAAAATAAGATGGAGAACCCAACTTTTAATAATAAAATAAGATAAAATGAAGATGAGGAATAAAACCCACTGAATAATAATAATTATGAAAATAAGGAGTCCATAGAATTAAGAGACTTAATTGCACGTACAACTTCCATATTCCTATGCATAAGCCCAACTGCGGTGCAAACTGTGTTATGCTGCAGATCAGCTGTTTGGATCAGAGTTGCAATCTTTACAAACATGAAGTTTGAGTCTGGTTTTGCAACTTTCTGACCCAAACAGCTGATCTGTGGCATAATACAAATATGGAGGTTCTACAGAGGCGCAATGCAGACTACTGTCGGATAAATACTTCATACAAACCGACTTCAAAATACCAGAACTGTGCCTTTAACCTCACCATGAGTCTTATCTTTATCAGGCAAAGTGAGGTGAGGAAAGGACAAAAGAGATGATATAAGGAGGACATCAGGTGTATTGTGGAGGAGAACGATTGGCCAAATGTAGAGCTGCATGTTGGGAAAAAGAACTGTGTGAAAAAGTTTTGAAACGATGAGCTCATAGAGAAAATGCGTATGACCACTTGTAAATATTCCAAATAACTGAGACGGTCCTGCCAGGACACATTTAAGGAGCATCTGTGCTCACTGTCTAATGCGACTCTTCCGATCTAATAAATTAGTAGCAATGGTGAATTATACTGAGCCTGTACAATCGCACCCATACCTGTCCATTACACTCCTCAGGGCCCGTTCTATGTTCATGCGGTGGCCTACGCGCGTCACACCTAAATCCAGATAGTCGTCCTTGGTTAGGGAGGGCAGGTGGGTGCCGTCAATCTCATTGTCCAGGAAACGCTCCCTGTGCTCACCCAGGTTCAGGTATCCTAGCCAATCTGCAACGTCATACTTGGTCCAGTAGGGCAGCGGCTTGGAGGCAAAAGGCTTTGTAGGGGAAGGGGGCGGTAGATGAGGGTAACTCAGGCAGGTAGGTGGAGGGAGAGGGTGCAGGGGTGGAGAAGATGTCCCAGACAGAAAGTGAGTTGGAGACAGGGATCGAGAAACAACTAAGGTGGAGTTTGGAGGTGGAGGAGCACCAGAGGGGGCAAATAAGGGAGGAGAGGGTGAGAAGTAAGGATCTCCAAGAGGATTCCCAGGTGATGGCGGGGTGATTGAACCTCGGAGGTCATACATGGCACTGTATAGGGGTGAGGTGGGGAGGAGCGGGAGGGATGACGGCCGTGGTGGACCAATCTTGGGCCTCTCTGACGGGGAGATGAGGGGGCTGGGTGCTCGCCTACGCTGGAGCATGTGTGATTCTGCTTTACGGGACTCACGACTGGGGATGAACTGGAATTCAAGGGCTTTGGTCCGGTAGACAGGTCTGTGTTTGGGGGAGGTGGGATAAGGGGAATAAGATGTCGGGGACAGTGGGGAATGGGAACGCGGAGGCTGAGAGGCAGCAGGAGGTTGAGGAGATGGGGATCGTCCCCAGTTGGGGTACTGGGAGGCGGGGGTAGGAGACGGGGATAATGATGGCTGCGATAACGAGATTGGAGACGGCGACTGTGATCGAGCTGAGGGGGGGCTCAGAGCTGAGGCAGAGTCTTCTGAAAATCTGTGAATGGAGAGAGAGAAGTCGTCACAAGAAAAAAGCATGAAAGAAAACGACAACAAGAAAAACATGCACACACATGTAAAACATGTCCAGCAACTTTTAGAACCTGTGGATTAAAACGATTTTACACAGTCAGCATCTTGATTGTGTCCAAATTATTCCTTCCTGACTGTCTCAAAACAGGCTGCAAATTCAAGCAGATGTCAAAGTTTTATGTTCGTTCGTGTGTGGAAGTGGCTCTATTACCTGTTTCTGCTTCTGAGAGAAACACATGGAAAAAGCCAGAGAAATAAAAGAGAGGTTTACACAGTATAGACGACACAAGACATAAAAAGACAGTACAGCGTTTTTCACAGAAGGCTTGAACAGCAATCGTGGGAGGTGGCACACCGATACGTTCACACAGGTGACACATGGAGAGAATGGCAATGCTGTGCATCAACGACAACATGAAACGTGGTTCATGCTGTGACATCAAAAAACATAAAGCCAAAGATTTCACTGACATGTACCTGTGTCTGCTCAGTGGTCTCTGGCTGCTCCAGCTGTCTTTGCTTCTTTGCTGCAGTTTGCTGCTCAGCTCATTTATGATGCTGGGCTTCATACTGGATACAGGAGGGTAAATCTTCTTCCCCTCTAAAAGTGTCCCGGATTGACCTCCGTCACCGGTCATCTGCCCCTCACCCCAGAGAGTCTTCATCTCGGGAGTGCGTGGGCGGTCAAAGTACGGTGAAATGGGACGTCCCAAGTTCTGCATGTCCCTCACCCCGTACCCATCCTGGCCACTTTCATCCTCTGTCACTCCCCCCTCACCGTCGTCGTCTTCCTGCTCGTCCCTTCGTCTGTGGGAGTGGTAGGATGCGGGAGCAGTGCTGGTCTGTCTGTGTAGATCACTGGTGCGACCTCCCTCTCTGAACCTGTTAGCTTTTGGGTACGTGGAGGCGGCTGCCGTGGCGTTCTGCATCTCAAAAGTTTGTCCATCCAGGTAGCTCATGTAAGACTCCAGGAAATCTCCTCCCCTTTCTGATTCCCCTGTCCCACCTCCCCCTCCCATCCGTCCTCCAGCTCCACCTCCCCTCTCCCCGCGGTCCAGCCTGTCTCCCCGGACACTGGCTCCACTTAAAGCCAGAATGCTGTCCAGGTGGTGGTCACTGCTGCTGCGGCTGTCCAGCTCTTCAATCCCAGAGTCCACCACTGTCTCCTGGGACTCTCCTTTCTTGGTAGCAGGGGGAGGACGTTGGTGCTCCCCTGTCCTGCGACTTCCCATGATGGAGGTGGAGGATGTTGTATGTGCGGTGTGTGCTCGCTCATGGTAGAGCTGAGTGGAGGTGCTTGTTGTGGTGGCAGCAGCGGTGGTAGTAGCGGCACAGCTAGCGGTCGTGGCATGTGAGGCAGTGCCCCTAAGTGGAGCAGAGGTGGCAGCAGTGGAGGAGGGCGCTGATGGACCACGGTAGGCCGGGGGAGGAGCGACTGTGTGCGGGGGAGGCGTGGGGGAAGAGCGCCCGGGAGTGTGATGAGAGTGGTTATAAAGGTGGTGTGGGTGGGACATAGAGAAGGGTCTATGGTAGGATCCAGGAGGAGGTGGTGGTGAGACGGACGGGGGAGGCGGAGGTCCCGCTATGGAGGTGGGCTGCAGGGTAGAGGGTGATGGAGGGGTTGGGGTTGGGTGATGTTTGGGAGGGGGAGGAGCGGACTGAGTCAGGTTAGCCACCTCGCTGTCGTAAGACGTGAGGCTAGAGGCAGTGGAGTCCCCCGCCTGAGGTGAGGGCAGGGGTGTATGAGCGGGAAACCCACTTCCAAATGTTTCTTTTTGGGGTGGAGGAGGTGGTGGCGGTGGGGAGGAGGAGGCGGAGGGGGCGGGACCTGCTGTTGGCGGGAGGCCATGCTGTTGCCAAGCATCCCGTGTTGTGAGTACCCTGATATTCTACCCAGTCCCCTGTCGAAGCTGTTCGCAAACTCCAATGGAGGTGGGAGGGGGTCTGCGTAGACAAACTCATCGTCCGCATCGACTGAGGGGGCAGGGGGAGGAAGAACCATCAGGCCAGACCCAGTGCTCCCAGTAGTGTTCGTTGTCTGCTGAGTACTGGTAGGTGGAGGAGAGGGAGGAGTGAGGGACAAGATATAGGCATCAGCTTGACTTTCCATCCTGAGAAAAGAGGGCCTCCGAGGCTGCTGAGACTGGGAGGCTTGCTGAGCGGCGCTCTCAGCAGCAGCAGCCGCCGCGGCCGCATTGGCAGCAGCCTGCTCCGCCCTCCTCATGTAACCCTCCCTCTCTTTGTCCCTCTCTCTTTCTCTCGACAGCTCCCTCTCTCGTTCCCTCGACCTCTCCCGCTCCCTCTCTTTGTAGGTCGGCTGATACGGCTGAGACTGGTAGTGGTGCGTGTGGACCGTTTTGTCCTCCGAGAAGCGAACTCTTAGCCCCTCGCGAGCACCTCCTCCTTCCCGCTCCCTCTCTCCTCCACCACCTTCCTCACTCCACACATTCCCAACTCCTCTGAGGATTCTGGGCGAGGGTGGACGGCCGACGGTGGGCGTGGTGGCAGCCAGAGAAGACGAGGTGACCAGGTAGGAGGAGCTGGAGGACTGCGCGGTGGACGACACCGGCTGAGAGGTGGCAGTAGATGAAGGAAACACCACACTCGACATCTGGCGGGTGAAGTGGTGCTCTGTTCCCCTCCTTAACCTGCTGTCATCCCTCAGAGCACGCTCTCTGGCAGCCAGGGCGAGGCCTAGGGGCGATGTGGGGTCAAGAGCCTTTCCTGTTAGAGGGTGAATGAAGGTGGTGGTAGTGGAGGGTGCTGGCTGTCTGCCCGCTGCTGTGTACAAGTCAGTAGGCACAGACTTAGGCTGATAGTCCAGGGCAGGTGAGGAGTACTCAGGTAGGCCAAAGGCTGGAGGCATACTGCGGGTGTGATGGATAAAGGTGTCCCCAGAGAACATGCCCTCGTCAATAGACTTGGACGGACGCAGACGTGTTGATGAACTTTCAGCTTGTGTACTAAGCTGTTGCTGTGACACCTGAGTCCTTGTTACTCCTATTCCATCACTTACCCCCCCAAGAGTCACGTCCTCCTCAGCGGACATGAACAGGGAGGCACTCTTTCTGCGGGCTTCGTGAAACCGTTCCCTGTCTCGGCGAGCTGCGCCAACAATGGCAGCCCCGAACTGGCTGGTAAAGTCCAGGTTTTCCTGGGCTCGAATAGAAGGCAAGGATGGAGGTGGCGGTGCTGGGATGGAAGGCGGGGCGGGGGGCTGTGGAGCAGGAGTGGAGGGAGGAGGACCATGGGGTGTTTTGGCTTCATCTGTCTCCCCTGATGCAGGAGCGTCAGCCTCCACACTGCTGCCCTGGCTGCTGCGTCCACTACTGCTGGTTGAAGGGGCCTTGACGATAATGGTTGGGATAGGGATGGAGCTTTTCTCCACCGAGCCTTTGCCCCCCAGTGTTCCCTGGCCAATGCGCAGGTCCTCTACTTTGGACTGTTTCACCAGGGGGCCCTTTCCTCTCCGGGCCCCTCCTTTGGGACCGCCTGCTGCAGCGCTAGCTGCATTGCGGTCTGCACGCTGGGGTTGACTCTGGGTAGTCTGTTGTTGCTGAGGCATTACAGTGGCAATGCTGGATGGGGGGACGGCGGTGCTGTAGCCTCTCCTAAGACCTGCTGCCTTGGCCCCTCCACCAGCCCCTATGCCAGCTCCAACAGGCTCCCCAGTATAAGCAACTTTCCGCGATGCAGTCCTGCTTTGAGCAGTGTGGGCAGATGCATGTGCGTACGAGGTCGTGTGGTCCACCGCTCCACTACTAGGGCCAGTGCTGGGACCACCTGCCCTCTCCCTGCCCCCATGGGTGAAGTGCACTGACTGGGAGTAGGGCTGGTAGTGCGCAGAGGTGGATGTCGACTGGGACACGGAGACAGAGGGCTGCTGCGATGTCTTAGTTCTCCAACCAAGCGGCGGAGCAGAGGAGAACGGAGGGTCTGGCGGAGCTGTGGTGGGAGGAGGCGGGATGTCGTCTGGGCCGGGCACTGACAGACTGCGAGCAAACTTCATGGCTGGAGGATGCAGGAACTGCTTCTCCTCCTCGGGCACCCCTGCAGTACAGCATTCACAAAGGAAGAAAAAGCAAATTGGGATGAAGTTGGGATTTACAGACGGTACAGATGGTGTAGAGTCAGAGTAAGAGAGGCTGATGAACGAGAAAAGAAGAAAAGTTTGGGAGCGAATAAGAGTGGAGAGGAAATGGAGCCAGAAAAGAAGAAAGCTGAGGGTAATCTATGAGAGTGTCTGTCTAAATCTGCCCGCCCGTCTACCTGTCAGCGAGTCTGTCCTCAATTCTTATGTCTGTTAGTAGGTAAGTCAGTTAGTGCTATATATTCTACAAACAAGTAGCAACTAGGCAGCATCACACAGCAGCATTTATTTTGTTGGTCACCAGAGAGCACATTACTAATTCAGGGGGGAGAGTTAGCAAAGCCTTAAGCCTCAGCAACAAACCAGAAAATTAGCCATCAGAATAAAACATGGAGATTAGTGGCATTACTGCGAGGTGAGTATAAGACAAACATACATCTTATTTTTACAGTACAGGTATAGAATGTATAACATACGATCAGCTACAGATACAAACAAAACATTGTTGGCCACAGACACAAACAGGTCAGCACAGTGTAGACCCGTACTGGTCCAGAGGACAGACAGACAGGCGAATTGAGGGGCAGACAGAAAAAACAGACAGCCTCACCGATGGATTTCTGCCGCAGCATACCGTGCGGTGGGCCGTGACCTGAGGTATACTGGCCACGGTCATAGCCGAGGCCCAACCCGGCGACATCATCCCCATCCCAGACTGATCCCCGTAGTTTGGCTGAAATGGTAAAAAAGAGCATTTGAAAGACGACGGAGAACCATGAGACTCAGTTTTACAGTACATGCAAGTTTGGTGTTAATTCTCAGCAGTTTTGGCCCGACGAGTGACCCCAAAATATCATTTCATTCATTCTTTTTTTTTTTTTGTCTGGTGCAGTAGTTGTTCACGGCAACATTTTTAAGTCTTTAAATGGAACATAAGATGTTGCTGCAGGCATTAACGTGTTGGTACCAAGCGGCAACCTCCAGTACTGGGAAAAGTGCTAAAAACTGTAATTCCTCAAGTGGCTACTTGAGACTGGCTCCAGAAGTAAGTCAGTCTCCATAAGTCCCCATGTTCAAATGTCCAACTTCACAGCAGAAATAAACATGTTTACAACCTGGTACAAAAAACAGTTTTGGTCTCTATAGCTAATTTCCCCGTTCATGACAACTGTACTGAGGGTGAATTTATATACAACTCACCTGTTCAGATTATATTAAGGCTTAAAGTTATGCAGGATTAAGAGCGTGGGCGCTTTGACTGACAGGTGGGTGACATTACAGGTGGCTATCCAACCTCAAGTGGCTGCTCAGGGAACTGCACTTTCGCATTGGCCTCATTTCCCAGCCACGGAGGTTGCTGCTTGGTTGGTGTATGTTTAATCTATGGGTCTCAGTCAATGTGGATTTGTAATTTTTTTTAAACTTTTTGATGAAGGGATGAAATATTTTTTTCACTAAAACTCACGGTAGACAGGCACTCTTCTCAAAAACCTGATAAAAGACCCAGTGAACACAGGAAGACACACACACCTCAGGACACAGGTAAATATACTGTAGCATGATTCACGATACACACCTCATTGCCATAGAAACTCCGTCCCCTGTCTCTTTTTGGCCCCTGTCCACGTGTCCCCGGCGCCTCATTGGTGCTGATTGTCTGCTGAGCTGCTGCAAGAATTTCATCTAGTTTATCTGAGAGAAAGAAGGGGGAGAAAGAGACAGAAAGAGAGACAGAAAGGTAGAAAGAGAGAGAGAGACACGGCAATGAAACAGAAAAATGGACAGCAACAAAAATGAAAGAAGCAATGTGTGGAAAGGGACACACTTGATGAAGGGTGAGAGAGAGGAACAGATTCAGGAAACAGCCACTGACAAACATGAGCTTCCTTACTCAAAGCCATCTGATAGACTGTCCTCTTCTTCTCTGTAACTTGTGAGGATTCGAATTCTGGAAGAAAAGAAACTCAGAATGAGTGACTGAGCGCTGAGTGCCAAGTCATTTTGGTCAGACATAAATACAATGCCTTAAGCGAGGGTGTACCAGAGCATACCTGATTTTTTTTTCCAAGGGGTAGCAGCTGGAAGGAGGACAAAAGGAGACTTAAGTTTTGGCAGGAGCGAAAGTGCGATAGCGTTGTTACAGTGAATACTAATCACATTCCCCCGGAGCCTGACAAACTGAGTCACCTCGCCAGGCTTTTCGATCTTTCGATGTAAAAGAACGTACATCACGCCCACGCTTTAAGACAGCTGAAGTTTGCACACTTATGTTACAGTAAATATGCTACACACACACACACACACACATATATACAGTACGCCGCTTTCTTGTTACTCTCTAACACACACAAATGTGGAATTACTTTGAAGCTCCCACCTCTCTCCACTGTTAAATGGTTAAGATCCCGCCAGCGGTGAAGTGAGGACAAAGGAGACAAAGAAAGACAGAGTTAGTGGTTAAACCAGTGAACAGTAAAGGGACAAGTCCACAGAGGTGTAAAGGGAAGGAATAAAAGATGACCCTTTAGTGTTTGCATCCACTGGTGAGTGAGTGAGCTTGTGTGTGTGTGTGGACTGAATAGAGACAGGGTTATCTGCCATACTTGTACTCTAGCTGTTATATTTCATAATGTGTACTTTATTGAGCTCAATCAAACAGAAATTAAATTTTAATGTCCGAAGGTTAAACCAAGCATGAAAGGGGGTTTGAACTTCATTTCATCTCTTACTTACAACTGCACTGCACAAATCCCTTTCGGAAAAAAAAGCCGGCGTTTTGTCGAGACACGTGTCCAAACATATTTAAACAACACTTGAAATGAAGTGTCAGGAAACAACAATTTGTGGACTGAAGTGCACCGCAGGATCATTTCCATTTTAATGTCCTTGTTATCTTGCAGCATGACTTCTAGGTGAACTGGGACACTGCACCAATCACGGTGAGGTGAGATAGTTTAATAGGCGTCACAGCTAAATGAATTCTAATGCATTAGAATAAGCATATGGCGGAGTCTGACATGGCTGCATCACGCATTGTACTCCCCTCACCTTGATCCAGAAGGAGGCGAGAGCAAAGAGGAGGAAGTTACAAGGTGTCTGACTGCAAATTAAGCACCCACATCTCGAGGAACGGGATAGTTTTTTTGATAAATGCACCTTATATCGAGTCAAACTGCCTCTATGATTAAAAAGTTTAGCATTAGGTAATGTGTATAGCTCAAATAACACTGAGAAGTTTGAGTCTGACAACACAATATAACCAAACCAATGTGACGAAGATACATACTGTGTGGGACGCTGTTTCTAAATTACCTCAAATTCTAGTTTGGCTTTTAAATGTTTTGTAACTTATCGCAGAAATTATACATTCGATACATCTGCAATAAGCTAATGTCGGCCTGGAAGATTTAGCCTTTAGCACTGAGGAACTTTAATATGTTGGTATAAACATGACGATGATAATGATACACAGATTCAAAACAGCAACATAGTTACTGCCAATTTTTTCACTCAGAAAAACAGTGGCTTCCTTTTGCAGACGATGCAGCGCTTTGAGGTGGAAGAAGAGCACCGAACACAGTACTGCAAAATATGAAATTGGTCATCAATGTCTCAGATGTGGTTATTGGTTGGTACCTGTAGGTTTGTTGGAGTGAAACTCTAAATCACTGCATGCATACATACAGTGCTTGTGCTTAAATAATAGGGTACATAGTGGCAAGTAGTGGAGGGAGGGTGGTGGGTTGGGGGGTACATGAAGCTGGAACCTGTGCTTCAGACTGGGTGCTCATGCTTTGTGCTTTGTCAGGTGAGGTCACACCACAGAGAGAAGGCAGGTGAGGTGAGGAGATGGGGGAGGAGGAATAAAGCGAAGGGCTGATTTCGACACTCAGATCCAGACTTACAGCAGCAGGGAAGGGCTCGCTGTGGTTGCTCAAAATTTACACAAGTTTTAAAAAAAATCCTTAAGTTAAGTAACCGAATCTGAGGCCGGCTGATGAAACCCTGCAGGTTCTCCTCCTCTCCTCCAGCAGCTCCACGTGTCGTCAGCTTCCAGACATCACTGGGCATGCTCAGAACCAGACAGCAGCCACAGCGAACGCCACAAACATTTAGAAGATATAACCCAGCCAACGTTCTGATCTGCAAATGGGGGCGTTGACCCTCAACATGCACTCTCCTCCCACTATTTTGCCTCAAATAGAGATGGCATAAGCATAGCCACACATAATGCTGTTACCATAGCAACAGACCTGGAACAAAGTTGTTGTTTTGGTTGTTTTTGTTTTTTTCCTCAAAAAAATTACTCATCTCTAATAATTTTATCCTGGGTGTGATTTCTTCCAAATCAATCAGAGACGATTACAAAACGATAAAAGATAAACAAAACATATTTTGCAAGTTGCTCATTAATACATGAAGAACGGATACTTTGCACGATGTTTGTGGCATCAAAACTCTACGTAACTGTAAATGTAATGTAAACTGGCATGTAAAACTCTTCTCAGGTGACGCCCATTCCCCTGCAGTGTTACCTTGGCAACAAATACTTGCTGAGTGTCTGTGTGTGTGTGTGTGTGTGTGTGTTGAGCGAAGGGGCTGGTAGACTGCTCTGTGGGCGGCGGGGGTTAAAGCTGTGGGCGGGCCTGGGTAGCGGTGGGTGGGGAGGTGGTGGTGCAGGGGGGTAAGAGGTAAGAGAGAGAGAGAGGTGGGCAGTGAGAGAGGGATCACAGGGTGGATGGCGACACTTTTTTTTTTCTGGGTGGGGTTACCTGTAGTGGGGGTGCTGGAAGTGACAGTGTGGAACCTCTGAAAGAACAGTGAAATGCATTGAGACCGTCATCCACGGCGGTAGTCAGTCTTCTTTTTTCTTTCCTTTTACTTCCTGTCACTGAATAACTGTCTCCCTCTCTACTTTCTTACTGTCTAAATTTAGCCCTAGCTCAACTCCCCTTCACACTTTGAGCATCTTTAGCAACCCCCAACACTCTGGTTTCACGCTCTTTCTATCATTCCCCATCACCTCCATCTATTTCTTCTTCTTCTTACTCCAGCTCTTCAAGTATTAAACGTTCTCCTTATTTGTCAACACCTCCCTGTCTGTTGTCTTTCACTCCCCCAAAAGTTTATCTAAGGCTTACCCATCTCCTCCAATTCTGAAGTCATGGATTTGGATCGTAGGGCGATAGCCGGCGTGCTCAGCCTCTTGCTCTGCTGGGGGACTGGAGGAGCAGAACAAAGAAGAAGGTTCGGTTACCACCGGCGTTCACCAACAGTAGCACCCCAGGCTGCAGTAGATCAGACTCTTACTTTTCTTCCTAGCGCCCTCCTCCATGTCGGGGTTACGGGTCACCATGACAACCTTGACCATGAGGCTGTTGCCACCTTGCCGGATCATGTTGACGACCTGCCGGTGACCAACCTTCACCACGTTCTGACCATTGACCTGGGACAGAGTCAGATATATAGTGAAGTGTAGTTCAGGGCTCTTGGACATTAATATCAGCAGAGCTGTATTTATAAAAACAAATGTCACAGTATGAGAAATAACAGTCTAAAACTGAAATATATTTGACTTATAGTTTTTACAGACTGGTGGAAGTGAGTATCTCAAAAACCTAAAAAAGCTTTCGAAGAAATCTGGAGGAAATTGTTGGCCTTGGGCCACGGAACAAAATATTTGTGGATCGAGGTGTGAATTCAGAAGTTTTGAACATTTGGAACTGAAAAAATCTGGATCCAGCTGACTAAATATTTTTCAAAATGCCACATTTAAAGGTCTGTACACCTTTGCATCATCTGATGGTTTGTATAAGTTCAAAAACGTCTACAGAAAATATGCCAGTGCTCTCAATTCCAACCCATAGTGCAATGGTAAATCGCGGTAAAGTACTTCTATCAGGAAATCCCCCATCCTGAGACCGGCTCTCCAGGCGACACCTCCCTCGTCCACTGACTCCAGATACTGCAGGGCAGGGAAGGCCGGGGTGGGAGTGAACTCCTCGATAGGAGTCTGAGCTGGAGACACCGTGAAAATATGAGAACGCATTAACATTGCATGCCATATATGATTGCAGGGCAGGATGCTTGTGTTCATTTCACATTTCTTACCTTTGGCCCCTCTCAGCACAAAGCCAAAACCCTCGCTGTCTTTTTTCTGCAGAAGCACGGTCTTCTCCTTGATTATATAGTCACTAGCAGAGAGAAGACACAGAGAGGGAGAGAGTTAGACGTGACATAAGACAAAAATGAAAGACAGGAGTCAAGGAGGTGCTGTACATCTTTGCAGATTGGCATTCACTCTCTGTTTTAATCAATAGACACGATGAGTGGAAAGTTTCAAATTCCATAAATCACAAGATTTAACTTTCTGGTTTTCTCTTCCCCAACTACACCACACCTCTCCTCTGCTGTCCACTTCCTGTGTCCCACCAACACCGACATCACCACCAACATTAGAGACAATTGATTAAAAATGAGTATTTACGTATATTATTTGCATGTATTATATTCCTCCTGATCCGTTTTTGTCAGCGAGCCCAGAGCCGGTTTCTAACAGAACCTCAGTGAAGAAGAAGAAGAAGAAGAAGAAGAAGTGCTATATACAGTACGATGCCGCTGCTTGTTGCCTCAGCAACAGCCAGAACTGGACGCAGAGAAACTTGCTTGGGTAAGTGCACACCAGAGCCAAGCCACGTAACGGTGCGCTCGAAGTCACTGACAGCAGAGAACAGACACTGCATGCTCACAGGTGGAGTCTGAACAGTGGAGTACACTTCTGTCTTGTGGCACAAACACTGTAACTGTGCTTCACTTGAGTATTGATGAGACTTTATATCTCCACTCCACTGAAATATCTGACAACTATGATTGCAAGTTACTTCAGATTTAAGATTTCACATAAAAAGACATTTAAGTACGTCAGAGATTGAAACTTTGGTTTTCAACGTTCAACACTCACTCCGAAGTTAGGCCTTTCGTCATGTTTCACGTCTGTGAGTTGTTGAGACATTTTCACCTCTAAACTGCTCACATCATTTGATTTAAGTGACTGTTCGAGGTCCAAATAGGTAAATGTTTTTTGTTTTTCACCAAAAAAGTAAAAATTAGAGAAACATCAATAAAATAAATGCACTTCTCTTGCGACCCTTCGAAGGGGCTCCAACCCCCGGACTAAACTACCTAACTGTATATGAAGTAGTAAAAACCTGCTCTAACTCTGCAGAATAAGTGCTTTTGACACTTTAAGTACATTTTGTTGATACTATTTCTGACTCAAGATGGATTTTAAACGCAGGAGTTTAACTTGTAATGAAACATTTTTACATTGTCACAATGCTATATTGACATCGGCAGAGGACTGGAGCACATTCACACATTTTGACTGGCCGTTCAAAACAAATGTGCATGCAGAAATGGACTTTTCCTCAGTTGTGTTTTGTCCTCGTGTGAGATCAGACACGTCACACACACATGGAAGCTTGGCTAACTCCACTTGAAGCCACTTTGGAGTAAGGCCTGCTGGCCTCTAGTGGACTCGTGTCTTGTTATGAATGGAAAGACCATCCAAACAGCCATTCAGTCAGTGAGTCAGAGAGGTATATATACCGTGTCAGCTGTAACATACTGTAACCACATGCTGATAATCCCATCGTGCACCAAAATAGTCCCAGCCCACTCCATCTGTTCATCCCTCTCTCTTTTTCTCTTCACTGGCTTTTCTTTTTTGCATTTTTCCATCCTAATGGCCCCGACTACTCCATACCTCTTCTCTGCACTGGCTTCTTTCCCTTGTTCTCCAAACTTCTACTAATTTTTTTTCTAATCACATTTCCCCCTAATGATCTTTTTCATTCAGCCTATTGAGTGCATGATGCTCTCCACAGGCTGTGAGAACCTCTCTGTCTCTGCCAAGGCTCTCTGTCTCTTTTGTTATTCTTGTCCTGTTCATCTCTGCTCGCCCAAGCCCGAGAGGGAACAAGTGAATAAACGAGCACATACTGTACATACAAAGGCATTCACACACAAATATTAAGGCAGGATTGGGATTTAGGTACAAAGTAATGCAATCACATTCCTCCTGTAGCTGTTAGCCTGTTAGCTAACACAAGCAACAAGTCACTGCATGGAGATTCAACATGCCTGCAGACAACAAACATGTCAACTCAGGAAACTTTACCATCAATAGCACTTATTTCCCTCCTGACACTGCTGAGCTTCATGCACAGTACTTCTGCCCAGTCTAAATATAATGGATTACGACTGCAATATGAAGTCTCCTAGATTTATGGGACCTTTATTTGAGGGACTGCATGATTAAATGCCTCAAAAACAACACTTGAACAGCTATTACATACATCACTGGGGTTGCTGAGAAACTCTGAAGTATTGGAATTGTTTTATTCTAAAGAACCGCTGCCTTTTAAGTGCCTCATAAGCAGATATATTAACTCATCAGAATGACAAAATGTTATGAGAAGTGATACTAATGCAGCAGAAAATTCAGAACAGGCCTGATCAAAACTTGCACAAACAAAAGATGCACTCAGAGCCTTTCGCACAGCCGACAGTCACTCAGGGCAAAGTGACACCCGCGACGCCAAGTCATCCACGATGCGAGCAAATAATTATGGCAACTCGCACGCTCCAAAGTGTCGGTCATTGGAGGATGTGTCAGATCATAACTGTCGTGTTTATGTTGTAACAGACGGTGCCTGTGTGTGTTCACGTGTCCACTCGGGGTTGTGTGCACAGCAGTCATCCCTCGAATCCCATCCAACCAGACCAGCGCCTATGACTAACTCAGGCTTGGGATGTCATAAAGTGTTAGTCAGTGGCTGAATTTTTAACTCATACCCAGTGCATCCTTAGAAGCCCTCATTGTACCCAAATCCACTGTGTGCTGGTCAGCTCAA